>JACMZG010001870.1:49227114-49936250 GCA_018340805.1 Microvelia longipes | reverse complement strand
AAAAAACTAGCGAGCGAAGCTAGCCTGTTATTTATTTATTCTACTAACGTGAGTTCCTGATGCAACGCATTACTAGTTTATATATGCAGACTTAACGAATAATGATCGTAAAATTAGTACTCGTTAACTATCGTTTACTTGTTTATTATCGTTGTTCAAAATAAATACAAAGATTCTTTAATTTACCTTACTAATATCTAATACCTAAGAATAATATCAAATGGGATAAATTATAGAGATATATTACTTGAGGGGCCCTATAGGTTGAATTTTGAAACATAAACAAATAACCTGACTACCTTTATTCATTGATTATCAATAATCAAATGAACTGAACAAAATTACAGTGAATTATACAGTAGAATGCTGAAAATATAAATCAAAACACAAGCAATGTGCAGAAACCAAAAAAATAATGATTTCTTATAACCTTAACTTACTCTTAGAAGAGGTTTCATTATTACACAGAGCCCCTGAGAGCCCCAAAATGATGTTTCAGGACTCTCAATGTAATGAGATAGGCTATGCCCCCTCTATTATATATTTCTATGGGATAAATTTAATAATAAAAATCCCAAAAAAGTTCTAAAAACTTATATAAAAAGCTTTTCCTGGAATTCTTTAAGTATCGATTGTTATCGAGTTTGAGTAGTGAAAGGAACGCAAGGATGGAGTGTTCCAATCAGTTCATGTTTAAACACGTTAGACTCGCCTTCTCTTCAGCGTGGCCCTATCCCTTTATCACACCAGTAGATTAATTACGCGTAAACATTTTACAGATTACTTAGCTTATTCATTAAATCGTAAGTTAATGTTTTGTAATTACCATATCATTTAATATAATTTATATGTATTAATCATTTAATTAATGCACACATTTCTACGAAATTTTAAACGTATGTTGCGAATTTTTAAACTTCCATTGTGTGTAGAGTTTGTTTTATTAATTACACCTAATTATCTGCATTAGTTAATATTTTATCAAATGACTTGTGTAAGTTTTTTAAAATATCGGAAAACAATCGGATTAAGTTGAAATTCGGTACAAGTATATGCCTTTACGTAATAAATAAGTACACTATGTTTTCTTTTAATGACAAGGATATCATACATTTTTGTTTAATTATGAAAGTTAAGCAGCATTGAGCGTGGTCAGTGGTGATCGATGAGAATGGAACGGGTGCATTTACTATCTGAAGACGAGCGAAGCAAGTCCGAAAACTTTCTGCAGTATAAATTTGTCGAATTCTACATTCTGAAGACGAGCGAAGCAAGGAGCTATTCAGGATATCGAATCCGATGTGATGAGGAAAAGTTCCGAGGTACCCCGTACCCGATTTTTTATACCTGTACACAGAAACAATCGATTTTTGGAAATCTTTAAGTGCTGAAACATACGCAGGTATATAATGTAAATTTGAGTTGGTTTCACAGGCATTATAGACCAAGACCCCAGTGGTGTTTTGTTAATAAAAAGTGTAATGGCTGGAACCGGTCTCAATTTTTCGTAAATACCTTCGAACAAGATCTACATTTCTGCCGACTCGTATTGGATGGGTGTCCCAGGCAGAACCTTTGACCCTAAGTGCGTACTGGACCACCCATCCAATACGAGTCGGCAGAATTGTAGATCCTTGTTCAGGAAGGGTATTTACGAAAAATTGAGACGGTTCCAGCCTTTACACTTTTTATTAGCAAAACACCTCTGGGCTCTTGGTCTATTAAGAAAGCAACGGCTTGTACAGTTTAAAGTATTTATGACACATGACATTTGGAAAGGACTCCTTTTGGCACAATAAACCCACATAAAACTTCTAAGTGCCTTAGAAATGATCTCCACCGGAAAAAGATCTCTTTACCAGAAATGCATACAAAGAACGCTCATTGTCAGAAAAAATGATCTTTTACTTCCTTATTTATATCGTAGGTATATAGGAAAAGTGTTGTGCTTGCAAACAAAATCTAAAACCCGGGATTAGGCCGGAATTATGTGTTTCAGGTGTCTAGTGAGTTGAAACTTTGTACAAAATCAGTCTACTGCTATAGTTGTGAAAATATTTTTATGACGTCATTTACCCCAATAATGACTCAGCAAAAATGTCAAAATCATGAAATGCGGAAAAACGATGATTGAATTACGCATTCATGAGGTATGTATAGACTAACATATGTGCTAAGTTTTTTCTTATTATCAGCTTTACTTAAATTTTTATCAAATAACTTGTGTACGTTTTTAAAAAAATGTTAAAAAGTCAGAAAATTATTTAATTAAGTTGAAATTTTGTACAAATTTATACCTATTTCTATTAAATAAGTACACTAAGTTTCGTTTCAATACGACAAGTATATTCATGATTTTTGTTGGATCATAATAATTAATTAGCATTGAGCATGGTCAGTGCTGTATGGATGACCTCTGAGAATGAAACGGACGCATTTACTATCTGAGGACGAGCAAAGCGAATCCGAAGAAATGTTGTAGTATAAATTGCCGAATTGTATATTTGAGGCGAGCGAAACGAGTCGATATAGTGAGGAAAAGTTCCGAGTTACCCCGTATATAACTGTTCCTTTCCTTATATAACTGAATAATGATTTTTAAGCCTGTTGCTAGGAAAGCCTCGTTCCGTGATTAGCAGCTTGTGTTTAATTAACTATGATTAACAACCAATCATTAAATGAAAACATTAGTTCATGCAATATAAAAATATAATAAATAGAAAGACCATGCAAATTTTTACATGGAGCATTAAATTTCCAAGACATGATAAGACATTTTCAAGACATGATAAGACATTTTCAAGACATGATAAGACATTTTCAAGACATGATAACACATTTTTCAAGACATATAACACTTTTTAAACATGATAACACATTTTCAAGACATGATAAGACATTTCAAGACATGATAACACATTTTCAAGACATGATAAGACATTTTCAAGACATGATAAGACATTTTCAAGACATGATAAGACATTTTCAAGACATGAAGCATTATGACATATACAAAACATGATATGAAAACCTGCATTATTTTTACTTCCGAATCTATGTAGAACCATAATTAGGACGTCTATCTTTGAAAATGATATTGCTCTCCTGCTGATGTCATAGGCAGTATTATTGAAAACTTAGTATAACTTTCACTTCCTCATTAACGAGATAAGTATAATAACCTCAAAATAAATTGGTGGTTTCATAAAAATCAATCAACATTGCAATTTTATCCTTGAAAGCTGCGCTAAAGGATTTTTCTTACGACTTATACAGAAAGATGAAACAGAAGTTAAAAATATGAAAATTATTTTACTCGGAAAATATAAAAGCTAACAAGTTTGCTCCTATGTTAGATGGGAAGCTCTTTAGACTAGATGATGCTCTAGAACTACACAGGCTCTAGACAAGACTACCTTGTATACAAAGCCTACGAAGGCCTTTTCTTTGATGTAGTTTTTCAAATAAAAACTTTCATCGTTTTTTATTAGCTATCATGTTTTTAATCATAAAATCGCTGAGTAATAAAGAAAAGCTTGAGCTATTTTAAATTTTTAAGTAATACAGTCGGACCTCTATATAACGAACTTAGAGGTTCAGAGAAAAAATTCGTTATATAGAAATTTCGTTGTTATAGAAATTGAAAAAATAAATAACTCTGTACTATTTTATGCTATTTTAATGGATATATAGGATGAATAATAACATCGCAGTTGCATATTCAGCAGCTTTTTCTTTTATTAGCGGTCCTGTCACAGGCATATTTTTGTCCCTTAACATTGTCACCCACAGTAAAATTGCGTCATCAATGTCTTCATACTTGCATACTCGAGATTTTTTTTTTAAATCGCCACTTGTTTCGTATAACTTAAGTATAGATTCCCGATTTTTAAAATTGTTGATATAGAACTAGGAGCGATTTTATGCTTCAGAGACAAGTTTTTGTTTTTTACTCCATCGTCAGAATCTTTTAATAAATTGATTTTTTCAGAAAGGGACAGCGATTTCCGTATTGACATTTAATAAACTCGATTTACAAACAAAATAAAAAGTTTCACAAACGAACTCGTCAGACCGAATACCAAATTAAAACGATTTTTAGTTCTATGCTGTGTTCATTCTAATTTCATAGAAAATTGTAAAGAAAGAGTTCGTAAAATTAAATAAGGCAGAGCGAGAATCAATAAATAATTGTTCTGGGAAATTACAAAAAAAACAGAAGTGCCGTTTCGGTCAATTCCTTGAAATTTTGCGGGTCTTGTTTTTATCTTTATTTCTGGAAATTTTGTTCGTTATATAGAAATTTTTTTTCGTTAAATAGAAACACTTTTAAACACAAAATTCAAGGGAACGTAAAAAATTCGTTACATAGAGACTTTCGTTGTATAGAAGTTCGTTATATGGAGGTCCGACTGTATTTGTATTAGCACGTTGAAAAATTAAAAAAAAAATAGATAAATTAATATTCAACTTAATTATAGGAATAATTAATAAAACTTAATTAATAATTAATAAAACTTAATTAATAAAAATAAGTTATAGGAATAAATAAAGTCGGGCACGGTGTTAAAATATTGAATCAACAACTCACCGCAGAATGAAACCAAATCAAGTACGGGGTACCTCGGAACTTTTTCTCATCACATCGGATTCGCTACACTCATCCTCCCTGCTTCGGACTCGCTTCGCTCGTCCTCAGAATATACAATTCCCCAAACTTATATTGCAACACGTCTTCGAACTCGCTTCGTCTTCAGATACTAAATACATCCGTTTCATTCTCTGCGGTTGGGTGAAATTTATGGGTGTAAAGCACTGATCAAGCACTGTTGCTTAACTTTTATAATCCATAATAACTTTTATAAAGCATAGATATCTTGTTGTATTGAAATAAAATTTTGTGAACTTATTTATAACGTAAAGGTACTTAAACACAATATAATTGTGCGAGAGACACCAAGGAATGCAACAAGCAAAATGCAATGCTACATTGGGAACTGTTCCATCATTCGACATTCGTCATCATTGATGGCTCGACATAACGTCATGTCCCACTCTGTTTCGTTACGTCTAACTCATCAGGGCGCCGACAGAGCCTGAACTCACTCTGACCTTCAATTAATTCCGTAGAATACAATGTGAATTATTTACCAGAGACGAGCGGTGCTCTCTTACCGCCATCATGCATGGCAAGCAAAACATATATCATTGTTTCATTTTGCTTGTTGCATTTCCTTGGTGTCTCTCGCATAATTATATTGTGTCAACTATTCATGTTTTGCAAAACTCGGTAGTATCAAAATGATAAAGGTACTTACTTGTATTAAATTTTAACTTGTACTAAATTTTCTTGATCTATTTTTCAATTTTTTTTAAATAGAATGATAAATCATTAACTACTAGTTAATTAGTCTGAAGACGAGCAAAGCGAGCCCGAAGTTGGGAGGATGAGCGTAGCGAATCCGATGAGATAAGAAAAAGTTCCGAGGTACTCGATTATTGTGTACTTGTTTTTGTGTTTTTGTTTTTTGTGTGTTTAAGCGAATTTCTATCATGTTTTGTTTTTGCGTATCTTGTTTTTATGATATTTTTAAAAATGCGGCAACTTTAAAAATGAGAACTAACGGATCTATATTACTTTTTATGAGGTCTCCGTGAACAATATGTATTTATTAAAATTATTCATTTTTACTTTGTGCTTATTTGGTCACTTAAAAGAAAAGTTTAGCTTAATTAAGTATGGTATAAGTAAAATTAGATTTTTTAGAACGACTGCAAGAAAATCGTATACAAGTTGACATTATATTTTATTGTTTTATGCAAAATAACAAAATTAAAAAAAAATAGAAAAAATATAATTATGCACAAAAATAAAAACTTTAATATTATGAGCATATAATACGTGAGATGTTTCAAACTCGTGGAGCAGATAAGACAACTTTCCTGGGGGGGGGGCAGATGTTATTAAAACTTTTACCCTCCCCCTCTACACACTGCGGGAGGTGGGAGCACGCGATCCTCTCGCTGGGAAACAAAAACATAGATTTAATTAAACTCTTGCCATAGCCCCTCCCGGGCGCAGACCCCCTCCCCCTCCCCCTAATACTAAAACCGTCTCGTTAAATACAATGTGGTTACTGCTCACGACACGATACGAGCGCTATCTATACCTACCTTGTCTAATTACCGTGTAAATACGTTTTTTCTCTGTTTTAAATTGCTAATTATATTAGGCTAATTGTATATCGTTTTATGCGATTTTATTTTACTTTCTTAGAACACACAGTGAGAAAGGCAGAGGTGTAGCAAGCTGTCAAAGGGCTCGTCTTCAAAATAAAAAAGTTCGTTATATATATATATATATATATATAATATATATATAAATATATATATATATATATATATATATATATCTGTGTAGGTATGTGTGTGTATGAGCGTGCTTGCGTGTGTTAGTTTGTATGTATGTATATCGAAACAAAAATTTGGTACAAATGATTGACTTTATAAATTTTCAGATCCCTATTTTTCAGCGAAATTCTCAAGAATTTACTAATCAGCATGACAACACATGTACAGTACGAAGTTAAATTTTATCATCACCATTAATTCTGATTTTTTCGATTGAAATATACTTGTCATATACATAACTTTCTGTAAACACAACATGTTTTTACTTGTTATGGCAGTATGCTAAAAACCATACTAAAAATACGCCAAACTTGCACTGGTTAAAATAATCTTTGATTGCTTTTTGCGCCCATGCTGCCCATTCACATTGATTTTCAATAATTGATTAACTATTTAAAAGATAATTGATGATACTTTACCTAAGTATATGTCATGTACTAAAAATATTAGGGCAGGCTTTGCAGCGCTGATAGCTACACTCCTGGAGAAAGGGAATATTATTTATATTTAAAGAAGTGAATACACAGTCATAGAATATTGTTCATTACAAAACAAATTCAACCAATCATATTTTATCACGTGTTAATTATTACCCAAAACCAACCAATAGAATCACTACAGTATGTGATTAATTAAAATTGAACTTCTTTATTGCTTCATTATTGCGGAGGATAAACTAGAAGACTGATTTTATTCGAATATTTGAACTTGTGCTTCAAAGCAATATGACTAGATAATATATTTTTAACGCTCTTGTAATGACAGAAAAATGCATGTATTTTATGACATACTTAAAATTTAAGAATCGCTCTCAGGGTAATTCCAGTCTGTGCAAGTCTGAAAGGTAGAAGGGGCGAAAATAGGACGTAGGGCAAGCCGCAAGACTGATGACTGCCGTTTCTAAAAACTCTTTAAAAATCTCCCTCCTGTGCACTAATCGCAGCTACGAACATTTCAGTTAAGTGCTCTCGCAATTTGTTGTTGTAGTAAAAGAATCGCTACACTTATACTAATAAATCACTCAAAAGCACTCTAACCTGAGAAAAAGCAGTCGTTTTATAGCACTCTACCTAGCTTGTAGTGCTAAGTATAAAAATAGCTCCCGCAACACTTAGTTATTTTTAGTTGTTCAAAACATCGGTATTTCAAACGATGTTATATATTAGAATCCAACCCTGTAAAAATATCATAATTCAATTCAAGGAAAATCAGTTATAGACTTTAAATGGTTTATTACAAATATTCTTGTAAACTCGTCTAAAAATACTTTAAAAGAATCTCGTTTTTTATACTGTTTTCATTATAAACTCTCTTTGAAAATCAAAATAATTCTAGCGCGGAGGTCAGTTCCCAAGCTGGGCGAATATTATTCGAAGTGCGCGCATTCCTGCTTATCAATTCAATTTTCAAGCGTCTAACTTGTAATTCTTTTTCAAAAAATATAACCATTTCAAAGAAAATGCAAGTTTAATGCTCACAGTAGAGCATTATTTGAACAGATTTGATGCTCAGCTTATGCTACTTTTTAGCGCATGTTGAATTAAATTTTTCTATTTATAAAATTAAAAGATCAGATAATTATTTTAATTTTAATTATTATTTTAACTTTAATTAAATATTGAAGTGGGAAATAAATTCAAAAAATATTTGGTGTATGTAGCCGTGGTAAAAATCATAATTTAACAAAAAATGAATTTCTTGTTAGTTTGTCTGAAAGTAATGATATGTTAGCCTATCATTATTTTTAGACCGACTAACAAGAAATTAATTTTTTGTTAAACTATGGGTTTTTACCTCGGCTCCATAACCAAAACCTTGATGGATAAAAAAATGTGTATACTACAAGGTGTGTCTGTCTTGTAGTTTAAAGTGCATGGAGGTTTGGTTTAACAGCGAGGGCACTTGTTGTTCCTAGTTTTCACTAGACTATAAGAGTCAATGAAAATATGTATAATTCCTTGAAAAAGCATGAGAGGAACCATAGAAATCCACAGCTCTTCTGTCTAGATTAGATGAAATATCCCTACACTTGAGATTAAAAGGAGTAGATCACTATCTTAGGGAGCTGGCAAAAACGGGCCAAAAACGTGGCCTACTTGCCTGGTAGTTACTACCACTCCCCCCCATATTACTACTACTACTAAACTAATTTAAATAGAAATATTAGTTATTAATTAGTTTTTTTTTTCTACCTAAAGACGATACACCTCTCTGTACAAGATTGTCTTCTCGCAAACGAAGCCAGTCCCCTAAAATAATATGGTAGCCTAAACGCACGTAGCGTGACTGAAATTAACAAGCAAACGAAGAATACCTAGTATTATGTTTATATATTATCTAAAGAGGATAAGGAATTAGGAGGGCTAAGGAATTTCTTCACCCCTTGACAAAATAATAATATAGGGTCCGGAGTTACTATCCAGAGGTTAATCAAAAGTCTTTTTTGAAGAGACTACCTAAGAATAACTACCTGAAGTATGATACTCGGAGACCTTCTTAGAATAGGTACTTCTTTCTTAGGGGGGTTGGGAAGTAATCTTCTGATGAAGGTTACTTAGAGACCTTTTTAAATGGTTACTCCCCTCATAGCGTTGTTGGGAGTAACAATCTAAAGAAGGTTACTCAGAGACCTTATTTAAATGGTTATTCCCCTTAGCTGAGATAACATATCTTTGTATTTCCGTTTGTTCTGACCCTAACATTAACCCCAATGCTTTAATCAAATAATCGTACAGGTCAGTCAAGATTGAGTTGTCCAAAATAAGAGCGTGGAAGGACTCCAGGTCATCCAGTCCAGGATGGCTGGCTATAAAACTAATGTATATAGAGTCTGAAGACGAACGAAGCGAGTTTCTTGACGTGTCGCAGTATAAAATTGGTAGCTTTTATATTCTGAGGACAAGCGAAGCAAGTCCGAAGTAATAAGGACTTCGAGGTTGAGCACATCGAATCCGATGGCGATGTGGTAAGGAATATTTCCGATTTTTTTAATCAAATTAAGCAAAATATACAAAATCGAGGTAGGCTAAAGGTGTTATTTTCATAAAATGTCGGATTTATTTTTTGTCAGTCATCACTTTTTTTTATTTAAACAGTCTTAGTATAAAACCAACAACAAGTCCAAAGATACATAAAGAAAATGAAAGTCAACAATAAACTAACACCGGTGAAAGTTTAGTGAAAATTAAAAAAAAGAGGGGAGGATTTTTCCCTCTTTGAAAGATGAGAAAAAATACCGCGAAATTGTTACCTTGTTGATTGTGGAAGAGTTGGTGTTGATTTCGATCTATACTGAAGAAGGATACGAAATTTGATTATAGACTTACTGGTTTTATCCTCCTCTCCCCCCCGCTCTATTCTTTCTATCTCTTGGGGTATTTTTGACTCCATATTTTTTACTCCAAAAAAGTATTCTTGCTATTACCACCCCTCTGATAGCATCTATTGGTAATATTTCAAAAAATGTAACAAGTCTCAAAAAAAAAGAGAAAAAAAAAGATGAACCATAGATTAAATAAATTGAAAAAGATACCGGAGGAGAGAAGCAGGTATTTCTACCTCTACGTGGTGTGGGATGGTATTTTTTTCAAAAGAAGGGAGATCGTATTTGATTCCAATTTTAAGAGTGGTTCTTTTGCCTGGTACTTCTAAGGGTAAACCTAAAGAAGTGTAGTTTGGTAAAATCTACCTAAAAAGGGTTTTTTACCTTTTAGCCTAATTTAGCTTTTCCGTCCTGCATAGGAATATTGATTATTTTTCATGTTGTTTTTCCAGGTACTTGTGTCTAGGTTGTATAAAACATTTGATAGAACACATCTGGCCATTTTTCTATTTAGAATATAGAAATAAGAATAACCTAATTTAAATAAAAAGTATTAATGAAATATATTATTTAAGCGAATCTAACAATATGCATGATGGATTAGCCATAATGTGTTACTTATGGCTGATAACTTGTTAATTTCCTGAATTTTATTGTTTATGAAATATGTGTGACGTCATTAATCCTGCGAAAAATGACAGCGAAATTTTCAAAAATGATAAAACTTACAAAAACAGTCTGATTGTGCTGAAATTTTATACGCTGATACAAAAATGTATTGTTGACGCATGTATGGAGTTCAAAAGTTATTATCAGCATTAGTTATGATTTTATCGATTGACATAATGTAAACAAAATCCCTTATTTGATTAATACATTCGAAAATTCGCTTATATTGAGGCAGTATGCCACTTGACTCTGCAACTGATACTAAGAAACGACCAATGTGGCCGCAGAGCGGCTAAGAAGTTGAAAGCTTTTGTATTTATCCTCTCAACATTTTACTGGATTAAATTAAACTTCATTTTTAGTGATTAAATTAAGAATTTCTGTAGATTATACTAATAATGTTTACTTTCTTTTATTCATCAGATAAGAAAGAAAGGGTTGTTGAAGCAATAAATTATTATTCTTTTCGTAGGAATAAAGAAAATCGGATCATTAGTATAATTATTTAAAATTAAAGGGCCTAATTTCTCCTAAAAATTCCTTATCCTATCACACTTACTTTTAAAAAAATGCTTAATTAATAAAAAACAACCTTTTTTTAATTCGTTGTTAGGTTTAGAATTTTCCCTTTGCCCCCACTACGTTTTTAAAACCTAAAAGAGTCCCTTAAGAAAAACAACAGTGGTGAATTTCCCTAAAAAATCCTGCTCTAAGTCCCCTTGCTTAATTATTTTCTGCTAATTTAAAATAAATATTTTTCCAAGAAGACACCATCGGCCGGAAAAACGCGGCTGTTTTTATTTCCCTGTTAAGGAATAAAATTAATCTGAAGGATTTAAAAAGAAAAGTTTAATGTAAAGATTCAGTTTCTTTATCTTTATTTATTTTTTTAATGTTAGTAGAAGACATTTTTAGAAATTTATGTTCTATTATTAACAATAAATGTACAATTATCCTATGCGCTTAATTATAATGATTTACCTCCTGGCACTACCTCTTGAATCTGTTGTAATATCAAGTCGGCTTAAAAAATGATAAATACACTAACGACACTAAAATAATAAATAGTGTGTTTTGTACAAAGCGACATTAATGAGGAAGAGGGATAGGTCGCTTAACACATAGGACTTAGGATATGTCGCCTAGCACATAGGACTGAGGATAGGTCGCCTAGCACATAGGACTTAGGATAGGTCGCCTAACACATAAGACTTAGGATAGGTTGCCTAGCACATAGGACTTAGGTCGCTTATAGAAGGATAGGTCGCCTAGCACATAGGACTTAAGATAGATCACTTAGCACATATGACTTAGGATAGGTCACCTAGCACATAGGACTTAAGATAGGTCACCTATCACATAGGACTTCCTATGCTTGGACCATCTTTACTAACTTGCTTAAATAGAAAATAATATATCATTTGATACTACCGAGATTTGCAAAACATGAATAGTTGACACAATATATTGTGCGAGAGACACCTAGGAAATGTAACAAGCAAATGCAATGCTACTCTGGGAAAAGTTCCATCATTCGACACTCTGTTTCGTTACGTCTAACTCATCAGGGCGCCGACAGAATTTGAACTCACTCTGACCTTCAATTAATTCCGAAGAGTATAATGTGATGTATTTACCAGAGAGGAGCGGTGCTCTTTTACTGAACGCGACAGGCTCTATCGGCGCCCTGATGAGTTAGACGTAACGAAACAGAGTTGGACATAACATTATGTCGAGCCATCAATGATTACGAATTTCAAATGATGAAACAGTTCCCAGATGTAGCATTGCATTTTGCTTGTTACATTTCCTTGGTGTCTCTGGCTCAATTATATTGTATAGAAAATAATAAACTGAGTTGGCTTCCGCGGTGATTGTCATGTATAAATTCATGACAACCACCGCGGAACCTGACGAGAACCACCAAGTTCCAGTGGTAACCTCCTCAATTTAGATAAGAGATCCAAAGCTTTGCTTTTACTGTGGGAGGGCAACGCACTGAATGTCTCTTATCATTCTTTGTGGATGTTGAACATCATGAATAGATCATAGTGTTGTATTATGAACTATCTTATGATTTTTAGTGTGGATGCTTTTTAAATTTAATTCATAAAACACTGCGCGATGTTTCGTCGATTTAGGTTCCAATAGTTTTTAACTAGAAACAAAACGAGCTTTGATAATACTAACCAATTTATTATTCGAGCTATAAGACAGATATATGAGAGAAACATAAAACCATTACTCGAGTATAAATCTTAGAGATCCTGACTGTGATCCAACCTCACCGAATCGTAATCGTAGTGTTAAGATAAAAAACTAATAATAAGAAAATCGACACATAAATCCATTCCTCACATGCAAATAGACCTGTACTACTAGAGGAAAGACTATGGTTCAATAGAACTATGATACGGGGTCTGGTAGAGATTACAGACTCCCCACACCCCCAAGTGTCGAATACTTAGAGGGAGGACACAACAGCTCTTATCATTCCCTGGTTAGTGAGGTACCATAACTGTACATTGGTGACGCGTTGTTAAATTGATATAATGTGAAAAATGCCCGCTTTTGTCTCCGTTAAGGGTTGTAGACAGGTGGGTAGTATCTAGTCTCCCTCTAGGGAGACCTAGCAAAGTAAGTATCATATGGTACCTACTGTAAACTGTCTTATTTCTAGATTCCTTATTACTGTGTTATTCTACCAGAGTACTCCCTCTAAGTATTAATCTCCTTACCAAACCACCCACAACCTATCGGTGCCCAAATGTATAATTCACCCCACAAACGGCGAGCATTCGCAGTGACGTCAGATTAAATCACTTCATACAACACAGATACCTAAAAAATATTCTTTTGATAGTAATTAAAACTTAATACATATTAATTTTACTTAATTAAAGACAAACTAGTCATAAAATGATGTAATATTCGTGTGCAATTATAATTAATATATGAATAATAAAAAAAACAATATTACTAGTATATTGTTATGGTACCGAGCTACCCAGGCAATAATAAGAGCCTTTGTAACCTCCCTCTTGTTGTAGTCTCTTTGCTCCAAGGATCTTGAATAAAGGGGATTACGTACTAAGACAATTTGCAGTATTCTTGATGGGGTCACTATCAAAAACAAAGAAATAGAGAAGAATCCATCACAAAACACTTGTCAAAAACAAACTGCACATGCTTAATACGAACTACGCATGCTTACAATCATTACATTAACTGCGCAGGTCCTAAAATCAGAGGAAAACTTAACTTTTGATGGTTTCCAGTTGTTTTGCTTAATGAGAAGGTTATAAACAAATAGTGCAAAGATATATCTTTTTTTATTAACTGTCTCATTTTAATTAACTTAACAAGCACCAAAGTTAACTAAAATCACGACTAACAAGCACAGATGAAATATGAGGAGCAAACTCGACTTATCATTGTTACATAACCTTCGTTTCGCGCGTTTTTTACTATAACCGTAGGAAGGTAAGTTTGCTCCTATTTCTCTATCTCATACATTGTCCATGGGGTCAGGAAAGTTTCATAATGCGTCATCCCCTTTATTCAAGATCCTTGCTTTGCTCACATACAAATCCTAAAGGTCATGACTGAGATCGAGCCTGACCGAATCGGACAGTCAAGGATAGAAAACTAATGAATTTGAAAAGCGTATCTCCACCGGAACTCCCTCCTTAAAAATAAATATTTCCAGCTTTAAATTTAAAGGAAGAATTTCCTTTTGTATTGGTAATATTAAATTATAAAATTACTTAAGTATATAAAATTTCTGAAAAAGATTTATTACAACTTTAAATTTAAGTAAGAAAAATTGTAGGGAGAAAATAAGTCGAGGTTGAAGTCTATTATTCAAAGCATTAATGTTCGCTTTTTCCTTTGTACTTGGACAATAATAACAGTTTTCTTTTATATTTAGATTTTTCTTTTCTTCAAATAATATTTACTGAAACATACTTCTCGTTTTAGAAGGGATTTTGGGGGGGGGGTTACTTTTATAAACTCTCTCTGCCAGTCTGTCTCGAGTGGGATATAATAAATATTTGGTCTGGTGCATTGGAAATTATACATTTTATCAGAAATACCTTTCAACAGAAAAGTCCATGACGACTACTTTTTATATTCTTTTAATATGTAGTACTTTATTTACTCCAATTTTCATTAAATTCAGGTTGCTACACATTCAAAATAAAATATATATATATATATATATATATATATATATATATATATATATATATATATATTATATGTGTATATATATATATATATATGTAAGACTCATCTATTACTCCCTTCTTTATTCAACGACTAGCACTGTTGATGGCCTCTTGTTTGATTAAAAGTGCTTTGCTATTGAGAAATATATTTTTCAGGAGAGATTTCTTCTTTTATAAAGGAGAATTTGATTAACGGTCACATTACATCTTCAAAATTGTCATTTGTTAGGATGGTAGCTCTACTTAAGAGCACAAGTGAACTGGCTTTGCTGTTATCAGTTATGCTCAGGTGCAGCCTCTGGTGCACCCATAACTGGAGGTTTAGGTGTAGCCTTAAACTGCAGGCTTAGGTGCAGCCTCAGGTGCACCCATAACTGAAGGCTTAGGTGCAGCCTTAGCCCATAACTGAAGGCTTAGGTGCAGCCTCAGGTGCATCCATACTAAGGCTTAGGTGCATCCTCAGGTGCACCATAACTGATGGCTTAGGTGCAGCCTTAGGTGCACCTATAACTGAAGGCTTAGGTGCAGCCTCAGGTGCATCCATAACTAAAGGCTTAGGTGCATCCTCAGGTGCACCCATAACTGCAGGTTTAGATGTAGCCTTAAACTGCAGGCTTATGTGCAGCCTGAAGTGAATCCTTAAGTTTAGCTTCAAGTGCAGTCTCATCTGCAGCCTTAGATGGAGAAAAGGGCAGCCTTCAGTACCCCTTAGTTGCAGCTATTAAGTCAGACTTTGGTTCTTGCTGAAGTATAGCCTTTGGTGATGCCTTAGGTGGTTTACCAATGCACGACACAATTCAATAGAATTAACTGTAAAATCTATTCTATAACCACTCATTACACAAAAATACGTTCACAGAAGATGGCAAAAGAAATTTGTCATCAACCCCTGCCCATAATTTTCGGATGAGGGGAAAATCCCTCAAGCTAATTGCTATTCCACGCCTCTTTCTTATCTTTTAACGACATTTTTATGCATAAGTATCATTTAAAAACAAATGGTCCCCTAAAAATGTAAACGAAAAGTGAAGATAAAAATACAAATTACAAAATTTATTCAGCTGAGTGCAGATATGCTTAGCTTGAATAAAAACTCACTTTTCCTGTCTATTTTAATAAAAACTCTGAATGTTTCAAAATGATAAAAACTAATATCTGTCATCTGATTTATTTCTGAATGATAAACAACGCGTGCCGTCTGAACGGCGACTTTTCTCAACTGATTTTGACGACTTGATTTACCGACGAGCGAAGCGAGTCGGGGAAATTGCCAAGACATAAAAACATTGTCAGCCGGATGGCATACACTATTTTTTTGAGGTAGCACTCATTAAATAAACTGCGCTGTATACTTAATTGAAAAAATACGTCCAATTAACTCCATATTATCGTCGTCATTGAATTCATCCATAGGTTCACAATTTTACTAAAAAATTGAAAGCTTTACAAATAAACACACAAAAATTGTCAATTAGAGCACCTTTTAAAAACTAACAAAAAATTAGTCTATAAACAAAAACAGAAATTAACGTTTTTAAAGAAACCTCATAAAGGTTTTATACAGATTGTTTTTTTGAACACGCTACTTTACAGTAATGGGGGCAATATATGAATTACTTTTTCGTTCTAGGAGTTTTTTTACATTCATTATTGTCCTCGGAGGTGAAAAGTACTAAATAACCTCCTATAACAATAATGATTGGCTTCTCATCCTAAAAACGGTCCTAAAAGTGCTCAATTACGTACTACCTCAAAAACATAATTATTAAGTTGTTGCAAGCAAAATAAATCTATATAATTATATCTTTACACAATTTTCTCTACATGTCATGAGAACTTATTTCTTTCTTTAAACAAAAGTAAATTTCCATAGATAAGCCGGTGATAATATTATTTTCACGAGTTAAGTAAGTTTGTCGTGTGCTTAGACTTAGGTAGGGACTTGAGTTTTGGGGGGTGCGTAAAGATTTTCACGTTAATATAGTTATGTAAGTTTATTTCTTTCTTTGAGAAATTTGTAATTTTATTTTAGGGAGTAAGACATTTATAACTTTAACAAATAAGTTAGTTTAAAATAATTCTGGCGCGGTGGTCCGCATGTCGGGCGAATTTCCTTTGGATGCGTGTTTCCGTGCTTTTTACATTATATAAGTTTACAACTACTAAATAAATAATTCCGGCGCGGTGGTCCGCTGTCGGGCGAATTTCATGTAGAATGCGTGTTTTCGTGCTAAACACCCATTTCTTGCTTATGCAAGAACCATGCCCATTGCGTGGTTCCGGTTCATGCTTTAGAACCTAAGCAGTTACTCAATTGTCAAGCACTGCTCGTAACTCATTTTGTCTGTATTTTCCAAAGGAAATGCGCATAATCATCCAGTTGTTGTACAAAACTATGCCTCTAAAATTATAAGTACGCACTATTATTTGCACTTATTTAAAGATTAGTTACTTATCTTTAAGCTTAGTCCGTTATCTTTAAAGGTTTTAGCGCATTTCCTTTGGAAAATACAGACAAAATGAGTTACGAGCAGTGCTTGACAATTGAGTAACTGCTTAGGTTCTAAAGCATGAACCGGAACCACGCAATGGGCATGGTTCTTGCATAAGCAAGAAATGGGTGTTTAGCACGAAAACACGCATTCTACATGAAATTCGCCCGACAGCGGACCACCGCGCCGGAATTATTTATTTAGTAGTTGTAAACTTATATAATGTAAAAAGCACGGAAACACGCATCCAAAGGAAATTCGCCCGACATGCGGACCACCGCGCCAGAATTATTTTCTAGTTGTAAACTTATATTATGTAAAAAAACGATAAAAATTATTGTCCCTACGGATTTGAACCCAGGTACTCTGGGTTTGAGTGCTCGCATCCAAAGGAAATTCGCCTGACATGCGGACCTCGCGCCAGAATTATTTTCTAGTTGTAAACTATATTAAGTAAAAAAAAACGATAAAAAATTATCGACCCTTCAGGATGAACCCAGGTACCCTGAGTTTAAGTGGTTGTATTGACTCCGGACCACTGGCATTCACTCAGAGGCCCAAAAACATTGAAAATGACACCCTACTCTAAATTTAATTTTCAACGACCGTAATTTTGGTTTTCTATAATTTTGTGGTTTTTCGACTTTTGGTAACTTAAAGTAGTCGTATCGACTTCGGACCGGTTTCATTCGATTTAGCGCCCAAAATTACATAGAAAACGACACCCTACTCGAAATTATTTTTTATCGACCTAAATTTGGTTTTTGGTAATTTACAATGGTTTTTTTCGATATTTAGGGCACTTAGAATGGTCGTATCGTCTTCGGACCGGTTTCATTCGATTCATCGTCTCAAAAAATAAATATTGACCTTTTTCGCGGCAAAAAATATTAACCCTGAATTTTGCCGATTTTTTAAAATTTTGCTGACTCAGCAAACCGGGTTAATGACGTCACAAAAACCTGGTTTTCAATAGGGTTCGTGTCCTCCCAAAGGTTGATTTTTGTACCAAGTTTGGTTAAAAATATTAATCCGTTCGAAAGATAGAGTGTTTACAAGAAAGTGTCTAGAAATACATATATATATATATATATACATTATATAATTATATTAATATATATATATATATATATATATATATATATATATATATATATATTATATATATATATTATATATATATATATATATATATATAAAGTCTCGCAAAAATTTTTTTTTCGTCATTAGGGACCTCTGAAACGGATTTGTGTCGTGGTCCGAGGTTGGAATTCCGCCATGACGCCTATCCCATTAGCGAATTTTTTCCCAAAGGAAATTCGCTAAAAGTACACATAAAACAGAAAAAGTAGAAAACGCAGGTGTCGCTAAAGTAAAGCTAGTTTTTTTTTAGTAAAAGCAAGCACCCAACAAGTTAGTTTACATTATATAATAACAAATAAATTAATGAAGACTTTTTTAATAGTTTATTTAAAATAAATTGAGATGAAAAACTTTCGTCCAGGGAGCTTCTTCAAGTTCTTGAATTGACAAAAATTAAAAGTTTGAAAATTAAAAAAAAAAAAAGTTGAATGTTTTTTTATGTCATGTCTAACGAAGTAAATGAATAAATTTAAAATGAAATTACACAAACCGGAGGGTAAACATTTATTTATTCACAAATAGAAAAAATGTCTCCTTTCTTTACTCCCTAAAAACTAGTCAATAAATTTCATATTACATATCGCTTGAAGATTGAGGATATTTACGTCTCTAGTTTATTTAGTGATTTGTATTTTGTTTAAACTTTATTAAACTACACTGCTATCAAAACCTGGTGTAAAATATGAATTCTTCTTGAACATGTTATCCAATCCTCGTCAGAAAATTGTGGTAAAAATGAAACAAAATTAAAGATTTTTCAGTTTATATTTTTTTACTTGATAAGTAGCTTTACCATTGTTATTTTCATGGGCTTCTAAAGTAAATGCGCATTTTTGAACTACACGTTATGCAAATTAGTTCTCGCCCTTCCAACATTTCGCACTCATACAAATCACTGTCACTAAAATGTTTAAAAAAACATTTTAAACAATTTTAAAATTAAAAAACCAATTAAAAACAATTATAAAATTTTAAAACAATTGAAAAAAAAAAAAACATTTTAAACGGTTTTCGTTAAAAAACCCTGCAATTTCATCGCACCGGTACGATGTCAGGTACTTGTCAAAGATCCCTAACCTTAAAGAACCTGGGTTTTGGCAAAAATTATTATTAGTGTTTCTGCCATACGGTTTCGAGAGGGCGCTAGTTTAGTTTGCAGTAGGCCACGTGATGTTACTAGTTAAAGCTATTGAAACTTATAGAGAAATCAAGGCTCTTCTGTAGATTACTCAGTAAAATATCTGCACAAGGACTTAATAAGGTTGACATTATCATCTATCTAAGGTATTTTGCAAAAAGGGCCCAAATACGTGACCTACTTGCTCCCTATATCCGGTTATTTAGCGCAGCGTTTACGGTTTTGAAGTCGTTTTGACTGTGGACTAGTTTTATTTTTACCATCCTATTTAACACTTTTTATAATATTATTCTGCTAAACAAATTTTTTTAATAGTGTAAATAAACCATTTATTTATTTATTCGATTCAGCGCTTCCGGAGAACATATAAAATTACTTTTTCTGGCGAAAAATTGTAACTCTCAATTTTAAATTTTCTGATTCAGAAAGCTTTATATGCGAGTTCGCCGAGGACATACAACTTTATTTAGAGTCAATTTTTATATTTTTGTCTTTTATGACGGCGTATTGATGTTTTCACTTCTATTTCCTGAGCATTAAAAAAAATGTTTTTATGGAGCTTATAAAGTTGTGCTTATTCAACCCACCCTAGTAGTTGTACTCGACTTAAGACGCACAATTGGTATTTTAAAATGTTATGCTTTTTTAAAATCTAAAGCTATTTATAGATCTGTCTAGTAATGGACTCAATCAAAGTTTTAAAATGAACAACAATGCATGCAAACTTTTTTTGAAAACATCAGTGCCTTGGAGCGGGGGAAGTAATAGTTGTGAGGGACGTAATATTTATGAGGGACGTAATTCTACATTTTATGGAATTTGAATCAGATAATGGTGGTTAGAGGGAGCAAAGAGGTGATCAATTACCCTTAGCCTCATAATTTCAAATATATACCTGTAGACATCGTAACGAGACTTGGCATATGCGCGAAATGTTGGATAGCTAACAAAGCTTATTCTTCGTAGAAAATGTATAAAAATTCATTTACGAATCATTTTAAAATGTAGCTCAATACATGGCACAAAATGCCATATAACAGCAAATGATTATAAAGTCCCAAAGAATACAAAATAAAAAAAACACCTTATAGCCTTCAACGGCTATGTTGTGAGTGATGTTCTGTACCCAACTCAGTCTGGTGCACTTTAAGGGCGTAGGCTTCTTTTGAGCGACCTGAACTTTTAGAGATATGATCATAGAGAGTTAAGCTCTCTTTTAAACTAATTTGAGCGCCACCTCGTTCAGCTTTTAACAGTATGTTCAGAGGAGTAGACACAAATGGTGACCAAGGTATGAAGACAACACTGGACTGACAAATGTGGGGCAGAGGAGGGATTGAGGAAGAGGAATAGGGGGAGGTTAAGGTGTAGACTGGTGAACGAGGAATCCAGTCTATATTAAATATAATTTGGAAACAAATTTGGATGCTGAAATAGCAAACTCTTGGTATCCAGGAGCTGCCTAATTCAACCAGTAATAAAGTTAAATGAATCAAATATTTGAATTTAAATAAAAAGTTAATTCTGTATTCTTGTTCAGAACAGCAATTAGTTCTGCCCAGGAATTAAAAGTGATAGAAGAGATCAGACACATAAAATAAAAGTAAACTATATGGAAGATTTGAATATAAAATAAATACTTGAAAACAAAATAAAAAGAAAAGTGACTTGATTTTTAAGTGATCTGATCTAGCTGACTGAAAGTAAAACAAAGTAATATACATAAGATCTGCCTAATAAACTATGGAGCCCCTTACATTGATCCCTACCTATGCACAGTAGTCTTCTACTGGCCGTTACTGACTTCTTAGGGCTTACAATATATGGAGGCTTAATACTAATAAAAGAAAAAGAAACTTCTGATAAAATAAAAATAAAATAATGATGAGAAGGCCATCCGATTCGAGCGTCCAGCTCGAAAGGTGATAAGGATTTGTGGTATCTGTCTGACCTGATATTATTGATAGATTGCCAAACGAAAATAGCAAGAACAGTTTACAGCAGCAACTGACTTAAGGCACCATAACACTTTAATATTTGTGGCTAAACCTCAGCACAAACACAGTGGCACATCGTCCAGTAAGCAGGCACCAGGAGATTAACTTCGTCAACCGAGCAGCCTCAAAGTGGAAATTTATTACTCCCACTAATACAGAAAACCTGAACTACCCAGATAATCCCCTTTAAACGGGTGGAGTTAAACTTGAACTAAACTTAGGGCCAAAAAAGCACCTAACAGAAAACGTGTTCACCTCGGAACCACCTAGAGCAACCTGCTCTCGTTTAACCTTCCCCAAAACCCTAAACTTGGGTCTAAACCTAATTTAATAAACCCAAATTAAATAATCAAAACTCTGAACTAAAAATTAATCCTAATTCAGTCCAAATTAAATATAACTTAACAATAAAAGAATACTACTAACTTAATTAATAAAACGCTAATTAAAATAAAGATGGCAGTCCCCTTTCCCGCCAATACAATTCAGAATTTAAATTATAAAACTAAAATCACTAATTTTCTTTTAACTCACACCAAAATTTTAAAATAAATTAAAATTAAAACTGGTGTGAACCAAATATTGAAAATATATGTTACAACCTTTATGTTAATATAAGTTCACAATACATTATGAATTTGGCGAATTTTATGTTCTGAGGACGAGCGATCGAGTCCAAAGCAGGGAGAATGAGCGTAGCGAATCCGATGTAATGAGGACAAATTCTGAATAACCCCGTACCCGATTTTTTAGTTTTTAATTTATTTTGCGATGATATATTTTTTTACGACATAATGTAAAACTATTTCCTTTTATGGAACCATTTATGGAATGGCTAACTGAGATACATATGTACGTGGCTAATAAATAGAGACACCTAGATACATTTACCTAATCAGAGAGACGTATATATATATTGATAAATAAATACACTCAGATGCATACATACATTTTAATAAATAAATATACATTGTTGCATATTGATAAATATATGCATGAAAATTGTTAGACATAAATACATATAGGTAAATAGGTAGACATAGATGCAAATAGATGAATAGGCAGACATAAATGCATATAGGTAAATAGGTAGACATAAATGAATATAGGTAAATAGGTAGACATAGATGCAAATAAATGAATAGGCAGACATAAATGCATATAGATAAATAGGTAGACATATATGCATAAAAATTGTTAGACATAAATACATATAGGTAAATAGGTAGACATAGATGCATATAGATAATAGGTAGACATAATTCATATAGATAAATAGGTATCCATAGATGCATATAGATAAATAGGTAGACATAGATGCTATAGGTAAATAGGTAGACATATAGATGCATATATGTAGATAAATAGGTAGACATAAATGCATATAGCTAAATAGGTAGACATAGATGCACATGGATAAATAGGTAGACATAAATGCATATGGATAAATAGGTATCCATAGATGCATTAGATAAATAGGTAGAATAGATGCATATAAAAAAATAGGTAGACATTGATGCATATAGATATAGATAAATAGGTAGACATAGATGCATTAGATAAATAAGTAGACATAGATAGGTTTTGATAAATACCTAGAGATAAAACATTTCTTTTAAATACCAAAGCGATTAATCATTTATTTCATATATTCTCTATGCGTTAAACTAATTGATTAATCACCGGGAAATTTGGAAATAAAAAGTTTGAAATGTATCTACTCTAAACTAACCCATCCAATCTGGTTTACAAAAAAGAAGAATTTGTCTTGTAGCAGTTAGGTAAACTTGGATTTATTAGGTATAAAAGTTTTGTCAAACTGATGCAGGTTGGATGTATGAAGTAGGTTGATATGTCTTGAAATCCCACGTGGGATTAACATCAGGAGTAGGATTTGCCTCTTTTAGTTAGGAATATAAGGGGATTAAAAACATAGGGAAATATATTAGAAAAGCTCGCTACGGGGATTTAGGAAAAGTTTGCTGATAATCCTACCTCTTATATATCTGATATGTTATTCCTTTAATTTAACATTTAAATCACTTTGGAAATGATTTAAGTGTCGTGATTAACTTTAAACCTTGTCTATGTTATTGAGCTAACTTCCTAACTTAATTCAACCTTAGATTATAAAATTCCTTCTCTCGATACACTTAAAAATTAAACCTATGAGAACAACTAGGTTTTTGTTGCGTGCCTTTTACAAGCATAACTACTAAGATTAATAGAGTTGTAATCGTGAAGTATACTTTGTATACCACCATTGTACCAAGTATGTGGAAATAATGTATCTTACCATAAACCACATGCGTGGTCAAAAAAAACTCCTCCTCATCAAGTCTTTGGTCCAAAAAATGTTGGGAAGTCAACTTTTTCTATCCTGCAAAGTCTGTTCGTTTTGGTTGGAGACAGCCATTGTTGTTTTAAAGTGAAGTTGTTAGGTTTGCAATACTAAAGAGTCTTATTTAAATTGAGAGGCAATCAGCATCTTCTCTTTGGCAGCGTGCCAGAAGTGTGAACAAGTTTTATGGCTTCTGTTATTTTATGAGATATCATACAATTTTTAGGTTTTAGTGGAGATAAACTATAACAGATTTTAGCAGTTGTAATTGCAGCAGTTTTATCTCCATAGATCCAGGACTATATATATATATATATATATATATATATATATATATATATATATATATATATATATATATATATATATATATATATATATATATATATATATATATATATATATATTATATATATATCTGTGTGTGGTGTGTGTGTGTGTGTGTGTGTGTGTGTGTGTGTTGTGTGTGTGTGTGTGTGTGTGGGTGTGTGGGTATTATGTATGAGTTTTTTGTTTTGTTTTAAATATCACAATACTTCAAAATGTTGTTTGATCAAGATTAATAAGAAAACATCCGTGAAGAGGCCACCAACGCCGAGGCCTCGGAAATATTACAAGGCCGAAGGCCCTTGCTTTGAGATATAAATTTGTTAATAAATAGGCATAAGAAAAGAAAACGGAGAGCCCCCATTATAATTTCTATAACCTTGCCGGGAAAATTGCACCTAAATAGAGTTAAAGATATTTTGGTTTTCTACTCAAGGTCGTTATTGTGAAAAATAGAAAAATCTGGGAAATTGTCTTTACAATACGTTTAGGAAAAAACTATGAATACATAATATCTACAATATTATTTACCATCTTCATATTTTTTATTCAAACGTGTAAATATTATCTTAATTCTACATAAATTACAATCTACAGAATAGTATTTTTATTTGATCTACATAATATTATCTAAAGAAATATGTAGATTTTTGTGTAGTATTTTATTTTTATCTGCATCTTGAATATCATTTGTTTCTCTAAACCTATTTCAGATTGGATTTCCCCCTCTTAAAGTCTTTATTTATACCAATGTTAAAATAAATTGTTTTATTTTTTTATTCTTGGGCTTAGTTATATTGCTTATTATCATTTAATTATCATATAATTTATTACAGCATATAATAGTTGTTGGAGATGGTTGAATTTTATTTATTTATTTTTTATTTAATTTATAATTTGTCAGATTGTCATTTTTTGAAGTAGTATTAAATCAGAAGTGAAAGGAGGATCCAATTTTTATCATAGTTGTAGTTTTACACCTTAAATATTCAACAATAGTAATATATTCCTTATCTATAACTGGAATATAACTGGATCTCTCAATTCAAATCCATACTTTCTCTAATAGGTTCTCAACAAGACATGAAACTAGATTTGAAATATTTCGCCTCAGTTCGCAATGCTCTAATAGCAAGATTTAATAATCATACATTCTCAAAGGACGTAGATAAAGTCCTTAACAGTACTTACTCTCCAATTTACAGACATATTTCATCCTTTTCATTTCTGGGAGAGATTTATCTCGGTTTAGATTCAGTCATAAGTAAACACAAAATAATATTACAAATACGACTCGCTAACCCAAAATACTGTACCATAAATTTCAACAGAAAGTATTATTTGTTTAATAAAGAGGAGACATGTCCACTATGCTTAGGAAGTCCAGATTCTTTACAACATTTTATTTTTGAGTGTAAAGTAATTGAGAAAACAAGGAATCAATTTTTTATTTTACTCCCAACATACGCTCATTTCGGAATGGAATTTTTATTTTCTAACATTAATAACCATAAACAAGTAGATTTTCTTTTTAATCTGGTCAGCACAATGCTTTTAGAAAGAGACAAATTTTTAATTTAAGTTCATTATTACCTTATTTTGCACAGCTTATTATAATTATTTTACTTTCCACAAGTTCCTTTTCTTTTTCCTTCTTTTCACTTTTTCGAACTCCAAAAATATTAATTTTTAGTTTTATCATTTTCTTATTTGAATTTGTATTCGACGCCCCTTTGTAAAAAACATGTATGTGTTTTAAGACAAATAAATATATTATTAATATATTCCTTATCTACGAGAAAACCTATCAAGGTCCCTACAAGGTTAGGAATGTTCCGATCCGCCAAGTCAAAAAAGAAGTCAAAATACACCGCTTAGTCAATAAGATTCAAAAATTCACAAAATCTGCAAGAGTTTACTATACTGTACGCAACCAAGTCTGGTGCTTGCGTGTCTGTATCGTTAAAACGACTAAAGATACATAATCTTTATTAAAATATCTTTAAAGGGCGTTCAAATCGACCAAATGGATGTAAACAAAGATTTGATAATACAATTTTGTGGATTTTTTCCTTTCATTTTACGTTGACGCACCTCCAGCCAGAAATAATGATGGATTTTGGTACTTATTCTCTTGGTTCCCAACATAAAGTTGGGACCCAAGTAAATATGGCGATATAGGGTAATTATTCACTTGGGTACCGACAATATATTTTACTAAATTATATAAAAGAAATTATAACAATCTTAATAGGGGATGTTGAAAAGCAAAGGGGCTATTGTATGGGGTTGAGAAGGGGAAAAAGGAAAAGATTGATAATTAGTAAAAAAGTACCCTTGATTCCCAACATAAAATGGGGACCCAAGTAAATAAAAACCAGGAAAATTACAAAATATTTTTGTTCTCATAGCAAAAAACTTGTAATTACTTAAAGTCCTAACTCCATTACAAATCAAAACTGAGGGATTTTAATGGAGTTCAGACAGACCTCCTAGTTCCTATACCCAAATCCACTAGATTTTTTTCAGATAAATTGAGGTTGGAACCAAGTAATAAGTGCCATGGATTTTGATCCATTAGGACCTATAGGTGTTAGTTACCCTATATGCATGTAAGAACCAACACTATTTAATATTGAAAGAAAATAACTATTTTGAAACATATTGACAGTTTCAATCATATTAATAAATAAAAAATAATAGCCCCTACAGACTTTTGGATTCGCCTTACACCTCTCATACTATTAACAAATAAAATTATTGATGCATTACTTAATATAAGAATAATACAAAGCTCCGCATCGTCAGGTAATTAGGATACAAACAATAAAGTCAGCAAAATTTGCGTTGGATCAATGTTTTATTTAAATAATATAACCGCTGAAGAAAAATATTTTTTAATTATTATCATTTATATATATATATATATATATATATATATATATATATATATATATATATATATATATATATATAAATTAAATCCTTATACTTTTTCAATTTTCTAACAGAGGATAAAATAAAGCAAATAAAAAAGATCACGTATTTTATTTATATAGATAAAGACAAAGACAAAATACCGGGGAAACTTATCTTGTGTTGGTCCTAATGATTTTCTTACCCCCTCCCTGGAGGGGGTTCCTCACAAGAGTTGTATTTCATTGGTCCAAAAATAAATGAGGATATAGGGATGGTTTTTCCAAAGCCCTTAGTATGTAAGACTGGCTTTGCCGAGGACCTTGCTGAAAATGCCCCCCCCCACCCAGTCTGTGGAAAACGCGTCGTCCATTTATAAATAATACCCTATAAATAAACCCCCTTTGGGACTTTACCAAGAAAAACTAAGTCGTGATTTATTTTCTTTTGTTTATCTATTTTCTTTTTCTTTATTTTATTTATATTTTACTTTTCAAATAATATTTCTTTATTAGGGGTTTCGAAGTTGATTATTTTTATTTTCACTTGCAACTGTTTTTTTTTTATTCGTGCTAATTTTTCTGGTTAAAGCGTATTTTAGCGAACAGACAATTACGCTTTTGAGATTGTCGGATGACAGATGTGGAGAGGGTACTAAATGCATACGTCATAAACAATGAATATGTATAACTAAATTTTAACACAACCCCCCCCCCCCTTATTTCTGTCAATTTTTATCACTACCTGTGCTACAAAAACTTCTGTTTAATAAATTTTGTTTTTAGCACTAAGCATACATATTTGTATACAAATTTGTGTCCAATAATTCATGATAGTTTTATTTACGTTAAGATCCTTTACGTTACGAATTTGCTTTCGCGTTTATAGTCCTTCATATTTATTTAATAATAGCTTACATACATACATGCAGAGGTTCCTAATCCATTTTCAAGTTGAAAGTCGTGAAGCAATGTACTTAATATGCATAAGATGTTGACAATTATAGTCTTGTCCTTCGAAACCCTTTAACAGAGACGCGGTATAAGTTTAGAATTCCTTGCCTCGACTCCTCATCGGGAGGGGAAATCAAACTTTGATTTAAACTGTCCCTTTTCTCCGACTTCTAAACCCAGCTTTTCATTCCTTCAGAATTTTCTCCTCTCCCATTCCTCGTTGAATTATGTAAAACCGTTTGAAGAGGAATTGTTGAAATGCGTTCTTGCGTAATCATTACCTTTAAACCCTTTGGCTTGGGAATTGTGAACTTGCACGTATTTTTAAATATTTTGTTAAACAAACTAGACTTCCGGCACATGACGTCATTTTGCTGATTTCACATTACGTCAGTTACGTTTTTTCATGATACTTACTCTCTTTATAGGTGTTACATTATTTAAAATATGTACGTAATTAGTTTAAACCCGCTTTGCTGTTATGTTTTGTTGTCTACGACCAAACCTAGGTTTTGTATCAAGAATCATCTCCGCGTCTTCGCGAGCAAGCTTGTTTCCCTTTTTACTTTGTTTGTATGTAAGTTTAAATAAACTATTAATTAAGCCGTGATATTATAAATTTGGTTATTATTTAACAATGTTGTATTGCTATTTGGAAGTATTCTATGTTTAATCAAACATAGTTGGGTTTAATGCATATTACCCAACTTATACGTTTTATTGTCTTGCGTCACTATGCTGTGATTTCGTGTTGCGTCATTTATCAATGTCATGTTGCGTCAGATACGTGTTATTGTGTTACCAAGGATCTTGAATAAAGGGGATGACGCATTAAGGAACTTTTCTGACCCCATGGAAGTTGTATGAGATTAAGAAATAGGAGCAAACTTACCTTCCCCTTGGTTATAATGAAAAAAAGGCGCCAAACGCAGGTTATGTAGCAAGTTTGTCGAGTTTGCTTCTCAACTTTTTTCTGTGCTTCTCGTGATTGCTACATTTGTGGTGCTTGTTAAGTCATTTGTACTTATTTAATTTTAAATTTTGGACTATACTTTGATACTTCAGTGATTAATAATTTAAGCGTGTTTTGTTATAACCTCCTCAAGCAATTAACAATGGGAAACCATTGAGAGGTAAGTTTGCCTCTAAAATTTAAGACCTGCGCTGTTATAAGAATTGTAAGCATGTTCAATTGTATACACTTGAGAAAATGTGTATACACATTTTCTCATGTGTATACACTACCTCGAGAATACACATGAGACAATATGTATACACATTTTCTCAAGTGCATACACTACCTCTTGAATACGCAGGAGAAAATTTGTATACACATTTTCTCATGTGTATTCACGAGGTTGTGTAAGCACATGAGAAAATGTGAAAACACATTTTCTCATGTGTATCACGAGGCTAAATCACAACATAAGGCTTTATTTAAAATAATTTGCTTTACATAGCATACTGATATGTCATTCTGGAAATTAAATGATGCAAATTTTAATAATGAATACGTTTAAAAGATTATACTATTATTAATTAAAAAAGGCATACAGAAGCTTCCTAGAAGATTTTAATTATCAAAGGTTCTATTCATCTAATCAGATGAATGGGATAAGATTCTAATTATCCCATTCTAATCATCTAATGTATAAATTATTACTTTTAACGTTTGTTTGTTATCCTACTTTTTCACGCTTTTCTCAACACACCATTTTCATTGTTTTTCTTTTAGTTCATTCCACAATAAAGTAAAATAAACACTTAAAACATAACATGTGGGTTAGATAAAAACAAAACAATAAAGACAATTTGAGCAACAAAAGAGAATCGCAAAGTAAACAAATAAAAACACGACGGATGGTACGAAACGTTACCTATTTTTATTTAAAGGAAAACTAGGAAAAACAAAAGATATTCAAAAGGGATGAGAGAATTCAAAGTATAAACAGGATTTTTCTTTCGGAGGAAGGTTACAAGTCCTTGGAACAAGGTGTGCTTTTCCATTTCCCGTGTTGGTACAGTGAGAAAGGGGTACATACATTAAGAAAACCTCTTCAACAGTTTCCTTTTAAAGGGAAAGATAACCTGAAAAGAAAAAGTAAACAGAGTTGCCGGGAAAGGACCTCCTTTCAAACATTACACTTAGAAGAATAACTTAAGAAAACAAAAAAAAAAGTTTTTCTTTATTTATTGAAGAATAAAAACCAGATGGAAAAATCATTGAGATGAAATGGTGAATATTTTGTTTTTCTTGAATGAATGTCTTTTAGTTTGGGTGGAATAAAGACAGTTTTTATTGTTTGTTGAAATTATTTGGTGAACTGCAAAAGGCGAAGAATACTGAAGATGTATTAACTTTGGAACGTTTGTCTTTGAACAGAGCTGCCTCTTTGATTGTGGACTATTAGGCTGTAGAGTCTATACTGACTATTGACAATATGGAGATGTAGGGTTTCCTGCGATGTAAAAGTTACACTTTCTGATTAAGAGACACTCGAATATTAGAAATTATCACTTACATTAGCATGTTAGTGGTAGTTTAAACTATGAACTTAACTATTGCCGCTACCATCTGAAGTGGTTTCTGAAGGGTTTCAACCTGATGACCCTCGAGGCTGTTAAGGTTTGCTGCAACAAAGAGAGAAATACACCTCGACACAAAATGCAAAAACATAAGACACCTCAGTCAGTGGCGGTTCCAGCAGACCAGCTTGGGGGGGGGGGGGGGGCACTTTTCATAGTCAAAAGTTAATAGGAGGAGGGACGATTTTCTGTTAAACTCTCCCTCTACTTAGAAAATGCATATAAAGCCATAAGTCAAGTTTTAATTTCTAGATATTGATGAATAAGCAATTTTTAATTTAATTATAATCATAATGAAATGAAATTAATATTACAAGCAAAAATATAAATATTCATCTATCCATTATCTTATCTCTTCACTGAAACTAATATATTATTTCTTAAACAATATCCACATTCAAAATTCATTGTTTTAGTGATGTTTATTTTCACTTCCCTACAACAAGACCTCTCCCATAAGCAATATAAACCACAAGGTTGGGGGGTGGGGCACATGCCCCCTGTGCCCCCCCCCCCCCCTGAAACCGCCACTGACCTCAGTAAGTCTTAAAACACCAAGAATGGATCGAGCGATATCCCGATTTCAGGTTTTTCGCAAACAATACTTTTTCTATATACCTACAGTATAGAAGTAAAAAAAGTAAAAATTTACAAAAATAAATATACTAGGCTGTACACTATGATAGTTAATTTTTAATTGTCAATTGATTACTCAGCTTCCATTACTGTTATTAAAGAGGGTGGATCAAAACTTTTAACTCACTCTCATTTGTGTAATAAATTTATATCATAAGTAAATTGTAAATATAAGAAGATCTGAGATAATATTTTACTCGGAATAAAATGAAGAAAGAAAATGCGTGAAGTACTGAGGCGAGGGAAGAAAAGGCTCTGTTTTCACTAATGCAGTTGGTAGAGTTCCAAAATATTTGGCAAAACTGTCTGGGGCCAGCATTCCCACTGATTTGTGTCTAAAAGAGAAATACTTATAGAAAAATAAATTTAGGGACACTTAAAACAGACTGTTTAGTGTAGTTCTTTCCCATATACTATGTTTAGCTTTATAAGGGATTTCAACTAAGATTTAACGAATATCATCGTAAAATTTCGCTTGTGAGGTTATCCAGATGTCGAAAGTACAGAGGGCAAGAAATGGATACTTGTTTCTTCCTGATTCTAAATATATTTATGTTTGACGAGAGTAATTTAATTTTCAACCCTTACTGCACGGGATCAAAAGTAAAAGAAGGAGCAGGATCAAAAAAGAAACTCAAAAAAAGAGTTCTCGCTTGCCATTAAGCAAGCAAAAATCAAGCATAATGACTCTGAGATTTTGTCTGCTTCCAAGAGATTTTGTCAGATTCACAAGTCTCTTTGTAAGAAAAAAAGAAGAGACCCTTGGTCTCCCTGCCGCCACGAAGCGGCCAAGAGGCCGAGGGCCTCTTCGCCGCTTCGTGGCCTCAGCGCTGGGGCCGCTTTTTGGCGGCCTCTTTGCGGTGCGTTAGTTGTTGAACTTCAGTTATATCAGTTAGTCATATTACTGGTTTATAAAAGTGGCATACTGCCACGATATAAGCTAATTTTCAAATGTTTTAGTAAAAAAACTTGATTTGTTTGCATTATGTCAATCAATGACATAATGTTTTGTTTGTCATCTATATGTCAATCAATAAAATTAAAACTAACCCTGATAATAAATGGAACGTCGTATTTTTGTTAATCGTGCAAAACAATTTAAATACTATATAAAGATTTGTGACTATTTTAAAATGTTTGTAGGGTCATTTGTGTGGGTTAATGACGTCACACATATATCACAAACAATAGGGTTGGGGACATTAACAAAGTTGAATTTTGTACCAAGTTTCATTTCGATCTGAGAAAGCTTTCAAAAGTTATCGTGTCCCACAGAAATGACTAGGAACAAAAATTTCGTCCATACATAAAAAATATGTTCCAGATAGCACACATAAACCTAAAGATTGATTTATGTACTAAGTTTAACACATACATATAACCCTCTGTTATATGTAGTCTAGGATTACGAAAGACATACAAAAGTACACAGATACATGGAGACACATTATACATATATATAATGTGTACATATACATACATACATATATATATATATATATATTATATAATATATATAATATATATATAATATATATATATATATATATATAATATATATATATATATATAATATATATATATATTGTATATATATATTATATATATATATATAATATATTATATATAATATATATATATATATATATATATATATATAAATATATTATATTAAGCCTCATGTGTGCTAAATCTCAAAATGATCGTATCACTTTTTCGCGTTTTATGATTTTTCGATTTTTTTAGTGAGTCATTATTTCAGGTTAATGAATTTATGTAAAAATATTTTCCGAACAGCACAACTACAGCTATAGTCTGATTTTTGTGCGAAGTTTCAACTCTTTAGCACAAATACACTAGGAACTACGATGATAACCCACACACCTACATACATACACGCACACATACAGACAGTCAACTTTGTAAAATCAGCTCAGGAAGTCTTTAAACACCTTTAAAGGTGTCTTAAAACACCTTTTGGTGTGAAAGTTACTTACTAAATCGTACTCAAGTTGTTGAAATAAATGGAGAATTTAGTGATGAAAAAACCTCAAAATACTCAATACCTCAGGGGACAGTTTTAGCACCCACGTATTTTCTGATATATATAATAGACCTTTTTAAAATAAACTTTAAAGGACAAATCGTAGGGTTTTGTGATGATTTGGTATTACTAGGAACTGGTATGACTGGATCAAGTAATTCAACAGATTGAATCTGATTTAATAGTTGTAAAAAATTGGCTCAACAAACATTTATTAACAGTAAATGCAGCTAAAACTAAAATATTAACGTTTTCACACGATAAAAGAACTCAACCGACTTTCCTGCAAATTAGCATACACAACCGTCGACAATGCCTCAACATGTTTCCTTCTCAGTGTTTTTGTCCCAAGGTGGAAAGAGTTGTAACAGCTAAATATTTGAGCGTTAATTTAGATTGCCATTTGAAATGGAATCACCATATTCAAGAGCTGCAGAAGAAGCTCAGACAAACACTATACATAATGCTGAGAGCTAGGGGTTTCTGACAGTGGACCAGAGACGCATGCTTATTACGCATTAGCTGATTCTATAATAAGGTATGGATTAATAGGATGGGTGCGGCTCCGTCCACTCTCAGAAGACCCATAGAAATCTTACAAAAAGCTTTACTTAGAGTAATGTTATATAAGGAGAGAGAAGAGAGATCAGGTCCTCTTTAATAAAAAATTAAATATCTTAATATTGAGTTATGTGGCAAATGACATCTCTTATCTTTCTTTATAAACATAATAAATCTGTTAAAAGAGTTTCTGGTGTAACCAGGGCAGCAAAAAGAATACTCTATTAGAACCTTCAATGAAAACAACCTTGGGCAAAGACATTGGAAGTACACATCCACAAAACGTACAATGAACTACCAGATAACATAAATTTAATATAACTAAAGAATATTACAAAAACAAAATAAAAACTTCCTTATGAAGACAATATAACACATATTAAAATCCTTATAAGTCGAAATTTAACAAAAATATTTTAGAGGAAATAGAAATATTTCTTATGTAGATTATATATTTAAAAGAACATAGTACTGAAAGATAGATGACTAGATGTTCTTTAAATTAGTATAAGAAAACACATCCTCTTTGCAGCACAAGACTAATGTCTTACAGCAGAGAGTATTTTCCCTATATGCTGATTGTAACTGATCTGCAATATTGATGTAATAAATGAATAAATTTGCATGTTTCATAAGAATGTTTAATTTCATTACTTTTAATCATAGAGTCAGTTATTTTGTACTTAAACTTATTTAAAATAAAGGAATTATAAAAAAAAAAAAAAAAAAAACACCTGAAACAGACAAATTATGTGGATTACCGGTTTCGGATTCTTCGCTAACACAATACTTTATCTCTACACGTACGGAAACAATGATGAAATGAAAAAATGGGCTTGAAGTAAAGTAGTTAACCATAGCTCACAGGTAGAGCTTTCTGATTAGGATCTTAAAATAAAATATTGTTGTTAATTAATTATTATTATTTTTATTTTAATATTTATCATCACTAATATAATTTATTTAAGTTATATTACTAATATAAAATAATATTATATAAGTTTTATTAGATATGAATTTATTTATTATATTTACTAATTAGGGATATTGGCCCAAATTTTAATTGAGTTTATTTTATTTTTACCATTTATAACTATAGTAGGATTTATGTTGTCTCACCTGAAATAACTGGGGGTAAAATTATAGGTCCCCTAATATACTTACTAACATAATTTTCTTTTCCTAAGAAGCTTACACTTAGCATGACCCATATCTTAACCTTTCTATTTGTTTGTAATTAAGGGAATATATAGAAACTGATAACATTATCCACGGATTGAAACCAAGACTACCTGAGCTGAAAACATTGAATAATAAAACTAGTTAACTTGGGTTGGGTTATCTTCCGAACTTTATTTGAGTGTTCTAATGAAATTTTACGTAGTATTAAATTAACTTATATTTAAAATTTAAGTTTCTGGCTTTACAACATCCTGGATAAGACATAGTTTAACATTTACCTTTTAAAGATACACAGTTTAAACTTCAGAAAGGGAAGAAGGCTTTTAAAAGGAGAGAAGAAAAGTTGAAAACAGGGAAATAAAAAGCATTTTATTCCCTGAGTCAGAAACAGGTCGGGATACTGTCTAATATATATAAACACACGTCTTAACTCCAAGTCAAACTTGCATGTTGAATTTTTGTTTTCAATATAAGGAAAACATCCCTGTGGAAACTGAACTAAGTCTTACCGAAAAATAAATTTCCAAAAAGAATAAAGAACAAGGTCTGGAATATACAGCTTTAGATAAATAAAAGAGTAATGTTTTTGGACTGTTATGATATATATATATATATATATATATATATATATATATATATATATAATATATATATATATATATATATATATACATATATATATATAATATATATATAATATATATATAATATATATATAATATATATATATATATATATATTAAATTAAATGTTTGAAGACTGCAATCCTATATAATATTAATTATGTAATAACTCTCACAACGATTCATTGAGCGAAGCTCAACATCTTTTGGTGAATCTAATAAAACTAAAATTGTAATGCAATAATGTTTTTGAACGAAACTTATAAAATTGAAAATAATTTAGAAAAATTACAGGAAACGTCAGTAACCAAAACTATTAAGAAGGCAGGGACAAATAACAGGTTTATCCTTGCCTCCTGAAAAAGTTGAGCTTCGCTCAATGAAACGTTGTGAGAGTTATTAAGTAAAATTAATATTATATAGGACTGCAGTCTTAAAAAAATTAAATTATATTTAGATAAATAAAGTTTGAAAAAATTGCAGCAGGGTGGTAACTTGAATTGAGCAAAAATACGCTTCAATTATTTTTTTTAGGACGGCTATAAAGATTCTACCTTACAGCATCAAAAATGTCAGTAAAGAACAATTTTATTGCTAAGGTGGTAAAAAATTTACTTTAAGTCTGCCGGATATATTTTTTTACTGCCACTACACAAATTGATAAGTAATGTAGATAAAGTAAATTATATATTTCATTTTATTTAATTTTAAAGACTCGCCCCCCCCCCCAAAAAAATAGTATGTGCAACGTGACTCATTTTACAGCCTAGTTATACAATCTACTGCTTAGTAGGGAGCTTTAATATTGTCCGATTAAAAGTACAAACACTTCAGAATTTATATTTCTCGCATAAAAATATAACTAAATGCTCCGACCGTGCTTGAACCCATGAAAGTTTTCAAGAAGAAAATGTACAAAATCTCGTATGCACCTCAGGAGTAAAATGAGATACTTCTGTCGCAATATTTACCTCTATTGCCTTCGCCTCAGGAGTTTAATATATAAATCTCTGAAGCAAGCCTTGAGAGTATAATGTCATTGGTTCCCTCAGCGTTCCCATTAGGACCTAACTAATTTCTGTTGGAATAGCATTCTATACTCCCTTAGTGCATAAATAAGAATTTTTTTTTTGTAAACAATATGTATTTGAACAAAAATAAACAATTTTACAATTTACAATGATGAACTTAAAGTTATGCAAATACTTCAATACTTTAAATAGTTTACATTATATTACAAGAAACCACCACTTTAAGGGGAAATATTTTAAAACAAGAAGTGGTCCTACCAAATTTTCCTCAAAGAAGAAAAAATGTAAAACAAATAAACTCGCTAATAATTTAAGTGAAGGTGCTTTAATAAAAAAAAACCTAAAATAATTTTCGAGACTATTTTTCCACTGATTTTCTACTTGAAAATCTTTTGAATCTTTAAATTCTTTATTCTTTTTTAATATATTTAATCTTTTTTAACTTAAGAAATAAAATACAATTTAAGAAATGTACATAATTATACAAATAGTCGACAGATTAAAATTTAATTTAATGCCGGACTTGCATCCTTTGAATGTTCCAAGTAGTTTGTTTCTCTGAAACCATTAATCTTATTAATGGCTTTTACTATATTATTTTAATGTAGCTTTAAAATTTAAATTTAACTTATATTATTGAATGACATATATTTATATGTATAAATTGTTTCTATCACTGTTGTTTGCTATTCAAAAGGGAATTAATTTTATAATAAAATGAAGGAATTTTCTTGATGTTGCTCGGAAAAAGCCCGGGGGAATTTCCCTCCCTTTTTCCGGCATCTCTCTTGTTATATTGTAAGCTAAGAATTAAAGTTCAGTGATCCGAAAGCATTCGTTTGCAGTTCAAACAGAAAGCGCAGTGATTGTGCTTTATCTTGCTTCACAAAGCCATTGTTACAACCAAAATGAGCAAAGCAACTTCATAAATATTTATAAAAAAGCTAAATAGAGCAATGTCTTTCTCGCTTACGCACTGAGTGGCAACTGCACAACTATAAATGCAATAATAATAATGTCATATAGAAGTTGCTGAAAATCAATTATGGTATGACAATATTGTTGCCGACCTCAGGTTACATAGAAAATGTTTAAATTTAAAATCCAGAATATATATATATATATATATATATATATATATATATATATATATATATTATATATATATATTATTATATAAATATATATATTTAATATAATATATTATATATATATATAATATATATTATTTATAATATATATAATATATATATATATATAATATATATATATATATATTATATATATATATATATATTATATATATATATATTATATATATATATATATATATATATATATATATATATATATATATATATATATAATATATATATATATATATATTATATATATATATATAATATATATATATATATTATATATATATATATATATATATAATATATATATATTATATATATATATATATATATATATAATATATATATATAACAATCTTTTTATAATAATAATAACTTACAAGAGGTGAAGCGAAGAGATTTAAGGGTTTTGAGAATTTTGACACATGTCTTCTTCGGTCAGGTAAGGTTGGGAAGTCCCGAGTGACTGACTGACTCTTGTATGTTATTATTTTTATAAAAGATTGTTATGTTATACTTTTAGTATTTTCCTTTTTCATCATTTGTAATTAATATATATATATATATATATATAATATATATATATATATATATATATATATATATATTATATATATATAAGAGGCCATTGATTTCTTGGTTGCTAAAATGCGTCAGCGCTACGGTGCCGCTTCACTATTTGTATGCTTATATGCGAGCCGTATTAAAAAGAAACTTCGGGTACTTGTTTATTTAACGATTTCAACGAAAAAAAGTATAGATAATAAGGAATTGACAAGAATAGCTAAATCTATTACTTTAGATTCGCCTGGAATTTTAAATCACCATATATACTGTTAGTTTTTACTTTTGCTCATTTATACCGTATGTATATAGAATAGGTATTGGTTTGCAAAACAAAAATCCGAAACCGGGATGAAACCGAAATTATCCAATTCAGGCGTTTTTAATGCCTCCTGAGTGGTTTTTCAAAAAGTTGTCTGTCTGTATGTGTGTGTGTCTTTTATCATCGAAGCACCGAATGTATTTATGCTAGAGAGTTGAAATTTTATATTCAACTATTCGGAAAATATTTTTTATAACTTCGTTAACCGGCAATAATGAATCAGCAAATATTTCGAGTTTTATTTTATTTATCTATTTTAGAATTTATTTAAGTTTTTTTATTAATTTTTTAGACAATATTTTTGCAATAATTATTTTTTTTTACTCAAGTACAATGGTGATTTATAGGCTATTCATGTAAATTCCCTATTTGGGAGTAAGGAATGCTATTATTTCCCTGAGCAGTTAGTTGGTTCCTAAGGCGCAAGTCGAGGGAACCAAAGTATTTAACTCCCGAGGCGAAGCCAAGGAAATTAATTACGAGGGAAAAATTGCATTTTTCACCCTAGGTGCATGCAAGATTTTATCTCCAGACATTGATTTTATTTTAATACGTTTTGTTATGTTTTATCATATTTTTTTTTGGTCGTACCCCCTTATAAATTTTGGGGGCTGCCTTAAAAAATTCAAGTAAGAAATTATTGCTCCAAACTACTTCTTTTAACCTGAAACGGATTTTGAGCCAATAATTATTTTTTGGTTTGCTCCTCCATATAAATTTTGGGGTCGCTGCCCCAAAAAATAAAAAAAGTATTGCTCCAAACAACTTCTTTTGACCTAAAACGGATTTTGAGCCAATAAAAAATAAAGTTTCGGTCGTGTTCCCCCAATTAATTTTAGGAAAATTACAAAATTTATCGGTCATCTGTATATAAATTTAGAGAATATCACTCCACTAAAAATAAATAGCACTAATAACCCAATAATTGGAAACGTTTTTTTATTCCCAAGGGAATGAAAAGTAACTTTTTCTCCCAAGGGAGTGAAAAGTGCTTCTTTATATCCTAAAAACTAGTCAATAAACCTTACATTATTCACTGTCTGGTGATAATTGTATTTTGTTTCTTTCTCAAATGCAAGCATGCCAAATTTGCTGAGTTATTAACGACGGTCAATGACGTCATTAAAAAAAATTTCCCGAAACGAACGTAAAGATTGATTGTTGTTCTAAGTTTCAACTCACTTGCATAAACACACTGAGAACAATTTGATAAGAGACACACAAAAACTTAGTTTGAGCATTCTGTCTCATTTCTGCACACTGGCATTACTTATAAAATAAATTTTTAGTTTCAATTTAATAACACTCCAATTTCAATTTGAAAATTGTTTACTTTCATATTTCATTTATTTAACGTAATTTTTATTATTTTCAAAAACATGAGATTCTGTAGAAAAATAAATTTCTATATTTTCCTTTTAAGAAAGAAGATATAGATTCGTCTGAAGAGGGATTATCCTATTTCAGGCGACACGAACGTCTTCAATAAAATTAATTTTATTATTAAACGACACCGGTTTATAGCTACTTTGTTATAAAAGCAGTCGGAGGGGAAGGGTGGCTCGAAGGGGGAGGATGGTTCGAGTAATGCGAGTCAAAACCTTTGTATTTTCTATCTTATTAAATTAGTTTGAGAATTTAGATCCATCTCACGTTGTCTTGGTCTTGATGCCCCCTCCTCTTTCCACGAGTGGTTTAATAAGCCCCTTCTTAAGCCTCCCTTTTTCCGATTTCTCCTTCAGTTGAGTTGCCTCTGACTAAATAAGCTGCGGAAAATGTTATTGGGTCCGGGTGTTGAATTTTAAAAACTCTTCTCAGGTTCCGCTCCTCTCCCCCTCTGTCTCCTCCTCTCTCGTTCAGGTTGAATTCGTTCTATTGGTTTAAATCATTCTCTTCTTGTAAAGTTATCTTTACTTTATTTAACGTTTCTTTTTGATTGGTTCATTTATGTACTTTATCTCGTAAAAAAATAATAAGAAATGTATTAGTTAACGAGTCAGGACTTCTTACGTCCAATAAAACATGCTATTAATAAAATTTATTAAAAAAAAAATAAATAAAATTATAAAAAAAAAATATAAATAAGATCGAGTACAAGGTAATTCGGAACTTTTCATCATCGTATTGAATTCGCTACGCTCATCCTTCTAACTTCGTATTGGCTACGCTCAATCACCTAACTTCGGATAATCTACGCTCATCCTCATAACTTCGAATTTGCTTCGTTGGACTTCAGAATAGACAAATCACCAAATTTATACTGCATTACGACTTTAGACTCGCTTAGCAGTCTGGCCGCTAGTCGGACGAATTTTCTATGCATTTCTTGCTCTTTTGCTCAACAATCCATTTTTTGCTTAATTTTTAAATATTTATGCCTTGTACATTGAGTATTAGTATTATTGCTTTTTCCATTATTAGTTTTCCAAACTTTCCACAAAAAATGCGCTAACGCATTCTACAGGGTATACAAAACTATAGACTCCATTTGATATGATGACTTCAAAAATGGCCACCAACTTAAAAAAGTAGTCTTTACCGATAATAAAGATAACAAAAAAATAGGAGCTCACATCTGTATTATACGCTTAGAAATTTAGCCGTCCCCTGTATCTATGACCTCACACAAATGGGCCCCAATATCATTAAAACAACCTTAAAATCCAAATCGAACATTTTCTTTTTGAATAAAATAGGCATTTAAAAAACTGGTGGTATAATTAGGAAAGTTTGGAGGCAATATCGTGCTTGGATGCCATCATTTATTTCTTAGTCAGGTTAACAAGGTTCTAAAAACTTAAAAACTTTATTTGTCAAAAAATTATTATATTTTTTGCTTAATTTAAATCTACAAAATTAAGTTTTACAACCTAACTTAAAAGGACTTAATTATGTTTGAATTTATTGACTAAAGCTAATTTCACGCATTAATTTTCTTATTTTATACAACATCATGTATGCCCTGGATCAAGTCTCGTTTTCTTTAATTAAAAATTTACGTTTATCATTATCACTAGGCTGTACAATATCCTGGATCAAGTCCCGTGTTCTTGGATTAAAAATTTAGATGAATTATGACGTAAAACTTTCGACGTTATGTGATTACCTTTTATACTGTTTTACTGTTTCTGTTTTCATACTGTAACCAGTACGAAAGTTTTCATACTTCCTTTCAAAGATTCCTAAATAAATGTTTAACTCTCTTTATGCAATTATTAGACGGAAGAAGCCCTTTTAACTGCCAATTTTTTGGTGTTAAAATATTCTTATAAAATATCCTTAAAAAGTTTAGAAGGCTCGTCAGCTCTTTGAGACTTGAAGTTATTCACTAGTATAACTGTATTAGTTAGGAACCAGTGTTTCCCCGCCTGCTAATAATATAATAATAACCGGACCAGGACACCACACACACACACACACACCACATATATATATATATATATATATATATATATATATATATATATATATAATTATATATATACTACAATTAAGGGATAAATAGAACACACTTAAAAAGACTTACAAAAAGTTGTAACGTTTCGAACACTGAGTTCTTCGACTGACGGAGAGAGACTCAATATATATATATATATATATATATATATATATTATATATAATATATATATATATATATATCCATCAGCATGTATCGACGGTAGCTGATTCTTAAATTGTTAAAAAAATATCTTTATAAAATATCCTTAATAAATTCGGACTAGGCTGGATGATTGGAACAAATTCATTTGTTTGAATCAATCATACGTTTAAAATTAGACATTCAAAAGCAACTATCAACTGTTTTCTTGCTGTTCGTTTATTTATTTTTATTTTAGAAATAATTCTCTTGTTAAAATGACTTTTCAAATAAAACTCACTGAAAATAAACAATTAAAAAGTTTTCATTGGTCCAAGTTACAGTGAAAGAGCACGAAATGGTTTCGTTATTTCGAACAGTAAACTTGTTCAACGAAAGGAAACTGTGAAAATTACAACTTCCAGTCTTGGCACATTTTTCTTTATTTTTTTTTTCGTAAATGAGCGCTGAATGATACAAGCATTGTGACAAGAAAGCTAAACCGAAGTCGTTTCTGACTTGTCACTGATATACGGATCTACTTTATATTTTCCTTTCCCCTATATTTCTAATGTAAACAAGATTCCTATAACCTTTAAGAAAATAGGATTTGTAAGAAAACCGCTTTTTCATTTTCTTTATTTTGTCTCATTTTATAAGTTTTTCTACTATTCCTCATTCATACTGTAAGTATGTGTATGGGAAAAGTATTGTGTTTTCAAAAAAAATTCCGATACTGGGTTGTCCCCGGAATTATCCGTTTCAGGTGTTTTTAAGGCCTCATAAGTGGTTTTTAGAAAGTTAGAAGATAGATAGATAGATGAAACACAGACAGATAGATCTATCTGTATGTGTGTGTATTGTGTATAAGTATAAGTGTAAAATTTCTTAATAAAATTGTATAAAAATCGCTTATAATTACTAGTCTTCACTTGTATATTAGTGAAACAAATTTCTTACATTCTAGGTTAATTAATGAAGACTTCAATTTCAAATACAAATTTCTTACAATCATAAGTAAACTTGTAGCTTTTTACTTGTAGTATACAAGACTTGTACTTTCGCGAAACGGGGCCCAGGTAGCTGAATAAAATGTTATAAACCTGCGTCAAAGACTAAGTTAATAATTTATGTCCTCTATATTCAGGGACTTGTCGATTTAGAACTAGGGTTATTAGCGCTCGCAACTATATCAGGTTTAGAAAAGTTTTAGCATATTTAAAATATTAATTAACTTATAATTTCATTATAAATGTGAGGTATTTACTTTTATAACTTTTCATTCAACAAAGGACAGTTAAAATAAATATTTATTTGGACTTTCTTATTCTAGATTTCTTATTCTAATTATTTTCTTTTTCCTATTCTTATTATTTTCTTATTATAATTCTTATTCTTATTCTAGGTTTCATATTTTCTTATTATTATTATTATTCTTATTCTAGATTTGTTATTATTTCCTAATTTTTATTCTAGATTTCTTAATCTTATTATTTCTTATTCCTATTCTTATTCTTATTCTAAATTTTTATTCTCATTCTTATTCTTATTTTAGATTTCTTCATCTAGATTTAGGTATTAAAAGTAAAAACCAGACTGGTTGAAGGACTAGTCTTTAATGGCATTAGGAACCTAATGTCCGTTAAGGCTAAGTTTTTCCAGATTGGTCCCAGTAAGTTTCCCTGTAGTACGCCCTTGAAGTTAAAGACCCTAGATAGTCCTATAGGGACCTGCAAGGGACAGAACTCTACCCTTTATACCCTAAACTTATAACATTGTATTATTATATCTTAACTAATTAGTCCTTGGTGTGTCTTTGAATCAACGTTTAGATAAAACTATTTCTAGTACTCGGTATTTATTTAGGAGTTCTCAAAAATCAGAAAATGCAAACACCTGATTTACATACGATTAAAAATAAAGAGTATGGCTTAAGTCAGATTGTCCGTGGTCAGAGTTTGTTCATTTAGCAAACTTTCAACAAAAAAAACTTTTTTATTCGTTTTCATTCATCTATTAGCACTTTTCACATGATATCAAAAACACGATTTATCCTGGAATATTACCATATTCATTTAATTTTTAAAGATTACAGTATATTATTTAGTTAATTAATTTAAATCAATAAAATGGATTTAATTACAATAAATAGAGCAACAGTTAAAAAAAAAATCAAATAAAAAATGCGAACTAAAAGTTGCAACAGCTACGGCTGACTAGACATACGTATATCTTGATTATGTAAATATTTATATTTTTATTTGTTATTTCTTTTATTTAATAAATGGCTATTCTATTCTATTCTGTTTTGTTCTGTTCTGTTCTGTTCTATTCTATTCTATTATATTCTATTACGATTTAATAAACAACAAGCCAATATTCCCCGTGTTTCTTTATTTTCTTGTGAATATTTATGTTGTTTCAAGGTTGAAATAAGAAAGGCTGTAAATAAATCAGTAAAAATTAACCAATAAATGGGCCAAGTTTGTGGGGACTTAATCAAGCACGTCTGAAACTTGATGAAAATTCCCAACTCAATAAAATTTCACTTAGTGAGAAAAATCTTTCCTAATGATATTAACAGTTGTTTAACAGAAACTTATGTTTTTAATTGGACTTTCCTCGGGGGCGGAAACTTTTCATTTAGATCAATCGCTAAAACTTTTCTTATACTTTCCCTAAGAAGTCAATTGTTTTGCTGAGGGAAGGGAAATGATCGAAGATTTAAAAGCGTTTTTTCGCTTCATTTGACTCTTTGATTTAAGAAAACATTTTAAAAGTTTAACTACCTTCTTTTTTAAATTAATAGCTGATTTGAATCAATTAAATGATTAAAACAGTTTTACATGAAAAAGTACGAGTATATTGCCTAAGTTTAAGGAACATTAGAAAAATTTTAAAAATGCGTGAGTAAATGTATTAGCTAATTACACAACTAAGTTAATTAATGAAAATAAAATAGGCTTTTATTCTAATAAAATAGAGTCATAAAAGAAACATCTAACAATTCAATACGTTGTCTGACAACTAATGCGTCAATCAACATTCGTCATGACTGATGTGATGTTATGTCTACTTTGCTTCGTTACAGCTAACACATTAGAGCACTAGTAGAGCCCGAACTCACACAGACGTACAGAGTAAATACTTCACTTCATTTTTAAATGAATACTTACTTCTAAATACTTATTCATTAATTTTTTATTATTATTTTTCGTCACCCTGATGAATTGTATGTAACACAATTGAGTAGGATACAACATTATATTACGTATTTTTCTTCGTGATTAGAGACCTCTGAAACGGTTTTTTGTTGTGGTCCTTGGTTCGACTCCCGCCATGACGCCTATTCTATCATCAGATTTTTTAAAGGAAATTTGCTAATTAAGAGTCGTGTACTCGTTACAAGGTTACATTGGACAGTCTTCCACCTGTCTGTACCATTCATCATATTGATGATCATTGCTGTTGAACCAATGATCCATTCTTGTTTACACCCGATGGGATGGGAATTTAACCCTATCCGAAGGAAATCTATGGAAGGAACTCTTTATATCTTAAGGATTTTTCTAGCTTGGACTTACCTTAGTGAGCAGAGTATCAGTTTGGCTCTTCATTCAGAGTTAATACTGTAAGTTAATATTTATAGTAAAAACTACTTTAAACAAGATACAGTAGGCCTGTTTCGGTTTAGACGGAAATGGAGGGTCTTTTTACTTTTCCAAGGTTTCACTAAGGATCTAAGTGCTCTTATGCTTAGTTATAATACCCCAGTCAAGTCCTCGTAGCAATGACTTACCAGAACAGTAGTATACAGAGTAGGCTTAAGCGTTTATTGTCATGGATAATTAGTCTTTCTGATGATGACCACTTCAATCTTTCCCTACAGGAGGCATGGATATTTAGCTCTTCTGGTGATGACCACCCTATAGGAGGCATCTTCAGGTATGTACATCATCGACAAGTCTACAACCCTCTACGAAGCTAGACTTATCTGTTTTGCCATTCCGTGGCGCTATCTGAAGTTAGGATTCCTCAATAACAGATATACGCAAAACCTCTGATTAATTTCCCATTTTATATTCCGTTTTAAGGCCTCTTGAGTGGTTTTCGCAAAGTTGACTGTTTGTGTGTCCTTTATCATCGTAGCTCCTAGTGTATTCATGCTAACAAGTTAAATATTTGTCCAAAAGTCTGAAGTTCTGCTGTTTGGAAATAATATTCTTTTTTATGACGTCATTAGCCCGCAATATTGACAGCAATATTTTCAAAAAATCATAAAACGCAGAAAAATGATGCGATCGGATAGAGATTTGGCACGCATGTAGTCATGTATAAGACTGACATATGTGCCAGGTTTCATTTCATTATCAGCATTAGATTAATTTGTATCGAATAACTTGTATACGTCTATACTAGTAGAATGAGCGTGAATGGAGTCCATCATAAATAATAAAAGAAAGGAAGTCTCTCCACAAAACAAAACTTTATTGGCAAAGCGCTTTCAAAGCAATCTAACTAGAGGCCATTATCAGTGCAGAACCTAACAAACAAGTTACAATAGAATAAATAAAGCGAAAAAAATAAAAATACAATAAATAAAACTAAATAAATAAATATAAACATAAATAAAGCATAATGAATAAAATACATTGGAGATAAAATATGTACGTAAACATAAATAAAATACGGGCCTTCGGCCCGTAGCCGCTACGCGGCCTCGGCGCTTCGCGCCTCGTCCGCTCCGCGGCGTCGGCCCACCGGGCCGCTTCGCGGCCCGGGGGCCTCCCTGTGGCCGCTTCGCGGCCACATTGTGGTTGTTTTGTATGATGTGTTGTTTCATTATTGTTCTTGTTACATGGCATTTTGCCAAGTACCTAGCGAATTTTCACAGCCTCTCCACACAGGCCCGCTTCGCGGGCCTGAGAGGCTTTCTCACAAATTTGATTTTACTAATTAAGATTTTATTAATACTTTATTATTAATAGTATGCTATAATATTAAAACTAACAAGCATTATAAACAAAAATATATTCATGATTTTTGTTTTTAAATAAAAATACCGTTTCCTTCACTTAGGATCATAGATAAACAATATTAACATAGATGGCTCACTCAAAGATTTTAAAAAAAATAGTTGATGAGATGCAGGAGGCTCAAGTAAAACAGTCTAGTGGTGACAGCGTGAAACTGTCACATATTTTTATTTCTGACATTTTATTTATTTATTTTTATTCAACCAAACAACGAGCTGTTGAGGGTAATCAAGTCTTTTCATCCGCTTTTCAGCGCTAGAAATGATGAGGAGTCGATGGATGAGTGATCCAAGAAAGCTCTATAAGAATTGGTAAAAAGTGAAAAAATTAATTTCTCACTCTTACTTCACCCATTCTGTCGTCCCCCCCTTGGATTTGAACCTCTAATGTCAGAGTTTCAATTTTTGTTTGTTTCCTTTACTTATCCGTTTGCGCCAACCCGAGATGTTATACTCAGATAGCAAATTTAAATGTTAAGTCTAAAAAACTAAAAATTAATTATTGTTATTTTTTTAAGAGAACGATGGTGCTGCTTTGCGTGATGAGGCCCCCAAGTTTTATCAAACAAAAATACATCGCGAATACTACAGCATACCATAGATCTTTGTTTACTTTTATTTTATTTTACTAAACGATTGGCAACTGTTTGTTTTTAAACAAATACTACAGCACAATCTAGTAGAGAATAGAGCAAATATATTTTTACTACTAGCGCTATTCAAGACTCTAGTGATGAGGCCCCCAACTTAAATCATAAACACAAACTTGTCAATTGAGTGTTCCTACTACACTCGGGAGTGAACCATCTATCTTAGGATTGTCTGATTGAGCTGAAACCGGTCGCAATCGTTTTAGAATGACTTTGACCATATAAAGACTACTTCGAGGTTCTTCCGCTTTACGGGCCTGCTTTGCTCGGCGTGGTTTAGTGGAAGCCATTTTTGTCCTGTCTCTCTGGGACAGCAGGGTTACCAGGATGGAGCAAGCGGTAGAGGTCCATCTTTTATACTATATCCCCACCCTCTAACACTACTAAACCCAACAGATATCGTACAAGTCTTTGACCTGGACGTATACATATATACAACATTATATATATATGTATACTGTTTGCGCCATTTGTGATGGTTCGATTGAGCTGAAATTGGTCTTAATCGATTCAGCTAGCCGTCTACCTAACCACGAAATACCTTGTTTTAAAGCCATTTCAAGTTTCAAAAAAATTTTTTTTTCATGACGTCATAACTTTGATTGATGACGTCATAATGTTTTTATAAACAATAGGCCTCGTAACCTCCTCAACATCTCGCGATTTGCAAAGTTTCGTTTCAATTTGAGAACGCCTTCGAGAGTTATCGTTCGCCATACGAAAGGGTAGAAACTCTTACATACATATATATATATATACATATATATATATATATATAAATTATTTTTTTTGGGACAATTATTTTGTTATCAGGAAGCCAATAGGAACCGATTCCGCTCACTCCCACCCTCAACTTCCGTCATCCGAACAACCTCATAAGCGTCATTTTCATTATGAAAATTCGCTAAAAATAAATAAATAATAACGAAATCAAATAATGAATAAAATAAAATGATAAATGAAAAAAAAAATTACCGTTGAAATGTTAAAGAAGTAGAGAAGTGAGTCTATTTTTTTATTATTAATTTGATTATTGGTCTATGTTTTCTTATTAGGTATTAGAGTCAGACTGACAGTAGGAGGCGACGGCGCTTGTAGCATAGCTCTCAGTAAGGGCGTAGATTCCCCTCTCTCATTTATGTTCAGATCGCCAACTCTGTTCTGACTTCTTTCAATTTCTAATTTTTCTAAAAAATCCATCTTGCGACCTTTATTTACAAAATGAAGACAACCAACTTTATGGAGCCCATCAAAGTGGTTTTCATATAATAAATGTTGGTAAAATTTTCTGTTGGCCCTTGATTTATGCTCTTTTGTCCTCGTAATTATATTTCTACCAGTTTGGCCTAACTATACAGCTTGGCATATGCCACATTGTACATACACGGTAATTTTTTTTTTTTTCATTTATCATTTTATTTTATTCATTATTTGATTTCGTTATTATTTATTTATTTTTTATTTATGTTTACGTACATATTTTATCTCCAATGTATTTTATTCATTATGCTTTATTTATGTTTATATTTATTTATTTAGTTTTATTTATTGTATTTTTATTTTTTTCGCTTTATTTATTCTATTGTAACTTGTTTGTTAGGTTCTGCACTGATGATGGCCTCTAGTTAGGTTGAAAGCGCTTTGCCAATAAAGTTTTGTTTTGTGGAGAGACTTCCTTTCTTTTATTATTTGTATACGTCTTTTTTAAAAAATTATAAAAAGTCAAAAAATAATTTAATTGAGTTCAAATTTAGATCGAGTATATACATTTAAGTAATAAATACGTAAACCAAGTATCGTTTGTATATAACTAGTACTATGTATATGATTTTTGTTGGAATAAATTTTTTCCAAATTTTACAAACAAATTGCTAAACAATGTTTTTTAATCAAATATGACATTTTATTAAGAACCAAAGAGTTAAAACCACTGTTATACCATGTTTATAAGATGATTAATTTATCTGATTAATCCTTTTCTCAGGATAAGGAAGGAATGGCAAGTTATATCAGGTGGGTGGTAGTTAAATAAAGATCTAAATAGGATAACATCTCCCACCTGTAGAGGGGTAATCAGGTAAAAATAAATATCTGTGATTCACACCCACGCTCTGTTTGATTTTGTATCATAATATTCAGAGATATGGCGTCTTCGTGTCGTTCCTTATCTGCATAATCCCTTTCTCAGACCATTAAGCAAGCATAATTGAGACTTACATTAGAGAAATTTTGCTCAGAGTGTATATTTCGATGTCTGTACGTGTCAACACATGTACAATATGACTGCAGTAATCATTGGTTGATGTCAATGAAATGTGGGCACATAGATCTTTGTTAACAATTCTGTATAGTTTTTAAATAATCACGCTCATAAGTTGAGTATATGATGGGTAAGAAACTATTAAAAATATAAAAAAACATTTATGAGGTAACTTTTATAAAACATTTAAGGTAACTCGGAAATTTTCCTTATCGTTTCCTAATTTTAACTTAATAAAAATAAAATATTATGTACTTGTTTACTTTATACTTTAAATACTTATTAACTCGCGCGAAATTTGAACTCGATTGAATAGTGTTACCTATTAAAACAAATTATTTAAATTTCATTTCATAAGAATTTAATTAATGCTGATATTTGTCAAAATAAATTACTAAACGCGTGCCACATTTAAAATTATAATGGTATTAAAAAGGACGCATTTAGCGCAAGTTGAAGAAGCAATTGAAGGATCAGCTACCGTCGATACTTGCTGTTGGATATGAATAATCCTGGACCAGTTTTGGCATAACGCCATCATCAGCAGGCGGAGCGACACTTCAGCTCTTAACTAATTAAGTTATATCAGTGAATAACTTTTAGTCCCAATGAGCACGACGACCCTCTCATCAGATATATATATATATATATATATATATATATATATATATATATATATATATATATATATATATATATATATATATATATATATATATATATGTGTGTGTGTGTATTTGTGTCTATATATTCCTCTCAATGAGTCATTAATGTATGGTATGATCTGATTGTAACTGGTTACATGGCTTCACCTTATGGAGACCATAGCATAACATTATAGCCCTTAGTAATTTCTGTTACTAAATTAATTTTAAATATTATTATAATATTAAAGTAATATACATATTTGGAATAAATAATTTAAAAAAAATATTTAATTTAAATAAAATAAACGCATTTATTTAAATAACTTTATTAGATTCTTTTATTATAATTTAGATATCTATCAAATTTGGTTAGTAAAAGATGATTTTAAACATGCTACTGTGTTTTAATAGGTGTTAGCCTTTCAGTGACAAAATCAATTTTCCGAAAAAAGGACCTCGACGACCTGGAGGAGGGGGGGTCTATAAATTGATTATTCATGAATAGGAAGATAACACGGGGTTGGATTGTAGCCCCTGTCATTAATAATTAAATTTTATTAATCAATTCAGCCCGGTGTACAAGGGGTCAACCAGTGATGAGCTAAGTGAGAATATTCAAAACCTCCCTCTTGTTTTGGTTTTAAATTCCTCCCACCTTCTGTTTTGAGCCCCTTTCCCTCGCCGGAAAAGATAATATTTTACCAGAGAAAAGCATAATTTTCCATTCAGGTTTTCTTGTCCAACATATTTTCATTTTACAAAAAGGCAATTTTTCAAATACGTGTCACTGTAATGGTGTTAACATGACATCATTTTAGGTAATTTTGCCACTATTTTTGGCTGAGTCAGTTTTACCATTTAGTTTTTTATGGTGTTATGATGCACAGTGACATACTATCACGAGAATTGACAATAGTGGTGTGACATGCATAAGACCTAATGTTTTGCTGACTGGTCTTCGATTTTTGCTGACTTTATTTAATGTTTAATCTTTTTACACTTAGGATAGCGTTTGCTGGCTTCAGTCAAAACATTGCTGACAAAAATCGTTGCTGACAAAAAACCTTCATAAAACCGTTGCTGGCGGAGACAAACCCCGTTTTTTGCTGCCTGGTTTTTGGTTTTTTCTGACTTTATTTGAAGTTTAATCTATCTTAAAATTAATCTTTGTCCGGAGACAAAAACTGTTTTATTTCAGGCATTATTATTATTGACACAATATAATTTCACGAGAGACACCTTGGAAATGTAATAATCCATTCCATTGGTTTTGTTTACTTGTTATTAGATTCACTGAGAATGCCATCGCTTGTGCGAAAGCTCTGATGAAATAAAATAATCTAACATAACTTGGACTGCTGTCTTCATTATTACTTTTCCAAATCAAAATGAAATCCTACATCTGGGAACTGTTCTATTATCGAAATTCGTCATCATTGATGGCTCGACATAATGTCGTATTCCACTCTATTTTGTTACGTCTAACTATCAGGGCGCTGACAAAGCCTGAACTCACTCTGCCCTTTAATTAAAATTCCGAAGAATATAATGTGAAGTATTTACCGGAGACGAGAGGTGCTCTATTACTGCCATCATGCTTGGCAAGTAAAATATATATAATTTGATACTACTAAGTTTTGCAATGGCAAGCATAAACATATATCATTTGATACTAGCATTGCATATTGATTGTTACATTTCCTAAGTGTCTTTCGCATACTTATATTGTTTTAACTATTTATGTTTTGTAAAACTCGGTAGTATCAAATGATATTAATAAATATATTAGTAACCTCCTCGGTCAGTCAGCATGGTAATTGGCCGAAGGGGTTATTTATTGCACCTCTATTGAACAAAATTTGCTAATTACGTTGCAAAATTCAATGTAATAAATAATAATAATAATACAAAAACAACAACCAGGGGTTTCTTCTGAGCGTAGGCCTGCGAGGCAGTGACTGAAAAGTGGCCAAGATACAAAGGCCTCTGTTTAGGTTTTTTTATAAACCTCTGAAACGGATTTCGAATTTTGCAATAAGTGACAACTAGTCATTGAGTCAGTTATCCGAGCCACTTAATTAGCTATTACTTTTTCAAAAATAAATTTGCAAAAAACAACACTTATTTTCTAATTTAAATTATTTAACATTTTTTTCTTAACAAAAATTGATTAACATCACATTTATAAACTTAGTTCTTTTTGTTGAAAAAAAGTAATCGATTTAAAAATGTTTCCATTAAATTAAATCCATTAGTGTTCCTTTTTTTATAATTTTTACTTAAAGTTAAAAAGTCTAATAACGAAGCAAGGTTTCTTTAAAAATATATTCTTCTATATTCAAAATAACTTTAAGTATAATCCCCCCCCCCCCCAATCTACAAGCCTACATAAAGGAAAATATTGCAAAAAAATTACCCTCTTCTGTAATAAAAATAAATATATAGAAAAGAAAATTCACTTAAAAATATACATTCAGTATTATACATTTAGGAGGCTGGGAGAGGGGAGATTAAGATTTTCCATGGCAGCCATATTTGATTTTTTAATGTATTTCTTTAAAGCGTGTTCCGTCGTAGATTTTCATTATATTATATATTTTTTATGTTCTATAAAATATGTTTTTGAAGAAAAATATCAGGTGGAGGGAGTAATATTACAAAAGAGAGGGTTTTTTATTAAGAAAAAACAGATTTTTCAAGACTATAAAAGGGGTAAAGAGATGAAGTATTTTCAGGGAACAAATAATCGAATGAAAAACATGCGCCATCTCGCAGTGGCGGGTTCGTCTTAATAGAACAACTCAACGATTAAATTAAATTTAATGAAAAGTTGTTTGCTTGATTTATAATTGATTTAAAACTATTTTATATAAATACAGATTATAATTATATTTAATTATACACAAACGATTTTTTTAGGGCGGCTGTCAAGCGTTTATTTTATAGTTTTTAAAAATGTTAGTAAAAAGCTATTTTATTGCTAAGGCGACAAAACATTTACTTTACGTCTGCTGGCTATAAAATGTTATTTACAGCCGCAACGAAAATTGGTAAATTAAGAAACTTTCTCTGTAAAATTATCATTATTAGGGCAATACGCAAAAATAATTATACGCAGATTACTTGGGCAATACATACCAAAATAATTTTGGTACATTTAAGAGTCCATTTTCAGAGTAAAGACCATTTTAAAAAGTCTATTACTATGCTTATTTTAAGAATTTAATGTTGGTAGAACTAAAATGTTTCAGTCGGTAAATGAGATAGCAGCTATAACTTACTCACCCAAACGGATTGAATTAAAACGTTTTAAAAACGCCTAAAACGGGTAATTTGTAAGGAGAACGCAATACTTTCCTATATACCTATTCGAGGAGAAAATGAATAAATTTTCTTCTAAAATATTTGAGAAAACTCATCATAAAACTAAAAACTAAAAGGTTTCCCATTTGTGGCTTGTGAGGTAGAAAAAAATCATTTTCTTTTAATAATGCACCGACTGACTATTTCCTCTTTTCTTTCATTCATGAAACTTTTAACTCTGGTTTTAATAACCTGATTTTGAAAACAGTCTGCTATTTTATAAACGTAATTATATCAGTTTTAATCACCTGTGACTTTAATCATTTTCGTTGCAATATTTTTTATTGCATTATTCATAGCTTTGTAAGTAAAATATTTCGCGGCAGCAAGGATGATATCCTGCAGCAATTTTGTTTACTTTGCTTCTCTTATTCTTAGTCGCTCTGTGCTTGCCTTAATTCTTTGTTACTATCATATTCTTCAGACTGGCCCCACACTCATATCTAATGATCTTGTAGTTGTTAATAAATGAACATGAGTATCACAAATTTTTATACATTTCTCACATTTCATACTTTTCTGTTCATTTTGTTGTTTCTTTTTGTACTTTTTTATCAATAAATAAAGGAATTATATCATTTTGATACTACCGAGTTTTGCAAAACACGAATAGTTGACACAATATAATTGTGCGAGAGACACCAAGGAAATGTAACAAGCGAATGCAATGCTACATCTGGGAACTGTTCCATCATTCGACATTCGTTATCATTGATGGCTCGACATAATGTCATGTCCCACTATGTTTCGTTACGTCTTACTCATCAGGGCGCCGACAGAGCCTGAACTCTCTCTAACCTTCAATTAATTCCGAAGAATATAATGTGAAGTATTTACCAGAGACGAGCGGTGCTCTTATACCGCCATTATGCATGGCAAGCAAAACATATATCATTATGATACTACCGACTTTTGCAAAACATGAATAGTTGACACAATATAATTTTGCGAGAGACAAGAACGTGGTTTGTAACTACAGTTATATAACCCAAAGGGTTCTCTCAAAACATTTTAAGGTATTTTTTATGCTATTATATTATATTGCATATATGTTTCTAAAATAATAAATAAACTCAATTTAATATTTTTTTATGTATTATTGATTCATTTTGTAGGTTAATGAAGTCATACACATTTCATATGCGGTAATGTTCTGGGCACTTATAAGGTCTCGTTTTTAGCATCTAGGTTTTAAATGTTAAGTGCAGACACTATTGCGTTTTTGTTTTTTCCTTGAAACAAACAAAAACAATTGTCCCTATACGACTCTAGTATTAGATATTTATAGGCTTAGCATACAAATCTAATGTAAGTTTAATTAAAAATTATTAAAGTACTTAATTAAGATCTTAATGAGAACAAAGTCACATTGTTTGCAAATTAAGTCAAGTGTGAATACTTGAGTAAGCTCGAGGACTTCCTTAGCGCTCCAGTGTCTGAAGCATACACCACACAGTAGGGGGATTCCTTACTTTGTAGAAGCAGTAAGCACGAGTGTTTCCTTACTCTAACAGAGTGGTTTTCATTTCCTCGAGTGCTTAAGTTTTCCTATAGTTAAACAATTATTTAATATCACATGATTAGAGCAGTATTAGCGAATATCCTTCTGACAAATTCGCGTATGCGATGAGTGGTGTGGCGAGATTTAAAAGTTGCAATCGTGTCCAAAATTTTTTCTCGAGTATACTTCTACTACGTATTTGAAAATTAATTTTTACAAGAATAACTCAAACATAACTCTGGATCTGTTTTCTCACCCATATACATTTTTTTAACTACAAATTTAATTTGACATAAAAATTTTGCCATATTAACCGTATAAGAATAAAATATTTCAACACTCCTCCTAAATAGGTAGCAATCAATTAAAAGCTGACTACCCTCATAGCCATCGTTATAGCAGCATTTCGTTCTGTCAGTAAATGATTAGTAAAAATCTCTGCAAGATTTCTCTTTATAAACATATTCGTATCTTACCACCGTAAGACCTGGATCTTCACTTCAAAAGGTTGTTCTCGCAGGGTGAGCTGCAAAGCTGTAAATGATCCTCGCAGTCCGTTTACTACAATACCTAGTTATAACCTTCACAACGTCTACTGACTGTTATTGCCTTTAACACTAACTAAAATCAGTCTTTACTCGAGTATTTTTCCTCGTGCAATTAACGCTATACAATGACTAATAGAGCAAGTCAGAAAAGACAGACGTCCCCGCAAGATACGCTATTCTTTACTTGTCTGAAATAAGAAAAGATTTTTTGTGTCTGGGGCTTTCTCGAGTAGTTGTACTGTCCGTCAGGCCTCCGGGGATAGATGGGGCAGTGAAATATTTTCCACCATTAGTTTCTGTTCCTGTTTCCATTACCCTACCCCCCTTCATAGTAAGCTTGAGGCATTACGATGTAAGTTTTCTCTTCTTTGGCAAAATATAGTGAAAAGTTATGTTCCCTATCATCTTTTTCGAATAATAATAAAACTTTTTAGTCAGGCCTATAGAAAAGGTTTTAGCTAACCACAAGATACATTTTAGTGTGCTGTACATAAATGACTTAGTTATCAAAATAAAAGATTTTTATAATATTGAAATTATAACATTGCATTATTATTGTTATTATTATTGTACTATTGCACGTACACAAATTTAGAGACTAAGTTTAAAATCACATGATGGTGCTAGTCCATTATATTCTTTACACGAACTTCGTAGAATATATTTATGAATAAATATTAGATACTTAGATTAACGCTTAGCTCCACTTTTTATAGAGACTAGCACAGAATAATGCATTTCTCACTTATTCTAGTTAATATCTTGCCATTGAACTATTTTACGAAATATGATATTAAATCGTGCTAATTCTGCAGTTTAAATATTTCATTAGACTTAAAGCACGGGTTTTTAGAAAAATAGAGAGCCTTAGATAACAAAGGAGTTGTCCTGCACAGCTAAAACGGCTGATCCAATTTCAATATAACTTGGCTAAAATAAGTCCTTGCAGGACTTATTTTTGCCAAGTTATTGGATAAATTTTGCGGTTTTTGTAAATACATTTTTGTCAAAACTGGATAAATTTTGCGGTTTATCCAACTCATAGAATCAAAATGACGCCTCTTCAAACATAAAATCTTAAAAATTTATCAAAAAAAAAATTTGATTAAAAGTTTTTCGAACGATGTTTTAAAGTTTTCTTTAGTACTAAGTACTAAAATTAGTAAAGTACAGAGAAGTCTAAACCTCTTCTTTAGCGAGCACAGTGTAGTATTGTTTCCCAGTATGGAGTGTTGCTATTTTATTTTCATATTATTATTTAAAGCAAAATATATTTAATTTAAAATTTAATTTAAAATATAAGAATTGAAGGCAATATCTCTGTGCTAGAATTTTTCGAAAAAATAATGTATTTAGTCTCATTTTAGAAGCACAAGATTCATCTCAAGTAACACACATAGTTTTAAAGATAAATAAATTAAAATTATTAGTTTTGAAAATTAATTAAGACGGTTAGTTTTAACGAAATAAAATTATTTTAATTTTATTTTAAACGGTTAGTTTAAAAATAAATTAATTAAACAATTTACTATATTTTTTATAGTAAATGTGTAAAATAAATTAAGAAATATTACCAGTTCTGATAATAATATTGGTACTATAATACACGCAATCCTAGTATTCATGCCATCGGGCGTACTGTAATGTAAACATGGAACATGTTGTTGAAACAGAAAACACGAACCGTGCTGTTTAATTGTTTGACCCCATGGTGAGAAGTCTAATAAAGTTGTATTATTGATGACTAATTAATATTTGTATATCAACGTTGTTTATAATTTTGAGTGTTTTATATTAAAAATTGTTTCAGTTTGTTATCAAAATAAAAGGAAAGTATACATAAAAAAAAACATTTTTTTCTAAAATGGAAAAAAAAAATGTTGGACCTTGAGGAAAGGTTGTCGGAGGAATTCTTTTTGCTAAAAAGAATCTCCTGGGTGAGTGAGTAAATACTTTGAAACAGTAGAAGGAGAGGAGAAGTAGTGAGGCTATGAGGAAGGAAGAAAAGGGAATGAGCAACATCCTAGGAGGATTTTTTTACTCTCGACGTCATGATATCCTTCAAGAAAATATAAGGATACAGAGGACGAGACATTTTTTTGCTATATGAAGGGAAAAATGTGTTAGAAAAATTCTACGTTAAGAAAAGTGGAGGAAAATTCCCCAAGAGATGTTTCTGACATTAATTGACCTTCTAGTATGAACCTCTCTCGTGACACAGGCTTTATCTTTTTTAGTAACTCTTAGAAAATACTTATAACACTCTCCCTTCCATTTAAAACTTGATCCCTTGCCACTAGTGGAAGGAGCTAACAGCCATCAAATGGCAGGGGTAAAATGTCCGTGTATGAAAGGGATTTTCAACAACGGCGTCATAACGAGTCTTTACTCACGAGTCGGAAATTTTTGCTATTAGGGTTTCTGACGTTACTTTCTGCTTGAAATAATGTTAAGTTTTTGTTTTTATGTAAGATTCATTATTATATATATATATATATATATATATATATATATATATATATATATTATATATATATATATATATATATAGTGAAAACTCTTCACGTTATGTAAGACGTTTTTGATTCAGTTATATATATATATATATATATATATTATATATATAGTGAAAACTCTTCACTTTATGTAAGACGTTTTTGTTTTATGTAAGATTCAGTTATATATATATATATATATATATATAATATATATATATATATTATATATATATATATATATATATATATATATTATATATTATATATATATTATATTTATTTATATATATAGTGAAAACTCTCTTATAAAATAAAAATAAAATGCCCGTTTTAGGGCCTTTCGGCCCATCAGGGTCTTCACCCTGCTGGAACCACCTCAGGTGGGTTGCATCTACTACACTCTAAGAATTAATTAAAGCTGGCGAAATCTTTTTAATACAAATACTATTTATAAAATCTTAGAGTATAGCCCGGGCTGCGAACCCCGGACCTCCGGTGCCGAAATCGAACGCCTTTACGATCACGGCCACGGAGGCAGACTTCAAACTCTCTTATGATCGTGAAAATTAGCTTAGTATAAATTGCTGCAAGTGATACTGATAACATCCTGCCTTAGACTAAACCTTGCAGGCATTGTTGTTTAGGAAAGCACAATAAACTACAAGGTGCCAAGAGCACCATTTCAATATAAATCGTATTATACAATACGAGTATAATATGCAAATTCTAAATCTAATAAATAAGTAAAAAATAAAATTTTATATGTATAAATCAATCCAATAAAAAATGACTTTTATTTCAACATTTATCTCGGTCTTATAAATTCCAATCAATTTTATATCAGTATTTAATATTTATTCTAAAAACTAGCTTTAGGCTGGGTGCTTGAGAGAGGGAAAATCAATGAAAAATTATCTTTTAAATGAAAAACAATTAACTGGCTAGGTAGGTCTGCTCTTAGTTAAATATAAGCACCCATATTTCTCCATTCTTCCCCGTTTTTTCAATTTTTACTCTCATAGAGTGAATTTTATGGAGAAGGTTAAAATTAAGAGGCACTCGCTTCAAAAACAGAGTTTTTTCTCCAACGAAGGGGTTTACTAAGGAAGTATGCCTCACAAGGGCGCCCCCAGGCCAATGCCTTCAAATTATTTATAGGGGTTATTTTTTTTGAAAACCCAACCTTTTCCCTTGGCTGTCTCGAAGAAAATTAAGTGTGCTTGTCTGAGAGCACCGAGTCTACAGCCCGCGGCCAATTGATTCTGTAAGAATTCTCTTACCTTCTATCGCGTCAATTATTTTGTTGAAAAGCTAAGTGAAACTTGACACTTTTCTTTCATCAAGTATCATCTTCATTATCTTGTTGCATTTTTATTATTAAAAGAAAAAATAATTATGTTGATTAAAGATTTGTTCGTAATATTCATTAATTCTTGCATCCATAGCTATCAGACCCAAGAGAATTTTCTATGAAAAAATCTTTAATGGGATAGGGAGAATTTCTGGGACCCCTATCACGAAAGTACAAGTATTTTATAGTACAAGTAAAAAGCTACAAGTTTACTAATAATTGTAGGAAATTTGTTTTCCTAATGTACAAGTGTAGACTAGTGGTTTTTAGACAATTTTATTAAAAATCACTTGTAGGTTACAATTTTTATCTTAGATCTCCAAGGAAACGAGCATATTTGTGCCAAATTCCGATCAAATTTGATTATCTCCCCCATAAATCTTAAAACCTATTGTACAAAAACAACATGTAACTAAAAGTGCTCAAATTAAGCGAATATAATTACAATTTATTGTAACCTACAAGAGTTTTTGTGAACAAGGTGTCAAAATATTATTAAAACCCAGTTTCATTAATATGAGTAAATTATTTAATCGGAAACTAATGTTCGAACGCACTTATTTCTAAAATACAAGAAGTAATATTTATAAAAACGTTTTACAAACTCATATTGAGGACTAGTCACTAATGAACTAAAAGTTGGCGATAAAAACTAATTTTATATTAATAAAATGAACTTGTAACTCAGTCTACTAGGTTCGGACTTGGGTAGAAATTTTACAAGTGTATGTTACAAGTAGTTGTAATAGACAAGAAAATATTGTTTACTAAATAAATATATAACATATTATATATACATATATATATATATATATATATATATATATATATATATATATATATATATTATATATATATATTATATATATATATTATTATATATATATATATATATTAAATATAAATATATGTAATATATATATATATATATATGTGTGTTGTGTATGTGTGTGTGTGGGTGTGTGTGTGTGTGTGTATGTGCATTACAAGTTGTTTTTTTACAATTTGTGAACTAAAAGACTTTTACTTTTGTGAAAAGGGCCTCTGAGTACGAACCGGGGAATGTGTGTGTTTGAAATCTGGCACCTGATGAGTAAGTAGACACAGCTGATTGGGATGTGACATTATGTCAAGCCATCAATCATTGCGAATGTTGCAGCAGTATCCTGGTGTGGCGTAGCATTTCGCAATTGTTATTGTTTCAATCCTACTGATAGTACATTGTTACATTATATTTACGTACCGGTGAAACAGTATGTATGTAGTTACATTATAGTTTTGTCTTCCGGTGGTAACCGTAAGACAAAAATGAACTCAGTTCAGTTTTGAAGAGCATTTGTTTCTTCCATGATGTCCTACATCCCTCAGATGCCTCCCACAGTGGAAGCGAAACGTTCGGATTCTTTGTCTACATTAACGCAGTCACCACCAGAAGACCTAAATCTTCAAGACAATAACCGGAAGCTACGCAGTACCATACAATTATAGTTTCATGAGATTAGCGCATCATATTTACAGGTGATACTTTTGACCGGAGTAATCGTAACAAGACCAAGTAATGACTCTTTGAACTTAATCATGACTTAATTCAAAGTAATTATGACACCTTTAACTTACTATTTATTTCTAATTACTAATTTATTTTGAGGCCGAGCGTTTGAATACTTCGTTTTTGCTACTTTGAAGTATTCAAGGTAGCAAGTATTCGTTCTTCAAGGAAGGATGTATTCGTTCTTGCTAGAACGAAGTATGCAACCTTGAGCATATGTAATTATGGTATGCTGAGGACGACCGATGCGAATTCAAACATTTTGAATGTAGCGGAACTTATGATCTATTGTGCATTCGTCTGTGTGTTATCATGTTCCCTTGCCATGTTTCCTTTTTATGTTCCCTTATCATGTTCGTTGTCTTTTCACATAGATTCTAGGATATACACGAGAATACCCGACTGCCCAGTGATAATAAAATAGCTTCAGCCACCGAGATTCGGACATTATTACCGAATTATTTACATCACAAAATTAATACCGAATATTATTATAATTATAAGTGCCATTACTGTAGAAGTTAGACAGTGTTGTCTTAATAACCTGTGATTTCAACTTGTAAAGTTGTAGATTTTATTTGTTTATCAGTCTCTTGTTTGCCCACTAATCCTTTAATAAAAGCAAGTATTTTTATTACATGAGTAAAAATACCGATGTACACTGTACCCCTCTAATTGCTAAACATAAACGATATTCTACATTTCAAGAGAATAAGGGACTCTAGCTTTTGTAACAATTCCGCAAAGTTGTTCGAGTCATCTTGTTTCAACCCCATAGCAACGAACACTTTCTGAAAAGTCATTCCGATGGAAACTTTCATAAATGATAAATTTTTGTGACTCCAAAAAAATCGGAGAACAAGATATATTATTATTTTAAGCAGATGTGGTTAAAAAGTTTATACCAAGTGTCAAGATAATATTTATGACAACTTTTTGCAAATACTTTGTTTCTTATACTTGTCAGAAAATATGTGAAAAATATGTCTTGAAAGAAATCTTTCTAAAAAGACTTTGTCAAATTTATTTTCTTTCTTATTACTCCGATTTCCCTGAACCATGTAAAGTTTTTCTCAGTGCGAAGAACGTAAAGAAGAAAACTCTTATTAATACTTAAAGTTTTAGTGTGAACGTGTGTAAGAATAAATAAACAGATAAAAAATAAATAAGTTAGAAAAACTTTCCAATTTTTCACTTTTTATTTACTTCGTATTGCTTGCTTTATTTGCTTCATATTGCTGGCTTTGTTTGCTTTATATTGATTGCTTTATTTGCTTATATTTATTTGCTTTTATTGATTGCTTTATTGCTTCATTTGACCTTTATTTGCTTTATATTTATTTTGCTTTATATTGATTGCTTTATTTGCTTCATTTTGATTACTTTATTTGCTTCATATTGATTGCTTTACTTGCTTCATTTTGATTACTTTACTTGCTTTATTTTTAATACTTTATTTGCTTCATATTTATTAATTTTTTTTTGCTTCATATTGCTTGTTTAATTTGTTTCATATTATTTGATTTTGTTTTATCAAATAAGTAGCCGAAGATTAGTAGTTAACATTCGATGATATTAGTCATTTTCTTTACGCTAAAAAGTTAATAATTATGGCGAACACGACATTTACTGTAAATGTTTGGGGTCAATCCATATAGGTGTCCAAAAAAAATAAAAAAAGGTGCTCTAAAAAATACATTTGGCCCTTTGACACTTTTACTCTATGACCCTCCTTGGGGGGGCAATGGGGGCTCCAAATTTTAGGGTTTCTTAAAATATATGAAAATTTTAACATTTTTTAATATGAGAGAATCTGAATTAAGAGCTCCCAATTTTTTAGGAGTTACTTACTTAAGGCAAGCAATCAACAAAATTTTCAAAGCATTAATACAATTCGTTTATGAGCTATGATTTTTGAAAATCCTTATTTTTTAATTTTTCGTCATTTTTGACCTTCAATATCTCCTTTGGACATGTATACTTTTTAACAAAAATCATATCACAAAGACCCTTACCAGTGTCCACTAACACTAAAAAACATTCTTGTGTATTTGCCCGCAAGCAAAGTTATAGCTAAATCATGTATGTGTGATTTTCCAATATCAAATTATATATTTTTTTAATGTGAAGAAATTTAAATTAAGAGCTCCCAATTTTTTAGAAGTTGCTTTGATTAAGACAAACATCCAACCAAATTTTTAAAGCTTTGATGTAATTCGTTTATGAGCTTGATTTTTTGAAAATATGGATTTTTTAAATTTTGGTCATTTTTGACCTGCAATATCTCTCTTGGACATGTATACTTTTTAACAAAAATCATATCACAAACCCCTTACCATGTTCACATTAACCACTAAAAACATTCTTGTGTATTTCCCACAAGCAAAGTGTTATAGCTAAATCATATATGTGTGATTTTCCAAATATCAAATAATATAAATTTTTTATAATGTGAAAGAAATTTAAATTATGTGCTCTTAATTTTTTTAAGAGTTGCTTAGATTAAGACAAACATCCAACCAAATTTTTAAGCTTTGATGTAATGTCGTTTTATGAGCTGTGATTTTTTGAAAATTACCAAAATTTAAAAATCATATTTTTCAAAAAATATAGCTCATAAACGAATTACATCCAAAGCTTTAAAATTTGGTTGGATGTTTGTTTAATCAAAGCAACTTCTAAAAAAATTGGGAGCTCTTAATTTTAAAATTTCTTCACATTATAAAAAAATATATATTATTTGATATTTGGAAAATCACACTACAATGATTTAGCTACTAACTTTGTTGCGGGAAATAACAAGAATGTTTTTAGTTGCGTTTATGTGGACACTGGTAAGGGGTCTTTTGATATGATTTTTGTTAAAAAAGTTTACATTCCAAGGAGATATTGAAGGTCAAAAATGACGGTAAAAATTAAAAAAATCATGGGAATTTATTTCAAAAATATAGCTCAATAACGAATTGTTTAAAATAGCACTTTTGAAAATAAAATCTTGTTGATTGCTATGCCTTAATCAACGTCTCTGTAAATNATCCACCAAAATTTTTAAAAGCTTTGATGTAATTCGTTTATGTGACTGTGATTTTTTGAAAAATTACCAAAATTTAAAAATCCATATTTTTCAAAAAAATCATAGCTCTTAAACGAATTACATCAAAGCTTTAAAAATTTGGTTGGATGTTTGTCTTAATCAAAGCAACTTCTAAAAAAATTGGGAGCTCTTAATTTAAATTTTCTTCACATTATAAAAAATATATATTATTTGATATTTGGAAAATCACACATACATGATTTAGCTATAACTTTGCTTGCGGCAAATACACAAAGAATGTTTTAGTGGTTTATGTGGACACTGGTAGGTCTTTGTGCATATGATTTTGTTAAAAAGTTATAACATGTCCAAGTGAGATATTGAAGTCAAAAATGACGAAAATTAAAAAAATAGGATTTTCAAAAAAATCATAGCTCATAAACGAATTGTATTAATGCTTTGAAATTTTGTTGATTGCTTGCCTTAAAGTATAGTACTCCAAAATTGGGAGCTCTTAATTCAGAATTTCTTCATATTATAAAAAATGGTAAAATTTTTCATATATTTTTAAGAAACCCTAAAATTTGGAGCCCCCATTGCCCCCCCAAGGAGCGGTCATAGAGTAATAAGTGTCAAAGGGCCAAATGTACTCAAAGCTTGCTTTAAACAGATCCGTTCAATATTTTTCCTGTAGTACAAGCGAGAACCGAGTATCGGCTGCTTATCGAAGGTCAAAAATCACTAAATTTTAGGGTCGGAGGACCATAAAGTGACCATAAAAAGAACGGGTGACCAATAAAAAATTTATATTGGTCATTTTTTACTCACCATAGATAATGGGTGTCAATAGCAAAATAATTATCAAAATCTATTTTTTTTTGAGCACCCAAGTCTGGGACACTTGATATGGATTGACCCTTTGACGTACAAGGGACGGGTTTAAAGTACCTCAAACCCAATCCTCTACACATCCAATTTACTACGCTTATCCCCAATACTTCAGACTCGCTTCTTGTATAAAACAAGAGGCCTAGTTCAAAACAAGAGGCCTAGTTCAAAACAGGCCTAATTCTAAAGAGGCCTAACTCAAAACAAGAGGCCTAATTCAAAACAAGAGGCCTAATTCAAAACAAGAGGCCTAATCTAAACAAGATATTCAAACAAGAGGCCCTAGTTCAAAACAAGAGGCCTAATCTAAACAAAGAGCCTAACTCAAATTCAAAACAAGAGGCCTAATTCAAAACAAGAGGCCTAATTCAAAACAAGAGGCCTAGTTCAAAACAAGAGGCCTAGTTCAAAACAAGAGGCCTAATTCTAAACAAGAGGCCTAACTCAACAAGAGGCCTTCGACAAAAGCTTGGTCTAAAATCAAGCTGTTGTCGAAGGCTCTTTTTTTACGCTTTAACCCGTAGGGTCATTTAGCGTTTTTCCCCCTCACTCAAATCTCACTCAACATTAACCCCTGAGTTTGTCACATCCAATCATCTAGGAAGCACCTCTCCGTACATGTAGCACATATAACCTGTTCACAGTGTGTCTAGTTCATCTAGCCCAACCAGACTCCATCCAAACTCACTGCTCTGGCTAGTGTCTGCGACTAGTTCACAGTGTGCCTAGTTCATCTAGACCAGCTAGACTTTGGCTAGGCTCACCGCTCTGACTACTAGTTCACTGTGTGCTTGTTTCATCTAGTCCTATTAGCTCCTCTGATCACATTAGTCTCACTTGACCTCGTCCTTCCAGTCTCACCAGTTCCACTAGCATGACCAGACTAGCTAGGCTCACCGCTCTGGCCAGTCCAGCGCCACCCGACAAAGAACTCTAGCACCCAGATGTCAGCGTGCACAAACTCATTCTATAGCCCTGACCTGAAAGTCAAAACTCCGCAGTGCTATTAGGAGACGTCTGTCTTCAAGAACCGAGCACTTTGTTCCTAGTCACTTACGTTACTCGTGTCGCCGCCATCACTTTCACTGACTAAGTTTTCGGACATACAAAGGCTCAGTATATCTTTCCGACCTTCATCTCCCCTCAGCCCGCAGAATATTAACTTTTCGTGAGCTGGAGACAACGGAAACGTGTATCCAGACTTGTCTCAGATGAAACTAGATCCAACCCCGCATTTGCGTATTAGTAGCCAAGGAAACCACGTAAAACCCTGGCTGGGTTGGCCGGCCTTGAATTCAAGACCTCCCGAGTGTACGGTACAAGGGATAACCTTATATTGAGGTCCTCCCCCGGCTGGATTTGAACCCTCGACCTCGAAAGGCGAGCGCTCTACCACTGAGCTACCGGACACGGTCGAAGGGCTCTTGTCTTGAATTTGATAAAGGTATGATCAAAATGTTTCACGCGAGAAGTTTTCTTCTAGTTGGAGGTACTTCGCTTTATTAGCCTGAGAATTGGTTGTGCAAAGTTGGGTTTGGGTGTATGAGTTGGGCGTTGGTTTTAATTTATTTAATGTTTTCTTGGTATCACGGTATTTATTTTCTGTAGGTCCGCCTTTGCTACCCTGAAAGGAAGTTAGTATTCCTTTAAGAATAAAAAATATAAAAATATCAGTGAAAATTCTATTCATAAGCAAAATAACCTCATCCATAGATAACCTTTTTTTCATTAATCCCACTTCTGATGATAACCTCTCCCTCTATGTGATAACCTTCCTACTTTTTTTATTTAATAACTTTATTTTGCCCCTGGTAAAAACTCCCTTTTTTAATAACCTTATTTTGCCCCCACCCTTTGGTCCCAAAGATATCTAAAAATATGATTAATGACATCAGCCGTATCAGAGTATAAAAGAAACCTCATTTCTTTAAATAAATCTTTATCGTAAAATTTAAAAAAAAACTTTTCCTAAAAAAATATGATTACCTCATTTTTTTGAAACCTTGGTATTTTTACTTTGTAAGCAGAAGGACTTGAAAAGTAAAAGTTATTTTGTCTTTTAACTACTTCTTTTTATGTTATTACTCTTGCTCACTTATACCGTAGGTATATAGGAAAAGTATTGCGTTTGCAAAAAAATCCCAAACTAGATGGTTGATCATGCATGATCCGTTTCAGATGGTTTTAAGACCTCCTGAGTGGTTTTGCACAAAGTTGCCTGTCTGTGTGTTTGTGTTATTTTTTTATTTTTTTTTCTCTAGTAATCACTACTGGAGAAAGTTTATCGTTAGTACGTTCCACAACTCTTAAATGCCTTTAATAAATGTTTATAAAGCTTGATTTTTCTTAATATTTCTTATCTTCGATAAATACTGAGATGTGGAATAAGCTTATAAATAAATAAAGTTTGTCTTTCCACAGATGATTTATTATTATAAAACAAAGCCAGCTTTCAACCTGAACGGTCATCATCAGTGCCGGTGAGATGAGTCTAGATTACTTTTTAGCCGGTTTCTGAGGCCAAGGCATGTATACGCTGTATACATGTGTGTATTTTTGTCTTATACATGCCTTGGTCTCAGAAACCGGCTAAAAAGTAATCTAGACTCATCTCTCCGGGACTGATGATGACCGTTCAGGTTGAAAGCTGGCTTTGTTTTATAATAATAAATCATCTGTGGAAAGACAAACTTTATTTATTTATTTCATATCTTGTTGTAGTAAAAAAATGTTAAATACTTTCAATCGGATCATTTCATTCAAATTCCAAAACGGTAGGTTAGTAAAATTTCTTTATCTCCAGACGGTGCATGATGCGAAGTTCATTGACTCGTTGAGTGAAGAAGCACTTTTCAATCCCAAGGGAGAAAAAGTAACTTTTCACTCCCCTGGGAATAAAAAAGTAACTTTTTCTCCCTTCGGAATAAAAACTGTTTCCTATTATTGAGGTAAAACAATTATATCCATTTTTTAGGGGGGAGGGGGAATAGTCTCCTCTAAATTAATAAAAGGGACCGATTAAGTTATGTAACACCCTATAAATAAGGATAAATCGGCTCACAAGCATAGTGGTATATTACTACAGGGGCATTAGCCTATTTCAATACATTAAGACGCCTAAAACATTATTTTAGGGCTCTCAGGGGCAAGGTGTAACCACATTGAACCTCCTCCAAGATTGATTTAAGGTTATAATAAATTAATTATTTTCGGTTTACCGTACATTCATCAGCTTTTCGTCATTTATACTGCAGGTATATAGGAAAATTATTGTGTTAGCAAAAAATCCAAAACCAGGATAAAACCGGAATTATCCGTTCCAGGTGTTTTTAAGGCCTCCTGAGTGGTTTTCTCAAAGTTGTGTGTGTGTGTGTCTGTTATCATCGAAGCTCCCAGACTATCTATACATAAGAGTTGAAACATTGTACAAAAATCAGTCTACTGCTGTAGTTTTGCTCGTCAGAAAATAATTTACTTATGACGTCATAAATCCGCATTAATGACTCAGGAAAAATTTCGAAACAGCATAACACCCAGAAAAATGATGCGATCAGATTAAGATTGGCACGCATGTAACCATGTATAGACTAACATATGTGCCAAGTTAAATCACGTTAAGTTAAGTTTATCAGCGTTAGTTTAATTTTTATTGAATGACTTGTGTAAGATTTTTAAAAAATTGTAGAAAATCAGAAAGTGATTCAATTGAGTTAAAATTTAGTACTACTGTATTCCTTTTCTTAATAAAGTAGTGCAAAAAGTTTCGACAAATATATCCATAATTTTTGATGGATCATAAAAATTAAGTAGCATTGAGTGTGGTCAGTTTTGTATAGGTGACCGCTTAGAATAAAATGGATGCATTTACTATCTGAGGATGAGGGAAGCGAGTCCAAACATTTGTTGCAGTATAAATTTGACGAATTGTATATTCCGAGACGAGCGAAGCGTGTCCGAATAGGGAGGACGAGCGTAGCGAATCCGATGTGATGAGGAAAAGTTCCGAGGTACCCCGTACCCGATTTTTGTTTGCATTCTAAACGTTCTACTATATAAGTTACTGATTTTTGTTCTGTCTACTGATAATCGAAGGTGGTCAAATTTTTTTTCGATGTTTCAAAATTTAACCAATAGAGCCCCTCTACTAATACATCTCTATGTTCACAAGTCGATGTCTTACTAATTAACTAGTAGACGTTATTAGCCCTCTTCTATTTTTCCATTCCTTTAACTGCGTCTAACAAGTTAACTAAACAAATTGGGTCTGATCTGATACACTATGTGTAGGAAGTCGCCTCTTAGAGGTGAGGGCCTTCCGACCCCGGCCACCAGAGGCAAGGCGGAGGTAACAACTAACATCCGGTCGTAATTAACAACCCTTTAGGCATTTAGTATACCCTAAACCCTTGCTGAAGCATCCCTTTATAAACCATTTCCTGAAGCAGCCCGTTATATCCATTACATGTTAAGTAGTTACAAAATTACAAAAATATAATAAAGGAAAAAATATAAAAAGGAAATGCAAAAAAAAAAATATCCTATATTTATTCCTTTAAATATTATAAAGGAAAGGCTTTGCCATTATGTGCGTGTCCAGGTATGGAAAATCCGTCTAGTCGGTCTGATGTATTAAGTCCCCTAATGAAACTCTTTGATTATGTTTATGTTATTCACACTGTCACACTGCAACTTCCTTAGAGATATATACTAGAGGTGGCATAGCCTATCTAATACATTGAGAGGCCTGAAACATTTTTTGTGGGCTCTCAGGGGCTCTGTGTAACCTCATTGAAACCTCCTCCAAGAGGGAGTTGAGGTTATAATTAATCAATTGTTTTCGGCTTCCCGCAGATTGTTTGTGTTGTGATTTGTATTTATACATTCTACTATATAATTTACTGTTTTTTTTGTTCTGTTTATTTGATGATAATGATAATCGAATGTGGTCAGTTACTTTTTTGATGTTTCAAAATTCAACCAATAGGGCCCCTCTAGTAATATATCTCTATGGCAACTTCTATGATACTTAAGATTCATAAAAGTTTCCAAATCACAAGATTACTGAATCTAATGGCAAACCTACTTGATAATAATAATCTATTAAATTCTTGCGCGGGGTCCGCATATCGGGCAAAATTCCTTTGGAATGCGTGTTTCTTCGTAACACGCTTCATGCTTTATAACTTAAGCAGTTACTCAATTATCAAGCACTACTCGTAACTTATTTTTTCTGTATTTTTCAAATTCAATACGCACAATTATCCTGCTGGCTATACAAAAAACTATGCCTCCGAAATTGGCATTCCATACAGTTATTAGCACTAGTATAATGCTCAGTTGATTTCTTGATTGCTTTCTTTAAAGGTTTTAGCACATTTTCTAAAAAAAAAATGCAAACAGAGTGAGTTACGAGCAGTGCCTGACGATTGAGTAACTGCTTGAGGTTATGAAGCATAAACCGGAACCTTAAGCAAGAAAAAGGTTCTTAAGAGCGGAAACACACATTCCAAAGGAAATTCCTCCGATATACGGAGGATTTTTTTTCCTCCATCGCGCATTCCTTTCCACCGCGCCAGACTTATGTTTTTAGTTATAAACTTATATTATGTAAAAAACGATAAAAAATCATCGTCCTTGTCAGGTTTCGAACCAAGTGCAAAGCCCCTCACATGTGCACTTGTGTGTATCGACTCCAGACTACTCTCATTCGATTCATAGGCTAAACAAACATCTAACACGACTCCCGCTTTGAAATATGTGGTTTACCGGCCGTATTTTAGGTTTTCTCGTAATTGACCAGCAAATTTTTGATCACTTAGAGTAGTCATGTCGACTTTAAACCAGTTTCATTCGATTCAGCTCCCAAAAACACGTACTCGAAATTTAATTTTAGTGGTCCGTAATTTTGGTTTCTAGTAATATTTTATGGTTTATTCGACTTTTTGGTTATTTAAAGTGGCCGTGTTGACTTCGAATTGGTTTTATTCGATTTATCGTCCCAAAAAAAATTAAGACTTTTATCGTGTCTGAAAATAATAACCTTGAATTTTGCCGTTTTTGATTTTTTTTCTTACTCAGCAAACCGGGTTAATGACGTCACAAAAACCTGGCTTTCAATTGGGTTTGTGTCCTCTCCCCTTATGATTTGAGATTTGATATTTAAAAAAATAGATGCGTGTGAAGATATCTTTAAGTTGACCGTTGTCAGTAAGTATGCCATGTCCACCCCTGGACGAGGTTTGTCACTATGGCTGGTAGCCACCAGCCATAGTGGGGGCTGGTAGCCAGCAGCCATAGTGGGGGGGGGGGGGCCTGGTAGCCACCAACCATAATGGGGTAGTCACCAGGGACCTTGCTCCATATTGCTTAACATTTTTTATGTAGCAATATGGAGCAATATCATTTGGGTTCAATATCATTGTAATAACTGAAACAATTTATTCGCTTAGAATTTTTTTTCTATTATTACAAAGCTGTGCTTGTAAGATTACAGATTATATCTATTTAAAATGTTGTCTCAACACTTGTAATGCCAACTTTACAAGGGTAAGACAATCCTGCGTCTTATCCGCATTCCCTTCTTTGAAAATCAATGGTGACGTCACTGTTTCTCCTCGCTGAAAAAACTGTATTTATTTTCACTAAAATAAGAAAAAAGGCAAAAGAAAAACTTAAAATAAAAGCATTTTAAAAAGAGTGTGGGGGGCGTGGAAAGGGCTGATTTATCTCAGAGGATAAACCAGGGGGGGCCTTGAGGCAATAAAGATAAAATAAAAATGGTGGGGCCAAAGAGTTTTGTCTTTCTTTTGCTTCCCCTCCCCCCTAGAACTTCTCAATTTACACAGATTTCTGATTGTATCTTAATACTTATTTACTAAAGGGATTTTTTAAGTAAAAAAAGATAGGGGGATTTTCACAGAAAAAAATCAATTGAGCCCCCTCCTAAGAGGAGAAGGGGGATCTCTTGGTTGAAAAATCAGTTTGATTAATTATCCTGCCGGTGCGATTTCCCATTCCATTCCAGTTATCTCTACACCAGATTTCTTAATTTTTTCTTGAACTTTTTTGTTCTTTCTATTGTAGATATTTAATCTTATTCTTATATTATTTACAAATGTTTAATTCTTTTTTTATCATTCTTACACTGTGAGAATAATGGAATTATTTTAATGTTTAACATTGTTTAATAAAAAGGATTACTGAATGTATTTTAAGGCAAGATATTTATCTTTTACTGATGTATAAGTTAACTTTTACTGGTGTTTTATTTAAAGCTTGCGTCAATCATATTTTAAGATCATTTTGTTGCGTCAAATTTTATTTGAGTTTATAAATGAAATGGTTATTTATAATCAGGAATAATATTACTAGAGAGGCACCATTTGTTGAATTTGAAATAACGAAGGTGTAGTCTTGGACTATTATCGACTAAACTTATTACCGGGTCAATCAATATCAAATGTCCCAGACTTGGATGCTCAAAAAAATAGATTTGATAATTATTTTGCTATTTATACCCATATCTATGGTGAGTAAAAAATGACCAATATAAATTTTTTATGGTCACCCGTTCTTTTTTTATGGTCACTTTTATGGACCTCCGACCCTAAAATTTAGTGATTTTTGACCTTCAGATAAGCAGCCGATACTCGGTTCTCGCTTGTAGTACAGCAAAAATATGAACGGTATTAAAGCAAGCTTTGAGCTACATTTGGCCCTTTGACACTTTTACTCTATGACCACTCCCTGTGGGGGCAATGGGGGCTCCAAATTTTAGAGTTTCTCACAAATATATGAAAATTTTAACATTTTTTTATAATATGAAGAAATCTGAATTAAGAGCTCCCAATTTTTTCAGAAGTTACTTACTTTAAGGCAAGGAATCAACAAATTTTCAAAGCATTAATATAATTCGTTTATGAGCTATGATTTTTTGAAAATCCATATTTTTTAATTTTTGACCTTCAATATCTCCCTTGGACTGTTTACTTTTTAACAAAAATCATATCGCAAAGACCCCTTACTAGTGTCAACATAAACCACTAAAAACATTCTTGTGTATTTGCCCACAAGCAAAGTTATAGCTAAATCATGTATGTGTAATTTTCAAAATATCAAAAAAAAAATTAATATTTGGAAAATCATCAGGGAGATATTGAAGGCCAAAAATGACCAAATATTAAAAAATATGGTTTTTAAAAAAATCATAGCTCATAAACGAATTATATTAATGCTTTGAAAATTTTTTTGATTGCTTGTCTTAAAGTACGTAAATTCTAAAAAAAAGTGGGAGCCCTTAATTCAGATTTTTTTATATTATAAAAAAATGTTAAAATTTTCATATATTTGTAAGAAACCCTAAAATTTGGAGCCCCCATTGCCCCCCCCCCCAAGGAGTGGTCATAGAGTAAAAGTGTCAAAGGGCTAAATGTAGTTCAAAGCTTGCTTTAAACAGATCCGTTCATATTTTTGCTGTAGTACAAGCGAGAACCAAGTATCGGCTGCTTATCTGAAGGTCAAAAATCACTACATTTTAGGGTCGGAGGACCATAAAAGTGACCATAAAAAATTTATATTGGTCATTTTGTACTCACCATAGATATGGGTATCAATAGCAAAATAGTTATTAAAATATATTTTTTTTGAACAACTTTTTTTATTTTTTTTGGGACACTTGATTTGGATTGACCCTACCTTAACTCGACTAATCTAGTGATAGTAATTAGGGGTAGGTGATAGACCACCTGGCAAGTAGGTCGCGGTGTTGGGCCCTTTCTAATAACTTCCTTACATAGAAGATAGTGTTCTACCTTATGAGTCCTAGTGCAGGCATTTTACGTCTAATCCACAGAAGAGCCGTGATTTTTCTTTAGTAAAATAAGTTTCTACAGTTCAACTATAAACAACTCGTGCCCCACTGCCAGACAAGGCTTGCTTGCTTTCGAAACCATAGTAGTAGTAGTAGGGGGGTGGGGAGGTCAAGCCTGGTGAGTAGACCAACTTTAAGGTCCTTTTCACCAACCCCGTAACTCAATCCAATCACCCTCTCATCACTACGCCTCCACCTCCTGTTCCCTGTTGAATCTCCTGGATTGACCTATGAAAGTGAGGATGTCCTGCCACTTGAGCGACTCCAGCTCTTCCTCAGCCAGTTCTCCGGATCCAATGGTCTGGAAACGAATTCTACCAAATTCGAAACCATAAGGCAGAAAGATATATATTTAATATAAACTAATAATATCTTTATTTAATTTTACACAGTATTTCTTACAATTTCACAATAATTATACATCATGTTACTTATATTATTTATTTTTATTTACACTTATGCTTATTTTTATTTGCTTTATATTTACTTATATAATTTTTCGCAGTCTTCAAGAAGCTGTACAGCTTGAAGCTGAAGACAGTTATTATTCTATATTTCAATTTATATACCTTATAATTTCTATTTTTATCATCTATGTTATATAATTTGTTATAAATTATGCTATTATTATTATTTTTATTTAAATAATTAATTTTAATATTAATTTAATTTAATAGATTAGTTTTTTTTTTATTTAATCAAAGATATTTTATATTTAATTTATTTTCTAATTTATTTATGTATTATAAAATTAATTTTAATATAAAAGTTTAATAATAATAAGAATAAGTTTACCACTATAAACTAATTAAAAGCAAATTAAGAAATAAATTTAAAGGATTTGATTGAACTGTACAAATTTCAATGAGAAAAAAAAGTAAATATGAAAAGTACAATTTGATAATATTTAAACAATTTAATTAAGTAATACAATAATAATTTAATGTGTATACATTTTAAATCAAGCTAGTGACCTTTAATCCAAATATCTATTTCTTTCTTAAATTCGTGATACGCTTTAAGTTCTTTTATTTCTGTTGGCAAAGTGTTAAATAGTTCGGTGGCTGTATAGGTTGCGTGTTTTTGAGCAAATGATGAATTAGTTTTGTGGCTGGGTAAGTCTTGTCTCGTCTGTTGTCTGGTACAGTAAGGTAAAGGTTGTTGGCGCGTATCCTAAGACTTGAAAAATTGCAGAAGTATGCATTTCTTGTATAATGGGTTTATAGTTAGCACGTGGAAGTCTATAAATAATTGTTCTGTCGAATAGTCTTTTGGTTTTTTTATTATAGTCTTTATGATATATTTCTGTGTTATTACCAAAGGGTTAAAAACTGGGCAGGCACTTCCCCAGGCAACTATTCCATATTGTAGAATAGGTTGTACTAGGGCACAGTAAATATTTTTTAACGTCTTATTGTCACAAAAGTCTCTGAGGATCTGAAAGTAGTAAATGAATTTCCAAAGTTTATTTGATAAGTAACTGACATGACTTTTCCAAACTAATCTATAATCTATCATAATTCCTAGGTATTTTATATTTTCAACTTTATTAATTTTTTTACAATGGCATTTTTTTTATCTCTATTCCTATATTGCAATTGCATGAATAATCAGTTCCTTATTTATAGGCTGACCGGCTTTGGTTTTTGAAAAGGCTATATATTAGTTTTCTCCTCATTGAGGTATAATAAGTTTGAGTGCATCCATTTATTTATTAAGTATAATCCTTTTGTTGCCTTTTCATAAACTTCCTTCCAGTTTGAACCTTGAAAATAAAGCACTGTATCGTCAGCAAAACCATACAAAACTATTGAGGGTCCTGAATTTTGCCTAAACACAGTTTCATTTAGGGTTGAAGTTCTTTTACTAGTACCTGATATCACGCAGGCTCGGAACCACCGGCTTAACGTCCTTTTCAAAAGACGGCACGTGAAAAGATTTCCATCCCTCGTATGAAAATCCTAGAGGCCCCGACCGGGATCGAAGCTGAGCTATCTGGGTGGACAACTAACCTTATTACACGAAGCTGAGATATTTTTGCCAATAACTTTAAACTAAAATATAAATGGCCATGGGATTTTTACTATTAATTCTATATATTTTTCGCTAACTAACAATACGTCGATTGTCAAAAAAGAAGAAAGTAAATTGAAATTTATAGACCGTCAAAGTTTGAACATTCAAAAATCGTTTTCAAAGTAGCAACTGAAATCAAAATGAAAATTTGATAATTGATTAACCACACATAAATGTATATTTGTGTTTGGTCAAATTTTCAGATTTTACGACTTTTTTAAGAATTCGACTTTCTTTTATTGGACATAAATTTTGTTCCAAATTTTATTAAAATTAGATCAGCCGTTTGTTCTCTATCGTGTTTTTAAGAAATGTGTACATCGATACACCCATATATTCTTCACACATACATGCACAGTTTTTTCCGATTTTTGGGATTTCTAAGTGCTGAAACGTCGACATTTTTGTCAAACAAGCAGGAGTTACATTTTTTGCTGATTCAGTGCTTCTCCTTCTCTTAGGAAGCAGGAAAGCAATTGCTAAAAATATAAATTATAAAATTAAGTTAATGAACAGAAAGCTAAATCCACACACTTGTTAAAATTAATTAACATTCAAGAAGATCCAAAACGATCCAACATGCATGTGTTTACAAATGTGTTGTTTGGAAACGTTCCTATGAGAATCGTGTGTTTTACACAACACTTCTCTCTTAATGAGGCAAAATTATAAGATCAAAAGCCTGCAGCAAGGGATCCATTCAGATAAAATTTCTAAAGGGTTTATATAAATGTTTATAAAAAAAACGGCTCATACGTAAGTAGCTTATAAAGCTCTTTAAAAATTAATTAAAAAAGTTTTTTGATGTGATAATTAGTATCATACATTTGGGAAATAAATAATTGCATTATTAAAACAATGTAAACCTTTTGACATTAAACGACCGAAGTAAAAGGTTTTTAGCGTTTACGTTACCGTATCTATAATAGCCTTACTCTTAAAAATACTCTCGCAAAAAATTAAATTGTCTTTCTTATATAAATATTTAATTATATTAACATAATTCGTTTCCACTATAACTATTTATATTGCCTTAAGTCATTTATTGAATGGATGACCATTAAAAAAAAAATTTCGCTGACTCAGCAAACCGGGTTAATGACGTCACAAAAACCTGGTTTTCAATAGGGTTCGTTTCCTCCCAAAGGTTGATTTTTGTACCAAGTTTAGTTAAAAAATATCAATCCGTTCGAAAGATAGTGTGTTTACAAGAAAGTGTATAGAAATACATATATATATATACATATATATATATATATATATATATATATATATATATATATATATATATATATATATATATATATATATATATATATATATATATATATATATATAAAGTCTCGCGAAACGTATTCATTAGTGACCTCTGAAACGGATTTGTGTCGTGGTTCGAGGTTCGAATTCCGCCATGACGCCTATCCCATTAGCCGAATTTCCAGAGGAAATTCGCTAAAAACGAGTAATATATATATATATATAATATATATATATTATATATATAATATATATATATACATAAAATTTTTCACCACTACTGGCACGCCGCCAAGAAGAAGCTGATGATTGCCTTAAAATTTAAATAAGGTCCCTTAAAATTGCTAAGGTAAAAAATCCACTTTGAAATGACAATGACCGTCTTCAATCAAAACAGACCGTATTTGGTGGGACAGAAAAGTTGATTTCACAACTTTTTCTTGGACCAAAGACTAGACAGAGAGTTTTTCAACTTGCATGTGGCTTTTGGTACGATTTATAATTTTGACGACTGGCAAAGCAAGTCCGAAATAGTTAAAATGAGCCAAGCGAATTCTATGTGGCGAGGGAAAGCTCCGAAGCTGTTGTCAAATACTATTGTGACTTGATGCCATTGTTCTAGGGAAATTGTACTTAATTCAAACGAAATTATAATTATTTATTTATACGTCCTAATCAAAGTAAATAACACCAATGTTTAATTTATTTTTCAGGTATGGAAAGCAAAATACATCTTTTATTCCACAAAAGGTACCTTAATTAAATATAAACAATTAATCACACTGTATTAACCAAAAATACATAAATGTATTCAACAGTTATTTTATTTAACAAAATTATTTTATTCAACAAATTATTTATAATGATTGACGTCATCAAGGCAGAACTGTTCCTAAAGCATTTCTTTCTTACGTTGTTGCTCTATAAAAATTCCATGTAGAGATGCATCTTTGGGCATTAGTGAGGGGGTCTTTTGATTTTGAAAAATATTTATTGTAGAAATTAATAGGATTTTTTAGAGCAATTTTAATGTTGTAGTCATATGAATACAATGAGCATTTTAATAGTTGTAGCATGATGAAGGCCTCTTAAGAAGTAACGAAATGCGTAAAAAGCATAATTACGATGAAACCTTAGATACAGATTTATACAGTAAACACTATACTTTTCCTATTATTCCGTCGGTAATGGTTGTATAGGAAAAGTGAAAAAATATTTATTTAAATATATTTATTTTAAATTTCTTTATATTAAGTCACTCCTGAATTCTAGCGGATTTAGAATGAACTACCTTAATAATCCTTTCAATGTTTTTTTTTATTTGAATGAAAAATATAAAATTTTATAGGTACGCTATCTATTATAGCTTTATTGCCTAATAAAATTTTAAATATTTCATTTTATTATCCATTTTTTCCTTGCTTAGTTAAATGGTTTTAGTGATTTTTTCAATGAAAAAATGTTTAAAGTTAATAAATTAGAATTTAGTTTTACAACTGGCTACTAGGTTGCAGCATCGTACAGTGAAAAGTGAATTGAAGTTAGTTCGTTCCTTTGCCAACAGAATGCAGGAGATTCCAATATTTTATAATTTCATAATAAAGTATATTTTAAGTCTTTTCATGCAATTTCCTAGTTTCTTGATTTTTTTTATCTTCTTGGTTTTGCGGGTGAACAAATTGAAATACATTTGTGATTATTTAGAGGTAATAAAATATTAATAGCTTTTACAGCATTTAGATAGATTTCGCATTTAGATAGATAAATAGATTAATAGAATTTGGTTAGATTTACTAGTAGCCTTGTAAAGGCTGTGAATAATCTACGTAAATTATATTTTAACTATTAAAGTTTGGAAGTGTTAACTGTCTGTGTCTAATAATTCTAAAAACCAGTCTATTAAAGCTAGACAGATGGAAATTGGTACAAAAATCAGTAGTTGTGCTATTGGGAAAATATTTCTTTATGACGTCACTATAATCCGCTATAATGACACAGCGAAACTTTCGAAAAATCATAAAACTCAGGAAAATTATGTGATCCGATTAAAATTTTGCACGCATGTGGCTAATTGTATAAGACTATTATATTTGCTGAGTTTCATCTCATTATCAGCATTAGTTCAAATTTTTTTTATTGATTTGTATAAGTTTCTAAAAAAAAATTGTAAAAATCGGAATAAAATTCATTCAATTACCTTATAAGCATTTTAAAGTAAGATCTTGCTAAATTTAAATTATGACTTGGAGCATAACAATTAATAATTGTTAGCTAGACAAAAATAATTTTTAGCTAGTCATTATAATAATTGTAGAACAAAAGTCATTAATAGTTCACTAATTTATTAAAATATGTATGTACGAGATTTTTGTGTCTTAGACGTTTCTATGGTACACGATAACAATCAAACGCTTTCTCGGATCGAAATGAAACTTGATACGAAAATCAACCTTGTTAATGACCCGAACCCAATTGTTTATGAAATATGTGTGACTTCTTTAACCCTGAAAAATGACCCCACAAACCTTTAAAAAATCAAAACTTTTCATTTAGTATTGAGATTAGGCTGATTTTATACACATATACTTCTTTGTATGGTTTATTATCACTATTTGTATTTTTTATCTTTATATGTATTTTTATGTATTTATTATCTTTATATGTATTTTATTATCTTTATATGTATTTTATTATCACTATTTGTATATTACTATCACTAACTGTATTTTATTATCACTACTTGTATTTTATTATCCCTATTAGTATTTTACTATCACTATTTGTATTTTATTATCACTATTTGTATTTTATTATCACCATTTGTATTTTATTATCTTTGTATGCATTTTATTATCACTATTTGTATATTACTATCACTACTTGTATTTTATTATCACTATTTGTATTTAATTATCACTATTTGTATATTATTATCACTACTGTATGAGGAAAAGTTCCGAGGTACACCGTACCCGAATTTTTACCGCTTTTTTAGGGGATAGCGCTAGTAGTGTGTCAAACGAAGAAGAAGAGGAAAGTTTACAATCTTGTCGTATAGGGTTTTATTATTTGTGTTTCTGTGCAAACACAATATTTTACAAATTTAGGCTCTTAAACATTATAAAAATCCCTAAAAAATACAAATTTTAACTTTAGACGTAAAAACCAAACTTTCATAAAAACTTTGGCTAGACTTGATTTGAAATACTTTTCAAGTTTCCAAGGTATTGTAGGAGAGAGGTAGGGAGGAAGGTTTGATGAGGATAGTTAGAAATTTAGCATAACAACATGGAAAAGTTTATGATGGACTGACAAGTAGATCTGGCAACTCACCTGACTCCGGTAATCAATCATCGGCATCTTCACTGTTTCTACTTAAAGTTCAAACTTTAAAGTTTATGTATGTCTTTCAAAATATAAAAGGTTTTTAGCCATATTGTATATTTTTGTGTGCATAATTTTTAAATAATAAAAAATTACAGTGGGTCCTGTGTAGCAAAAAAATATTTCCACTTTTTTAAATTTATTATGTTTAATTATTATTAATTAATGTCGCATATTGGCCTAATTAAAATAATTTTAACTCCAGAAGAAATAAAAAAAATTCTTCTCCTTCTTTTAGAAGGAGAAAAAGGTCAGTTGACTTCCAATCTGAATCTATAGGAAGAAAAGTAACTATCGGGGAGATATCATTTTGGTTTATTACTACTACTTAAATACCGCTCCGCATTTCCTATTAATCTCTGTTGGTAGTGTATTCAGATCTTAATTTAAAAGTTACAAGTTCGATCCTGACCAGGGATGCTCACTTATTACAGTTCTATAATGTATAAAAACTGTAAAAAAAGTGTGTAAAGTTAGCTTAAACTTTTACTTATTTAATTAACTTGATGTGTTTGCGTATAAATTCAGTTCAACATCCATGATTAAATGTCTGTAAAACAAAAACAGCAAAAAAAATCCGCGTAGGCTTCCGCGGTTATTGTCATGAAGATTTAGGTCTTCCGGTGGTGACCGCGTCAATGTAGATGAAGAATCCGAGTTTCGCTTCCACTGTGGGAGGCATCTTCAGGGATGTAGGACATCATGGATAGAAACACAATGCTCTACAAACTGTTCAGTTTTGTAGAGCATTGTGTTTCTATCCATGATGTCCTACATCCCTGAAGATGCCTCCCACAGTGGAAGCGAAACATCGGATTCTTCATCTACATTGACGCGGTCACCACCGGAAGACCTAAATCTTCAAAAAAAATCCGGTACGGGGTACTTTTCCTCATTTACGATTCGCTACGCTCATCCTCCCAGCTTAGGACTCGCTTCGCTCGTCTTTGGATAGTAAAACATTCGTTTAATTCCCAGTAGTCATTTAAGCAGGCACTGGCCACGCTCGATGCTGCTTAACTTCTATGATTAAACAAAAATCAAGGATATAAAAATAAATAAATAATAAATAACGTGGCTTTATTAGACATAATAATAAGAGAAAGTACAAAGATACTGAAATCTCACTCAAAAGCCTACTCCAGGGTCATTTTTATGACCGTTAGGAGGAGGGTTACAATGTTTTTGGTTATACTAAATGAATTTAAAACATTCCATCTCCAAGGAGACTACACAGTCTCTTGAAGTGTATTAGTTTTTTTTGTAATTTTTAGTAAGATAATCATGGATATACATTTTGGATTGAAATGAAAGTTGAAGAACATATTTATTACGTCAAGGTGTACACTTGACGTAATAAAACTTCTACTAAATTTCAACTCAAATAATTTTCCGATTTTTTCAATTCATATAAATGACTTCTTAGATAGGCAGATTATACTTTTTCTTCAAAGTTTAAGGTATATTTCCAGAAACATTTGGTATGGAAGATGTAAAAAATGAGCCACATTTCTTAAACATGGCTTTGTGTTTTTATTCGTACTTTTGGTTCAAATTTCACCTCGATCGATATATTTTTGTATTATTGATAGTGGTAAAGAAAAAAAATGATATGAAAATGTTTCAATTTTGTTTCATTTAGCATATATAGTATAGATCAATAGGTCTTTAAGTCTAGAAAGAAATAAGGATTTTTTATTATTATTTGACAATAATTGTATCTTTTTGTTAATTTATTATTAATTACTTACAGACTTATTTGTTTTTTTTTTAATTTTGTTCACGTGAACGTCATTATTTTTAATTAAGTTTATAAAAAGAGAAGGAAAAATAATTAGTTAATGGTGTCATTATCATTTTGTAATTTAATTCACCCCCCCCCCTTGGCGAGGGGGAGGGGTGGCTAAACTCAGATGAAACATGTTAATAAATTTCCTCTGTAATTCAAAACACATGTTTTAAAACAATATGTCTTAATTAAAGGTGGGCGGGATGTTGCAGCTGACTGTCTTGCTGGTTTAGTATTACTTAAAATTATATATAATATGATATGTGATGTTCATGACATTTTTAGAGTAGAGTGTAACACACCTGCATCGTAATTTATTTTAATTAGTCGAAACTTAATCGTAAGGAGGTCCTTAAATTAACTTTTGCGCCTTTGTCATGATTCTGTCCAAGAAATAACACTTGTAATCTTCTAAAAGCAGTGTTTGTCAATGATGTGCTGTAAGTCCTTTAGAATACTTTTGATGTAGTATTGTCGTTAAAGGTCAATAACAGTTTTTTTGGCAATATTTTTCTTGTTGGAAAAATGTTACCAAAAAAATCGGGACGGGGTACCTTGAAACTTTTCCTTATCACATCGGATTCGCTACGCTCATCCTCCTTACTCAGTCTCGCTTCACTCGTCCTCAGAATATACAATTCGTCAACTGTAAACTGTCCTCAGATAGTAAATATATTCGGTTCATTCCCAGCGGTTATGCATCTAGACACTGATCACACTTGATACTGCTTAACTTTTATGATCAAACAAAAATCATAGATATACATTTTGGATTGAAATTTAACTTCATGGACTTATTTATTACGTAAAGGTATATACTTGTAGCAAGTTTCAACTTAATTACATTATTTTAGAGTTATTACAAATTTTTTAAAAAAAACTTACACAAGTCGATAAAAATAGAACTAATGTTGATAATGAGATGAAACTTGGCACATATGTTAGTTTTATACATGGTGGCTACATGCGCGCCGAATTTCAATCGGATCGCGTCATTTTTCCGTGTTTTATGATTTTTTTGCGGGTTTATGACGTCATATGAAAATTGTTTTCCGAATAGCACATAAACAGTGGTAGACTGATTTTCGTACTATTCGTATTTTTCAAGTCAAGTACAAATCTACTGGGAGCTACGATGACAGCACACAGACACACACACATACAAACAGACAACTTTACAAAAACCACTCTGGAGGCCTTAAAAACACCTGAAACGGATAATTCAGGTGACATTCCGGTTTCGGATTTTTTTACAAACACAATACTTTTCCTATATAACTACTGTGTAAATGAGGAAAAGTACGCACAAAGACACCGGTCTTTTAACAGTGTTGGACTCAGGGTAATGGTCTATAACAGTACAAAGCTACTCAAGTGTCCGTCCATATTAGCACAATATATATAATAAGTTTTGACTATCTATTTTCTTAAATAATAAAAGAAAAGAGACAAAACTTTGTTGGCAAAGCGCTTTCAACCTAACTAGAGACTATCATCAGTACATAACCGTTGAGATGATAAAGAAGTACAGTCTGACTCTAATACCTAGTAAGAAAACATAGACTCACTTCTCTACTTCTTTAACATCACAACGGTTTTGCACTGATGATGGCCTCTAATTAGGTTGAAAGTGCTTTGCCAATAAAGTTTTGTTTTGTGGAGAGACTTCTTTTCTTTTATTATTTATGATGGACTCCATTCACACTCATTCTACTAGTATCTATTTTCTTGTTTATACCTTAGTTATTCTATTTGAATAAAGTATCAATTATATTTCCTCCCCAACTAGAAACCCTTATTATTATTTTTCATTTCTCTTCCATTCCTATTTTTTTCCTGCACACAATATTTTACAGGTTCTTTATGCCTGGTTTTCATCACTATATCACTTTAACTCTCTTGAAATATTGTAATATATCCTCATTATACCAAGTTTATGTATTCAGAAACACGGCACAGCGGTACCACCGGTCATTTTTTTGTCCAAGTTTTTTATTTCGATTTCCTACCAATTTGTCCTCGGAACGGTTTAGTTTTTTTTAAGCGTCTACAAATGCTTTTTTTATGAACTAAGCTTGCAGTATATTTTTGAATTATTATCTCGATAAGACTAGAGAGGGCAGTGAATAATGCCTAAAATTGATATACACCATTTTTTAACTCTTTTAATCGATTATTCTAATGTCAGTACGAAAATAAAAGAAATGTTGGCGCGGAATTCTGCAAGCCAGACGAATTTTATTGCGTTGCGCGCTTTTTACTTTTTCTCATTTATACCGTAAATATACTTGTATGTGAAAAGTGTTGTGTTTAAAAAAACCGGGACACCTAAATTATCCGTTTCAGAGGATTTGTGGTTTTCTCAAAGTTGTCTGTCTGCATGTGTGTGTGTGTGTGTGTGTGTGCGTGAGTGTCATTGCCTGGATGAGTGCGAACAATCCTTGTATATAATCCATGCATTGAAGATATGGTACGATCAATTCATGTATATTATCCATGCATTGAAGATATAGTACGAACAATCCATGTATATGATCCATGCATTAAAGATATAGTGGTAACAATCCAAGTATATAATCCATGCATTGATTGTTGAGCATGAAAGGTCAAATTGTAAAGAAAATTCACCCGGCTGGCGGACATCCACGTCAAAGCTATTCAGCGTTCTAATCGACTCCGAACCCGTTTTGTTCGGTTCTAAAGCAAAAGCACCTCAAAAACATCGAAATCGACATCCTACTCGAAATTTTTTGTTTACCGGTAGTATTTACGGGTTTCCGGTTATTTACCACGGTTTAAAAATTGTTTTGTAGTTATATCTCTGACCTTAATCAGAGACCTTTGATTGCAGAAAGTAATTATACACGATAAGTAATAATTAAAACGACAATAAATAATATTTAAAACTATGATTTTGATATTTGTGTATGATAATGCTTTGTATATTTATTTATTTATTAGTTATAATTTTATATTACTATATAATTAGGCAAAATGTAATGCATACATTTCATTGTTTATTGTGCGGCATTTATGCTAAGGATGAATAGCTTATCAAAAATATTTATTTATTTATCAAGTGAATTGTAGATCAAAAATTTAAGAAATGAATTGTTAAATATTTATCTGAGTGTAGTTTAATTAATTTAAAATAACTGGCCACTAAATTCACTTCTAAATTCTAGGAATAGTGAGAGCCAAATAGTGAATGTAGAGTAGAGTGAATATATATTTAACCCTGGTAAAACAATTTTATATTGTATTAAACTTAGCTTGCGGGTATAAAAGTTAATCCAACTGCAAAATTTTAAGTTTCTATTGTTTAACTGAACGTTTTGATATAATTGTTTTAGTAAAATAAATATTTTCTGCGATGTATAAAACTGTATGATTTGACTTTAGATGTAATATCGGGTCCGAATTTTCTCATCCACAAATTAGTTGGTCGACAGATCGTAACAGCGACAAATAATTTGAGTTTGTCAACGGTAGAGACAGGGTTGTTGCGTCGAAAAATCAGTTGGTTGACAAATCGTTCCATCAACAAATAGTGTGAGTTTGTCGACGACAGATTTGTCGGTGGTTGAGACAGCGTCGACAAATCATTACGTAGATAAATTCGTCGGTCGACAAATCGTTACATGAACAAATTGGTTTTTTACTGTCGACAATTTATTTGGTGAAAAACCGTTCTGTCGAGAAACTCAAATTATTTATCGACTTTAAAGACCGGGTTGTTACATTAACAAATCATTCCGTCGACTAATTAATTTGTCGACGGAACCAATCCAACCAACCCCGTAATATCCGGTCGTTGGATAATATTACATCTGAATGTATATGGTCCTATACTTTCGAACATAATCTCTACTCCTAGAAAAAATCTCTTGCGAGTTCATGGTAAACATGAACTCGGTAACACATGGCAAACACGGTAAACAAAAAACCTATTTTTGTAACTTATTACCCAAGAACTGTAATTTTATTACTACTTTCGGTAATTTTGAAAAGTTAAAGTAGAGTAACTTTAACTGTAACATAGAATATTTTACACAGAGCGTCAAATCTTTTTTAAAAAATTGAATCTATTATCACTATATTACAGTAATTTCTCATCTTGTTACTTTTTCACATATAACGGAAATTATTGTTAGAAAAAACAGTTTTTAGTTTAACACAAAAATCTATGATATATGTCAAACAATAGCTTCTTAAATAATTATTGGAAAATCGTGGCATTAGTATAAATATTTTTATTATTTAATGCAAATTCTGAAATAAACTTCATGCTAATTAATAGACGATGAATTCAAAGGAAAATCGCTAAGCTTGCGGACCATCGGACAAAAGTTTGTGTTTTTCCTGTTTAAAATTTGACATATCTTTATATCTTTACCACTATATGTATATATATATATATATATATATATATATATATATATATATATATATATATATATATATATATATATATATATATATATATATATATATATATATATATATATATATATATGTAAACTACACGACGCTCATCGTTTACTATATTATACGCACACTTATAAGGGCAAATTACAATCTGTATGATATTATATTACCTCAAAATACTTAATATTGTTATTAACTTGCAAGTAAAGTTCCTTATTTCCACAAAATAACCTTTACGTTATATGTTATTATGTTTCAAATTTCCACGATTAAAGTTAATTTTAATTTTGCAAAAGTTTCATAGTATTATTAGAAAAGTTTTAAATAACACCGCAACCTTAATTTCTGTTAATAATAGCTGTACATTGATAGAAATAAAGCCAAGCGAATAATTAAAACAAGCAACTTTAAATGTGTACTCGACTTAGTAATTTATTTTATAGCTTGTTAACATAATAAAGAGAACGATTGAGTTGTTTGGAGTGCTGAGTTTTTTAACCGCAATAAACCGTATTCGGTTAATTCCGGTTATAGTTATTCACTTGGGTATTACCATTACCACACTGCAATGTTATTTAAGTCAAGTTACAAAATTCTGTGTATTTTATGCCAAGCGACAAAATTCTGTGTATTTAAGTCAAGTTACAAAATTCTGTGTATTTATGCCAAGCGACAAAATTCTGTGTATTTAAGTCAAGCTGCAAAATTCTGTGTATTTAAGTCAAGCTACAAAATTCTGTGTAATTAGGTCATGTTACAAAAGTCTGTGTATTTAAGTCAAGCTACAAAATTCTGTGTATTTAAGCCAAGCTACAAAATTCTGTGTATTTAAGTCAAGCTGCAAAATTCTGTGTATTTAAGTCTAGCTACAAAATTCTCTTCAATTAAGTCATGTTACAAAATTCTGTGTATTTAAGTCAAGCTACAAAATTCTGTGTATTTAAGTCAAGCTACAAAATTCTGTGTATTTAAGTCATGCTACAAAATTATGTGTGTGTGTATAAAATTTATTTAAGCATGCGTCTCCCTCGCCACTTCTGTCATATGACCTCAGAAGCGTCATTCCCTAATGAAAATTCGCTAAAAATGTAAAATAAAAAATGTACGAGATCTATAAAATAAGTCAAAGGTTTTACTTTTATAATAAGTTAAACTGTGACACTATCGGGTCGTATAAACTCTCAATAATTATGATATATTGTCCCCAATATCCTACCACAGTACACTTTGTGATATGCTTTAATGGAACATCTGCTTCTATCTTGTACAATGTTATTAAAATCATTTACTTTGTTATGTACTGTTACTCTGTACTGTATAGCACATCGTAACACATTAACAAGACAAACAACACCCACATGTCCAGTCTCGTCTCCCCTCTCTTGCTCCTCTCCCCTCCTAACTAACCAGTCTGTCTAGCCTACAAGTCAGTGTTAGTATTTTGTTATATTCAAGTATAATAATATCTGGGTATAATTTAATACGTCGTACAGAACGCTATGTGAAATATTATTTTGTTTTTATACTTCTTGTGATTTCATTTCAACCAACACCTTAGTTGACAATAGTTTTTCTTTTCTAAGCAATATTACTGTTATAGCATTTTTCCTCGGGTGGTAGGAGGTTAATATGAAAGGACAGAACAATAATTCCCCTTCCAGGGTTGGGAGGGGGTAACCTTGTTTTTAGCCTCAATTTTTCCTTGTTTCCCTGTCCCCTCAGATAGTCATCAACAGCACGCACGTTTTCCCCCACCACTTTTCCACATACGTGACCAAAACGTTAATCACTGCTTTTTATGAAATAAAAAAAGCAATACTTTATATTTTACACAAAACTTGCAACTATTATTACTTTTTTTGTCGTCGTTTTTCCACATATCATGAAAATTTTAACTTATCTTATTTTTACCACTTAAACAAAATGTATCCACAAAATAAATAAATAACTTTCTAAATGGCAGCCATGGATGTTGCTTATTTATGAACAACACCTGTATTTTTTATGGCATCCACAATATTGTTTATCTATAAATACAACTATTATAAGTTTACTTAAACTTAATTAATATAACGATTGCTAATATAAGCGGAGTTACATACACCAACGCAAGTCATACATTCCAAATGTTTTGGAAGTATGACGCCAAAGAATATTTCGAATGTTTTACGCCACTAAACGTTTTGGAAATGTGACGTCATAGAATATTTTGGAGAAGAGAGAGAGAAAATAAATATATTTATAAATAAAATACAATGTGAGGCTGCTTATTTAGAATAAGTTGCTACATACACAGCATGCTGATCAATCATATACTAGACAATAATTAAACTAAATAAATAAATAAGAAATTTACGAGGATAGCATATAAATCACCGTTATACTTAATACAAAAACAAATTAAGAAATATTGCATAATTTTTTCAAAAGAGAAAATAAATAAAAATAAAATAAAGTCTAAAAAAGATAATAATAAATATTAAGATGATAATAAATATAATAGAACATATCGGAAATGTGACGTCATAGAATATTTCAAAAGCGTGATATAATAGAACATATCGGAAATGTGTCGTCATAGAATATTTCTGAGATGTGATATAATAGAACAATCGGAAATGTGTCGTCATAGAATATTTCTGAGATGTGATTCTATGTATGATTCTATGATTTTACGTTTTTAAATAATCAAATATTGTAAAATAATATTTATGTAATTTGTATTTGTATTTTATTTTGGTGGAAATAAACAATTTTATTATTATTTTATTGATATAATAGAACTTATCGGAAATGTGACGTCATAGAATATTTCTGAGATGTCTGTTATCACCGTAGCCCGCTGTAGTTGTGCTATTCGGAAAATATTTTTTTATGTCGTCATTAACCCGCAATAATGACTCAGCAAACCTTCGAAAAATCATAAAACACGGACAAACGATGCGAACCAATTGAAATTTGGCACGCATATAGCTAGATATAATACTAATATATGTGCTAAGTTTCATCTCATTAACCGCTTTAGTTCAATTTTTATCAAATGATTTGTATACGTTTTTTAAAAAATTGTAAAAAATCGGAAAGTAATCAAATTGAGTTGAAATTGTATCCCTTGAAGTAATAAATAAGTGTACTAAGTTTCGTTGTAATACAACAAGTCTATCCATGATTTTTGGTGGATTATAAAAGTTAAGCAGCATCGAGCGTGGTCAGTGCCTAGATAAATGACCAACTGGGAATGAAACGAATGTATTTACTATCTAAGGACGAGCGAAGCGAGTCCTAAGACGTGTTGCGGTATAAATTTAACGATTTGTATTTCTGAGGACAAGCCAAGCGAGTCCGAAGATCGGCGGATGAGCTTAGCAAATCCGATGTGAAGAGAAAAAGTTTCGAGGTACCCCGTACCAGATTATGTTTACTTTTGTGTTACTTAAGTGAAGTTGCCGCTCTTAGATTTGTTAAGTTAGTTTAGCAACAGGCCTACTAAGCGGACTTTCTCTAATTCCTCGGAATTTTAATCTTAAAAAAACTTAAATTACGAACCTAGTTACGCGACCAAAGTATATTCTTACTTTTAACTCCCTCCAACTATAATTCCATTCCAATTTTACTTTTTCATAACCCATTATTGCACCATAAAACAAAATGACTTGGCTATATATTTTCTTTTTAATAAAAACATAGCTATATAAATAAAACTCGTGTTATCAGGACAATGTATTCAAACCCCAATGTTTGTATTATCACTCTCTATATTATTCATTTTGGCTATAATAATAAAATGTTTATATACTTATTAATTATAAAGACAAAGATCTTAAAAAATAATATTTTTTAATTACTTTTAACCCCGCAAGTCATGAATATACAACCAAGTTTAACTCTATCGCCCATAATTTTTTTTTGTGTCGTGTTAATTTTTTATAGTTTCATTTTAATTAAAAGGCAACCTCAATGATTGATAGTACGTATAATATAACTCAAAAGAAAATTTTGCCATAAATTTAATTAAAACTTTTATTATTCAATGATGTAAATATAATGTATAATTTTGTAATAAAGGATCCAGAAGTGTGTTTTATTCAACAGGCGTAAACTTTCAATTTCCAAAAAAATGAGCTTATACAAAAAAAATGAGCTTATACAATTTGGGTCATGGTTAGAGGGAGGTGTTTTTTTGTCTGAAAAAATTTACCGATATTTTATATATATATATATATATATATATATATATAATATATATATATATATATATATATATATATATATAATATATATAGAATATAATAGAAAAATTACAATTGTCAAAGTTAACTTAAATCTACTTATATATTACAGAGATCTAAATCAGCCGAGGCTGTGGTTCATTGGGGTCCCTCCATTCTTATGTGATATATTTTTATTAAGTTAACAAATAACACTATTCCAATAGTGTTTTTATATTATTTAACTCTCTTCTTTTCCTATATTAAAATAAGTAACTATTTTATTTTATTCTTATATTTACTTTAATGTGATAACATTTAAATATATTCTTATTTATTATTTTAACCCAATTTTAACACATTATTATTATTTATTATTATTATTACTAAACATATTCATGTATATTATTTTTTTTACAAATAGAATTTATTTTTGTTAATTAGATTACTTAATTTTACTAAATTATTATTTAATAGATAATTGTGTAATACTTTTTAATAGACATAGTTTTAATTCAATAACTTTTATTATATATTTGCATTTAATAATGTTTTTTTTTTTTATATACGATAAAAAATTACATACACACATATACATACATACATATATTATTAATAGAGGGAGGTGTTTTTTGTCTGAATAATTATTTTATTTAATTAACCAAACAGAACTCAAATTCCTATTTTAACAGTCCAGATAAGTCAAAGTTTCAGCCATTAACTATTAAAATCATTATCAAGTATTATTTTCTTGATTTATAATTAATTGAACAACATTTCTTAGATTTAACCCGGTAATCTCTTGAAGAAGTTTGATGCCATCATTGTTAGAGTGAAAGATACCCTCACCTTGTTTCCAAGTGAACTGCTTACCTTCTACAATTAAAGTGTCTCTTATCAGTGTAGTTTTAATGTTTTTATTCTTATTTTTTATTTCTTTCTTCACTTTCACTAATTTTGAAATTCGTTTTCGAGTGGCCGGGATAAAATCTCTCTGGATGCATACGTTTGACCCTTTCAACTTAGAACAATTTTTTAAAATTATTGTTGCATCGTCCTCGTCTTCCAGAGTGACTTTAATGAACTTAGGATTTATGGAAGTGGAGTCTATATCTGAGTTTTGTGACGGTATATAGATTTTCTTAATTTTTACATCTTTATTTATGTTTAAGTTTGTCCTAACAACATCCCTTACTTTGTCTTCAACATCGAAAGCATTGTTATCCAATCCATAAAAGAGAAGATTATTACTTAATTTATCATTTAATATGCATTCCAACACGTTATCTTGTCTTTTTACTGTTTCTTCTAACTCCAGCAATTTTGAAGATTTAGGTCTTCCGGTGGTGAACGCGTCAATGTAGATGAAGAATCCGATGTTTCGCTTCCACTGTGGGTGCATCTTCAGGAATGTAGGATATCATGGATAGAAACACAATGCTCTACAAAACTGAACTGAAGATGGAGACGATGCAGGCCCCTATTTATACCTGTCTCTGACCTTGTCTTCGAGGACGAAGATTATAGCCATGAGAAGGGATAATAGGGTTCGACGGTCCAGTATGCCTCCCACAGTGGAAGCGAAGCATCGGCGAAAATTCTTTATCTACATTGACGCAGTCACCACCGGAAGACCTAAATCTTCATGACAATAACCGCGGAAGCCTACGCAGTTTATTATCCAGCAATTTTCCTTTCAGCGTTTGATTTTCCAGTGCTAGGCTTTTAATAATCTTGTGTAGCTCCTCCAAATCACTCTTAGTTGCAAGTCTTTTTTCGTTTAGCAGATTTAACAGATTTAATATTTAACATATATAATTTAACATAACAATAATTTTACTTACGACTTTCGGTAGTATTGCTTTTTTTTGTTTCTTTAACATTGATTTTTATAATTAAACTTCTAGATGCATTTACCTTCTGCAGTTCAAGTATACAATATTAATTTTGAAGTAAAATATCCATTTTCTTGGGTCAAACAAATGATATTTAAATTAATTAAATGAACATTAAAAATAAACGTCTTACTCCTATCACACTTCCGGTTTTCCTTTATATATATATAATATATATATATATATATATATATATATATATATTATATATATATATAATTATGTGTTAAATTATGACACTATCCCTGCTTTGATTTCTTATTTTCCTACTGTAAATAATAATTTGACTTTTGTCTAACTATGCAATATGCTGTCACTTACTCTCTCGTGAGAGGGAAATATAATTTACAGTTTGAGTTAACGAATCTGAATACAGTGTAAATAAAATAACCAAGGAGAATATATAAACCAAATAGGGAAACAAATTCGATTTCTGTCAGACCTGGCGTGTAGTTCACATTTTGTCCACCAGGGAGTTGGCTCAAATTTTCCTATGGGCGGGCGTGGCAATTTTGTTTTACCCTTGTAAATGTTAACAAACTATTTATGGTACTCAACATTTTTTGTACATTATTGTATAAAATGTTAATAATTTATGAAAGAATATGTTTTGTCACATCCAATAGAGGTTAAGCGCGAATTTTTAAATACTAGGTTTAAATTACTTAAAACGAGCGACTAATGCTTAAATTTTTTTTTCGTGTGCACTACTTAACTACGAACATATTTGAAAGTGATATTTGTTTTTTTTTTTCTCTTCACATTTTAATTGAAGAGACAATAACAATTAATAATAATAACAATTAATAACAATTAATTTTAATTGTTATTAGTAATTTAACAACTTCAACCTACATTTTTTTAATATAATAAAAACAATCGTAATTTTAAGTTATATATAAGGCAATACACAGTCGTCTGTATGTTCTTCAACGTAGTTTCTCTTTTTCTTTAAGTAAATTATTGTAACAATTATTTCACAGAATTTAACGCAGCATCATTAAACTATCACGTACATATTTAAGTACGACAACACAATAAAAAGTAAAACTCACTTAATGTTATCAGGGTTGCCAATAAAATTAAGTTAAAAAAACGTATATCCTAAAAGGCTCATTCGTAGTTATTCCAAGTTTAGATTTTTTTTTAATTTTTGAGCCAGCTGATCACGCATGTCTGATTTTTTGTACACAGGTTAGTATAGAAGTTTCCGTACTTAATTTATATATTATAATACAGGGCTTACAACGCCCTGTAACAAAAGTATTACTTCATCTTTGAGAATCATGAAAATTTAAAACGCGATTTAATTTACCTACCTAATCAAGTACGACAAAATATACAGTCAAACTGGATATAGATTCTAAAACTCGGATATTAGCTTTCTTGGGATAAATAATCATGGAAAGCTGCAGAATATAACTTTCAAGTATTTATAGCCAACGTTTAATCAAAATTCAATATTAAACTTTCTTTCCCTTCGCGAAAAAAGAAAAAAAGAAATTGATAACAGAAATTGATAGAATCCCACCATCTGGTCTCCATTGAAAACAAAGAAATATGAAAATAAATGAAAATTCAATTCCCAGTAATTTTCATCATGAAATCTGTCTTCAATATCTATTCATTTTTTTCTATTTTGTTTATCTCTTTGGTTTAAAAATTGTTTTTTTATTTTTTTTTTTTTAGAAAATTGAAGTATATTTTTTTAATTTTTTTTGTTATTTATAGAGCGTTAGATTAGGTTAAAATAATTTTTTTAATAATCATAGAAGTATTCTAAACACAATTGTAAAAAGATTTTCTGCGACTCATTAATATTACTTACAATTATATTAATGGAAATTGAAACATAACTTACTATTGTAGTTTAAAAGCGTAAATAGTTTCCAAGCAATCACTAGTTTTCACCTGAGGCAAAACAGTAAACTAAATTATTTAGCTTCCTAGGCTTTTCCTAGTAAAAAGCAGTACCATTTGCTCTTGAGGAACAGCCGTGAACATAGTTGTGTTATGCTTTTGATGCAAAGCCGAGGAAGTACCTAAGTACTGAATCCTAGCAGTTGAGTTGAAGTATTCATACGGAAGAGAAAAATTAAATAAATTTTGACTTTCCTATTTTTCAGGCGGTTTTTCACAAACCCATTAAACCGTAAAGACAAATTGTTGTGCAATGCTTAAAATAAAAGCTATTAAAAAGGGAAAAATAAAAGATTTTCCTACACGAGCCAGGATTTCACCGACCCCTAAAGTATGGCTACTTCTGGAAGAAAAGAAAAACAATAATTTGTGTCAGCAGTTTTGATTTACGCGGTTACTTAGCGCCCCCTCCGCTGGTGACCTCATGTTCACCAAACCCTTAACTGATATTTTGGACATATTTTTTGGAAAAGATCCAAATATATGTCCATTACGGCCCTTGCTTCCTTTTGCTAAAATAAGGGATGCTATTAAAAATAAAAATTTCTTGATACTTTTCTAACTTTCCTCCCGCCTCCGCCTTGAAAATAATGTAATGCCACAAGGTGTAATAAACCATAAAATAATTTATCGTTTACAGTTGTCTTAGAATGTAAAAATCAAATAATATATTTATTATATCTTAACTTATTTGGTACTGTGTACTTTGGAACATTTTCTCTCAACTTAGGACTTACTTTTAACCTAAGAACATATTTTTTTGTTAAAGACGTACAAAAGTCATTTGATAAAACTTGAACTAATGCTGATAATGAGATGAAACTTAGTATATATGTTCGTCTTATACATGGCTACATGCGTGTACAATTTCAAACGTATTGCAACATTATTCCGCGCTTTATAATTTTTCATTTAATCATCGTAGCTGGGAGCTACGATGATATGACACACATACACATGCGTGCGCACACACACACACACGCACACATAGACAGACAACTTTGCGAAAACCACTCTCTTTAAAACGCCTAAAACGGATAATTCCGGTGTCATCCCGGTTTCGAAAATTTTCCTATTTTTTTTCTTTACTTTTCCTCATTTCTACCTTCGGTATAAATGAAGTAAAGAAAGATTGAAATCGTTCAATCTTCAGGAGCACAAAAGAAACAAAAAGAAATTTAAAAGGAAATTGAGATAGAAACCCTTGCGCCTTCTAAGGAAATCATGTGGAGCAGTCTATTTCTTTATCCTATACCTTCTTCTAAAACTTTCCTATAGCGTTGAAGCTCTATAAAATTTTTAATTTCCTGCAAATTTTAAAACTTAAGTTACTCTTCTAGTTCCCAGTGGTTGTTTAGATACACATGCCGATCAAAACCGCTCAAATTTATTAGAGTAGCAGTTTTCAAATATAAGTTTACCGCAACCAACCGTTGACGGTTGGTTGCGTCTGAATCAAGTCAATTCTGAGTTACCGGTAGAGGATGGTTCCTTTCTTTTGACCGGTACTAAAATTGTAGGGTTTTAAAAAATTACAAATAAATAAATATAAATAAATTACAATGTAAAAAATATATATACAGAAAAAATTCGAGATTTTGTTATGAAGGCTTCACTGTCATAGCGTTACTTGAAATCACATTTGGTAAGGCAGTTCTTAGGTCCCTTTTATTGCTGAAGTCGAAAATTTTCTCTTATTCCTTTTTCAAAAAATGATTGCAAATTTTTAGTCACCCATACAGCACTGAACACGCTCATTGCAGCTTAATTTTTGTGATCCTACAAAAATCATGGATATACTTGTGTTGAAATGAAACTTAATGTACTTATTAATAAGTGAAAGTTTTCCCATAGAGTAACCTCCAAAAAAGATGGATAAGGTATTTTGGTATCTAACGTACCGTACTGCTAATTACCTACCAATGTAATTATATATAGGTGAAAAAAAAAATATTATCACAACATTTGGTTCATAGCCTTCTATGTTTTTATATAAATCCTCTTTCATTTTTTTTTAAGTTTTCATGGTGCTGTTAAGTTCAAAGGAATTTTTATTATTTCGTCGTAAAAATTGTTATTTAACCTTTTTAACGTTAAAAAAATATTCAGCAACAAAACATTTATAGTAGATTTTTTTGTTTTATTTTAACAAGTTTTCTCTTTTTGCGGCCGAATTTCAGAATCGATAAAGTACAGATATTGGTTTATTTATTTTTTTTTTTAAAAAAAAAACTTTTTATGACACATAAATTTGTTCCAACCCCTCCCACCACAAACAACAAGTTTCTTTTGATTCTTTGCCATAAAACCGTAAATGAATTACTTTTTTGTGACTTACAAAAGAATTTTAACTAGAAAGGGATCAAGGAGAAGGAGAGAAATAATAATAACAGTTTTTGTGGTTTTTCCTGTGAACGAAAAAAAATTGAAAATTGTATAGAATTTTCAACAAATACATAGATAAAGATGAGCTTTATAAGGGGCATTAACAAAAAATAATAATAAAAAAACAAAAGGTTTTTGATAAAAAAAATCCCTTTGCGAGTTCAATAGATCGCATGGGGTGACAATAGACCCCCAATGAAATTTTCCATTTTGCTGCCTCCGGCAGTTTTATCATTTTTATTGTTTAGTTTCTCTTTTGGCAGCCAATTGAAAATTTTGTATAAACGGAGTAATATTGTCTATGACTTTATTGTGTTGAATTTTAACATTGTAATAATGGTCCTAAAATTGTAGAGAAAATTGTTTGTTAACGAAGTACAGTGTTTATAGAAAATTGAATGACGAAACCTTTCTGTTCTATTAACTACAATATCGTTTTAGATGTGAACTAAAAACTGTTCTCAACTGGAAAATCCCCTCTTCATTGTCTCTTTACTGAATTTGACAGTTCGTCATTATTGTATATCGCCCGGTTGTCATTTTAGGTCCAGAAACTTTTAGAATTTGATTCGTTGTTATGTAGTTACAACCAGAGATATTTAAACTTAAACAGTAATAGTATAAAGTATAGATACTTAAACAGTAAGACTGTCGACTTAATGGTGAGAAAATTTGCAATCCGATCGACGCTAGCGCCGCGACAGACCTACTTTTTAACTGAGTAGGCGTGGCTTAATTTCCCGCTTTTTGCCTTCATTCCAATTGAAATTAACTTTTTATACTATCTTGTTATTTTTTATACTTTTTTCTTCTAAATAGCTGAAGCGCTTTGCGCGGTCGTCGTCATCTTTAAACTTTCACAGAACCCATCTGATGGCAAATAAGTTTAAATTTAATTCAATTTATTTAATAATTTAATCAGGTAGTAATGAATATTATTGTCTAAATTTACTACGTTCTGGAAAATAGATTTTGGCATTTAATGCAGCCTGAACAATTTAAAAAAGATTTTTTGACGTTTTTTAATTTAGACGCGCACATGTGATTACCTAGATTAAATCAATTAAATTATTGAATAATTTATTGAAATGTAAACTTACCAGCCATCAGTAGCGTTATGTTGTTTGAAAAACTTTTTTACGATTAGTTTCTGAATTTTGTAATACAGATCATGACAATGGCGAACCATTTTTATTAGGTTAAAATAATAAGGAACGAAAATAAAAATAATTTTATTTTTACAATAAATGCAGCTGCCATAACCAATAGTTGCCATGGTTTTCATAAATTTAAAGTTTTTGGAAAGCTGTCGGAGTTAGTTCCTGAGTAGTCCACACAGGTCCGCCGCAGCGCTGATTTCTAGCAGCTTGCGATAATCGCATCCAAACGTTTCCTCTTTTAAGTTAACCCCCCGCTCTGGTTACAACTTTAAGAGCAATACAAAGTCAGTTTGGTCAATATTAACGTGTCAATTTTATCATGGCTCTACGGTTAAAATTGAATATTCATTAAATAATACCAACTACTAAATCTCTCTACTAAACATTATGTGTTAAAAATAAATTGAAAGAGCCATCAACAGGGCCTAAAACAAGCGAAAATCGATGTTGGTGTTATTTATTGTGTTATTTATTTAAGTGCTCCACGGCGCTTTTAAAATTCATGATTATTCAGTGTTTAAACTACTGATTTTTAAAGGAACCTGATGTTATTATAGTTATGGCTAATAATATTATCCTTATACGGAAAGATTTCCAACCTCCGTTTTCTTTTACCTTTGACATATTACTTAGTAGTACATACCTTTATATATTACTTAGTACTATATATATATATATATATATATATATATATATATATATATATATATATATATATATATATATATATATATATATATATATATATATATATACCTATGAATATTACTTAGTAGTATATACCTTTGACATATTACATAGTAGTATATACCTTTATATATTACTGTTTTAAACCCTATATTTTCAATAATATTTCTACTTATGTTTTTAACACTGTAAATAAAAAACATCTATTTCGCCCACAAGAAAACTTTTTAGAGAAAATTATAACCAGTTGAGAAAACATTCTTAAAGTTTTTTTTAGTTTTTTTTTTTTTGGTTTTTAGGGTTTCCAAAAAAAGTTTTCTAATTAAAGAGTACGAGTTGGAAGTATGGTAAGCCTGTACGTCCCCCTTGGTTGCCTCTGCCCCCCTCTCTAATAACCCTACAGTACAGAGCAAGGTTCATTGTCTTTTACATTATTAAACCCCGAGTTTAAGAAGTATAAAAGCCAAAATAAGATGGGAAAGTGTTATGATATTGTTGGGTACAATGCTTTTCTTGCTTTTCCGATTCGATTAAACACATCAACGAACAGGTTCAAGTACTTATTTGAAAACAATTTTTTTGTTAGTGTTTCATTGTGGCCATACATCATTCCCTTTCCCAAACACAGCCAAACAATGCGTTACATCAAATATAAAAATGTAATTTGAAAAAAATTGGGTATGGGGTTTCCCGGAACTATTCCACATCAACGGTTCGCTAAGGTTTTCCTCCCGACTTTAGCTGTATTGAAGTATAACTTTGGGTAATTATTTGTCATATTAATGGATAGACTTTGGCCAAATTTCAAATCAATTAAACGTTTTACTGATTTTTAATAACTTTTTGATAAGTTATTATTAAGATTATGAACGTCATTTAAAAATATGTTCCTGAAAGCACACAAGATCTAAATCTTGACACAGTTTTAACTCTTTGTCATAATCACACTGATAGCTACAGTGATAACAGACGCACATACAGACACGCATCTTGGTAAAAACCACTCAAGAGGTCTTAAAAAACATTCATATGAATGCGATCGCTTAAAATATTAGAAAATCGCATGAATACAAGTTTTCTTGCAATAAGTGGTTCCCTGTAGGTCGTGTACAAATATGAAGAGATCATGTTTAAAATTAATAAAATATCCCATAAAACGAGTGTTTTTCATCAAAATTGGATTACTACAACTAATGTTATGACATTTGTTAAATGGCCAAAAAATATGCACAAAAGTAAAAAAAAAAAAAAAAAAAATTCGCTTACTTCGCATAAATTAACCATTTTTGGTATTTTTTTAAAGAGCCTTAACTATGATTGTTGTCATTTGATTTTGATGATTAAACACTCGTTTTATAGAACATGTTATCAGCTTTAAAAAATGTTTTGCACAGGGAACCTCTTATTCTAAGAAACTAAATTTGTGTAAATTTATTAAATTTTGTGCATGCGCAATCATACGAAGGGCTCCACTCTGGATAAGCAGACTATGATTTCTTCCTAATTTAAGGTATATTTCCAGAAAAATTAGGTTTGAAGTAGTACAAGTTACAAGTAGTACTCTTGGGCCATCTTTTAATGAATGCGCTCGATCGAAATATTAGAAAATCGCACAAATTCCAATTTTCCCGGAAAATTCTCAATTTGGCAGGAAAATTTGTGCGAATTTCTAATATTTGACCCAGTAGGTCGTGTGCAAAACATGAAGAGAATATTTTTTAACTGATAAAATATCTTATAAAACGAGTGTTTTTCATCAAAATTGGATGACTACCATTAATGTTATGACATTTTTAAATGGCGGCATTTTTTCGCCATTAATGCAGATAATATGGTGAAACTTGTTTTTAAATTTTCGCTTTTATTCAAATTTTTTGATTTCTCATTTATGAAGGTTAAAGATGTGATAAAAATTATTTTAGAATTTCCACAAAATTTGTTTTGATTTTTGGAAAACAAGCCCTACTGCTCGATCTAGAGACAGAGCTTCAGTTATTACAGATAACAAAGAATATACACCTTCTGATAAATTCAAAATAATTTTGTCTATCATCTATTTTCCTCAAAATTTCCCCATATAAAACCGCTGAAGACATAAAAGATGGTTACGCTAGTAAAAAGTACTGTAATCTTGACCGCATAGATAGAAGGGGAGACTTAATAAAAAAACAAACTACGCCAGAAACTTGGATCCTCCCGGGAATGCTCTTAAAACTCGAGAAAACTTCTCCGGAAAAACTCCATGTTTTCTTAACACTTTGGCAAAACAAAAAACTTAACGAAGTATGAAGAAACAACGGAAAATTATGGACAAAACTCATTAAAATTATAAACATTATACTAAATGCTGGGCTTTACTTTAAAACATTACTATATTTATATTATATTTTTTTTTAAATTTATTTAGTAATGTTAAAATGTATAGCATTTTCTATGCATTAATTTTAAAATGAGTAGTAATACTAAAATAGTTTTGAGACTTAGGTTCGTATTCAAAGACATTTTCCTAATATTTTCCTTACCTCAACCTAATATTTTCTTAAGGAGCCCTTAAGGAAAATGTTAGGTTTACCGTTTAGGTAAGGAAAATGTTAGTTCACTTAAGGAAGCCTTAAGGGTTCCTTAAGGAGACCTTAAGGAGTCCTTAAGGAGACCTTAAGGAGTCCTTAAGGAAAATGTTAAGATTTAGGTAAAGAAAATGTCTCTGAATACGGGCCTTAAATTAGTCTTGGGTTAAAGGTTAAGGTCATGTTATGCCCAGACCGATAATTTCTAGTAATGCATTGTTTGCAACCCTGAAAATGTTCACATGTTATTCATGTTAAATAGATCACAATCATACTGTAGGTTCTAGTGAGATAACAGACCATTTCATGTATTATTTTCGGGTTACGGAGCATTTAACAGTATCGCGTGATTTTAATGGATCTCTGATAAACCAATTAACAATTGACAAGTTTTGATATGTTTGATAAGCATTCCGATATGGTTTTTTTAGAATCAGACTCTAATTGAAACTGCAAATTTATTAAGCATATTAAGGAAATTAACTAATAATAATAATTACCATTTATTGCATTAAAATCAACCAGAGAAAGATATTTCTTTTTTACATTTTTTTGCAAATCAGCACAGAGCTGCTTTTTTCAATTTTTTCGCAAACCATTGAAAAAATAACCCCAAAAAAATAAATATAATATTAAGTAAAAATTTTGTAAAAAGGCGGGAAGGAGTGTCACGTGTTTCTATTTTTACCGCTATTTTAGGGAACTAGTGCTAGCAGGATGTCAAAGGTAGAAGAAGACGAGAGTTGGCAATCTTGCCGTATAGGTTTGTATTATCTGTGATCATGATTACTTATTTAATGTTTGTCTTTGAAAGAACTCTTTTCGACCATTATTGGCAACAATATCATAGTTCGACATAGTTTGGACTTCTGTTATATGTACTACTCCACTAGAAATGCAAAAAAATGAATTATTCTAATTTTAATATGTAACTTGTTTGAATTTTTCTGTTGTTTACTTGTGTCAATTTATTAGAAATAAAGATTTATTTATTTATTATTTAAATTCAATATTCTTGTTTCATCAACGTTGCTTGCTTACAAGATTCTGAATTAAATTCAGGTTAAAATCTTGTCAGCAAGCATATTTGTCCTTTTTTGGTGAAAGAACAAATGTTATTCTTGCTACAACATTACTAAATCTATTTTTATAATGTGGTAGGGGACAAGGGCTTACTTAAACCTTATTCATTGGGGCTCATAGTGACTCTTTTTCTTAAAATTATAGAGCAACTAAAGAGACTAAGACGGAGTACTTAGGTAAAATAGCTCAATAAGGAGGGGTCTAGAAGTGTGACTGTTTCCATTGGGTACTATAACTGTACTTACTCCTGTTTGAATCTCCTTAGAGTGAGACTAGACACTTCTCACCCCTCTACAACCCCTATCGGGGCACATATTTATAATGATCGAAAGCGAATGTTTAAATTTCATAAATTAATAGTTAAAAATAAATATAATTTTCCTGCTGTAATCCTTGTATTTAAAATGGTTTGATTTAATCAATACAATTGCACAACTTGTTCTTTCATTCATGAAATTAGTCTTTATTAGAATTACTTTAAACTTGTCAGTTTAAGATGTTAGTTTGTGTCAATGTTGTCATATGATCCGCAAATTGTAATGTTAATGTGTCTGTAAGCAAAGCTGGACACAGTTGCAGCAGCGTTGTTGTTCCACAAGCATGTTGCAGCACGTGCAACATTTTCTTTGCATTTCTTCTTCTGCAAGCAACCTTTCTTTAATCCGTTCTAGCTCCCTGAGACACAGGACCCGGTCATGTTGCGGACTACACGGATCCAATAGCCAGGGAAAATCTTTAATGCATTTCTTAGCCCGCATTTTGTCTTCCTCGTCTTGTCTCCCATTCCGCCTGATACAGCCACATGTCATTGGACGGATTAGTCGCTTAGGTGGACACTCGTGATTTGGTGCTATCTTTGCTATGCATCCCTCACCGTTTGGCTTGAAATAAACGAAAAATTTTAACAAATTTATTAATTAATGCATTAAAATGTATATTCTGAGGCGTCTGTCTTCTAGACTCGGATTAGATATATCATCAGCGTAGAGTATTACTACCTTAAAGTATTTATCAAGCAAATAATTGGTTCTCATCCATCCCCCATCCTTTACTTCCAGTTCACCTATTACCCTCAGTTATTTATGTTTAATACCAGCTAAGACAGTACGTGAATCACAACTTACAGGTTTAGTTTTATTATCCTTTCTGATTAACACCTATGTTTCAATAATCTTATTAAACCACTTCATACTCACATAAGAAACATAAGAACTCTAGCAATATTTTTTTATGTAAAGGAGTGCGTATAACTGAAGCGCATAACATTTGCTGTCGTTTAAAATTAGGGTTTCCTCCCTAGACCAAGCTATTGCATGAGCCGTATTTGACTCAAGAAATACGCCCTATTTTAGCAGTATTTTTCTTAAATTTTTGGTTCATTTCATTTGTTGAAGTCATTGCAGTTATATTAATACAACATAAAAACAAGCAAAATGCAGAGCTACATCTGGGAACTGTTTCATCATTTGACATTTGTCTTTGTTAAAGAGTCAACATAATTTTGATGTCTTACTCATAAAGTCACATAGTTTCCTAACATCTATAATACGACACACGGCTAAAATCAGTTGACAGCGTGGGAGAATTATGAGAGAGATCCTAACTGATAATTATACAGAATAATAATTATCAGCCTTCTGATAATTATACAGAAGACCTAACTGAAGAATGAGCTACTATTGATTATATTATGATGACTCTATGCGGAAACCTGCTACCTCCGAGGTCGAAGTCGTTATACTGACGTTTGACACCCCGGAGGTCTGAGGTTCGCATCCCTGGTTACACTCTCAGTTTATATAAACATATTTTTCAAATAAACTGTCGCAGTTTAGAAATAACTTGGAGAGTAGCGGTTACCACTACCACCTGAGGCAGTTTTCGCAGGGAATATCCCTGATGGGCTGCAAGACTCTAAACCGGCATCATTATTATGCAGAAACCAGTCCAGGCAACAGCAAGTACTAACAGTAGCAAATTCTTTAAGTATTGTTAAACCACTTTTACTTTGGATATTGTCAGAAATTGGGTTACTAATAATTACCTGCATGTAGTATCTGAGTGTGCTGTTATCATGCTTATGAATGTCTCTGCCACATGGTGTGTTTAATGGTATGAATTTCTTTGAAGGTCTTTTCTTTTTCTTAATTACCTTAACTTCTTCCTCTTTTTCTTTTCTTAAAAAATAAATGTTAACATAAGGGCTCTAGACATAGCTCTACTAAAGACATACTCTAGCCGGGCAAAATTTATTTGAATTCCGTACTTCTTTGCTCATCAATTTAATGCATGCTTAAGTTTCCGACTTAAGCTTAATAACCTGTGCAATAACATTACTACTCGGATCATAATTTTTACCAGAGTCTTTAAAGGAAATGCGCATATTTATTCCTAATTTTACCCAAACTACGGCCACCATTCCACGTTCCACAATGCACAGCATTAGTCTCCCTTTCTCAAGACCTAATTTAGGTTAATTTTGAAAATGTTTCAGCGCGTTTCCCTTGGACAATGCAAAAAATGGTATAATTCGGTAAACGGCTAAAATCAGTCGACAGCGTGGGAAAATAATGCGAGGGAACCAATGAGGTTAGTCCTGGGCGTTAAACCACGCCCTCATTTTCAAATTAGGCCAACCTTATTGGTTCCTCAATTGTATTTTCCCGCTCTGTCAACTGATTTTAGCCATGTGTCGTACTATAGTAAGCAAAAGTAATGCGGATGCTTAGGTTATAATACATAAAACTGAAACTAAACCAGATCGCATTTCTAAACTAAAAAGGAATTTCGAATTTCGCTAATTATGTGGCAATGTACCCGTACCACTCAACTAGCAATTACTCCATCCAATAGTTTACATAATTTATTTTTTATAGACTGCAGATGAAAAATATTAAGAAATAAACTGATTATGTTAATAACTTCAGATACAATAACATTGGGGTTTTTCCGGTGAAGATTATCTCCAAGGCATTTAGACCCCACATGTGGACCCATTGTGCCAAAAATCGCCATTGGATTGCCTGAACTACGAAATTCTTATGTATAACCCATATAACCAAGTCCATGTCAAAACAATTATCATAGCCAGATCTTTATGTGAGGTTCGCTCTAGTGGTCCACTAGAGTGGTCGAATACGTATCCAGTACGTTTTTCGGTGAAACACGATGCATAGATTTCGTTACTTTTATATAATTTTTAATAAGTTTTAGAGTGACTTATTGTAAATTTGTTGTGCATTGCAAAACAAATTTACTATGCAGTCATTTAGTTTAAAGTACCAGGTTTAGTTCCAAGTTAGTAACTCTTGAGTGGTATGAATCACTTTAATGAAGTTACTATCTCATGAGCGATGTGAGCCAGTTTTATGGAATTACAATCTAATATGTGTTATTTGTTTTTATTTGACAATATAGTTTCTTACTCCTCGCAAAGAGCTCTGATCCTGCCCAATTTCTTCATGGCGTCTGGTCCGTGTAGTTCCTCGCATGTTGTACCTAGAAACATCTTGAAAAATTATAATTTAAACTGTGAGATAGAATTCTATGATGAAAGTTATACTTGAAATTTTTAGTTATGACATATTTTTGACAAAATATTAAAGTTAACACCTGAAGGGATTTACTTAGCCTATGCTAATATTTTATGCGTTGTAACTAATTGATACAACACCTAGATGTCAAAATCCTACCTTGTAATCATCATGCACTCTTTAGACTGACAGAGTGCACTATGTGCACGACGAGCCATCTGAAGATCAATCTTCAGAAGGCTAATTGAGACTAGAAGTTATTCACTGATATAACTTTATTAGTTTGGAGCTCGAGTGTTGCCCCGCCTGCTGATGATGGCGTTATACCGAAACCGGTCCAGGGATATTCATATCCAACAACAAGTATCGTCGGTACTTTTTTAGGATTTAGGAAATAATCAAATTACTCTGAAATTGTATTATTAAAATTACGTACATGTGAATCCCGAAATAAATAAGTATAATAAGTTTTGTTTCAATACAGCATGTATATCTATGGTTTTGGTTGGATCATAAAAGTTAATTGGCATCAAGCGAGATCAGTTCCTGGATGGATGACCGTTGGGGAAAAACACATGTACTTAAAATGTGAAGACGTGTTGCAATATAAATTTTACGAATTTTATAATCTGAGGACGAGCGAAACGAGTCCGAATTACAGTGGATAAGCGTAGCGAATCAGATGTGTCAGGGAAAAGTTCCGAGGTACACTCGTACCCGGTTTTTTTATTTTTATACATTTTTGTATAAAATACAATGTAGTAAATTACAAATTTTAATAATATTATTTATTAAAATAATATTCACTGTATAAAGTTAAGATACGCTGGTTCCTTTTGTTTCGAAGTTTGCTCCTACTTCTCCATTTGAAAGATAATGATAATGTTAACGATTGTTTAGAAACAATGAGAATGCTGAATTTTAAATGAATTCAGTAGTACGCTTAACCTTAAGCGTAGCCCCTCGTGCTTTAATTGCTTCATTATACTGACGTTATATCAGGAAAGGGAAGGGTCAAAGTTTCTTGCTTTTGCGACATTATGATGAAAATATTTTTGCTTAAGAAACCTCGAAGGAGGAGTAGGTTTCAAATAATTTTGTGTGTTATCATCTTGATAGCTGATCTTTTATTTTAAATTTTGACAGAAGAATATGAACTGTGTCACTATTTTTTTCTTTTCCTTATTTATACCGAAGGTATAAAGAAGAAGTATTTTCTTTCCAAAAAAATGCTTTAATGGTTTCACCGGAATTATCTGTTTTATGTGTTTTTAAAACTTTGTAAGTGCATTTCATAAAGTTGCCTGTCATTATATGTGTGTATATTTTTGTGTGTATGTGTTTGTGTGTCTGCATGTGTTGTCATCGTATCTCCCAGTGTATTTATGCTAGAGAGTAGACACTCAGAACAAACATCAATCTTTCGGTCCAGTTGTGCACTATCTGGAAAACATTTTTGATGACATCATGAACCCGCAATAATGATCAGCAAAAATGTGCCGTCTGGTTTGAGATTTGTTACGCTTGTGTAAGATCTACATATGTGCCACGTTTCATCTCATTATCAGCATTAATTCAATTTTTATTAAATCAGATGAATACGTTATTTAAACAATTGTTAAAAATGCGATATAATCTAATTGAGATAAAATATGAGTAAAATTAGTTGAATGTAACCATTTTCAACGATATTTACAACTAACAATGTTTCGAGAGCAGGTACTTCTCTCATTATCAGATTCGTCTTGAGAAACCTGACCCCCTATGTGTAGGGTGTCGGGCTTTTAATCTCGTTGATACTTACCCAAAAGTCTTTGATACTTGCCTGCCAAGTCAGGTTAAAATCCTGACACCCTACACATATCACACACCGTCTTTCCCAAGACGAACCTGATGAAGGGAGAAGTACCTGCTCCCGAAACGTCGTATTGTAAATAAGTTTGACAATTGATTACGTCCAAGTAATTTTACAGTGTAATACTTATCAGCACTTGAGCTATTCCTTTTACCGCTTTTAAAGGCGGCTATTAGCAGGAATTACATTATTTCTCGCCTGTTTGACAAATTAGCCTTTTATCTAGACTAAAGTTTTCTTAACTTTCAACAAAAAATATATTCAGATACATTAATTAATTAATTCATTTTACTTTTTTTACAATCTTAATTACCTTTTTTTTAGAAGATTTAAAAAAAATAATGACATCAAAACTTAAAACATAAAATAAAATTAAAAAAGAAGAAAAATAACTTTGTCCCCCTCTCTACTCCTCCGAACCCCTTCTCTAAACAACATTATCATTTAATCGTTATTTAATCATTTATTTTCCCCCTAATGGGAGGAGGGAGATTCTTCATTTTCTTTTAAGGGTTTCCCTTGAAATTTTCTTTTAATTACAACGAATTAATGAAATCCAAAAGAGAAAAAAAGACAAGGGCATTTTTTTAAGTATAAAATTAAGGGAGGAATCTCTTATCTGTGAGGGACCTTTCCAGTTCTAAAAGACACCTCATCGAAGTGGGAGGTGAAAGACTGCATTGAAAGGGTGGAAAATTAGTTTAAAATATTGTTTTTAATCTTTCAAGAGCCTCTTAAGTATCTGTCTTTTTCATGACTTTTTTTGACCACTTTATTTTATGGTTAATTTCACAAGGAATACTCAAATGATAAAAAAGTAAATTTTTTAACACTTCTTTTTTATGTTAATGGTGGTTTAAAAATATTGATAACTTTGTGATTTTTTACGTTTTTCTTTTCGTGAATTTTTATAGTTTTCTTTTTTATTACTGGAGAGTTATGAGTTGTTTTATAATTTTTATTACTTATCTCGTTTAAAATAAGTTTTTTGTTATAATTTTTACTTTTCCTCATTTATTCCGTAGGTATATAGGAAAAGTATTGATTGCGAAAAATCCGAAACCGGGATGAAACCAGAATTATTCGTTTCAGGTGTTTTAAGGCCTCCTGAGTGGTTGTCTGTCTGTATGTGTGTGTGTCTGTTATCATCGTAGCGCCTAGTGTATTTATGCTGAAGGGTTGAAATTTTTGATTTCAGAAAATAATTTTATTTATTACCCGCAATAATGACTCAGAATTTTTTTTTAAAGACTTAATTTAATTAATTTTTTAAGATACATTTTTGAGATTTAGCACGCATGTAGCCGATGTATAGGACTAACATATGTGTCAAGTTTCATCTTATTATCAGTATTTGTTCAATTTTTATTGAATGACTTGTGCACGATTTTAAAAAAAATTGTACAAAATTGTTTAATTGAGTTGAAATTTTGTACAAGTGTATACCTTTACTTAATAAAAAAGTACAAAAAGTTTCGTTTTAGTGCGACACGTATATCCATGATATTTATTGGATCATAAAAGTTAAGTAGCATTGAGCGTGGTCAGAGCTATATGGGTGATCGCTGAGAATAAAACGGATGCATTACTATCTGAGAACGAGCTAAGCGAGTCCGAATACATGTTCCAGTTTAAATTTGGCGAATTGTATGTCATGAGGACAAGCGAAGCGAGTCTGAAGCAGGGAGGATGAGCGTAGCGAATACGATGTAATGAGGAAAAGTTTCGAGGTACCCTGTACCCGATTTTTTATAAATGAGTAAGAGTACATAGGGTATTTGAATATTAATAGCCTTATCAGATACTCCCTTATCAGATACTCCCTTATCAGATACTTCCTTATCAAATGATCACTCTTGTAAACACACTCGTCACGACATTACTTACCTTAAATGGTTTCTTATAATTTTGTTGTAAGAATTGATCAACTTATAGTTAATTAAAAATGCATTAACGCGGCAAAAAGCTATTACGTCTCTTGGGTAGTTGAGTTGATTGGTTTATTTCAAATCTCAAGGTCAATGCAAAAAGTAACAAATGTTCAAAAACCCTTTTTTAGTTATACCAGTTTTCATTGTATTGCAAGTTATTTTTAAGTCTGCAATGCTCTAAATTATTATACAAACCTGAATCTAAAATGTTTTAGGCAAAGCCGTTCGGTTATCAGTAAAAAAATAAAGTTTTACTTGATACTTGATACGTTTCGTTTAAATTATGATAACATTGCTTAGAATTGGGGTAAATAGTTATTATTTTATTAGTCTGCACTATCTTTTGTAAAAAGTCACGTGAATATTTGCAAGTTTTAAATTATTTTTGTTCAAATTAAGTACGTACATATATCATCTTACAGTTGGGACGATTGAATCCGATTTCGAGCAGTATTCGGCGTTGAGATTACTAAAACAAAAGCTCTATTGATGCTTAGAAAAATTATTTCCTCAAATTCAACGTAATAATTTTATAAACTAAACGAAACGTAGGGTGAACAACAAACACATGAAAATTTATCACTGATAGTTTATTATGTGCACAAAACATTTTAAAACACAAAGTTGCCACTAAAATTTCCTTTTAATTATTTAAAAAAGAATAAATATAATTATAAGATTTTTAAAATAATAATAATAAAAAAGTTGAAATGCATCGATAACACATATATTATTGTTATCACATGTGATTAGAATGATTTCCCGCCAGAACTTGAGTATACTAAAAAAAACTGTGAACCCTGCGGTTTTACAAAGGGATAAAGCAGCTAGGAGTCTGAAAATTAAAGGTAAGTTAAGAAACATGTAATAACCACGAAAAGTTTCTAAAAATCGCTGTGGTGCGAAACGGTCTCCCAACGAACAACACGCCCCAACAACAGTAAATTTTAAAAAATAAATTGCAAAAACTTTTGTAAGTGCTATTATTCATTTAATTTAGTATACTTTTAAATGATAATATATATTTTGCAAACATGCATCTTTCTCATGAAATATAAATGATAATGAAATTAAATCTGATATCATGAAAATATAACCTCATCTGATGAAAATATAACCTCATCTCATGAAAATATAACCTCTGATAGTCCTTCCTCATGAAAATATAACCTCATCTGATAGTCCTTCCTCATGAAAATATAACCTCATCTGATAGTCCTTCTTCATGAAAATATAACCTCATCTGATAGTCCTTCCTCATGAAAATATAACCTCATCTGATAGTCCTTCCTCATGAAAATATAACTCATCTGATAGTCCTTTCCTCATGAAATATAACCTCATCTGATAATCCTTTCTCATGAAAATATAACCTCATCTGATAGTCCTTTCTCATGAAAATATAACCTCATCTGATAGTCCTTCCTCATGAAAATATAACCTCATCTGATAGTCCTTCTCATGAAATATAACCTGATAGTCCTTCCTCATGCTCCTAAAGTAGTTACTGTGGTTCTAATCTTTGTAGACCAACAAATATGGTTGTAAAATGTTCAATGTAATATTCTGGAGCATCCACCAGTTTCAAGGTGAGACATTTACTGTTTCCAAACGGTAAACTTCCTAACATACAATTTCATTAAGGTTTAAAAACCAAAAGGACGAGGGTCGGCATGAAAATTTAATCCTGGAAAAAAGGAAAAGTGCTTGGAAAAGCTCGGTCAACCGAAACTGATTCTAATGAAATCTCTTTCTCTACACGAGTTGTAAGGTTAAATAAGTTTTTATGTCCGGTCTTAATGACGTGTAAACTTTAAACTTACGACTTTCTTTTTATATTCTTTTAAGTTATTTTTGCTTACTTCTTAATTTGCTCACCAAGATTTTTTCTAAGAATACAGTTTGTAATGATCACTTATTACAGACAAACTTAATAAAGGTTTAACATAGAGTTTACTGTAATCCAGAGTACATTATACACGGGGTTTCCTCTTTGTTTAACTTCTTTGTTAAATCTCTTTAACTCGAGAAAAGGTAGAGCCATGATAGAAACGTCAAATTTCTTCGAATCCTTGCATTTAGTAGCTCAAATTATTATCCCACGGCTGCTACCTGATTATGGCGAAATTGATGTTAAAAGAAAAAAGTTAACTTTAGTGTGTAGAAACTTGTTAACTTCATTTTACGCTTTTCTCAAGCCAATATTTAAAAGAGTTTGAAACTCTTAATGGTTTTAGTATGATAATGCTCTAAAATCTAATAGTTTTTATTCCCCTTATGGATGAATAAAACTAAAGAAAGTGTTGACGCAATCACAGAGCAAGTGGTGGAAAATTGAAAAAAAGAGAAGCGTCCATCCTCTTTTATATAAACCTCTAGTAAGTTCTTAATATAGTACAAGATTCAGGCCTAAAAATGTGACTAATTTTATACTACTTTAAACAAAATACTTCTTAAAATATATCATTTGATACTACCGAGTTTTGCAAAACATGAATAGTTGACACAATTGTTTTGCAAAACTCGGTAATACCAAATGATATATGTTTTGCTTGCCATGCATGATGGCGGTATGAGAGCACCGCTCGTCTCTGGTAAATACTTCACATTATATTCTTCGAAATTAATTCTTCGGAATGACACATTTAATTCGAGAATTAATTAATTCTCTGACCTTTACTTGAAGGTCAGAGTGAGTTCAGGCTCTGTCGGCGTACTGATGAGTTAGACGTAACGAAACAGAATGGGGCATGACATTATGTCGAGCCATCAATGATGACGAATGTCGAATGATGGAACAGTTCCCAGTTGTAGTTTGGTCTGATAAGAAATTGTGGGCGTGGTTAAACATCCAAAACTAACCTTATTGGCTCCCTCGCATTATTTTCCCACGGTGTCAACTTATTATAACCATTGGTATTACTATAGATGCTTCTATGACTCACGTTGCAATAAGCAAGAAGTTAAAAGGCTTCATTTTCAACTATGTGAGCACAAGCGAAGCTAAGTGTTAAAAAGAGGTTCGAAATTTTCCGCTTTCCATCGGTATCTTTTACTTAAGAAAACAGAGTACATTATACACGGGGTTTCCTCATTGTTTAACCTCTTTGTTAAATCTCTTTAACTCGAGATAAGGTAGAGCCATAATAGAAACGTCAAATTTCGTCGAATCCTTGCATTTATTAACTCAAATTATTATCCCACAGCTGCTACCTGATTATGGCAAAATTGATGTTAAAAGAAAGAAGTTAACTTTAGTGTGTAGAAACTTGTTAACTTCATTTTACGCTTTTCTGAAGCCAATATTTAAAAGAGTTTGAAAACTCTTAATGGCTTCAGTATGATAATGCTCTAAAATCTACTTAAACATTTCTTTGAATTCTAAAATATATGCACCGCTTGTCCGAGTTAATGTAAAGATTTAATGTTCTGTTAATGGTGGTAATATTGGTTAAAATAATGGTAAATGGCAATTACTAGAAATTTATGGTAAATCTTTTTTTTCTAATTAATAAGTATGAGTTTGCGAAAGTGCAGTTTTAATGACTTTGAAAAACCTTAAAATTTATTACCTATTGGTAATTTACAACTTTATGGCAAGCCATTTGGTTTTTTAAAGCATTAGTACCTAAACTTTTTATTTATTAGAGTGAATTTTCAAAGAAATATTAGTTTATGAGAATTGGGTCATGGAGTGGGGAGGGGTAGGGGTGGATTTTATGGGTAGGGGGACTTACCGATCAAGAAAACATAAAAATATTTTTTAGGTTTATGAGACACCATGGTAACTTTTAAACCGCTTTCTCGAAACAAAATGAAATTTGGTACAAAGATCGACCTTATTAGTGTCCCAAGCCTTATTTTTTTGTAATATCTGTAACGTCATTAACTAACAATAATTTATTTATTTATTTATTTATTTAAAAAATTTTTACAAATACGAGCCTCAACAGCATTGCCACAAGCGAGGCGCTCTATAAGATTTTATACAAACAAAAAATAACAATTAAGTAGATAATTTAAAACATAAAAAATAAAAATAGGTTACAAAGTAAATGATTAAAGCAGCAATAAAAGTTAAAAAAGGAGAATTAAAATTTAAAAAATTTGAGTTTGGAAAAAATAATATTGAGAGTCAGTTACTTATTATAAAATGTGCATATGACATAAAAAACCTATACTAAGAAACAATATAAATTTAAAAAGTAATAAAGTAATAAAAACCTACGGTAACAAAGACTAGACGTGAACAAGATGATAAAAAAAAGTTGACTTGAGAGAAAATGAGATCAGTTAAACATTTGGTATTAAAATTATAAAAACGCAAAAAGAATAAACATTAAAAGCATTTGAATTAAAATAATTAAATAAATAAAGCTTTCCAAAAAAAGGCATACAATACAAGATTACTGACTTTGGCGAAAGGAAAAGATAGAGCGAAGGGAAGAAATATCATGGATATGGTTGATGTTGAAAGGACAGGATTTAAGGAAGAAACGCAGCGGACAAAAGGATTTAATGGAGTGAGATGACGGATGTAGAGGGTTCGCCGACTCGTCTTCCTGGAGGAAGAACCACGACTTGACTCACCTCATCACATCTGTAGCAGCCTGCAAGAGTCTTAGCTAGAAAAAGAGCCTCAAAAGCTGAACGCCTCTCGGAAAGAATCTCGAGACCTAACCTCCTGCATAGTGACTCGTAATTATAGAAGCACCTACGATATAAATACCTACAGTAAACTGCTCTGATGAATCTTCTTTGGACGCGTTCGATTTCCGCAGATCGACCTTGAGTTAAGATATTCCAGACAGGTACAGCATACTCAAGACAAGGACGGACGAGAGATTTATAGAGAGTGAGTATAACGTCAAGAGAAAGACCACGTGAGATAGACAAGATGAGACCAAGAGCACGTTTTGCTTTAGCAATAATAGCAGTCACATGAGACTCGAAACGAAGTTTGTCATCAACCAGCACACCTAAATCACGAACAGAAGAAACAGTAGACAGAGGAGAACCATTAATAAAATAGGAAGAAGGAGGATCGTTAAGAGAGGAGCGAGAATAGGAAACATGATAGGATTTTTCTGGATTCAGCTCCATGTTGTTGTTAGTAGCCCAGTCGTGCACAGCATCGATGTCACTCTGAAGAGCTCGTGGTGCAGCAGCATCATTCTTTTTAACTTTCCAGATTTTGTAATCGTCAGCATAAGAAAGATCATCACTAGACTGATTTGAAGGAAGATCGTTGATAAAAAGATTGAATATCAAGGTCCTAGGACAGAGCCTTGGTGGACACCAGAAGTAGGAAAATATGCATCAGAAAAACAAGAACGACTCTAACATAGCAGGAACGATCGCGAAGGTAGCTATGGAACCAGGATATCAAGGAGGGATGAAGATTATACATAGCGAGTTTGGTAAGCAAAGACCATGATCTACTCTATCAAACGCCTTCTAAAGTCAAAGTATATAACATCGACTCTGTTTCCATTAGCTACTTCAGGACCTACTCTGGAAAAGAAAGAGATAAGATTGGTTGTAGTTGAGCGAGAAGGACGGAAACCATGTTGAGACCTATTAAGCCAAGGATCGAGGACAGGAGCAAGAAAGATGAATTACACGTTCAAACACTTTACAAAATGTGTTACAAAGAGAGATGGGTCGGTAGTTGACTATAGAAGTTTTATCGCCGTTTTTAAAGATAGGAACAACGATAGCGGAGTTCCACGCTGTAGGGAAGATGGAGGAATCGAGACTTTTATTAAAAATATTACAGAGCACAGGATCAAGGATATCGGCTAAACCTTTGATAAGAAAGGAAGGAATATTATCAGGACCAGAAGATTTAGTAGGTTTAAGGTAATTAATGGCTTGAAGGACAAGGTCGCAGGAGACAATAGGAACATTAATATGAACACTAGGAGAAGGTGTGGAAGAAGAAGGAGTTGTGCTAGGAGAGGATGGGATAAAAACAGAGTTAAAATGATCAGCGAAAGCTTGAGCTTGCGCTGAGGGTTCATTAAGTTCAATATTATCTTTTATAAATACATTACTATTATCAGAGCCACGTATTGACTTTAAATGTTTCCAAAAATATTGAGGATTACTCTTAAGTGAATTATTAAGTTTTTCATTATGATAAAGATTATCCTTAATAATACTTTCATGCGCAAGTTTTCTATAAATACACTGAAGATTTTTATAAAGTTGTTTACCAGACTTACTATGACGGTTGAAATAAAAATTCTTTTTCTTAATTAAATTAATAGTATTGCTAGAGAACCATGCAGGGAATTTACTATTACTTGGCCGATAAGTAGGTACATAAGAAGTTATAGCATTATTTATAGCTTCCGACAGGTGACTGACTGCAACGTTAACATCAGGTTCTTCATAAATTGATGACCAGTCGAAATTTTTAAGATGGCGGTATAAAGATAAATAATCTCCTTTAGCAAAGTTGTAAATGAGATGAGCAGGTGGTTGAGAGCGTTGTTTAGATAGAGATGACTTGAGAGTTGCCATAAGACAGGGATGATAGACATCTTCAGGTACGAAGGGTTGAAGATGGTGTTCAACATGCTTGACATTGCTGTTGGTAAATATCAGGTCCAAAGTTTCCCCAAATGAGTTATTAACAGTATTACACTGAATAAGGTTTAACTCATTTGAAAGGGATAATAATAAAATCAGCTCTGCGTTTTTACAAGGAGGCCCAGCGTAGGTTGAATTATGCCAGCCCGTTTTAGGGCAATTAAAATCGCCAAATAAATACACTGGAGAGTCCGAAGGCAGGAAATCCGCGAGGTGAGTGACATAATCCTCAAGAGATAAATCACTTACGTGATCTGGTAAGTAGTGATTTCCTAGGAAGATCGATTTATGATTTTCCACGAGAATTTCTACCCAAACACATTCAGGTAGTGTTTCAAGATCCTTCCTGCGCCTATACTTGAGTTTTTTAGACAGAGCTATACAGGAACCACCCCCATTTTGCCCACCGGTAACATCGTAATCACGATCGGAACGCTCCACCGCAAATTGCGGGGGAAAATAAAAATTACTGAGACATGATGAATTGAACCATGTCTCAGTTAATAACAAAACATCAGCGTTAGATATACAAGTAGAGTTGAAAAAAGTGTCTCTTTTGGTCCGTAAACCACGGACGTTTTGATATTGAACGTGTAAATCCATCATGTTGAAGAATCACCGGTCACAGATGAAATAGATTTAGATGGTGAAGATTTTTTATAAAAAAAGTTCATACTAGGCTTCAAAGTACCTCTGAATTCTTTAATTAGGAGACCAGAAGGCCAGATGTCTGGTTTTAAAAGATCGTCAAGAGCTGATTTTTTAACGGAAATGTGAAAAGAGGCGTAGTTGTTAGTTCGAGTAGAAAGACGTGTGACTTTAGCATCCGATATATTGGCTTCTTCAGTCAAAAAGTTATTGATATCATCAACAGAGGTATTGTAGTCAAAACGAGTAGCAAAGAGTCCAACTCTACGCTCTACGGTCGTGATTTTGGATTTAATTTTATTATTTGAGCCGGTGATCAAGAGACGAGGTTTCTGTGGTACAAGCTGGTTAATTGGTCTGTTAGGAACAGAATTAATAGCAGAGCGAGGCGGTATAGATGATTCATGTCCATTATTTTCTACAGCAAAAGATGGGATGCAAGAAGACTCTGAGTCGGTTGGCTGGACCTGGCTAGGGACAGGCTCATACGCAGTACACGTATGGCTTGCGGGTTTAGTATAACTTCGCTGATTAAGGTTTGCTATACTCGCGTAACTGCGGTTACAACTATCATGGCAAGAATTATTCTTTAGAGCAGTATTTAATTGATATTTTAAATGAGCATTCTCAGTGGACAGAGATTTTACTTTATCAGATAAAGATTTTATTTCTGAAAAAATATTCTTAAAAAGGTCAGTATGATTCGAAACTTCCTTGAGAATCATTTCCAATAGGATTCTATCAGGCATGGATTCCGGTAGATCGAGACCAAGAGAAGGGTTAGAAAGCTCTGTGGTAGGTTTAATAGAGTTAGAACCGAGAGGACGGAGAGGGGTTATAGGTGTGTCATCATCTTTATTAGCTAAACACTTCTGGCATTTCCAAGAGGTAATGATGAATTCAAAGTCTTGTTCTTCAACATTGATACATGCAGCATGCGCATAAATAGAGTTGCAGACAACGCAAGATATATAATTGTTAAGAGGAAAGATTTTACCAGAGCATTTAAAACAAGTGATAGATGTAGAGTTGTCAGAGTTGGCTTGTTGTCGCGTGATGCGCCCAGTGCCTGAGGATGAACCCGCGGTCGCGCCCGGTTTCTTCCCCCCACCGCGGCCATGCATAATGGCCAGGGGAAGGTATTAAACAGCCGATATTAAAATAATAATAATATAGATATCATTGTAGATAATGAAACAATTTAAAAAACACACTAAAAATAAAAATAATCACATAGATGTTTATTCTACGAGAGCAGAACTGATAATGACAACAAAAATTTCAAAAAATTACTAAACTTCAAAAAGTTTAGTAATTTTCGATCAATCTGACATTGTCAGATTGATTGAAAAATCTGAAGCGAAGTCCGCAAGCCGACTGAATTTCCGTTGCAATGCGGGTTTTGACTTAATAAAAAATCCATTTCTTGCTTAAATTTTCGGTTTATGACTTATAACTTGCATTAGAATTCCTTTTTTGTCACAGATTTTTTTTTCAAAATCATAAGACAAACCTTTGAATCGGATCGCATTAAGGTAATTAATAGTTACAAATTACCCAGACCGACATTCTGTCTGGGGTGTATTTTAAATATGACTTCTGTCTCTGTCATCTATAAAATACACTAAAATGTATTTTATAAATTGGATATAAAGCATTAAAACTAATATTTGGAGCTTTGGAATGTTTCGTAATTTTACTTGTATTTATACGTCTTCTTTTTTATTACAACCTCAGCAATAACATAATTTTTATACTTGCTTGCTATTGCAGCTCCTAATGGACTTTGCCTGCTTCTGGCAGGAAAATTAATAACACTTGAATATTAATCAGACTATATTAATTACTGCATGTTATGCTATAATACATTTTTCTCATATAAGATTTAATAGTTAAGCTAGTCTTCTTATATATAGTGTAATTTTAAATGTATAAAGGTTATTTGCATTTTACTTGCATATTCACATCTTAAACTAAATCTTATTGTATCACACTGTAACACGGAAAATTCCATTTTCATATAATTCACCATAGAATCTTATTTTCCCATCTTAACCCGATTCTCCCCTCCCCCAAAAAAATGTAAAATTTTCACGTAAACAAAAACATAAACAGGCTTAGAGCCATCGACAAGGTATCAGAACATCATATTTGCGGGAAATCTGATGTTTTTATTGGAATAAACCCGGGAATATGTGAGCTGAAAACACCCAGCTCGGCTCTCAACGTGTTTCTATATAACTTGTTTATGTTACAACATATAATATTCTGATCCTCGCTGTAATCCTATGTTTTTTTAGAATACTACATGTATTTTAGAGCCCCTTTATCCCTAGAATTTTTCCGAACCCTTTATCTTGCGCAAAATAACATTTTATGTTTTTTTGTTGGTACGAGTGTTATTAAATATTATTTATCATTAGTAAATATGTATAACATGGAAACAAATGACTTTGGATCACTTCTCTATTCCCTATAATAACAGGAAAAACCTTTTATAACTTATAATGTGACTTATTAATCAAAAGTCCTCTTATCGCCTTTTTATTTTCCCTTATTTATACCGTAGGTATATAGAAAAATTATTGTGTTTGCAAAAAAATCCGAAACCGGGATAAAACTTGAATTATACGTTTCAAGTGTTTTAAAGGCCAGACAAAGGCGTTCGTATCGCTGAACGCCAGAGAAGAGGGAGGCTCTTCAGTTTTACTAGATGAACTAATAAAGATAAAGAGACCACCAGTCCGATTTGTCAAAGCTAACAAGTGACTCCTTACTACCTTTATACATCGTTCGCCGGTTTGTTTTTAATTTTTATTCTGTTGACTTATTGTATGTTTTTAGTTTTTATTTTTTGGCATTTTTGTTTATTTATTTTCTCTCTTTCTTATTTTTTACTAGGTGTAGTCATTGATTTATTTTTTTCATTGTTCAGGCACGGATGATGACCGAAAGGTTGAAAGCTGGCTCTGTCAATAAATATTATATGTGGAGAGACTTGGGTGTTTTATTAATGTTTTAAAGGCCTCCTGAGTGGTTTTCTCAAAGTTGTCTGTCTATATGTATGTGTGTGTGTTATCATCGTAGCTCCTAGTGTATTCACGCTAGACAGTTGAAATTTCGTACAAAAATCAGTCTATCGCTGTAGTTGTACTATTCGGAAAATATTTTTTAAGACATCATTAACCTGCAGTAATTTTAAAAGTCACAAAACACAAAAAAACGATGCGATCAGATTGAGATTCGGCACGCATATAGCCATGCGTGCCGCTACGTTTACTAAATGTTTTCTTGTATTCCGCTATCCTTTTGCCATCTAAGACTGGTTTTATTTAATACTTTTTTATTTTTATTTATTTATTTTTACAATCAACATACTTAGCAGGTTTTTTAAGTTATTATATTTGTTCTTTACGCTCTTTCTTCATTAATGGATATTTATGACACATATTTAAAATAATGTTTTGTTGTTAGGGTGGTACCCCTACTTAAGACCACCAGTCAACCGGCTTCCGTGTTGTCAGTAGAGTTACATTGTGTTTTCTGTCCTATGCTCCTTCTATATTAGTATTATTCTAAGGTTGCAACAAAGCAATATTTACGGTCTCCAAAATCTTGTAGCAAGTAATTAAAAAAAATTAACTCTTCTAAATACTCTGTTTATTTATTTTAAGTTATAGTTTTTTGTATTAATTTATTATAATTTTAATTTTTCAATGAAACCGATTATAATTAAACGTAACACTATAAGAATAATATTCTTATGTATATTTTTCAGCCATAAGTTGATAAAATAGTATATGCTACTATGAAGTAAAGAAAAATTACCGATTCGTGCCGGAAATAGCACGAGATGAGCCGAAGGTGATTCGCATGACCATTTGTCTGACTAAGCTTCGCCTCGTCAGACAAATGGGTTAATTACCAGTCTGGGCTTACCCCTCTGCTGGACATTTCAATTACCTACCCTCTCTTTCGGCTAGGAGGCTAATTTACGAAACTCGTCAGCAAAATTCCATTTCGCTGCATCGTAGCATAATATGCTACTTATATTAGCGAGAAAATTAAAGCTCGTAATGAAGATAGTATCTATACAGCAAAATAACCTTAGATTTTGATAATACTATTTATATATTTAATTTTAAAAAATAATTTCCATAAATACATAAAATAAATAAACATGAATATACATAAAATAATTAAATGAAAAGTGTCTCCACAAAATAAAAACTTTATTTGCAAAGCGCTTCAACCTAGCTAGAGGCAATCATCAGTGTAAAACCTTACAAACATGTTTAAGGTGCAAAACCTTAAGAAACCTTGTTTGTTAAGGTTTTGCACTAATGATGGTCTCTAGCTAGGTTGAAAGCGCATTTCTAAAGTTTTTATTTTGTGGAGAGACTTTTCATTTAATTATTTATCATGAACTCCATTCACGCTCATTCTTAAGATATACATAAAATAAGTATACACAATATATTACATGCATACATAAAATAAATAAACATAAAATAAGTAAACATGAATATATATAAAATAAGTATACATAATATATTACATGCATACATAAAATATACATGAATATATTAATACATAAATATATAAATAGAGAAATATACAAAAAATGTATACCAAAATGAACTTTTTTTATAAACACCGTGAAATATACACAACTTTTTTTTATGAACACCGTGCAAAATAGAAGGTTGTTACAAAATCAAGTATATTAAAGAAAAGTGTTTACTGCTTGTGTATGAACTCCTTGCATATATTCGATAATTCGATCTTGACATGAACTTCTTTAAGTCATTAATTATACTTACTCGGTTATTATAAACTAAATAAATTGCTCCGAATAAGTGGAAAAACGACACAAAGCTATGATCCGAACATGCCAGTTTATTTCACCAGAATATTGTAATTAAGGTAAATTATTTTCCGAAACTTTTACCTAAGTATTCATGAAATATTTATTAATCGTTTTTTTTAGCGAAAAATGAAAATGAATAATATAATTTTAATAAGTTTTTATATTGTTTGGGAAACTTATTACCATATTAATTTTTAACCAATACTTCACTTCCATTAGACAAAGAAAAAATGAAAAGTGGAACGGGGCAAATGAAAACTTGACCCCGAGCGTTTTTCCATCTGCTGGGAGAAAAAAAAAAAAAAAATATATTAAAAGGGGAAAAAAAACAGTGACTACAGCCAAACCGGAAAATGGTGGTAAGCCGGACGGAAGTAATTTTTTAACAACAAAATCAACCCTCTTGGAAATATTGTTTTGTGGAAAAGTTTGTTGAGTTTACGGTTAAGATATCAAACACAAGTTTGTTTCTTTCCCTTTGAAAAGACCAAGTGAAATCAAAGTAAAAGCGGAAAAATGGGATTCCATTTGTAAACTCATAAAAAAATAAAAACAATAATAAATTAATTTATTATAAAAATTATAATTATTATGCAATCACTGTCTGAATAATAATATTGAGGTTAAATGCCAAAAAAAAAAAAAATCGAGTACACATGGGTCATAAAAAATCAGTTTTCAAAAAAAAAACTTTTTTTTCATGCGGAATAGGGAAGATGAGCGTAGCGAATCCGATGTGATGAGGAAAAACTCCGAGGTACCCCGTACCCGTTTTTTTTTATTTCCAAAGGTAGAGGGTTTTACCACTGATAAAACCGTTTTTTTAATGCTTTCTAAACCATGTTTCTCCTTAGAATGATTCCTTAATCAAGATGGTTTTGTATTATTTGAAGCCTGAACTGGATCTGTGTGGACTGATAAGATATTTTTGTGATCTGCAAATGATAGATCTGATGTAGATGGATGTTAAGGAAGGTCTGAGGTGTAAAAGACATAAAGGAATGGTGAAAGGATACTTCCTTGCGGAACTCCAGCTTTTATATCATAAATTTCGAATAAGGAATCTTTGTACTTAACTTGAAAGTTACGACAGAAAAGGTAGGACTATATAATGAGGAAATAAGTGAACGGAAGAATGTTCTTGAGTTTCAGCAACAAGCCTAGGTACCATACTCTATCGAAAGCTTGTTCGACATCAAGCATGACAGAAGGACCATATTGCTGAGGATGCAATGTCAACAAGTCGATGGCACTGTTGGATGGCGGAGTGAACGGATTTAAATCCGTTTCTTTTATTGCTGACAAACCAAATAGGTTAATGACATCAAAGCAACCTTTGCTTCAATAGGGTTTGTGTCGTTCCGAAGGTTGATATTTGTGCTAAGTTTCATTTAAAATATAAAACTTCGGGAAATAGTGTTTAAAAAAGATGTTTATGATGAAAATCCTTTGAAAATTATTTATGTACGCTCACTAGGGTCTAACATGCTCCATTCCACAGAAAAATATCGTAATGCCCAGAAGCAAGCATTTCAAAATAAATTCGCCCGGCATGCGCAATTCTGTGCTAGAATTATTTTGTATATACTTATATACACAGTATTGCTAATAAAACAATATGAAATGATCGGTGGTACCAAGATTCGAACTTTGGTTCACTGGTTTCAACACCTCCATCCTATTAGCGAATTTAAAGAAAGCTAATAGATACCTTATTATATTTCTGTGGTATCTTTTTCTACTTTTATTTATTTAGTCATTAATTTTTTGAGTTAGTAATAGATTGTATTAGTTTTATTTTATTGTAATTTTTTTTTATTCTACTTTTGTCATTGTATTTCTATTTTTTCTGTTTTAATTGCATTTCATTTATACAATTAACAATGAGTTGAAATGAAAATGAAGTTGAGACACACTCTCTGACAGCGACCCCCCCCCCTCTTCCTTCACCCCCTCCCTTTAGCTATACATAGGGATATCGATAGAATTTTAAGCACAGTTAATTACGCCCCTCCCCCCCCCCCCGAGTGTAGACATGTATGTTTACATTAATTAATTACCTACCCCCTCTCTTCAGGGGAAGAGTTGTTTATTAAAGGGGGGTGTATCGTGAAAAGAGGGGGAAACTTTGAGCAAAGGGGCAAAACAAACGCTTGATTAAATTTCTACATAATTTTACAACTTTTCAATTAATAAATTAATTATTTAAATGTCAATTACAAAACTTTTTTTGTATTTTTAAAATTTAATTACGCATTAATAATGTGTTTATTTTGTATCAATTTAAGGCGAGCTACATTATTTTTTATGTTAATTAAAAAATATATTATTTATTTATTTTTCAACTATGCTATTGATTCATGTGATATTCATAAAAAAAAGTTAAAATATAAATAAATACCTATTAATTTTAAATAATTATTTACTTGATTATGCATTATTGGTTTTAATACTGGCTAAATGAAGTAGTAGTAATGGAGTGACATTGTTTTAGTAATGATTTAATTATTTATTTGTAATTTATTTTACTCATACAAACACAGATATATATATATATATATATATATATATATATAATATATATATATATATATATATATATATATATATATATTTTTATATATATATTATATATTTATATATATATATATATATATATATATATATTTATATATATATTATTATTTATATATATATTTTAGTAATGATTTAATTATTTATTTGTAATTTATTTTACTCATACAAACACAGATATATATATATATATATATATATATATATATATATATATATATATATATATATTAATCTGATCATAGTATGTGTAAATATTATGATCTGTCTGTTTGTACTTTGCGTAGAATAAGATCTCAATTCTAAATCTTGCTTTTTTACACCAGTGTTAGTAGTGGGGATTTCACTACTTTTTGTGAGGTTGGTTTTCTCTTTTTAGGTTGAAGTTTTTAAGAATTTAATCGTGATGTAGGTCTCTATTTTTTACTTCTTCTTGCTCTTGTTTAAGAGGGTTAAACACGGGTATGAACCCACTACCAAACCACGCGTGTGAACAAAGCATGTAACTCTTAAACATTTTATTTTAGATGTTCTCTACTAGGAAGCGCTAATAGTAAACGTAAATAATCAATAATTTACTCTATTCTCATCACACCAATCGAGGAAAAATTGTTGTCTAAACAAAACTCTCAGTATTCTTAGATTTTGTGTTGTGTAAAAGGCAGTGTATTGTTTTGAGAGTGTAGGTGTGTAGTGTTGCTAGAATGTTGTATTACGATTACTCTAGCAAAACCTTTCAGAACGAGGAAAACTTTTGCTCAAAAATGAGCTCAAGGAACCTCAAATCATATTTTCAATAAAAAGTTAAAATAACGTCATCGAAGCTCTCAAAGTCGGAAGAGCGCGGTAAGTGCAATATTTTTTGTCGCGTTAAGAGTCGATTTTATGTTTTTGGTCTTCTGAAGGTAGTGATAATGATAGTAGTGATAGTTATTAGGTAGAGATGGATCATTTAGGCCATGTTTTAGAGCCTATATCTCTTACAATTTATATCTATCTATAAGCCTATATGTCTAATTGTCTCTGCTATATCTTTTAACTCCCTTTGATAGAAGATAGTGTTCTTTCCTATGAGTCCTAGTGCAGATATTGTGTCTAATCCTCAGGTAATCCCTTTTTCTGAAGTTAATTAGAACAGTTTTACCTCAATCGGACTAACTTTTAAGCCGAAAAAGAAATTAACCGGATAGCAAGTTTCTTTTATATATCATTTATAAAAAATGACTTAATTAATACGACTATGAAATTTTGGACCCCGAGCTTAAGCCATTCCTTAACAGCTTATGCGACCTATTATGAATTCCCATACTTAAGTCTCTCTAACTTAAGTCCTTAGAATAATACTAATGTAGAGGGAGCATATGACCGTAAACACAATGTAATTCCACTGATAACATGAAAGCTGGTTGACTGGTGGTCATAAGTGAAGGCACCACCCTAACAACAAAACATTATTTTAAATATGTGTCATAAATATCCATTAATAAAGAAAGATAGTAAAGAACAAATATAATAACTTTAAATACCTGCTGAGTATTAAATAAAATCAGTCATAGATAGCAAAAGGATAGCGGAATACAAGAATCAACATTTAGTTGACGAGGACTACTTTTAATATAATTTTAATTAAAAACGTTAAACTACATTTTGAAATGCTTAAAATACAGCAATGCACCGATATTTATATCATAGTATTTTAAGAATAATCAATCATTAATTGATAATAGAACATAATAATTCAGCAACCGGAAGTATTGCCAACTTTTTTATAAGAAAATTGTAGATTGTTAGGGTGGCAGCATTACTTAAGACCACCAGTGAACCGCCTTTTGTGTTATCAGTAGGGCTCCTATATGTTGTATTACTCTAAGCTTAAGTCATATTTTTATATTAAACCTAAATTTTCTCTAGTTTAACCTACTGGATTCTTAGTTTTATCTGCATTTTATACTAAGATTGTTTTTGATATATTTATATATGCTGCAAGGATTGATGTCTCGTATGTTAAAGATGAATATTACATGTTATTTGCAATATTCACAATGCTCTACTGCGGGCATCAAACACGTATATCCCTGATATTTTTTCTTATATATAGTTATTTATTTACAACACTTCAATATTTCGTTTGACGGAATACGTGAGATAGATTTTCTTTTTGGAAAAGTACGCATTCGCGTAGAACACTGCATCAAATATTTAACCGTTTCCATCAGTTTGGAAGATAAAGAAACAGATCAAATTATAGCCGCTGTATTGCTGTAAAGTTTTTGCATTCTGTTCCCATCAGTTGTTTCTTTAAGAAAAAACTTAACCCGATTTGATGAGTCAGCAAAATGTTACTGATATTTTTTTTTATTTTGGGAAAATGTCCTTTTCTATATGTGTTTATAAGCTGAATTGAATAAACCGGTCTAGAGTCGACACAAGCACTGTATTTTGAAATAAAAAAAAACATAAATACATAAAACCCTTGAAATACGCACGGAAACAAAGGTATTTATTGGGGCCATAGTTGACTGAAACCGGTTCCAGGTAACGAGCACTCTGTCACAGAGATCCGATTTCGAATCTTGGTACAAGTGACAATTTTGTGTCGCTATTTTAATACTACGAGTGAAAAACTGCAGAATAATTCTGGCGTGGAAGTCTGCAAGCCGCAAGAATTTCCTTTGGATATTTTCCTTTATGACGAATTTTGAAAGAATAAATGAGCTTTTGAGATTAGGATCATAAGCGATTTAAGTGGTTTTTCTAAAAGGGGGAGGAGACTTACTGATCAACATCATCTACATCTATATATAGATTGAGTAGTGAGTAGAGTATTAGAGAGTATATTATAGAATATAGATATATAGAGTATATTTTTTACAATATATTTATACATATTTTATTAAAAAATATTGTATGTTTTACATGTAAAATTATTTATAAATTGGGCTCAAACCCGTTTTGTTGTAAATAAATAAATAAATATAGAGTATATTATAGAGTAGATATTAGTAGAGTATAGTATTAGAGTAGTGATCCATACCTCAGCTACATGTAACAACTAATTTCATACAGAATCATCATAGGAGTGGGATCTAGTAATGAATGCTTGTAAGAGTGGGGATATTATAGTAAATGGATATATATGACATATACCAAACAAAATAGCAAAGTCACTAACAAAAATAGCATTAGTGTTGATTTATAGAATGTTAGGTGAATAAATCACGTGTACATTTGGAAGTCGCTAATACCGTGGCAGTGTACGACTTACGAAGACTAATATGCTAGAACAGGCCTGGGCAAACTACCGGCCCGCGGGTCACATGCGGCCGCGGAGCATTTTTATGTGCCGCGGGCAAAAATTAAAATGTTTGGAAAAAAGTAAAATAAATGAAAAATAACAAAATATTAGGTATATAAGCAAATAAATTGTTTAATTCAAATTATTATGAAAAGTTAGATATCAAGTAAGGAAAATATGGATTGTTACTTTAACTCTAAGGTTGGAGAACTAGTAAGATAAGAAAAAAATTACAAATAGCGGCCGCCTTTCATATCAATTCTCATTGTCAGATATGGCGAATTCTAATTATTTTAGCGAATATTTATTTTCACAATAATAAGATTAAAAAAAAAGCTATTTTGCCTTCTGTGAATTGCCGAAAAGGATTTGAAAATACAATCCCTTTGATCTTATATTTATAGAATACTTTTTAAAATTATTCTAGCAAAATTTGTCTTCAGTTGTATTTCAAGATCTGACGAAGATACTCCGTTTTGTTTTTTCTGTTTTGTGCTAAAGTTCTCCAATTCTTATTCTTTGAGAGTAAATTTGACTTTAGTAAAACACCAGCATAAGTGCAATTTGTGCGGGTTTAGCATACTTTAAAATTTAAGGATGCGGCCCACGACTGGCTGTAAAAGACTAAGCGGCCCTTTGCTAGAAAAGTTTGCCCAGGCCTATGCTAGAAAAACAGTGTTGTTCTTTTTCAAGGGAGATGTAGAAGCCAGCACTGAGGTCACGAAGAGGCCAAGGCCGATAGCCTTTTGTATTTCTTATTAATCAAGCAAGAACAAGAACTGTATTGCTAGAAAGCAAGTTACATGGACTTCAGCCCCCATGCAAAGCTCTGCGACAGAATATTTATATGTTTGCTATTGATGTTTAATAAAAACCTTATTGTGCATTGCAGACTAATATTATAAGTTTGCACTGTTACAGGTAATGGAACTGGACACTCCTCCTTCCAGCATACTTTCATACGTAAGTTTGACTAATTTATTACTTTGATTCAAAGCACTTGAACATAACATAGCACGATCTTACATGCCTGTGTTTATAGAGTAGAAAATAAGTTATAAAAGCCTACCGTTCCAAAATAAGTCATAAAAACCTACTTTTCCAAAGTAAGTCATAAAAGCCTACCGTTTGGCCGGGTGGGTAGGCCGGCCTTGATTTCAAGACATCCCGAGTGTACGGTACAAGGGATAACCCGGCTGGATTTAAACCCTGGACCTTCAGGTAGAATGGCGAGTGCTCTACCACTGACCTACCGGTCACTATCACTCCGGTAGTATATTATTATATATACTCTTTGGGTATAGTAGCTAGATATTAACAATAATAATTAGTTATATAATATGATGGTTTCTTAGACATATAATGTTGAAACAAAAATAAAAAATTGAAAAGGGGAGAGAAAACAGATAGAGAAAGAGAATAGACGTATGAGCAAGAATACAAACATGAGAAAGAAAATTCACATGGATCCATAGGACAAATCCATAGGAAGGTCCAAACCTTCCTATGGATTTGTTTCAACCGTGAAAATTGTATATTATGTTACAAGACTGGGAAGAGGGTCTTCTTTTACCGCGGCGACTATAATTAGTAGTCACGGTTACTGTACTCGCTTTGCTCGACAGTAAAAAAACTATGTATTCCCAGTCGTGCTATTTTTTTCAGGCGTAGTAATAATAAACTACTTAGAAAAAAAATTCTGGCGCGGTGGTCCGCATGTCGGGCGAATTTCCTTTGGATGCGTGTTTCCGTGCTAAACAACAATCAAGGTTGGAAAGATATTTTTTATAGTTTTTTACATTATATAAGTTACAACTACTAAATAAATTATTCCGGCGCGTGGTCCACTGTCGGGCGAATTTCATTTAGAATGCGTGTTTCCGTGCCTAACAACCCTTTTTTTGCTTAAGATTCCGGTTCATGCTTTAGAACCTAAGCAGTTACTCAAATGTCAAGCACTGCTCGTAACTCATTTTGTCTGTATTTTCCAAAGGAAATGCGCATAATTATCCAGTTGGTTGTTCAAAACTATGCCTCTAAAATTAGAAGTACGCACTATTATTATTTGCACTAGTTTAAAGCTTAGTTACTTTATCTTTAAGCTTAGTCAGTTATCTTTAAAGGTTTTAGCGCATTTTCTTTGAAAAAAACAGACAAAATGAGTTACGAGCAGTGCATGACAATTGAGTAACTGAAACGGATTGTGTCGTGGTCCGAGGTTCGACTTCCGCCATGACGCCTATCCATTAGCGAATTTTATTCGAAAGAAATTCGCTTAAAAAATTATAATAAATACAAATTTGCCAAAACACTTCTTTTGATCGCCTCGTTGGCCGAAAGTTCCAATTTGGCGGCGTATTTTATGTCTGAATCACTATCATGATTATTACACACTTAATAACTTACTTTCCGAAATCAACAAAACTTTGTAAACAAAAACGTTCGATTAATTATTTGATAAACAAAAAAAATTAAAAATAACAAGGAAGGTAATATTATAACCTTGTAGTAATCTACTAGCGCCTGCCTAGTGGACATTTGAGGAACTTCACCTGCGACAGTAAAAACTACGAAACTGTCCCAGGGGAAAAACGCATTTCACCTACATTGTTGAGGATGTAAAGTGCCTACTTTACTGCCACCCGAAGAAAGTATACTTTTCCTTTCAAGTTTATATACATGTAAGAGCATTTTATATTCCTGACTCTTTTATATTCTGCTAAATTTGAAATTTAGCAACAAAATTTCTCACTTAATTTATTAAATTGCTGACTATTTAACCGTAAAATGGGTTCTCTCTTATAATTTAAATTCTTGAAACTTTAAAACTAAATATACTTAATTATTCTTTTTTTTAAACTTAATTAAACTTAACTCTTTACTTGAGTCCATTGTTATTTTTAAGTTTCTTATCAAAGTAATATTAAACCTCTTTCTAAGCACAGGCAGGAAGGGGGAATTAGCTATTCAAGGAGCAATTTTCTCCTTAATACAAGGGCACAAGATTCCCCTCAAATTAGAGGGAATTATTTTGATCAGAAAGGGATAAGTCTAATCAAGTCTGTTCTTAAAAGTTTTTTTTTTCTCTTCATCATATAACATTAAAGAAGAAAAGACTTAGTGTTATCAGTAAATATTAAGTCCAGGCAAGACTTCTTTTAGACAATTTTGTTTAGAGTTCAGTGCTTTTTATAGATAATTAAGCGGAATTTAAATTGATATAAGTAATTAAATTTTACTTTTAATGACCTACTTGTCCTCATTTATAGCCTATATAGGAAAATTATTGTGTTTGCGAAAAAAATCCAAAACCGGGATGTCACCGGAATTATCCGTTTCTGGTATTTTTAGGGCCTTCTGAGTGGTTTTTACAAAGTAGTCTGTCTGTATGTGTGTGAGCGTTTCTTTTATCACAAAGCTCCTAGTGTATTTATGCTAGAGATTTGAAACTTTGTACAAAAATCAGACCATAGGTGTAGTTGTGCGTGCTATCCGGGAAATATTTTTTATGACGTCATTAACCCGCAATAATGGCTCAGCCTAAAAATTTTGAATAATCATGAAATGCGGAAACATGTTGTCATCGAATTGAGATTTAGCACGCATGTAGAGCCATGTATCATCTTACTATCAGCATTAGTTTAATTTTTACTAGATGACTTGTGTAAGTTTTTTAAAATGTTGAAATAGATCGGGAGATATTCAATTAAGTTAAAATTTGATACAAGTGTAAACCTTTTCGTTTCACTACGATAAGTATATTCATGATTTTCGATGGATCAATAAAAGTTAAGCAGCATCGAGCGTGTTCAGTGCCTGGATGGGCGAACGCTATGAATAAAGCGAATGTATTTACTACTTGTGGACGAGAGAAGCGAGTCCGAGAACGTGTTGAAGTATAAATTTATCGACTTGCATATTTCGAGGACGAGCGAAGTTAGCCGAAGCAGAGAGGATGAGCGTAGCGAATCCGATGTGATGAGAAAAAGTTTCGAGGTACTCCGTAACCTCTTTTTAAAATTTATTTTATTAATTTATTTATAATTTACACAATGTAAAACATTACATACAAGAACGTGAAATTTGAAAATTTTCCCCTCACAATAAGGCTCTGAAGCCTTGTGTCGTGAGAGGGAATATTAGTTAGGTTACAGAGTAATTTATAAAACTATTCATTAAATATACTTTTTGAAATTATGTAGTATAAAATATACTTTTTACATTGTATTTTACCTTTTTTTATATTTCACCTATTTGGAGAACGTATACAATTAATTATAATCTACATTATAAATATTATTTAAAAACCATTAATACGCAAAGATACTGTACAAGTTACTATAAAAAGTAACGCAATATTAGTCTATGTATTAAACAAACATAAAACAATCAAAATTTAAACAAATAATTTTATTTAATTATTAATAAGGTGTAACACAATGTTCATGAAAACCTCTACCATACATAGAGCAAGCAATTGATACCTAAACGAATGCTTAAAAAAATTAAAAGACATTTACTTAAAATTAAGTACATTGCTTGCAAAATTAAGTACATTTACTTTTCAAGCAAAAAGTAAATTTTTATATTTTATACTATATAATTTTAGAAAGTATATAGATTGAAGTATACATTGTACCCTTTACTAATACTCCCCCTCACGACACAAGGCTTTGAGCCTTCTTGTGAGAGGTAAATTTTTCAACAGTCATGCTATTATAATTGTATATAAAGCATATTATATATATTATATATTTATATTGTTATTAATTATAAATAAATGAATAAATATAGAAAGATTAAGATAGAAAGAATAGATTTAAGAAGGAGGTAGAGTGCAAGTATTGTATCTCTTTCTTTTGGGACGTTTTTTTTTTGTTTGTATGTGTCAAAACTTAACCAACTTTAATGAAACTTGGTATACATGTAGTAATAATTTTAGTAATAATGATCTTGGACCATCCACACTTAATTATGTACATTTAATGTGCTATGTGATTTCCTTTTTATTCCACAATTTCATTTCCATTAGCATACATTTATTTTTATTACGGAATAATTCTATTTCATCCTTGAAACTACGGCTGAAATTTAGACGACAATCGCACTAAATTTGGTATATGCAGTTCTGAGACATAAAGAATGCATCCAATTTAACCTGTACAAGTTTCTAAGCATGTTATCAAAAATCAGAATATGCTAGAGTCATCAGCGTTTGCTGGCAGCACTCGATTTCTTCCCACTTGCATTCTCTTTTGTTACTAAACTCTCCAAGTTTTCTATTTTCTTACTCACATTTTGTTCACGTTAAAAGCGTTGTACCGAACTTTAGTTTTCCACTCCGTTGAAAGGTTATAAAAATTAAGTTTTTAAAAGCTTGATTAGTTATCTAAGTAAATTGCGCTTGCTTTAATCTCAAGCATTTTTTTAATTTGCTAACTTTTTTCGGGCTTATTCCTACATAATTAGACTATTACAGACTTTTTCTCTTAATCCATCCAACTTAAAGAGTAAAAGTTAAATTAAAAAGGAAAACACCCCTTGGCCCGGTCTGTGAAAACCAAAATTCCCCTTTTCTCTTCCAAAAAGTTTTAAAAAATCTAGAGGAAAAAAAGTATTTTTATACTTAACCCTAAACATTTGATGTTTGGGATCTTATAAAATGTTTTCCGAAAGTTAATTTTTCTACCCTTCCATTTGTTGAAATTTTCCGTTTTCTTTATACTTGGTTTATTATAAGCTTAAACCTATATACATCGATTCCCGAGTTCTATCACAGGAGCTAAAACTATTAGAATAACAAAATATTTTTATAAGACTACAAGTTTATAATACCTAATGACTAAGTCTACAAAACGTGGATCTATTCATTTTTACAACAAAAACTAAATATGAAAAAACCATAAACAACTTATCAACAACATAATGTCACAGACTCCCTCTTGTTTCCAAAGCTGCCTCAGTCAGGCAACTAACCTTATATGAAGGAGGTTGTCTTGGTGATCTTCCTTTTCTTTTTATAGGTTCAACTAGTGTTGGAGCTGAGTTGTCTACAAATGAAGTCAGTTGAGGTGAGTGGTGTTTCCCTAAAGCAATGGTTGGGTTCTTTATATCTGTCAGAACAATCCTTCTACTGATGTTGAGTCGATCTCCCTTAGGGATCAGTTTGTTTGTCACACCAGCAGATTCATTTATCGATTTGTGACATTGTTTAAAATTGTTATCGCTTGGTTGGTATTGCGGGTCGCTCTGGGCTTGCGGTCTTCATTTTCATTTTACTTATCTTGCTATTTTTAATTTGTTTGTGTTTATCCAAACTTCCCGACATTAAATACACTGTTGGTCTCAAACCTCGTGTATTTTTTCAGGTAAGGAGTAATCTGTGGGACGAAATTATCTTTATTTGAGATCTCCTTTATGTTATGTTCCCTGTCACTTATTGTCTGAAGCTTACTCCCAAAAGTAAGATTGGCCGGTATGTACCCCGTGGGTGATGGTATGGCTAAATTCATTGCGAACCGAGTCATTGACAGTTTTGTATCTCATGTCGTATGATCCATTCCTACAGGAATCACCAAATGTGGTTTAAGTCTCTATTTTTCCTCTCAACCGAATTTGTTTCTAGATGATACAAAGCTGTTAGTCATTGGTCGCTAACAAATTGTACTCCGTAGTCGCTTGTTATCCATCTGCATAGCCCTTAACCTAACAACACTTCTATTAACTTCTTTATACATTCCTCAGCCGTAGGCACTAACCAGAGATATAGCTCAATCTACCAAAAAGCTTTATCCTCGACCACCAAAACCTATTTGTTACGTTTGGTTTACGACGATACTCAGGATATTTATTGTTTTCTAATTCTTTTATTAAGGTTGTTATCCTTTTCTCGTTCCCACTTTAAAAAATTTGAAATTGCTGGGCATATTGCCTACTCCATCACTAAATTTTTTTATTGGGGGTTGATATGGACCGCTACCAAATTGGACCTTCCTAGAGCATTACCATAACAACATTTAGGTTTCTAAAATTCACTCCTGCCCTAAGTTGGCCATTCTTTTTAGGGCAATTAGCTCTGGAGATGGCCGTGGTGATTCGCACACCTATATACTGTCTCTTACCAGCATCTTTATTTCGTTATCCAATTCTCTTTTCCTCGTCGGTAATGGTCTATATGATGGTCTTGTCCTGAAATTGGAGGTACCTAGCTTGTCTTCCTTACTTGATGATGACATGGTCTGCAAAAGTCGTTGCCTCTCCAGCTGTGTTAAACAATGAGAGTTCCTTTTCCAATAGTTCTGTCCAGTTCTAACTCTGCTTACAAGCAATTTGGCACTTCATTCTTCCCCATGCGAAATAGCATGTGCTGATTTATTTCCATTAGTTCTCATATTTTTCTCTGTTTGTGTTTTCTTCATCAAACTAAATTTAATGTTTAAATCTCGCGTGAAATAACAACTATTCTCTACTATATCAAGGATTTTTTAGCATCCCTTATAACATAAACTCCCAGTAACGGAGTATTATCTCCAGCATTCTTATACACAATCATTTTAGTTGGAACTATTTTACCAGCAATATGAATGTCTATCATGCCAACGTATCCTTGGTATGCCGTGAGCCAAACTGAGATTTATATTTACCGGGGATAGCTCTACCATGTCTTTTATCTTTTCATAAACGTTATGACCTGTTAGACTACAAGTGGCTCTTTAAAGTATATAGAAACATATTAGACCAAGAGCCCAGGGTGTTTTGTTATAAAGTGTACATGGTGGAACCGGTCTCAATTTTTCGTAAATACCTTCCTGAACAAGGATCTGCAATTCTGTCGACTCGTAATCGGATGGGTGTCCCAGGCAGAACGTACTTTAGGGGTCAAAGGTTCTGCCTGGGACACCCATCCGATACGAGTCGCGAATTGCAGAACCTTGTTCAGGAAGGTATTTACGAAAAATTAAACCCGTTTCCAGCCATTACACTTTTTATTAACTAGGGTGGTAAATTTAACCCCTAAAGTGCGTTCTGCCTGGGACACCATCCGATACGAGTCGGCCAGAATTGCAGATCCTTGTTCAGGAAGGTATTTACGAAAAATTGAGACCAGTTCCAGCCATTAAACTTTTTATTAACAGAACACCCCTGGGCTCTTGGTCTATATAAACAAGTGAAATAATGAAAACAAACGAACAAAAGTTTTATTGTAAACACGAAATGTTGTTTGATTTTTGTTAATTTTAACATATATAACTACAAGTGACGTTATAATTTGATTATTAAACTGCGTTCTGAGTGTCATATCGACAGATCCACTCCTATATCAACGACAAAACTATTAACTACAAATTAGACAAATTTCCTCTCATTAAACTGGACAGGGTTGGTTGTGATTTAACTTTTACTTAAGAAAGTGAAAAAATAAAGTTTTAAGTATATTTTTAATTTAACATTTAACTTAATATTAATTTCCTTGTCACATAAAAAATCCCTCCTTTTATTCTAACCATAAAAAATAAATATAAAAAATCATGGTTTGAAGATAATAAGTAAATTAAAATATTTTTAAAGCGTCTCTAGATTTAACTAAGGCGTTCACTTGATATTCGCCTTCCTCCCCCGGGACACCTGAAGGCAACAATACCTGGGGACGGCGAAGAGGGGAGTCATCAAAAAATTTCATTTAGTAGAATGGGTTGAACGTGACAAGAAATACTTTTTCTTTGTTTAAATTAAAATAAAAATAAAAAAAAACTTGAAAAAATAAAAATGATCCATGCCTTGTAAAAACATTTTTTAAATTATTAATAACTTTTTACTTGAAATTATTAATTTCATACATTTTTAAAAAATGTATTAGAACAAATAATTAATTTTTAATATGCTTTTTAATTACTTTTCATCTATTTTTTATATTTTTAGTTGACATATAAAAATAAATTATCGTAGTAAATAAAATAATAAGAGTTAAAAAAATGAAATAAAATATGATCAACTTTATTTATTTCAATTATTTTTATGTAAACAGTTAAATTTGTTTTTATATTTATATTTTTTCATGATTTAGGAGCTGGTAATGATGTGATAAAAAATAAATAATATGAAGTAAAAAATATATAACACAAAAAAATGACTATCGTAAAAAATTAATAGACCAGAAGACGAAGTAATAAACATTTTATATGGTAAACTTAATATGAAAAATTTTCGGACGAGGCGACTAAAAAATTTGTTAGCTTTAGGTGAAGTAAGGCTGTAATATACCCCCACCACACTTGACAAACAAATGTTTTAAATTTATGATTACTCAGCGCAATAGTTTAACACTAGTCTAAAAAACATATTTTCCGAGTACAAAACTAAAGTATGTAAAAACTAAAATGAGTATTCTATATTCAAGCTTTTGAGGAGGAATAGGTCCTAATTAATACAAAAAAAACTAATTTTGCCGAGCTTTCGATATAATTTAATCTTTTTTCAAGGCTTAACATATTAATTATAACAAAAACAGTTAATGGTAGTTTACACTAGATGTTGGACAACAACTGTTGTTGTCCAAAATCTAGTGTAAACTACCATGTAACTGTTTTTTGTTATTATTTAATATGTTTAAGCTTGAAAAAGATTAAATTATATCGAAAGTCGGCAAAATTAGTTTTTTTTGTATTAATTAGGACCTATTCCTCCTCAAAAGCTTGAATATTTAAAATAGAGGTCCCTATAAAAGTTTTTGTCTGAATGAGTATTCTACTCATTTTATTTCAAGTGTAGGTATATTTCATCTATCTAGACAGTAGAGCCGTGAATTTCTATGGTTCCTCTCATGCTTTTTCAAGCAATCATATATATTTTCACTGACTCTTATAGTCTAGTGAAAACTGGAAACAACACGTGCACTCACTGTTAAACCAAACCTCCACACATTTTAAACTACAAGGCAGAAACAGTATAGTATTAAATGAATCTACTATGAGGGTCCTAAATTTTGCCTATACCCAGTTTCATTTAGGGTAAGGGATCTTTATCGAGTACCTGATAACGCACAGGTTCAAGACCACCTGCTTTACTTTCCTTCTGAAGGACGTGGTACGCAAAAATCAGCTTGATTTGATTTTTTTTCAATCAGCTTGATGATTTTTTTTTCAGCTGATTGATTTTTTTCAATCGCTTGATTTGATTTTTTTCAAATCAGCTTGATTTGATTTTTTTCAATCAGCTTGATTTGATTTTTTTTCAAATCAGCTTGATTTGATTTTTTTCAAATCAGCTTGATTTGATTTTTCTTGATTTGATTTTTTTCAATCAGCTTGATTTTGATTTTTTTCAATCAGCTTGATTTGAAAAATTAAAAAAGAATATTTAGCTTGATTTGAAAAATTGAAAAAAAGATATTCAGCTTGATTTGAAAAATTGAAGAAAAAAAATATGCAGCTTGATTTTTGTATGTCTTGCAGACGAATGTATTTTTCCAACCAATATGTTTAATAATGGATTTTATATAAGCAGAACGTTTATAATATAGTTTATTTAGGATCTCACGATGTATAAGAAGAGAGATCTTAGTGAATCTCCAAATAGCCGAAACGTCGTTAACTGTAAATTCACCTGAAGTGTTTTCATTACATTATCACTGCATTGGACTCCAAACTAATACTCGAGAGAACGAGGGTCATTTTGATCAGCGTTCTTGTATTCAATTTTGTGTTCAATACTCAAATGAACTTACCCATGCACTCGATTAGATATTATTACATCTCATATAACTCTATACCAATATCACATAATTCGAGAAGTTACAGTAAGAGTAGGTATTTTATTTAAAATCTAATATTACTATGGAGAGCTGATGGGTTTAATATTTCACTTTGAAATCCCTATATTCATGTTTTTACTAATATTTTATTTATCAGGTTCCTCTCGTTCCATTCATCGTATTTCCACTGCCTTCTGCTTTTCATAAAAAAATGCTTTTAAAAAAGTTCAAGGGTATATACTGAAAAAAAGGTAATCCTACACCCAAAATAAAATTTCAGGTACTCAAAGAAAATTGTTTGTCAAATGATTACATTTCAAAAAACATGTTTTACTCGACATTAATGCTGGGGGAGGGAAATAGGGCAATAAAGTTAGGGAATAGGGAGATAAAGTTGGAAAACAGAGAGGAAAAGTTAGGAAAACGAAGAAAATGTTTGATGGATAAATAAAAACACATTTATATGTAAATTAGATAAAACATTTTTTTTAAATGTGAAACTTTTAACAAAGTATATTGTTATTATTTTAGTATTTAATTTATTTGAATTATTGAAAACAAATAAGAAATTTTGATTTATTAATATGAAGACATTTATTGATATGATAACTTATTAATATGAAGATATTTATTGATATGACTTATTATTATGAAGACATTTATTAATATGACTCATTAATATGAAGATATTTATTGATATGACTTATTATCATGGAGACATTTATTAATATGACTCATTAATATGAAGATATTGATTGATATTACTTATTAATATGAATATATTTATTGACATGACTTATTAATATGAATACATTTATTGATATGATGACTTATTAATATGAAGACATTTATTGATATGACTTAAGCTGGTCAGATGAAAAGGAAAACAAGAGGAAATTCAGCCTACGTTGTGTGTTGAGATCAGGACATGACTCAATGAGATGATATGGCGTTTCATCTTCTTCGTTTAAAAATCTGCAATGTGAACTATTCACTAGACCTGCAGTGTCATATCAGAACTCCAGTAATGTCGTGACAAGTTCCCTTGCCCATCGACAATATAATCTTGTGCGTTTCTGAGAAGGACCAGAAAGCATAAGCTTAGATTGTCTCATTCCAAAAGAACTACGCCACTTATCACAAGAGGCATTGCTAAGCGACTGTGGCAGGTGTGACCTCTCAGACATTTGGGACGCCAATAATAGGTTCAGGCTTATGGGTGATTTACCAGAACCAGAACAAGCTAGCCGTTCAGAAATTTCATTACCCTCAATTTCACAATGTCCTGGTACCCAAATGATTTTTACTTGATTTTGATAGCTAAGTTTATTAAGTGTCGATTTGCATTCCGTTACCAGTTTAGAATTACTCTTCGGGATAATAAGAGCTTTCAATGCTGCCTGACTGTCCGTTTATTAAATAATATTTCTGTTTACTCTTGATTTGCTTAAGAGAACATGAGCGCACCCCTAAATGGCATAGACATCTGCTTGAAAGACTTTAGCGTGAGCTCTTAAGCTGATTTCATAATTTGGCTCAGCACTAAATATTCCTGCACCAGATCTGTCTATAAGTCTCGATCCATCAGTCTAGGATCCAACCTTACATTTTCTTACTCACTTCGTGATGGTATTGAGTAAGACCAGGTTTGCTCAAAGTTCCATTGTGGAACCATGACATCTTGTGGCATATTATCATATGTCAAGAGAATGGTAACACATGACCAAATGGTAATATGCCCCGTAGAAACTAGCTTGAAGCGCTGCCATAGTCCTATACTGTGTAGTCAATAAGCCGTAAACATGGCGTCGTGTCTGAGGTATAAATGCAAAGGGGGAATGTTTAAAATCACCTCTAAAGCTTGAGTAGGAGCTGCCTTCATTGCTCCTAGTATACTTCTACAGACGACTCCTTGAAGCTGATAGTTTCTTTTTCCTTGCCTCAAAAGAAAGCTTAGGCCACCAAACTTCACAAGCTTATAATAATATTGGTCTAACCATGCTGGTATAGATCCAGAATAAAACTTTTGGTTTCAATTCCCAGTTAATTGGTCCTAACTGGGGAAACCCAAAAGGCTGCCATTGCTTTGTCAAGTTTTGCATCCAAGTTAGTCTTTTATCCAGAACTATTACTAAGTATTTCACAGATGAAGAAATATTGATACTTTCGCCTTTCAGTGATAGCTCTATGGATTCATTCAAATCCTTTTTCCTGGTAAAGAGGACAACGACCGTCTTGGTTGGATTTAAAGATAAGTTATTTGTTCTGCACCATTTTTCAACAATATATAACAAGACTCTCTAGCCTAGCTAAAACACAGTGTTTAAACATTTTCCCCTTATAAACACTGCTACATCGTCGGCGTAAGCCTGGTCATAAAAGCCTTCATTTTGCAAAGTCACTATCAGATTATTTACAACAAAACACCATAATAGAGAAGATAGTACACCTTCTTGTGGACAACCTGTAGTTACAGTAGTCTTAATTGTAGCCCCATTGCGTACTGCGCTGATTATCCTCTGGGCAAGCATAGATTTAATCCACCCAACAAGTGTGGGTTGGACTCCATGTTCTAAAGCAACAGGTACTATGAACGCAATAGAAACACAGTTAAGGCACATTTAATGTCCAAAAAAATCATAATGCTCGTTGTTTCTTGTCAAGGACTTCCTCAATTTTTCCCAACTAAATGTGTAGAGGAGCTTCGCAAGATTTTTCTGACTAATAGGCATACTGTTGCTTACTTAAATTTATCTTAAGGTTATCACGAATGTACTTATCAACTAGACGCTTTAACCTTTTTAAAAGAAAATATGTTAAACTAATAGGTCTAAATGATTTTGAAAGTGTAAAATCAGGTCTACCTTGGTTAGGAATAGAAACTACCCTAATTTATCTTCAATCTAATGGAACTAACTGGTGTGACAAAGAAGTTTTAAACAATACAGTGAGGGGGGAAGAAATAATATCATAAACTTTCTATGGAATTACGACACAATCTACCCAAAATTGATTAGAGAAAAACTATTTATTGCCCCATCCAGTTCATGTTCAGTTACCGCCTTGCGAGAAGCTTCGAGCAAGGTCTTCCAAGGTGAGACTGGGTATAAAGGAGGAGGGTCCTCTTCTACCCCCAACTGACATCCTGCCATAGGTTGTAGTAAATTTATGAGAACTTCATCCTCAGAAAAGGTAAATTAAGTCCAATTTATCCATAGTGGTCCGTTTTACAAAGATGGATTTATTGCCAGAACCTGGTGGAATTTCGCTGCAGCAATGTCAATCCTGTCAATTTCATTACAATGCTCTTTCCACGATTCACGCTTTGCTTTTTTTTATTGCAGATTGTATTTCCTACAAATAGATTTGTTCGATTCTAAAAAGATGGGAATTTTCCTTTTTTAGCTCTACTGAGAGTTTTATTTACGTTTTTCCTCAAGTTATCTAAAGAAGACCACCACGATACAGACGAATTAGACGTTCGTGTGCGCAAAGCAGATAGCAGTGCGCAAGTCAGGCTCTGTGAATAGGAAATGGCACAATATAGATCTAATGGTCATTCTCCTAATGCCTTAAACTTAGTTCTGAGTATGTTTCTGTACAGTTCTCAATCAGCAGTTCTAGGATTCCTAAAGAAGTTATAAGAAGAGTGGCATCGAGCTTGAACATTATGTGCCAATGATCTGAAAGTGACTCTTCAAGATCTACATGAAAATCATGCACTCTCTCTCTCTCTCATTTAATGATTGTGTGCTGAGAGATATAATATATATAATATATATATATATATATTATATATATATATATATATATATATATATAATATATATATATATATATATATATATAATATATATATATATATATATATATATATATATATAATATATATAATATATATATATATGTATATATATATATGTTAATAAATAAATATGCATATAAATAAATAAATAAATAAATATATATATATATATATATATATATATATATATAATATATATATATATATATATATATATATATATATATATATATATATATATATATGTCAATCAATAAAACCTTATACTGATATAAAATTATACTTAAGCTTTTTGTGTAACATACATTATGTTTAAAATAGTTTAGCCCAATATAAACACTATATAAAGATTTGTGATTTTTTGAAATGTTTGTTGGGTTATTTTTGTGGGTTAATGACGTCACAAATTTTTCACATACAATAGAGTTCGGGACATTAACAAAGTTAATTCTTGTGCCAAGTTTCATTTCGACGTGGGGAAAGCGTTCGAAAATCATCGTGTCCGTGTCCGCTCCCCGTTCCATGACCCTGATCTCATGAGCTTATGTTCTCTTTGATTATTCGCTAAAAAAACTTATTATATATGTTATTATTTATGTATTTAAAAAAATAGAAACAAATATATTGCATTGTAATTAGGGTTTGGATTACAGAGGATAATAACAACAGAGGGTAATTACAAATAGTAATTATCCTGTTTATTTGTGTTAGTAACTAATTAGTAAATATTGATTTGGTTCAATGTTGTTGCCTGTATTGCAGTGTAGATGTATTAGTTCAAATTTTATCGAATAGCACTACGTTCAACAAAAGATCGATGATTGATTTGAAATTGGGCGCGAATGTATCCACTAGTAGTAGTGATAGTAGTAGGAGGAGTGGTTGTAAATACCAGGCAAGTAGGCCATGTTGTTGGGCCCTTTTTGCCAGGCTCCCTAAGGTAGTGTTCTACTCTTTTAATTTCAAGTGTAGGTATATTTCATCTAATCTAGACAGTAGAGCCGTGAATTTCTATGGTTCCTCTCATGCTTTTTCCAAGCAATCATACATATTTTCACTGACTCTTATAGTCTAGTGAAACTGGGAACAACACGTGCTCTAACTGTTAACCAAACCTCTACACACTTTAAACTACAAGGCAGAAACAGTATAGTATTATAATGAATCTACTATGAGGGTCCTAAATTTTGCCTATACCCAGTTTCCTTTAGGGTAAGGGATCTTTAACGAGTACCTGACAACGTAGGCTCGAGACCACCGGCTTTACGTCCCTTCTGAAGGACGTGGTACGCAGAATTTTTATCCCTCTCATAAAAATCCTAGAGGCCCGTGCTGGGATTGAACCCATGACTAAAGTCATTCACTCTGTGTATTGGCCGCGTACTTTAACCACTACACCACGGGTGACCACGGTTTATTATATATGTATCCACTAATATAATAAACAAGGTTTTTTAATACGGCTGGTATAAATCAACAGTTCTTAAAGGAATCAAATGATAAGCAGCATCTAGAGTCGTCAGTAAAACCGCACTTAATTTGTGAACTCAGATTTACGGACATTACGTTCGTAAATATGCACTCAATTCGTAACATTACGTTCGTAACTCTGCACTCAATTCGTACAAATATTTCGTATGACTGCACTTAATTTGTACTAACGTTATCGTGAGTCTGCACTTAATTTGTAACAACGTTAGCGTGAGACTGCTCTTAATTTTTAACAAGATTATCGAGAGGCTGCATTTAATCTATAACAATGCTATCGTGAGATTATTATCGTGAGGCTGCACTTAATCCATAACAATATTATCGTGAGGCTGCCCTTAATCCATAATAATATTATCGTGAGGATGCACTTAATCCATAACTATATTATCGTGAGGCTGCACTTAATCCATAACAATATTATCGTGATGCTGCCTTAATCCATAATAATATTATCGTGAGGCTGCACTTAATCCATCAAATATTATCGTGACTGCACTAATCCATAACAATATTATCGTGAGGCTGCACTTAATCCATAGTACACTCTGTGTATTGGCCGCGTACTTTAACCACTACACCACGGGTGACCACGGTTTATTATATATGTATCCACTAATATAATAAACAAGGTTTTTTAATACGGCTGGTATAAATCAACAGTTCTTAAAGGAATCAAATGATAAGCAGCATCTAGAGTCGTCAGTAAAACCGCACTCAATTTGTGAACTCAGATTTACGGACATTACGTTCGTAAATATGCACTCAATTCGTAACATTACGTTCGTAACTCTGCACTCAATTCGTACAAATATTTTCGTATGACTGCACTTAATTTGTACTAACGTTATCGTGAGTCTGCACTTAATTTGTAACAACGTTAGCGTGAGACTGCTCTTAATTTTTAACAAGATTATCGAGAGGCTGCATTTAATCTATAACAATGCTATCGTGAGATTATTATCGTGAGGCTGCACTTAATCCATAACAATATTATCGTGAGGCTGCCCTTAATCCATAATAATATTATCGTGAGGATGCACTTAATCCATAACTATATTATCGTGAGGCTGCACTTAATCCATAACAATATTATCGTGATGCTGCACTTAATCCATAATAATATTATCGTGAGGCTGCAATATTATCGTGAGGCGCACTTAATCCATAACAATATTATCGTGAGGCTGCACTTAATCCATAACAATATTATCGTGAGGCTGCACTTAATCCATAACAATATTATCGTGAGGCTGCATTTAATCCAGAACAATGTTATAGTGATGCTGCACTTAATCCATAATAATATTATCGTGAGGCTGCACCTTAATCCATAACAATATTATCGTGAGGCTGCACTTAATCCATAACAATATTATCGTGAGGCTGCACTTAACAATATATATCGTGAGGCTGCACTTAATCCATAACAATATTATCGTGAGGCTGCACTTAATCCATAACAATATTAATCGTGGCTGCATTTAATCCAGAACAATGTTATAGTGATGCTGCACTTAATCCATAATAATATTATCGTGAGGCTGCACTTAATCCATAACAATATTATCGTGAGGTTTCACTCAATGTGTCAATGAATATACCGTAATAGTGTCCTATTAAGTTTTATTCTGATTGTTTTTAAAATTATTTTATTTATAAAGCTCTGCTTTTAATGAAAATCTTTGGAGAACTCAATTGCCTAACCTAATAGTAGAATTGGTCTTAGAAGTCCTAATGAACCATCATCAAGGCTCTGGATGTTTAATTTTTAGGTTAATTTTTGCACAAGGCTGTTGACTCTTTCGTTCGGTGTAATTTACAAAGTAAATAATTTATAATTACGTCAGGATGTACGCCTCATATAAATCATACGTCGCATCGCTATTTAAATTTAGTTAAGGTAAACTTTCCAAAATTCATTTATGTTTTTTTATGTATTTTAGAATTATTTTTTTATTTTAAAAATAAATGTATGTATATGTATGTAGAACCCAAGAGAGTTGGGGGCTTTAGTTTTTTAAGTAAATATGATTGAAATTTTGGGAAAAACAAAAAATGATAGAAAAAAAATAATTAGTTTTATGGAGGGAGAAATTTGAAGTGAATATCTAAGTAGGGGAGGGGGGTATATCGGGGCTGACCTTGCCAAGGCATCATTACCCACCAATCGCATCATTTCATTTTATTATCAAAATAACGTCTAAGAGTGAAGAATTATTTTGATTGGTTGTTTCTCACGGGGTTTGTGTTTTGATGGACCAATAGAAAAACAGCTGGAAATTCTAGTGGGGTTGAAGCTCCTCCTATTGGTTACCTCAGGGGGATCTGGGGGGCCGATGTTCCCTCGGTGTTATCTCTCATTGAGCTTCGTGCTCCAGTCGTCCCAACACGGGGCCATACTCGGCTCCCATCTTAATGTCATAAAATCAACAAAAATCATCCAAGGCATTTTTTTTTCTGAAAGACACACGCAACTTTTGTTAAAATTTTTAAAGATTGCGTGTCTCTCGCAAAAAAATCTACATCCGCAAGTTTAGATAAACTATTTTAAGTCTTCGTTTTTGGTTGATGGATTAATTTTTAGTTTTTGTGACTACAGTCTATCGTTTAGTTTAAAAATCCCCAAGGTCATAAGTATTTTGGGGATTGACCAATCAGAGAAGCCGCTGCCAACCTCTCACTTATAAAGAAAAAATAATCCCTTCCACCATAACCGCTGTAGGGAAAAAACCTTCTTCCCGACAATGGTTCACTTTGCTTGTGGTACTTCTTTTGATTACATCGTTTTGAAAACTACTTTCAAATTAATCTTAAAAATGATATATTAAAATAAAACTACACAAAAAAAAATGTAAAAAAAACATCGCCAAGAAAATAAGGGCAAAATAACCTGATTTGTTTACATATTTTTTTCCCTCTCCCTTCTTGCAGGGATTTTTTTTTCTTAAAAATCAGTGGTGCCTAAACTGACCTGTCAAGATTTTTAAACTAAACGATAGACTGTAGTATTAGAAATCAATGCTAATGAATTTCCTTGGTGTACTGTATATATATATATATATATATATATATATATAATATATATATATATATATATATATATATATATATATATATATATATATATTATTACATATATATATATATATATATATATATATATATATAATATATATATATATATATGTATATATTATATATATATATATATATATAATATTATTTATATATATATATATATATATATATATATATATATATATATATATATATAATATATATATATATATATATATAATATATATATATATATTATTGAACATGGTCCAATCTCAAGTAGTTGAAATTGGAAAATTTCCTTGATTGAACAAGGAAATTCTTCCCTTAACATGCTCCTATGGTATTTTCAACAATCCTTCTCGTGATTTTTGCGCATTATTACATAGATTAGCCTCAAAAAACTAGCGACATAAGCCAACCCAGCAAGGGATACCCAAAATTGCCATGAATAGTCACTGTTTTGGCTAAAGGGCTCAAACCTGATTCAATTCGTCTAAAGAGTGAGCTGTTTCTTAATACTCTGGCATCATGTTCACTCCCTGACCACTATGCACTCACATAAAATCTTTCCTTATTAGGTTCACACAGTATCATACAATTGATTGAGTTGTCACGTTTCTATCCACAAATGCGTGCTCATTTCCGTGGAGGATCTATTTTAATTAGAGTTCCATCAACACAACCAGTGATAAATATTTGTAGGTTACAATAATTTGTAATGATATAAATAAGGATCTTGAATAAAGGGGATGACGCACTAAATCAATTTGCCAAACAGAAAATTAACCCATCGAAAACCCAAAAAAAGAGAGAATTCAACACGAAACACACGCCAAAAACCAACTGCGCATGCTTACAATTTTCATAAGAGCGTAGGTCTTAAAATTTAGAGGCAAACTTACCTCTCAATGGTTTCCCATTGATTATTTCTTAAGAAGGTTAAACACGCTTAAATTATCACTCACTGAAGTGGCTAAGTATAGTCCAAAATTTAAAATTAAATAAACAAAAATGATTTAACAATTACGAGAAGCACAGAAGAAAGTTGAGAAGCAGACTCGACAACCTTGCTACTTAGCCTGCGTTTGGCGCCTTTTTCCCATTAGAACCATAGGGGAGGTAAGTTTGCTCCTATTTCTCTATCTCTTACAACTTTTATGGGGTCAGAAATTTTCTTTAATGCGTCATCATCTTTATTCAAGATCCTTGAATATAAGTGAAACATTTTGTTTTGACACTTGTAGTTACAAGTTGTTTTTTTACAATATTTTGTAAAATTTGTTTGAGGGATTATTAAATTTTAACAGAATCTGTCACGAGTATGCTCGTTTCCTATTATATCTAGCTAATTACTTGTAGTATGCAAGGCATGTACTTCTGTGGAACGGGCTCTATACCTATAAGGCCTTACTTCAAGCTGAAATCACCAACAGTGGGATAATCGGATCCAGTCAGCAAGCTTTCGATACGCGGATTTCAAAGCACGGAAATCTTAATAACTATTGCTCTGAGATTTTATTTATTTGATTCAAGTAAGTGTCTTGAGACGCCCCTTGTGGTCGACACATGGACCCCAGTGGATCTGGTCTCACACATGGCACATATTGCTAGTTGTAAAAAAGCGAATTTTCTAAAACTATGTTTTTATAATGGAAATACTAGAGCAATTTAACTACTATTTTTTTAACTGACAATAGTTGTTTTTAGGATTAGGGGCAATACAGTGTTATTGGCTTGATAAGATTTGTATGGAAAACAATCCAGTGATTTTCTCAAGGAAATTATGTATTTATCAGTAATTAATAAAAGTTTTATTTAAGTACAGACAGCTTGACTCTGACAAGAAGCAAGATGTTAAAAATTTATAAGGTGATACAATTCGATGGAAACAATCCAAACGCATTCGGAGGCAATGACGTGTGACGTCATTGCAGGAATCGGTATAGGCGGTCAACATTGAAAATTTACTATTTATTCCTGCAATGACGTCAATTCCGGACTATAAACTAACATGTCATAAAAAAAATTGATTTCATTCATAAAAACCCTCTAATTGAATCACCTTATAAACTCTATCAGCTTGGACAAGAAGTACCAAACGAAAGTAAATTTGACGAAAAAACATTTGATTTTTACATCAGTGCTGTCAGACATTTGTTTAAGTCTTGGTTACACCTAGACAAGACCTTCGGCCTCTTAACATCTCCGCGGTCACAGGCATATGTAAGTGGTAAAACATAATTAACTATTACTCAAATGTTTATATGCCAAATGATAAACTCAGAGCAAATGCAGATAACACAATTTATCTTCGTTTATATGTTTGGCATACCTAGCAATAACTCGAACAACTAGACTCTCTACGATGATCACCTACCTATAAGTACTTAAAAACTGAGAAAGTAAAGAGTATGAAAACTAATACCTGAAACATGATTGGAAAGCTGCAGACGGTGATAAAGCCACACAGTCCTACGGCCAATTCAAGCAAGATTGAGTATGGTATTAAGGGAGCTAACCAATATGTTCCTAGGTATTAAGGGAGCTAATTAATATGTTTCATGGTATTAAGGGAGCTAATGAATATGTTCCTTGCCGCTAAGGGAGCCAAAACTAATATGTTCTTTGTCAGAGAGTAACAACTCCGAAGGTAGAATATAATGCTTAACTCTTGATAAATGTTAAGAGTAACCGGTTAATGCATACATATATACACATACAAACACACACGCACGCAATCACACACACACACACCACACACACGCACACACACACACACACACACGCACGCACGCACACACACACATAATATATATATATATATATATATATATATATATTATATATATATATATATATATATATATATATATATATATATATATATATATATATATATATATATATATATATATATATAATAAAATGCCCGTTTTAGGGCCTTTCTGCCCATCTATATATTTATTTATAATTTTAGTTTATTATGATGGTAATTAAAATAAAAAATGTTTGATTAAATTTAACATGTTGTAAACTCGTATAAATTTAAATAATTAATGAAAACGTGTAAAATTTACATAGCTTGGAATGAGATTATGCTAAAACATGTGGAATAATATTTGGGGTCATTCCAAAATCTGTGTGTGCTGCTACCACCCCCCCCCCAATCCTCCTTTCTCTCTCTCACAACACTCATCTGGTAACGACAAAATTCATGTTAATGATGATAAAAGGGAGTATATATAATTGTTTAAAACATGAAATATATTAATTAAGAGATGTTAGTGAGTTATTGATTTTTTACATTTCTATCTTATTTTATTATAAATGATCTTTTTTCTATAATCAAAGGGAAGAATATTATAAGCAAATTTTATGTCTTTTTTTGAAAAACTTCAAATATACATTTCATTTGCTGAAATTTAGATTTATTTAATTTTATTGTTGTAAATATTTTTTTTTATAAAAAGTATAGAAAAACCTTTATAAAAATTTGCTGGTTTTTTTAAATAAATACCAGCAATTATTTTTACTAATGAACAATGATAAATCAGATGGTTCTCTTTAAACAATAATTAAAAATAATTTATGGAATGCAGAAGGTACAAAAGTGCACTCTAGTGGTGGAGGGGTTAAACTGTCACATATTTTTATTTATCTAACAAAGACCTGTTTAGGGTTATCTAAACTTACCATCCGCTTACCAACTCTAAAATGATGGCATGACAATGGATAAGTGATCTTCTAGAAGTTCTACAATAATTTCGCGTGAATTTCAGGAAAAGTAATAGAATCCTTTTTTATAAACTACCTTACCGTCCCCACTTGAATTCCTATCTCTAATGTCAGAGTTTCAGTTTATAGGTTTCCTTCACAAATCTGATCGTGCCCAAGATGTTGTTCTCGAATTTCTGTCTCAAGTCTAAAAGCACTCAAAAAAAAAAATTATTTTTTTTAAAAAACGACGGTGCTGTTCCTTATGATAGGATCCCAAGTTCTGAAAAACAAATGAAAATAGCAGCGCTCCTAAAGACATAGGAGTCACCCGTGGTGTAGTGGTTAAGGTACGCGGCCAATACACAGAATGAATGGACTTTAGTCTTGGGTTCAATCCCAGCACGGGCCTCTAGGATTTTTATAAGAGGGATAAAAATTCTGCGTACCACATCCTTCAGAAGGGACGTAAAGCCGGTGGTCTCGAGCCTGTGCGTTGTCAGGTACTCGTTAAAGATCCTTTACCCTAAATGAAACTGGGTATGGGCAAAAATGTTGGACCCTCATAGTAAATATATTACTAATACTATACTGTTTCTGCCTTGTAGTTTAAAGTGTGTGGAGTTATGGTTTAACAGTGAGAGCACGTGTTGTTCCCAGTTTTCACTTGACTAATAAGAGTCAGTGAAAATATGTATCATTGCTTGAAAAGCATGAGAGGAACCATAGAATTCACGGCTCTTCTGTCTGGATTAGATAAAATATACCTACACTTGAAATTAAAAGGAGTAGAACACTATCTTAGGGAGCTGGCAAAAAGGGCCCAACAACGTGGCCTACTTGTCTGGTAGTTACTACCTCTCCTCTTATATCACTATCACTATCACTAGCAGCGCTGTGTGAGGACGCAAAGTAAAAACATTGGTGGCAAGTTTGTGGTGGAGTTTTACTAAAACATTAGGAAGAGAACTATCTATGTATATTGTTCAATGAGATGACCCTTTTGTTATAATATTTATGTCAAAACCAAAGAATATATAGTTAAAAAATACGGTGCAGAGATTTATTATTTCGGACGAGCATAGATTAGTTTCGTAACCAGTTAACAGAAGCGCTAGTGTTTGATTTGCTAGTTTCTCTGTCAACTTTGGAAATACGCTCTTATCGGCTTTGAAGCAAAATGTTACTGTCGCTTGTCTGATTTATCCAAATATTTCCAGTATACATATATTGATGATCAATTTAAAGCAGATACTCGAACAGTTATACTAGTCATAAAGAACGAGATGATTTTGTAATAATATTATGGTAAGAGAGGTTAGTTTCAGAGCTGCCGCTAGAGACCAGCACTGAGTTCACTTCTATCTTCTGTCTAACGCTATTTTATAACTTCCGACATTCTATGCTTATTGTATTCTTTGGAAAATTATATATTTTGCTCTCTTAGCTAAATCACTTTTTTGTTATTTTACGAAATATCTAGTAAATGCATAAAAATAAAAATTATGTATATCTGATTTGAAAATTATCCGTTATTTTATGTATTAAATGGATTAGATAATTTAACAGTGGCGTTTATAAATCAATAGTCCAAACGGCTCTAGCCATAGAGTAGTCCTGAAAACTGAAGCTTATCTAAAGAAAAGTTGAAACTTTACTATAAATAAAGTCATGGATCCATATACCTTCAATAGCTAGATCCCTCAGAAGTCCTACTATAAGATTGGGCTTTACCAGACTTTAAACCATAAGAAAGAAACATATTCAATTATTTAGTACCATCTACGATTTAGGCTCCTTAATTCCGTTTCATTTTGGGGTTTAGGCTCTTTGACGAGTGAATAACATTACAAAGGCTAAAAAACAGGTGTAATGTACCAGGTATTTACAAAGCTGTAAACAGGTTTTTAATGTACCAGTGTAAAAAATGTTCTTTAAAAAAGGCGATACACAATTTTTACCCCTCTTATGTAAGAACCATGAGGCTCCTCAGTACTAAAAAGGCTCTTACTGAGATCGAACCTTGACGGTCTAGGAGGCGGTCTAATATGATGCCAGTTAAACTTCCAAGCTTTATTAACACATAAAAAAGTTTATACGACGATTTTTAAAAAAATGTATTAAAGTGTTAGTTTAGTGTAACCTTTTGGAATTGTGCTATCCTTATTCCCTAATAACCTTTTTTTAAGATTACGAACCCTTTTTTAAGATGGTGAAATAATATTTTCACTACGAGCAATAATATTTAATAAAGTTTATATCAACTTCTTATCTACTTAAAGTTTAAAAAATGGACACGAGAAGGTTTTATTAATTGTTTAAAAGAAGGTTAATTGAGGGTTTACTTACTCACATTATAGCGAGATACTTTGAAACTTTGAAGTCATAATGTTTCCACGTATGCTACTTAACATGAAAGAGGTTGCAATGCCATGAAAATATTAACAGAAACTTTATCAAGTTGTAAAAGTTGAGTCTTAACTCCAATGGTCATTAATTTTTATTATTACGAAGAAAACTAAAACAATCCCTTCTAACTCCTCTATACTCCATGGCCTCGTTATGGAGGTCTACCTTTATAGAGATATCATTGCTGGCAGTTATACAGGTTTAAGGGACTTTTTAAAACAATTTCCTAGAGTTTCAGCTGGAAATGTTTTAATTAAATTAACTCTTGTGTTGTTTAAGGTGGTGGTAATCAAAATTAAGTTTACTTAAGCAATATGTCTTAATGGTTATTGTTATTGAGTTGAGTTAATGGGAATTACCTCTCTGATAAAATACCTTGTTGCAAAAACTAAGGATGACTTGTTTAAATTGGCTGAGTCATCCAGATATATCCTGGTTACAGCTGACGGCAAACAAATTGAGTTATCCAGGTCCATCCTGGCTACAGCTGTTTGACGGCAATCAAATTGAGTTAATGAGATCTATCCTGGCTTCAGCTGTTTGACGGCAAACAAATTGAGTTATCGAGATCAATCCTGGCTACAGCTGTTTGACGGCGAACAAATTAAGTTATTGAGATCTATCCTGGCTACAGCTGTTTGACGGCAATCAAATTAAGTTATCGAGATCTTTCCTGGCTACACCTGTTTGCAGTGGCGGTTTCAGGGGGGGGGGGGCTCTGGGGGCACGTGCGTGCCCCCCCCCCTTAAACCCAAGAAGAAAAAAAAATAATTAAAATTAATAAAGTAAAATAAATAAAAAAATTATGAAAAATTGGAAAAAGTTATTGTTGAAGTATACAAAAAAAATAACACAACACTTTTCTTATATACCTCAGTACAGTACCACTGTATACACATTATAGTTAGTTTTTTAATGAAGCAGTAATATCAAGAAGACTGCTAAAAGACTGCTTAATTGATATTTTATTTTAATGTTCCTTTTCCTTTCTTATCGTTTCTTTATTTTATTTCTTAATCGTCCCCCTCCTATTAACTTTTGACTATGAAAAAGTGCCCCCCCCCAAGCTGGTCTGCTGGAACTGCCACTGCCTGTTTGACGGCAAACAAATGAGTCCTCTAAATCTATCCTGGCTACAGCTGTTTGACGGCAAACAAATTGAGTTATCGAGATCTATCCTGGCTACAGTATGTCTTTTAATGAAATAATTATCAAATTAAAATTAATCAAACTTAGCAAATTAAATTCTACCAACCTTTTGTTACGAATCATGACTGACTAATAGAATTGATATTATTATTTTGTATAAATAAACCATTCCATTTATTATTCAAAGAAATGGTAGAAGGACTGAACAGTTAAGATGCACTCGACAAGAGTGTCAGGTTTATGGACAAAATTTAATTCTATCTTATTATTATTCAAAAACTCTTTACTTATTTAATCTTAACTTATTTAAAAAAATATTTTTACTACTTAAAAAAATAATTGTTTTATGGCGTCATTAATCCGCAATAATGACACAGCAAATATTTCGAACAATCATAAAGCTCAAAAGAATATATTGTTCGATTTGAGATTTGGCATGGATGTTGTCACGTATAAGACTACCATACGTGCTAAGTCTCATCTCATAATCATCATTAATTCGATTTTATCAAAATTGATAAAATTTAAGTAATTTTTTAAAATGACTCATGTACTCGTTTACGTTTACAAAAAATTGTAAAGGAAACGAAAAATATTTCAATTGAGTTGAAATTCGGTGCAAGTGTATTAATAAATTAATAATTAATATGTATAATAATAATAATATGTATTAATAATTAATAAACCTGTACGTAATAAATATGTACAGTAAGTTTTGTTTTAATTCAACATGTGTATTCATTAATTAATATTTTCTTGACACTTCAGGGAAATATACAAAGAACCAATTCTTCTTACATAACTATATTTCGACTCCTCCACGAGTCATATTCATGTAATAATACCACACAAGAGGAAAACATCCTACAGAAATTCTATCAAGTTATAAAATAAACCAGAGATATTAATTATCTCTTTAGTCACGAATTTTGACTAAAGAGATAATTAATATCTCTGATACAGATATTGTATCAGATACTTGATACAATATCTGTAGGATGTTTTCCTCTTGTGTGGTATTATTACATGAACATGACTCGTGGAGGAGTCGAAATATAGTTATGTAAGAAGAATTGGTTCTTTGTATATTTCCCTGAAGTGTCAAGAAAATATTAATTCAGTAATATGGGAAACAACGAAAACACTAGAAAAAAATGTGTATTCATGATTTTTGTTAGATCATACAATTTAAGCAGCATCGATCGTAATCTATGCATGGATGGGAGCCCGCTGGGAATGTAACAGACGTATTTACTATCAAAAGACAAACGAAGCGAGTCCGAAGACGTGTTGCAGTATAAATTTAACGACTTGTGTATTCTGATGACGATCAATGCTAGTCTGAAGTAGGAGGGATGAGAGTAGCAAATCCGATGCGATAAAGGAAAATTCCGAGGTACCCCGTACCCGGTTTTCTTTAAAGAATGAAATCCCTAAACGAAAATAATAATAAATAAAGCTGCTATAGGTGTTAGTTACCCTATGCACACATCAGAAGTGACACTTTTTAATATTTTAAGAAAAGAACTAATTTAAAAAATATTGACACTCAAAATATATCAAAAATATGTTTTAAAGCCCGCGGATTGTAACCCCTACACTGCTTAATACAAATAATTTGTAAAAGTTGTTCAGAGCAAAGCTAATTCTTTATAATTAAAGTTGTGATTATGAGAATTATTTGAGCCAAAGAAAATATGTTAGCACTGAAGCTCTTAACTTCACCTATCATTAAATAAACACCTCGGAAAAATGAAAATTAAATGAAGACTCGGAAAAACAAAAGAGATTAATAACTTTACAACATCAAAGCAGCCAAGTTGGATGCTTTAATATTTTCTACTGCATTGCAGGTTTTAGTCGACCCTAAGACAAACTTTTCCCCGTCTATGAAGGTCTTAATATAACCAGAAAAGGACCCTCTTTATCCTCTACAGGGCAATAAAGAAAATACTTAAATCCTGCATAATGAGTTGTAAAGTAAATTATCCTGTATTATATTAAGTTAAGGCTTTTTGCTGCCGCTGTGTAGAAAAACTCTTAGATATAATTATTTCTTCGCACCTCTAGGTCCCTGCTTAGCATTAAAATTAAACCATAAAAACTAATGTATTAGCTCTCATTTATATTCATTATGTTTTTACTTTAAGCAAGGTATTTCTGTTATGATATTTTTCATTACATTATTCTGTCTTATTAAGATTATTGTTCCTTATAATTTTAACTTCTATTTATAATTATTATTTTTATTATAGTTTATTACATAAATTTTATACGATTAATTATCATTAGTTTATTGCGTTTACTTTTTCAACTAATTATTATGAATATTGTTAGTTAAACTGATTTTATTCAATTAATTATTTTTATAGTTCATTACACTTATTTTAATGTATTATAACTTATAATTTTTATTTTTCTGCTCATATTTTATAATTCTTTTTTTGTTTATTATACTAATTTGTTTTAGTAGTTATTAAACTTCTAATGTAATTTACTGTTTTGATTTAAACATTGCTTGTTTCAGAATTTACTGAATGACACTATAAAAAATAAACTATTATTACTACCGAAAAAATATAATAAAGTTTTCAACTCCTCTCACGTGTCAATTTTTCTTTTTATTTTCCTCAATTATAACGTACGTATTTAGGAAAAGTATGGTGTTTGCAAAAAAATCCGAAATCGGGATAAAACCGGAATTATGCGGTAAAAATATTTTTAAAACCTCATGAGTGATTTTCGCAAATTTTTTTGTAGATACGTGTGTGAGTGACTGTTATCATCGTAGCTCCCAATCTATTTGTACTAGAAAGATGAAACTTTGTACAAAAATCAGTCAATAAATGTAGATGTAATATTTGGAAAAAAGTTATGTCATTAATCCCCATTAATGAGAGCAATTAGTTCAAAAAATCATAAGCTGCGAAAATATATTGCGATACATTTGAGATTTAGCCCGCATATAGCTATTTATTAGACAAACATATGTGTCAGGTTTTATTAATGTCATTATCAGCATTAGTCCATTTTATTAAATGACTTGTGTAGGTTTTTAAAAAATTGGAAAAAATTTAAAATAATTTAATTAAGTTGGAATTCGGTACAAATGTATACTTTTACATTATAGATAAGTTCACCAAGTTTCATTTTAATGCGACATCCATGAATTTTATTTGACCTTAATAGTTTAGTTGCATTGTGCATGGTCGCATGAACACTGTTGTTATTTTAATCTAATAAAACTTCGGTTATACTTACTACTTCAACTTATACATACTTGAATTTAAATAATCGAAGGCGTCAGGTTCTATTTTCGTCTACCAACTAGTTTAGAGGATGAGGACCAACAAAAAGCATCAAATGAAATGTGACAAGGCTCGAATTCTTTACCTTAAATACATTACTCATAAACCAATTTATAAATGAAATAAAACATTTCTTATATTTATAGGGAAAGTAAAGCGTTTGCACGAACATTCTCAAACCGGGATTTTAACTAATTTATACGGTTCATCTGTTTTAAGACCTCCTGAATGGTTCCAACCAATTTTTCTGTTTGTATGCGTGTGAGTGTATGTGTGTGTTTGTCTAATAGATACTATCAAAGCTTCTAGTGCATGTATGCATGAGAGTTAAGACTTGGAACAAATAGTTATTTATGCACCAAGGGAGTAAAGAATGTCATTATTTCCCTGAGCATTATGTTGATTCCTAAGGCGAAAGCCGAGGGAACCAAAGGATTTAAATCCTGAGGCGTAGCCGAGGGATTTATTTGTTTAACTCCTGAGGCGAAGCCGAGGGAGTTATAGCTATTTAGGAAATTATTGCGAGGGAATAATGGCATTTTACTCCCAAGGTGCATACAAGATTTTATCTCTAGACGTCGACATTGAAAATAAAGTAAGAATGTTTTTTTTCATTTCTTTTTTCAAGATTTTTTAACTGAAAATTATCTTACCTTTAAGAAACTCGTTGTTAGGTGAATTATGCTAAAAATCTTCAACTTGGTTCTTAGTCAAAACATTCGCTTTCTTTGCATCATAACCTTCGTTTTTTCTTTTTAATAATGCTATTAGTGATGCATAGCTTTTGATATTAACATTTTCTCTCACAAGCAAAGATGATTTGATTATTGAATACAGCGACCACAGACTTGACGCTTGTTTTGTTTTTCATTCATTATTAAAATAAACAAGCAATGCATTTTCACTTACTTGTGGTATATTATGATCATGACACCAACTATTAAAATTGTTACAAGCTTTGTCATATAACTTTTTCGATTTCTTTGGTACCAAGTTCGCTTCAATAGCAATGTCAGGAGGTACATTGTTAAAAAGTTTGTCAATATCGCAAACAATATTATCTGACATAATTGAAATATTAGAGCAGTTATAAGTAATATTTTAATCTAATTATAAAAGTTTAAGACAGGTTAAACAGTTAAAGCTAAGGTTTTAAACTAAAAAACATTGATTTAATGATATTTTGTCAAAAAAAAAACAATGAGTGTGCAAATCTTAAAGTGATTTAAAAAAAACCAGGATAGCCAACTTAATTTTTTTTACTTTTAAATAAAGAACTAGTTTTATTTTTTAAATTATTATTCTTATATAATTATTAGCATTACACATTCTACTTAAAATAATTGTTAATGTTATATTCTTTTTTTCATACATCTTATTCCTGTATATCTTCTTATTTATAGGTATCCTAGTTTTTAAATAAAATAATTATTTATTATTCAGTTTGTCGATTATTAAGTTAAGTTGGCAACTGTTATTTTTCACTCCCAAGGGAGTAAAAAGTACTTTTTACTCCCTTGGGAGTGAAAAGTGATTCTTTACTCTCTTAAAACTAGTCATTAAATTTCGTATTATATACCGTCTGGAGATAAAATCATTTTATTTGTGTTATTTGAAAAATTAAAACAAGTTACGTTTAAAAAAAAAATCTTTGGTTAGAAGTATAAAAGGTTAACTTTAACCACAACAAATGGTCAAACTAATCTTTTTGAAATAAAAATTCGGAAGAATTCTCGTGATAAGGAATTTAAGACATTTTTATTTATTGTTGTTAGAAAGAACGAAACAGAGATTTTCTCTTATTGGAATGTTTCCCTTGTTTGATGCCCCTCTCTTTATATTCTTTGTGAGAAACTTTTTTACAAGAAAATGTTTGAGATCTAAGAAAGCTGTTAAAGGGTTTTAAAAGAGTAGATCTGAGGGGTATGGGATCAAATCCCGGAAGGGTCACATTGTTTCTGAAACCACTTATCCAAAAATATTTCATGCTTTTCATCCTTTTGTTAAAAAATGTACTTTAATTGAAACTTAGTTATTTTTTCATTGCTTCTTTTGGTATTTGAAAAGTTTTTTTTCTTGAGAGTTAGTTTTTATTTCTATTTTTCTTTGTTTATACCACAGGTTTTAAGATAAAGTTTTATGTTTGCACTAAAACCCCAAGGAACTAAATAAAGAAAATAAATTTAAAAAAAAAAAAATAATAATACTGATTGATTACATTATTATGCATTTAATAATTATTTTTGAATCCAACATTATTATGCTATTTGAATCATTATATGTTATGCTTGTGTTAGGCACACTCTTCTGTATAGCAATAGAAATTAAGTGGTCCTCGTAAATGAGCCACTACTTAAACCGGGGTCTGCTCCACTATGTACTGCTTGTTCCTAGTTGTGCTTACACAATTCGCACTCTTATTCAAGTCAATTGCACAAGAGTGGTTTTCACTAGCTTTTTTGAAATGGTCTATAATAGCGGAATTGCTCTATGCTTTGCACTTATTTTACTTTTAATTTTGTGATTTCTTTTCAGCATGTGATTTCTATTTCAGCTTTTTAAGACATTGATTTGCACTATGTGTCTCTTTAGTTATTTGTCAATGTATAAATCTCCGCCTGCCAAAAATTGTATTTGACTGTTCATGTGGCACGCATTCATTGCGCAAAGTATTGATACACTTGTAATATTGTAACTTAATTTATTACCATTAAGTGGGCAAAAAAATAAAGTAAAAGTAAAAAACTTTTAAGTTATAAATTGTTAAAATGAGTGAATTACCTAGAAGTAAAAATTTAGGACATGTAATACAATTCCTTAAAAGTTAAGTAGAAACTCGAGGAAAATTCACGAAGAAGAAGGATTACTTGTTTCCTGAATTAAATATAAAACAAGACTTTTTTGAAAAATCTAAAAGACATGTCCTTAAGGATGAGAAAAAAATCTTTAAGAAAAAGATAGAATTAAATGTCATAGAAGATAGAAAGAAGTCAAAGATTGTAAACATGTTAGGGCAAGTCTTAACTCCCTCAGGGACTCCCTTCAACTCGTACTATCCTTTTTTTCTTAATGCCTCTTCTATAAATAGATTTTTTTTTAAAAGAAGTAAGAAATTTTCACCATCTTAAAGACATGAAGTCAAGATATAAGGGGAGAAAAGTTAAGGATTTTTTTGGCAGAAGAAAATCGTATAAGAGAGTTGTTTTTACTATTTTCAGTTAGTCTTATGAGAAAATAAGGAAAATTTTATCTATACGGATACCGATTCACTTATAATTTTGTTTTAAATATCACATCAACTTTTAAAACTTGCTTTCATGAATTTGTTATATCAATATTTTCAATTTTTTTATCTACTAAGTAATATTTTGATGTATTATGCATTTACATATATATTCTGGTGTTGATTTATTTGTTACTGAGTGTTCACAAGTTCGTATCTTGTTTTACACATTACATGCAAATGGTCTCCGCCTTTATAAGATCTTTCCGTTTGCTTATTTTAATACTATTTTCAGCGAAGAGGTTTTCACGTGTTCTTATAGACTTTTTACTTTGGAAAAATAAACATGTTAAGTCGTGAAAATACCGGCTGACTTCAATATGACCTTACCTAGAAACTCTCTTATTTTTTTCCTTACTTTTAGTGAGGAAAAGTCATTTTCGTCCTATTTTCTTTATTTTAAACAAAAAAAAAACCGTAGAATTGTTCGATGTGTGTACGTTTTTATTTCATACTATTTACATTTTCACTAAAGTTTATTCATGATAAGAAGGGAAAAAAGGAAGAAATAAGGACTATACATTTAACTTCCAAGATGCCGACTGTACTGACACTACTTGTCGACAAGGAATGGTACAGGATGTAACCGCTGTGCATTGATAATTATTTAGATTCTTTAAATTTGTCATATGACAGGTAGATTACATTTTCAGTAGATTTAGTAGAGTGCTGAATCCAGTTACTCAGGGCGACAGATTTAATATTTCTCATTGTTATGTTAAAAGTTCCTTCATCTTATACTATTTATTTATTTATTTATAATATACGGCGTGAGCCAACATAAAAAAAACAACAAAAATTTACAAAACAAAGATAAAAATTTATTCTATTTTTTATAACAGCAAAATAGAATTTAATATTTATTGCATTTAATGCACTTTTTATAATATAACTTCTTTCTTACGATTATTTATTTAACATAAGATGTTATTGAAACATATTACAACACAACATCCTTATAAAATCACGGCCGGGTTTCAAATTCTGTTTAAAACCCAATTTAATTCACTAAAATAGTATTTCCAAAGGAAAATAGTCCTTTTACACTTATCTCTTAAACAATATCTTTCTGCTTTTAAACACCGACTTAACCTTTCTTTCGAATAGCAACTAACGCTTAAAATGTTAATCCTTGCGCCAAAATCTTAAAGGCTTAGACCTAGGCTTTTCGTGACCAATCGTTCGCTCTCGACCGATCGCTTTGAGAGCCAATAATCGCTATTTTCATTGAGATTTGATCGTAATCAGCGTTAACATAAAAGGTTATATATATTATATATATATATTATATTATATAATATATATATATATATATATATATATATATATATATATATTATATGTATATATATATATATATATATATAATATATATATATATATATATATATTATATATATATATATATATTATATGTGTTGTGTGTGTGTGTGTGGTGTGTGGTATATATATATATTTAATAGAAATGCATGTCTTATATTTTTATAAATTAAGTAAGCAATTATAAATATATATATATGTGTGTGTGTGTGTGTGTGTGCATAATGGAAAAGCATGTTTTATTTCCCAATAAATTAAGTTACTCAACAGTTAAAAGTAATATATATATATATATATATATATATAATATATATATATATATATATATATATATATAATAGAAAAGCATGTCTTATTTTCCCATAAATTAAGTAAGCAATTAAGAAACACAACAGTAAACATTTAAAGCTGTGTCCAGGAGCATTTCTGATAATTTAAACAGAATGAAATACCTATTTTTATGATTCCCATCTTATGTAGAAAAACTTATATGTCTGTACTTAGTTTAAATGAATGAAGTATTTTTAAAATTAAATCATTAAATATCTAAAATAAAAATATTTAATATCTCTATAAACGTGTACAATATTTATTATTTATCATGTTTGTTGATGTATTCTGTTCTGTTTTATTTCACCCACGTGTCTCTGAACTTATGAAAAAATAACTTTTAGAACAAATATACTACTTGCTCTGACATATTTTACTTTCCTTATTATTATAATTAAATGCGTTTCATTTATTTTACTCTCTTTTTATGTATTATTTATTTTTGAATCAATCTTTATATCCTCCGTGAATAAAATTATAAGGAAATGAAAAGTTTTATTTTACTTATTTGTTTTCTTTTTTAAAATATTTGGTGTTTAAATAAAGCTAATTAAAATAAGATAGGGCGTAGGGAAGGAGGTAAGGGGGGATGTAAAAATAAGGTAAATAAATAATAAGCTTTAAAATTAGATGCTCTACATTAAGCCTATGTAAATATTAGCCTCTGAGATTTTAACAGTAAATTATATATTCAGGGCTTAAAGAGCTTGGAAAATTCTTTTTGAAGAAAAAGGTTCCCTTTTTCAAAAAAAGAAAGTATAGGTTTGCACAGGGAAATAGGAGAACAAACATATTAACTTTTTGTACATTTGGACTGTCCCTTTTAAAATTAGTTTTTGTTTTCAAAGGCTTTTCTTTTAGTGAAAAGATTAAAAGAAAATTGACCTTTAAAGAATTTTGCGTCTACAATAGCTAATGGATTTATAATATTACGCTTGGAGATTAGCTGTTAAACTGAAGTATTAACACAATGTGTATAAATTGACGTGGAACATAGCAGTGTTTCACTTATACATGGGAAGGCGTACCCAAATTAGTACACTGGGACATTGAAACTCAAATCGACATCCTGGCAGCCTTAATTAGGCACTTACGATTACCCAAGGTTATAATTATATTAATAACCTGTGTCAAGTAATATGTAAATATGGGATAACTACCATTGCTTTGCGACATTTAAAGAGACTAATACTTAGAGAGAGGATACAACAGCTCTTATCATTCCCTAGGTAGCTTAGTACCATAACTGTACTGTGTTATAGTTCATGTAAATATTACATTATTTTTCGGCCAGTTTATCTTAAATTTAATAAAATGAATTTAAAATAAGTTATCTATTACGCATATTCTTTAATTATCTGTGTTGTGTAAAGTGAATTAATGTGACGTCACTAAAAAATTCTCGCCGTTTGTAGGGTGCATTTTAGATATATACTTCGATAGGGATTGAAAAGGGGTGGAGAGTCTCTAGTCTCCCACTAGGAGGAAGACTGAAGAAGGAGTAGTAGACAGTAGTAGTAGACAGACCGTTTAGTAGTAGACAGACAGTGAGACAGTAAACTGTCTCACTTCTAGAACCCTTATTACTGTATTATTCTACCTAAGTACTCCTGATTTTTTTTCCGATGGAGATTATTTCCAAGGCTTTTATACTTCTTTTGTGGCTCCATTGTTCCCATTCCGAAAAAAATATAATATAGAAATAGACATTATACTAATCAATACATAAATTTATGAAGTAATATAAAGAACCATAGATGTTTGTAAATCATAATAAAAATAGTATGAAGAAAAAATGTAGTAAGCTTGTAGAGAAACTATATGAGATAATTAAAAATATCAAGACCCATTTACAAGGTTTCCCCATTTGTTTTTAAATTAATGTGGATTGGCAAATTTTATTAATTTATTTATTCTATTAAATATTAATGGTCAGTAAACCATGAGTGTCTAAAGTAGGACACAGTCCAATTTAATGTAATGACCTTTGGTTGTTTCTTGTAAAATCGGCAGATTTGGCTTTTCATTGGCTGACTTATCTGATGTATATTTCTTTTTAGTATATATTGACTAGTAAGAACACCCGTTATGTCATGACAAGTTTCCTTACTCAGTGACAATATAGTCTGTGACGTGCAACTTTGTTCATATTAATATCTTATACGTTGACAAAATTAAGAAAACAGGGGAGCTGGGTTATCCGGCGCGTCCACCATTTATATGATGATCTTCTTGAACTCCGCACCTGAATTTTATGGATAACAGAATTGATTCTAAAATCCCAATGCTCTTTGAATAACAGTAAAAATCCTGGTACACAAATAGTAGATTTAAAGTAACTGCAGTCTTAAAATAAGAAAACAGCCCCTATTGAAGAATTTAAATTTTCTAACAAGACTACCTCGTTAAAATCTATGTTGTATCAAAACAGTGATGACTCATTAAAAAGGAATAATGTTGTTGTTGAAACGCCTGCCGTATTTAAGTGAATGTAGAGAAAAATAAATTTGTTTTAGGCTTCGCCCCAGACTTAGCCTGTAAAGTACATTACGCGTCTGAAAAAGGTATTATTTAACTTGATCCTAACTAAGTCCCAGTAAATATCTCTTAAACAAATTATTTTATAATTTTCCTTCTAAAACCTTTTGCCTGGGTAATCATCTTTATATTTAAATAATTTTCCATTTCCTTTTTAAACGTAGAGGTCATTTTACAATTATACCTTTAAATTCTATTACGGATAAAACCGAGGGAGGAATTTCGGAAAAAGAGATACAATTGTTAACAGAGGCAGAGAAGATAGTTTTCCTTAAGGGTACGAAAGAGAAATTTATAAAGGAAAACCTAAAAGGTTTAAATAAATTTGCATACGACAATACTCCTCTTTAAATGGTTTTATAATAAAGTTGTTAAAAGTAGAAGATACTTGTTTTGGCTATTAAACAAAATTTGAGAACACCTTTATTATTTTTTTATAATTGTAAAGTGTACTTTAATATTAGAGGAAGAGAAGTAAAACAATATGGTAAAGAAAATATTAATACCTTTATAGGTAAGGTGAAATTTGGGAGGAGAAAACAGAATTACAGCTACCCCCTGGAGGGGTAAAAAGGACAGAAGTACATACTATATTCACAAAAGGTTAATTCTTGTTTCGGAATCAATTATTCTCAAAGGCAGGTCTAAAGGGAGCATGCATGATTAACCCGGGCTCATTGCAGTATCGATCAAAGTAAAATTCGCCCGGGGCTTTATTTGACCCTTCCCCCACCCCCTGATAATAATCATTGTGAAAATGTTTAAAGATTCAACAACATTTCCCCTCCTGTTTTTCCTCTCCTTTAACGATATTTTCATTTTCTCTTTCTATTTAAAATTTCCATCTTTACCTTGATTTTCTGTTCACGTTTCTTTTAATCTTTCTTATGACGATGCTTAAGTTTTAAAGGCGATGCTATGGATTTTTTCTGTTCACTTGTTTTATAATAAACTCACAGTAATACCCGAGCTTCGCTCGGAAAACATTTTATTTATCAAACAACATATTATTAATTATTCCTTTGAGGACTACAGCAAATAAAAGTTCCTTATTATTATTTAAGAACGGATTTCGATGAGTCATATGTTCATTTTGACCCATAAGTAGTCTATGTTTAAAGTTTAGTTAAGATGCATCAGTTAAATTCTGATCTTAATACATCTAAAACTAGTATTTATTTACACTAATCCTCTATTTTTATTTGTGAAGGAATTCCGTTGAGTCAAATAATGTGGTCAGTATGACCTATGAGTCGTCTAAGAGTAGAGTTTAGTCATGGTTCTGAGCTGTAAGCAATCTAAATTTTGTTTACACTCCGTCTATTTTTTTTAGAGGACAGAATAGTATTATTTAAAATATATAAATATTATTTTTATATTATTTTAGACTCAAATAGTGTTTTGAGTACAGTATGAATATAGAGTTTGCCAAGAGTAAAAAAAATTGTTGTTTTCAACCATTTCAACAATTTTGTTGAAATTGTTAATATTTTGTTGAAAAATATTATCTTTATTGTTGCCAAATTCTTTCTATATCAATACTTACTTGGCTTTAATTTGTATTGCAATGTCTAATATTTAAACTTTGGGCACTTTTCCGTCAAATATCGGTCTTAGACAACATTTGCAAGGGGTTTTAGATTCCATTTGTATTTTATTATTTTTTACTTAAGCATTTTGCATGACAGAATGTTGTTGAGTGTATTTATTATCCTAAATGCATTGGATTGCTTCACTCGCCAGGATATAGTCAAGTGTAAATGGTATTAATAAAAATATATATAAACCCTAAAAAATCTAACCCCTCTAAAAAAGGGCTAAAAGTCTAAACCCCAAAAAGCCCAATAAAAGTATACCTTCTAATCAATTTTTTTCCACTTTTTTTCAAAATTTGGCGATGTTAATTACTCCACTAAGAAGTTACCTTACTCAATAAACCCTAAGTTCAATTAATTTATGCCTATTGGTTCCAAATTTTAATTGCACAATTATACAGGTCTACCCAGATTTTTAATTACATACACTCATTCATAAACACACACATATGTGTGAGTGTGTGTGTGTATATATATATACATACATACATGTATATTAAATGGAAAAGCATGTCTAATTTTCCAATAAATTAAGTAAGCATAAACTTAACAAAGCTCTTAGTTATAGAATGGTGTTGCGTGATTTAACCCTGGGAAATGAGAAAACTAATTAGCTTTTCTTACACATGATCTTACAGGCTTGCTCTGTACACTGCTGTTTGGCGTGTTAAAGCAATAATCATAAAACTCGTACTTGTAAATCATACTAAATTATAAGCTATTAAACAGCTAATTAGCAAATTTTACGACTGAAATTGTTTTTATCTACTCACGGCAGCAAAATTAACCATTACTGGACTGTTTTTAAGCTGCAAAATGTCATTTTACCTACACTGTCAAACAATACGGGAAATATTTTAAAACAGTACGCAAAATGTTTCAAAACAGTACGCAAAATGTTTTGGTAATGAAAAAAGTACTAGGGAGTTATGGCTCATTTAAATAACATGGGAAACAAGTCAAAACTCCCTAGGCGGGAAAATGAATGAGCGGAGGTTATTATTTTACAAATTATTGCGTGAATTTCGGTATTGTTTTATTTTGTAAACTATGGTTATTCTAGCTTGTTTCTAGTATGTAACTTTCTTTATTGTTACTTAAAATTACGATATTATTATTAAATGTTTAACATTTGTTTATCTAATAATATATAATGTTTTGGAAACAAATTGGCAACACTGATAATTTTGGCATTAAATTAAATTATTTACCAGCTGTTTATGAATCGACAGATTTTTGATGTTTAAGTCGTCAGATTTTTGTATTTCATGTTGTTATATTTAGTTTAAGTATATAAAGTTACAAAAATAGAACGTTATCACTAAAGTTAAGTTACTAAAACATAATGAGTGAGAACAACAGTGAAGTGAATAAAGATACAAACATTGTTGACATTGACGAGTTATTGGACCACACTCCACCGGATATTGTCAGCGTTGCATCTACTTCAAAGCAGTCTTTACTATCTGTAAAATCTCGCAGCAAGTATTTAAAATAATCTCTTGTGTATTTGTTCTGCCGTTAGTAGATAAAATAGTATATGCTACTATGCAGCAAAGGAAACATTGCAGACTCGTGCAATTAATTACCTGCCTCGGCTTACGCCTCTGCAGGTAATTCGCCATTTTCCAACCTCGGCTTCGCCTCGTCTGTCAAATGGGTTAATTACCTGCCTTGTCTTACGCCTCTGCAGGTAATTTCCATAGGCCGCCCTCGCCTTCGGCTCGGGAGCAAATTAATAAAACTCGTCTGCAAAATTCCATTTTGCTGCCTAGTAGCATAATATACTATTATGATCACAGAAATTGACATTTTCTTGCTACTCGATCCAGAATCGTGACTTACTTGATCAATTTTTAATCTAATTTTTAAATTATTTTTACCGGTGTTGAAAATAATAGTCCAATAGCCGGACCTGAAAAAATTTGACTTATTTTGTACTACTTCAAACCAAATTAAATTATGAAGGGAAAACATAGTCTGCCTATCCTGAGTAAAGCCTTTCATATGATTCCGCTTGCTCAAAATTTTATAAAATCACACTAATTCCAGTTTTCTTGCAATAATTGGCTCCCTGTAGGTCGTGTGCAAAACATGAAGAGAACTTTTTTAAAGCTGTTAAAATTTCCTATAAATCGAGCGTTAAATCGTCAAAATCAAATGAATACGACTAAAGTTATGGCTCTTTCAAAAACATCAAAAGAATAGTTAATTTATGCAAAGTCAGCGATTTCCTTTGAAAAAATATTGACTTTTTGTACATTTTTTGGCCATTTAACAAATGTCATAACTTTAGTTAGTATTTGTCCGACTTTGACGAAAAAACACATTTATAGAAAATGTACTCTTCATGTTTTGCGTAAGATTTACACGGCGCCACTTATTTCTAAAACTGGAATTAGTGCGATTTTATAAAATTTTGAGCATGCGCATATGATTGAAAGGCTCTACTAATTTGGAATGATTTGGTTTGAAATAGTACAATAAGTGTTTTATTAAAAAAGTAACCTACATGAATGTCGTTTCTGAAATTAGGTAGTAAGAATTTAAGTTACCACTAATGTTACTCTTGTGGCAGCCTTTTTATCCCATGGAAATTATTTCCATGGCACTTAGACCTCTTGTGGGTCTATTTTTAAAGTATGGTGTTGCGTGATGAAAATAGTTATTTATGCCATAAGGCTGAGAAGACATGAAGACATGAATTGCCAAGACATAAAACATTCTCAGCCGGATGGCACACCCTATTTTTTTTTGAGGTAGCACTCATTAAATAAACTGCGCTGTATACTTAATTAAAAAAAAAAAGTTCAATTAACTCCATATTATCGTCGTCATTGAATTCATCCATAGCTTCACACTTTTACTCAAAAATGTAAAAGCTTTAAAATAAACACACAAAAATTGTCAATTAACGCCTTTTAAAAACGAAAAAAATTAGACTACGAAAAAACAGAAGCAAAATGAACGTTTTTAAAGAAACCTCATGAAGGTTTTACACAGATTGTTTTTTTTTTAACACGCTACATTACAGTAATGGCGGCAATATGAAATTACTTTTACGTCCTAGGAGTTTTTTTTTACATTCATTATTGTCTCGGAGGTGAAAAGTACTAAATAACCTCCTATAACAATAATGATTGGCTTCTCTTCCTAAAAACGGCCCAATAAAGTGCTCAATTACGTACTACCTCAAAAAAATCATTTTTTTTTTCTTTTATAAATAAAAAACTGAACTAAATAAGAAATGAAACAGAAAAGCACTATCTTATTTGTCTTATGACACATCCAAAGAGCCTCCATGGAAGTGTGTTTTTTACGTTCGGGTGGTAAAATTGTGCAAAACAGTAGCTTCTAGCTGACAAAAGTTACTTTGGCAAGTCACTTATTTGAATTCAAAAAGTGAATAAGGGTAAACTTGTTACTCTTCTAAAGTTTTTAAGTCTGAAGTCGTCGTAATGCCCTGTATAAATAATATTATTGTGAGGAAACAAATCATTTAAACAACTTGGGTCATGGTCACAATGATCGTGGTCATAGGACATGGTCAGATTATGGAAATTATTCCAACCAATTTATTTGAAAAATCGTATTTTTCTTTACTGGATAAAAGTCATCAGAAATATATATTAAGAGAAACAAATTGGGTTAAGTGAATTAAGTTTTTAAGAAGTTTTGTTATTTAAGTAATGAAAAGGACTTAGCATAGAACTTGAGAGAAAAGCATTGGTAAAAGCGGGACACTTTGTCGTGGAAAGTCTAAAGGCTGAAGGGAAAGTCTAGGAGCAGAGGGGTAGTCTTAGAGGCGAGAAAATATCTCGCAACTTTCTCGAGACCTCTTGAGAATAATATTTTAGTCTTTTTGACACTATTATCTTATAACTCTATTGATATTAAATTCATGACATTAAGCAAAGTATCTCTACATTGAATGCGAAGCGATGAGTAAGAACATTTCTTAATGCTTCGCATAAATTTCATGTTTCGTTGCGTCTTAGATGTATAAGCTTTGTTTCAAGGGGTGATGTATTTGGTTTATTCATGACCCTATTTACTCAGAAGATGTTGCTAGTTTCGTATTTTTCAACTTTGTAGATGTAAATTTTTTTTCGATTATTTGCTCTGAAGGTGATAAAGTAAAGGGTCTGAAATAAAAATTAGCCGCGAAAAATTAAACTTAACTTTTCTTATATTTTAAAATTTATTACCAAAAGGACAAATCTGCGACCCGTGTTTAGTAAATTTTTTTAAACGAAAATTCAATTTGCATGTCGGCGTATTATTAAATAACAATTTTGAACAGAATCTACCATATTCAATGTAACATTCATATATTTGATATGAATAAGCGATATTAAAATATACATCATTTCATACAATCGAGTTTCATACAAACGAGAGACACCTAGGAAATGTTACAAGCAAAATGCAATGCTGCATCTGGGAACTGTTCCGTATTCGTCATCATTAATGGCTCAATATAATGTCTCTCATACAATTATATTGTGTCAACTATTCGTTTTGCAAAACTCGGTAGTATCAAATGATATATTATGTTTTTGCTTACCATGCATGATGGCGGTAAGAGAGCACCACTCGTCTCTGGTAAATACTTCACATTATATTTTTTGGAATTAATTGAAGGTCAGAGTGAGTTCATCCTCTGTCGGCTCCCTGATGAGTTAGACGTAACGAAACAGAGTGAGACATGACATTATATCGAGCCATCAATGATGACGAATGTCGAACAGTCGAAATGATGGAACAGTTCCCAGATATAGAATTGCATTTTGCTTGTTACATTTCCTAGGTGTCTCTCGCACAATCATATTATTAAAATATACCTTATACATGCAAATAAAATATCTTTATTTAGTTTTTCTTCTTGTTTCGTAATTACTTATACATACATACATACATATATATATATATATATATATATATATTATATATATATATATATAATATATATATATATATATATTGTGAGCCCTTTGTCCAATCAAAAATCAAGTTATTTGTTTATTTTTATTTCTGATTGAGATTTTTTTAAAGACTTCTTTTTAGGTAACCTACGTAAAAATTTGTTCTTTATTGCCCAGTTATTGTAAACTGGGGGTTGACGAGTAATGATTTGTCGGAATCAGGGATAAGTTTTATTTCTAAACTGATATTATTATTGACACCTAACTAACAACATGTTGTTTCTTGTGTTGCAGGAGATGAAAGTAAACTATTCAACGTCACCCGGATTACCTCAGCCCAAGCAGGATACTAGTAGTGAGTTTCTATTTACTAATATTACCTAAAATTATTATAGAATTTGTATAAGAGTAGATCAGAATAATTATCGATGTATAATTATTTTTTATACATAGTTTTTTTACATAACTAGTTAAAAAAAGTGTAATTTAGGCCGATTATCAAGTTAAATGGACTGTCGACTCAAAAGTGGAAGAATATGGGTTCAGTTAGACGCAAGCGCGGCGGCGGACCTACCTTTCAACTAAGTGGGCGTGGCTTGATTTCCCACATTTTGTCCACATTCGGTTTGAAAATAAATTTGTATACCTTGTATTATACTTTAACAAGCTGAAGCACTTCGCGCGACCTTGGTGGTTTTTAAACTTCTACAAAACGAATCTGATGGGAGGCTAGTTTGCATTTGATTTAACAATTTATAAAATTAAATGCATTTAATTATGGGAGTACTGCCCCCCAAAAAAATTAAAAAAAATGTATTGCTTTAATCAACTTTTTTGATTTCAAACGGATTTTAAACCAATTAATTTTTTTGGTCGGGCCCCTCTTATAAATTTTGAGGTTGCTGTCCCCAAAAAAATCAAAAACAAATTATTGCTCTAAAACTTGTTTTGACCTAAAAGCGATTTTGAGGCAGTAACATTTTTTTTGTTCGGATCCCCCTAATAAACTTGGGGGATCCCGCTCCTGAAAGATGGAATAATCCCAATAATCAGTCTCTAAACCCAATAATAGGAAACACTTTTTATTTCTAAGGGAGAAAAATGTAAGTTTTTCTCCCAAGGGAGTTTAAAGTAACTATTTCTCTCTAGGAAGTGAAAAGTGATTCTTTAATCCCTAAAAATTAGCTAATAAACTTCACATTATATACTGACTGCAGATAAAGAATTTTCTGGAGATATATTAATTTTGTATTTGATCATGAATCATTTAATCTAACATTTATCACATAATTATGGTTTGATACCGTCGATAAAGTTCGTATGGGAAGTAATAAATTGAAAAATATATATATAGACACGTTTATATTATATCATATTAGTAGATCAATTAATTGGCTATTTGGCCAGTTTATTGTTTTGTGGCGTAATGTGCCACAAAGCGGTCACATTTTTTACTCTTTTGATAATCTAATTTTGTAAATTGTATCTACACCTAAGGTTTGCTGAACTTTCTTGTGGATTTTTGTGTTTATTTCATTTTTGTTTTGTCAACTTTACGCTTCTATATTATCATTCTTGCTAAGAAACCAGTACATGGTATTTCTAAGTGTAGCAAGGTATACAAAATTATCATTTTTTCATTTTCTTTTTGTTTTTCGTCAAACAACAATTTCTTGCTTTGCCTTATTTTTTCTCAATTTATTTTATCCTTTATTTATTTTTTATTATTTTCATGTTTACTTTATTTTCCCTTTCACAATTTTTCAAACTAAGTTTTGATCTTAATAGCACGTTTTTCATTTGATTTTTGTGTTTACCATTTAATCTCAATCCTCTCTTTTATATTTAAAAAATAAAAATAAATGTTTTCATTTTTTTATGTTCAAAAAATGAATATTTATAGACATAAAAAAGTTTCAAAAATAAGTAATGAAATAAATAAATATAACTTTAAAACTGCTGTATAATTTAAAATACTATTATTTTCAAAACTGTTTTTACTTTATTCTTAAGTAAAAAACAGTTCTTTTCTTTTTTTAAAAAAAAGGAAAGAAATTCCACTTACTCTGAGTTAACATTTTCCAAATTAAGTTTTTTTCTAAATATTATAAAAAACGAATGATAAATATTTTATGGAAATATTAAGACCGCCATTTTATTTTTAGAATTTCCTTTTTCGTTTCTTTAAGTTAAGGAAGACATTTTGAAAAATTAGGAGTTTTCCCTAAAGAAAAAGGAAACCCAAAAGGAAAAGGTACAAAAGAATAAATAGTCTGTCATTTATTGTCGGCGTTTCTTTCAAATATGTTTTTTTTGTTCGTAATAGAGAGATTTCCTTTGTCTGTGAAATTTGATGTGTCTGTTATTTCGTTAACATATGCAATGGTTTTTTAGCGAGTCCCTACTGGAGCAAAATAAGCTACTTACCATTTTCCGCTTACGAGTATTACAAATTAATTTTGCGGAATCATATAATAATCATTATTATAATATCAAATTTTGTTCTGTACGTCAATCATATATTTTTAATACATAAATAAATAAATAAATATAATATAATATATATATATATATATATATATATATATATATATATATATATATATATATATATAATATATATATATATATATATTATATATATTATATATATACATAATATATATATATATATATATATATATATATATATATATATATATATATTATATTTATTTATTTATTTACGCAACAACATAATACAGCATTAAAATAACACTGATAAATCGGGAACGAAGAACCTAGGAACCTTTTTTCATTACGTTAGATTAGCTACGCTCATCCTCCCAACTTCGAACTCGCTTCGCTCATATTTAGAATCTAAAATTCGCCATGTATATACTACACACGTTTATATACTTGGTTTGCTCGCCCTCAGATAGTAAATACATCAGTTTCATTCCCATGAGTCACCCATCCAGGCACTATCCACGCTCGTTGTTGTTTAACTTTTATGATCAAAACAAATCATGGGTATACTTAGCGTATCGAAATAAAAACTTAGTGTACATATTTACTACGTATTGGTTAACACTAGTACCAAATTTGAATAGGATTATTTTACGATTTCTTACTATTGTATAAAAAACGTACACAAGTCATTTGATATTGATTGAACTAATGCTGATAATAAGACGAAACTCATCATTTTACCGCGTTTTATGATTTTTTGAAATTTTTGCTAAATTATTGCGAGTTAATGACGTCTTAAAAAAATTCCGGATAGCTAAAGCTATAGTCTGATTTTTGTACAAAGTTTAAACTCTCTAACACTCTAACATAAATACCATTTGGAGCTACGATGATAACAGACACACACCTACAGATAAACAACTTTGTAAAAACTAATCTTGAGGTTTTAAAATCAACTGAAACATATTTTCTGGTAACATCCCGGATTCGGATTTTTGCCCCAATACAATACTTTTCTTATATACATACGGTATAAATGTAGAAAAGTAAAAAAAAAATGTAAGAATATTTAGTATTTGCGAACCATTAATCTAAACTTTGACCATTTTGTTCGTGCGGAAATTTTCAAAAGAAATCACGCTCATGAGGTTATATATATATATATATATATATATATATATATATATATATTATATATATAATATATATATATATATATATATATATATATTATTATATATTATCAATCATATTGTACAATCAAATTTTATTAGATTCGTAGGGATTGTGAAGATAGGTTTTTCTGTGATGTTCGTATCATGGTAGCTTTTATTATATTATAGACCTCTTATATAGAGCGGAATGTTGTAGTTCAAGGAAAGATTTAAGAGCTCTCATAAGATCCTTAACTCTTATATGCCCTTATAAGAGGTCCCAGATCTTAAACCGGATTCAAGAGTTCAAGAGCCATTTCTGCTTACCTGTTTTGTTACCTTTTAATAGTTTGATTGCATTTACCAATTTACAGTTTGTTTAAATAAACAGTAGACAACTACAATAATTTTTAATGAACAGTAGACAACTAGAGTAAATTTTAAATACAGACAGACAACTTTGCAAAAACCAGTCAGGAGACCTTAAAACGCCTGAAACGGATAATTCCGGTTTCATCCCGGTTTTCGGATTTTTTGTAAACACAATACTTTTTCCTATATACCTACGGTTTAAATGAGGAAAAGTAAAAACGATCACCGGGTACCTTAGTACTTTAACTCGTGCTACATAACTTCGGTCTTGCTACGTTCGACATTTACATAGTTAAATAGTTCGAAATTTATGTAGTTAAATGAACCAAATGTCTAGGGTGTTATATTTTAAGGCGAATTAAAGCTGAGGAAAGTATTGCAGTAGATATCTGTTTAGTTTAATTAAGTTATTCGGGTAAAAAGTTATACTTGGAAATCCGATGCATTGCGTCCGACCGTTCCGTATGTCTTGACATAGTTCACTCATGCGCAAGACGACAACTTTAAAGAATCACTTTTATCTGATCGTGCGCGCATTCGCTAAGTTTGATTATAGCAGCCATCATTTATCTCAGTTTAGGGTAAACACGATAATTTTCCTTTACACGGTATTAGGTGAAGAAATGTAAAAAATTGTGCGCAAGAAAAGAACACTCTGTGCTTGTTAAAGTTGTTTGTTCCATTGTAAGAAGCGACCTAAAACTGATGTTAATCAGTTAATCAGGGTTCAGATAACACTTTTTGCGGTACTGGAATATACATTTTAAGCATTGTAACACCCAATAGGTAACTAACTACAAATTTTCAAAAAAATAAAAAACAACAGAGTAATTTTTATTTCTTTACTAAAGTCAGTGAGAAGTACTTTGTTTTGAAGAGCTCAAGTAAAGGAAGAGGGGGAATTTTGAATGGATCAACGAGCAACAAAAAAGGAGACAAATAAGTTACCTCTTGAAAAATTTATGAAAATGATACCTTTACATCTTTGGGAGCAACATGTTTTTCTTTAGCAAATATGCTACGTTTTTTAATACAGTACTCTGTCATGCTAAGTATATTTTCTTGTATATTTTTACTTTATATTTTGTAACAAGATATACATATAGGGTATTAAAATATTGTCGAGTGAAAATGGTAAAAGTTGGTTATTCTTGACTTGTTTAATGTAATTTAAATCGATGTCAGTGTGGTGAACGTTTTTTTAAGGATGTTAACTTTCTTAAAATTTAATATAAACATTAGTTTGTTGTTCAACATTAATGTTGTTAGTTTTTTTTTTGTAAAAAAACATCATTATTTTAAGTAAAAACTTTGTGTGAGGGAAATGAATGGTGTAGGTGAATCTTTTTTTAATTCTGAAACTTTAGGATAAAACCTTACTGAAAGTTTAGGGTTAACCTCAGTGAAATTTTAGGGGTAACCTTACTGAACGTAAGGTTACCCCTTACCCTTACAATAACTAAACGTAATGACCCAAATTCATCGAACAAACACACCGGTCTAGACAAAATGCTAACAATGAAACCTAGTTCGTACCTATTTCAGAGTTGCTAAACTATTATTCCCTGGTAAAGTTTTGATAGACTTGTAATAGGAGACATCGAATACTCATAGACGTAAAAACATTTTACACAGTGAAATAATGTTTTATTTTGGGCGGCTGTAAAGTAGTCACTTTAAATCTTCTAAAAAGTATGTGAAATTCGTTTTCACTGCCTGTGGCAATGTCGCACTTTTTTACTCCAGGCGACTGTGAAAACTATGAAACTGTCGCTGGTGAAGTTCCTCAAATGTCCACTAGGTGGGCGCTAGTAGTTTACAACAAGGTTATGATATAACCTTCCTTGTTCTTATTTTGTTTATCAAATAAATAATCGAACGAAATAATCGAATTTCGTTTACGAAGTTTTTGTTATTTCAGAAAGTGAGTTATTAATTATTTATTATTAATAATTATTATCAAATAATCATGTATAGTGATTCAGACATTTAAAATACGCCGCTAGAATTGAAACTTTTGGCCAACGAGTCGATCGAAAGAAGTATAGCGTCAAATTGTTATACATTATACTGATTTGCTTCTAAATAGTTGTTTACTACTACTAAGCCCGAAGCATTTGCTACACGACTTGGAATGTCTTTTTTACTTCAGCTCCTTTTACTGCCTCGCTTCGCTCGACTAAAGAAAAGACATTCTCCGCAGTCATTTAACATAATGTATTATTGTTTATAAGGTAACTTTGTCTAAAAATACTGATTAATTATTAAGGAAAATTACTCTAAAATTTTTCTTTTTAAGAAATTTCTTACTCATTACTTGATTAAAAATATTACATTAAGCACTATAAAATGAAGCATAATTATCTTTTATCTTGCATGCGTCATAAGCAAGCATAAAAAAATCACAAGAAAATCGAAAGAAGAAACAAGTAAACTCACAAAAGCACGTTAACTTTTAATAACATCAAAAATAATTAAATATACACCCGTTCTAAAAATTTCTAAAAGGTACACAAGTTTTTTTCCGAAGAATGTTCGGAAAAAGTAATGATCTTATAATGAATGTATGGGAGGGCTAATTAAAGAACTTTAAAAGCAACCGGAATTAGCGTTTGGAAGAGGGAGAGAAGCTGGGAAATTTAGCTGTAAATAATGGAAATGTTAATACTTTAAGGGAGGGGATTTATTATTTATGTGAAGTTTTTAAAGCCGTTGGAAGTATTTGTAGATAATGCTATCGAGAGAGAGACTTGTAGGGCTAAGATCAAGTTGGAAGGGAAAGAAAGGGGGGGGGCTTTGATGGAGCGGCCCCGGAGCTGAAGAAATCTCAAGGATAATGGCTATCAAGAGAAAAATGAAAATTATATAAATAAAAAAATATAATCGAAGCAAAGTCAGCAAAAAATTGTTATCAAAGAAAAATTGCGAATTTTTATTTTAAAAATCAGCTATTGTAGAGATTTCAAAGATAATCTTAATGCCTGACTAACGATAAATGCCGTTAATAATACGATTTTCAATGAAGTTTGAAAGACGGATTTACGATGTTAAGTTTCTCAATTAAGTTTAAAATTAATGATCATTACAAAAAAAAAACTGCTCGAAAAATGTAATAGATATAATAATGATAAAGCTCAGCGTCTGTCCTCGGCTTGATGCTGAGCGTCAACAGCGCCGGTGAGAAGATATTATTATCTTGAGTCCAGTTGTTCGGTGGCTTACGTTTGTGCAAAACAACTCATTAAAGGAAATACATTAATTCGTCAAAAAAATGGTCTTTATAAGATTCAATAAAGACCATTTATTGGTCGGGTTGGCCGGGTTCATCGATTATAAAAAATAAAACTATTTTTATTTGCCAATAAGTATACAAAAATATACAATAGCTTGAGGTCATATATATTTTAATAAAATACATCGAATAATTAGAATACACTTAACAATGCATGACGTAATTATTTATTTAATTAAAAACTCTGATAAATTAATAAATGGGTTTTTTGATGAGCCTTTGCATTTTGATTTAAAACATTTTATTTCAGCAATTTCTTTTATATCTTGTGGTAAAGAGTTGTACAATACTACCCTGAGTAATCTGAACTAAATTTATATTTTGAATTTTTATGTTGGTTTATTCTTAATAAATGTTTATTTCTGGTATTATAATATGGGGTTTTATCTATCTAAATGATAGATTATATTAAATATTGATTTAAAATATTTTAAATCAAATCTAAAATTCATCAACGATAACCTCTGTACAAGTCCTTATTGAGGATAACCACAGCTTTTGGCTGACTTGCATGTGAATTAGTATCAGTGTAATTAACACGTTTATAATTTTATAAACAATAAATGGTGTTTGTAATGTTATGAGTAATAATAATACTAATGTATTATTAGTATTAGCCCGGTTATTTTATCTATCTAACCAAAGTTTATACAGCCTTGCCTGACAAAGACACCTAAAATAACTTTCACATCTAATTAGCAATCAAATAGAATGATCTTTTAGGTCGGTATTTAAAAACATTTTTCAAAAATGTCTTCTAGTTTCATCGAAGCCTTTTTCCCAAAATTTTCATAGCTCTCTTGAAGAGCTAGCTGTTTCTAGAAACATTGTTTAAAAACTCTTTTACATAGTTCCTAGCTCTTTTCTATCTTTTAAATTACTATTTAAATAATGTAAAACTACTAAAGCCAGTTGCCAACAAAATCCCGTCTTAATAATAAGAAAATTTATAAAAATTATTCCGTTTTTACTTGGTAGCTAGAGTTTTCCATGTAGAAAAAAAGCTTTTAATACAATCATGTTTATGCTAAGATAATATGTTCAATTTTAAACATGTTCCGAAGAGCCCTGAAACCCATTTTTTTATTTTTCAGCAATAAAAAACAAACAGAGCCCATGTTACAAAATTGATTGAAACAATATCTGTCAGTGTTTGATCAATCCTACCCTGTATTTACCCTCTCTCTACCTGTATCATTTTGTTGCCTCCCCCCTCCCCCATTCACTGCTATTTTCACCCTATACATTTTTCCCGTTATAAATTTTATTAAAGACAGATATTTGACACATTTTTCACGTGTAGCTGGGAGATTTGATGAGAATTTTCCGTTTAATATCCAAGTTTTATTGTAGCGGCGAAACCGCTGAGTAATTTATAATTTTCAAATATAAGATAGTATTTTCATTCACACTTTTCTTTCCCTTTTCGTAAGGAAAAGGAATGGCTAAAGATAAGTAGGACAACAAAATTTAATTGGGCATTAGTAATTGTTTTGTCTCCGTATCAAATAAAGTCTCGAATTAAATTAATTATTAAATATCTTACTTAAACTAAAGATTAAGACATTTTAAACTAAATGTCTTAATTTCAACAACTAAAGATTCCAATAAATGGTTTAATGTTTTATTTTAAATTCCCTTAATAGATTAGCTTATTTCTGAAAATACGCTAGTTATTTTTCTTTTCCAGTACCAGCGTAAGTATAATGAAAGTACTGCGTTTGCACTTCATTTGATGGATCGCCAGCAAGTAGGTCACATCGTATAAATTTAAATGGATTCCCATTCCTTGCATAAAAATCATAGAAGCTCGAACCGGGATCGAACACGTCTGGGTGGATACCACACGTGCTTGCTAACCATTAAACCCTAGAAATTTTATTGTAATAAAAATCTTGTTAGGTTCGCGAAAGAAGAAAAAATTAAACCAGCATCCTGCAACTATTGTTGTATCACAAAAGTTATAAATTTATCGTTTATAGAAAGTTTACCAATAAGGTAAATATTCCTGGATTTCGCTTTAAAGTGTCAAAAGCATACAAGTTTTACTGTTCACGTGTGTTTGTAGTGCTTTATATCAGAAACAGTTTGCCCTTAAGGTATGTAGCAGATATGCTAACATATCCCCACTCGATTTAGTTTACCCCTTCCCTCCCTTTTCTATCCCCACCCATTCCTTAATATAAGTTTTCCGTTCTAACATACCGCCTGCTCTTTAATCTTGTAATAATATACTTTCCATAAAGCCATATAGAATGTTTTGTAAATAAATATTTTTCGTGTGTAATAAGATAATTTTAATTTAATAGGTCCATTTTAATAATAACCTTATCATACGTTATAATGAAGTTAAACAAATTATTTTCGGATGAAACTATAACCATATTGAGGTTAAATATGCCAACTAATATAACATAGATGAACTAAAAAATAAATTTTAAAATTTATTTTTTAATACATCTCAACTTAACTTTCTAGTTTCGTTATAGCTTCTTTTCAGAGCATATTATTGTTGACCTTTTTTATGATGATGTTGTTCTTCTTAAAATTTACATTTTCAGTCCTTAAAATGTCTCTGCATTATAATTCTGAAATGAAAATCTGATAAAACATTTATCAAGTTTAATCAAAAGTCGAAATAATATAATGCAACATGGACCAACTTAAGACTAACACATAAAATCAAAAGTATATATCAAAAGTTTGGAAAAGAATTTTACCAATTTAAAATAAAAATATTTACTTATTATATTTTTTGGCTTGTATGAGGGCCACTTTCATGAGTTTTGGCATACTCATGGCTTCTCATATATTCATTATGATCTTACCCGAAATCATACCTTAAATGTCTAAAGGATTAGGCATAGATCATAAAAAAGATAGATAAGTAAGTTCAAGACATTTAATTAATTATTAAATAAGAATAAACAGACATATTGGTTAAGCATTTTGACAATAGAATATTGGTACCTACTTAAGGTGGATACCCTAGAATATAATCAATAAGGAGAATTTACCTGTACTCATTTTAGTACCATGTCCTGAAACACTCTGAGGTCCCCTCTCTCTAACTTTTGCTTCCCCTGAGTCTTCTCCCTCCATCTCACATATACCCTCTCTTTCAATATATTCAGTTCTAGCGTAGTTAACATTTTAATTTAATAAATAGGACAAGTCAGCATTTTCCATGAACATTAAATGGTTCATTGACTAAGTTGTTTACAGTCAAATCATGTGACAGTTCGAAACATTAAGATTGGTTAAAATCGAACGTCACACTTGGCATTCATTTTTTCAGTCATTCAAGTTTTTTATAGCCTTTACCTTAATATAGCCTTTCAAGTACTTATATATATATATATATATATATATATATATATTTGTGTGTGTGTGCGTGTATGTATGTATATATAATGTGTATGAATAAATGTACTATATTTTGTTCAAGGTCTAATAAAAGGCATCCAGTCTTTATGTAATATATTTTTAGTAAATATAGATTAAATTAGAATGCTTTTTTTCTTAATATGAAAAAAATATTGCACTGAATGCACCTCTTATAATGAAGATAGATGAATTGTTTGCTTAAATGACTTGCACATTTCAAAATCCGTTAATAGTTGTTTGATGTAATTTTTGGTAAACGATTTTGATAACATTATAGAAGCAACGTAGATAAAATGAGATTTTGCCTTTGAGAGGGGAAAACTTTGCGAAATACCCTTCAAATCAAGTCAAGGCTTTGAGAGGCACGTTGAAGGGCTGCCAGACGAAGGTCCGCGTCAGATTCATCTTTACCCGCATCCACCCTTTTGCAACCCTTTGTTGTTGATCAAGCTCATTAAATAATCTAATTATATTTTAGGGGTTTTTTCATCATATTTTCCTGTCATGGTTTTACAAAGAGCCCTTATAAAGATATAATGTTTTAAAGAGGCTCTTTAACTTATAATTGACTGGAGCGATGAGGTGCAAGCGTACCTTTCAAAAACACCCCATTATAACCTATTTATAATAATTTTTATTTGTTTAATGTTAAATTTAGTTACTTATTATATTTAACGTAATAATTAGATTATTTGAATATATAATTCGAAGAGAAATATTTAGATAACATACTACCTAGGCTTCTGTTTTAATCTACGGTTTGTATTATTATTTAGCAGTATCAAGCTAGGTCAGTGTCTGGATGGGCGACTGATAGGAATAAAATAATTTCTGGTGGAGATTATCTCCAAGGCACTTAGACCTCCTATGTGGGACCATTGTGCCCATTCTGGAGAGGTTATTTTGTAGAAAAGGTGTACTAATAAATACATAAATGTGTTAAGTCAATAAAGAAAGATGATCATAAATAATAATAGAATTATAAGAAATAAAAACCATATAAAATAATTATGAAACACTATATGAGCCATTTAAGAGTCACCCGTGGTGTAGTGGTTAAGGTACGCGAGCAATACACATACGAATGCACTTTAAACTTCCGAGTTTATTTAGTCATGGGTTCAATCCCAGCACGGGCCTCAAGGATTATTATAAAGATTCTGCGGACTACGTCTTTCAGAAAGGACGTAAAGCCGGTGGTCTCGAGCCTGTGCGTCGTCAGGTACTCGTTAAATATCCCTTATCCTAAATGAAACTGGGTAAATGAAGGATGGGTAAATAATAGGCAAAATTGAGGACCATCATAGTAGATTCATTATAATACTATAGGTGTCTGCCTTGTAGTTAAAGTGTATGCAGGTTTGGTTTAACAGCGAGGGCACGTGTTGTTCCTAGTTTTCACTAGACTATAAGAGTCAGTGAAAAATATGTATGATTGCTTGAAAAAGCATGAGAAGAACCATACAAATCCACGACTCTTCTGTCTAGATTAGATGAAATATACCTACACTTGAAATTAAAAGTATTAGAACACTATCTTAGGGAGCTGGCAAAAAGGGCCCATCAACGTGGCCTTCTTGCCTGGTAGTTACTACCCCCCTCCCCCCCCCCCCTATTACTACTACTATATGAGCCATTTACAAGGTTTCCCCCATTCGTTTAAAAATTAAAGTAGATTGGCAAAATCTTAAAGCAATCTAAAAATCAAAAGCAAAATCTTAGCATTAAATTATTGGTCTCTATTTTTTTAAGTTCTTCAGGTGTAAAGGTAGACACATTAAAGGTTAGTAAACGTTGTGAGATTAAAGCAGAACATGAACCAGTCAGATGCGATGGCGTTTTCTTCTTCATCTTTGTAAAATTTGCCGTTTGGGCTGTTCACTAGACCAATTAGATGCAAATGCCTTTTGAGTCTGCAGTGACCTGCTGGAACTTCCGTAATGTCATGACAGGTTCCCTTGCTTAGTGAGAATAAAGTCAGAAAGCACGAGTTTAGATTCTCTCATTCTCAGACAACTACGTCACTCTTCACCAATTGAATGTTATGAGGAATAGTTCCGAGTTACCCTGCACCCGATGTAATCTTTGAAATAAACTTAATAAACTTCTTATTGGTTAAGCAAACTTGTTTGCTATGAGGTTTACGTATTTAATAAGTCAGATGCATGGTTAATCAAATACTGACCAAGAATGTAATATCTAGTTTATAGGTAGTGCTTATATATGTTTTATTTTTTCTTCCACAACACCCGTCCCCCTTAAGTTCTGCCCCCATTAGGAGGGAAGAACTATTAAATCCATCATCTATCCTAATCTCTATTTGAACTACCTCTTAAGAGTTTTTCTATTTAGAAATTCGCTAAAAAGGACTTATAAAACCATTTAAGTTTAAACGAAACTTCTTTACTTATTTTAACTTTTCATACTTCAATGTAATTTATTGCAACTAAATATATTTATATTTGACGCGTCAGGAGAAATATCTAATACAGTGTAGTTCCCTACTTTTGTGTAATAATTTTTTGTCAGTATGTTAAAGTAGCTGCAGTATTAACATGTTTAGAAAGAAAAAGAAAGACCGTTTCAAAGGAAAGTCAAAGTTTTCCTCGGGGAAATTATAGTCTGCGGCAAAAAAAAACTTTTTCGCCCTTCTACATCTTGCCGGCAAATTTTCCACTTAACCAGTCATAGAGATCGACCTTTCCCAGCCTGTTTTTTTTTAATCCTGGCTCAGAAGTGTTTGTGGCTTCTCGCTGCGGGACTAAAACTCTTGCGATAATAAATAAGTAAATAACTTTTTTTCCCCCCCCCAAAAAAAAAAAAAAAAATAATGCAAAAAAATTTTACTTTTATCATAATAAAAGGTATCCCCAAAGTCACCTGGAAAATTTCATTGACTAATGAAATCAGTTCTTATTATTAAACAAAAAGGACGTGTGTATTTATTATTTATCAGGCAATATACCTTCACGTTCCAAAGGGTTTATTTAAAGTATTAGAAGGTTCCTTAAGAAAAACTGTGTCCTTTTCTTTTAGTAGGTATTTTAAATAAGCTTTTTAGTAAGGTGCCCATCCCCGGGGAAAACCCCGAACAGAAAAAATATAAAATATTTTTTATACCAATTTGCATTAATAAAAAATAGTTATGAGCTGTTTAAAAAAAACAGCCACAAAGACTCGTCCCTGTTTTTCAAAATAATCTAAGAAAACTTCTTACACTCCCGCTATTTTGCCTTTTTGTGTCCTTTATACTTTCGGGAGGACGAAAATTCTCGTTGACGCAAAAATCTTAATACAATATTCAAATTCATTCGCCCTTTAAACCCCCTCCCCTTTACATTGTTTGTTTTTGTAACGCTCATCTACTTTGAAATTCAGAAAAAAATCACCCCCCACTTCTCAATTTCGTTATCTTCAAACCCTCAGTTTAAAAATAATAATATTGTTATGATCCCTTAGACACCCCCCTGTGTTTTTATACAATGCCCAGAGCTAAGGGTAAGGGATTTTTTAAAATAAAGTTTCTTATAAACTTCTTTTCGGATAAAATTAATTAAATTATGTATTAAAAAAAATGCTTAATATTTTTTCAACAAACATTATGGCTCTTTAGAAAAATGGAAAATCGAATTTACTTATTTGTAGCTGGTTTCATCAATATATTTTGAAATTTACAAGTTTATTTATCATAACAAGGATAACCAGCTGCAATCTAGAAGGTTTCCCCACAACAAATGCTGAGTTGAAATAATTTCTTTGAAATAGGTATTTTTATAAAAACTGATTTTTATCACTGAGAAATGATATTTTGTTGAGGTGTTTTATTCTTTTGAAATCAATGTTAAGAAATCGATGTACCTTCGGCTCCTGGCAGCTTTGTAGCCTTGGGAAACGTTTTACGGGCCTTCTGCTTTCTCAGAAGATGCCTTTTGCGTTTTCATTTTGTGTCAACTATTCATGTTTTGCAAAACTTGGTAGTATCAAATGATATATGTTTTGCTTGTCATGCATGATGGCGGTAAGAGAGCACCGCTCGTCCTTTGTAAATACTTCACATTATATTCTTCGAATTAATGAAGGTCAGAGTGAGTTCAGGCTCTGTGGCGCCTGATAAGTTAGACGTAACGAAACAGTGTGGGACATGACATTATGTCGAGCCATTAATGATGTCGAATGTCGAATAATGGAACAGTTCCCAGATGTAGCATTGCATTTTGCTTGTTACATTTCCTAGGTGTCTCTCGCACAATTATATTGTGTCCATGTTAGTGTATTTATTGTTTTGCATCATATTGAACTGACTGACTGGAATAGTAGGCTACCTAGGGAGGGGTACAGGATATCTCAACTACCTCCCCATTTTTTATATTAGCTCAATTAATCTCCATTCCCCTTCTTCCGTCATCCGAATAACCGTGTATTAACCATACATAGACGTAGCCAGACGGGGCAGTTATCTTTAAGCTCCAAATTATTATAAAATTAATTATATATATATATATATATATATATATATATATATATATATATATATATATATATATATATATATATATATATATATATATTATCTTATATATTAAAATTATATATAAATAATAAATAATATATAATATAATATATTATATATATATATATATATATATATATATATATATATATATATATATATATATATTATATAACCATATTAAAGCATAATTTTCTGAAGTAAAATTGGAATTGATGAAAAGAACGAAATCTTGCTTAGTAATGTACACAACTTTAATTGAATTAACTTTTTAAAATCTTACTTATAGTTATAATTTTTTTTTGGAGGGGGTGTATCCGGCCTTATCAAACAGGACATCCAACTGTAAGAATGCAGCATAGGTGACTATTTTATGCATTTTGGGTAAGACAAGAAGTATGATCAAGTTGAAGTTGCCCTTGCGTCAGTGGCAGTAATGTAGATAATTGACTCCCTGCAAAAGTACTTTAAGTAAAAACATGTTTTTTGCTCTTTTGAATTTGTTGTAAACAATAAGTAATCTAATTTAGTGGCAAAATTGTAAAACTTACCCTTACTGGTATAAACCCTCCCTAAGAATATAGAAGTATATGTTGTCAAATCATAGTCACAAAGAAATGAAACAGAGAAGAAAAAAAACTTGGTGAAACAGAAAGTAATATGAAGAAAACGAAATATAATTGCTTTTCATGTACTTCGTTAGACTTGCCCCGGGGCTAACCTCCGTCCTTCTTCTATTCCTTACTTTTTCCAAAAATATTGCAAAAGCTGTTATTTTCTCCAAGAATTCTTCAAGTAAGAAATATGTCAAGAACTAATAGGTATTGAAATATAAAATATACATTCAAGCAAAAACTATAATAATGCTTTTTCAACAATTTACTTTTCTATATTTGTATCACAGATATATAGAAAAAGTATGGAGCTCTTAAAGATCCAAAACCAAAATTTACTTAAATTATCCGTTTCAAGTGTTTTTAATTTCTCTTTAGTGGGTTTTAGTTTGTCAGAAAAATATTGTTTTTGTGCTCTTTCAGAATAGTATATTATTTAAACAAAGATTTAATAATCTTAGTCATAAATTAATTAATATTTATTTTTGAAAAATATCAAAAACACATGTTTAACAGTTTTTCTATGACCAAATAATTTGGTATTTGCAAGTAAAAGTTTTTAAGAAAATATTCATAAATATATATAATTCGGATTTGTTAGGTTGGTACAGAGTGGCCTTTACAATTCTAAATTGTATTAAATTATAATTTCATTTATATTATTTATTTATTTTTAACATAATAAAAACAACCCTCCAATTACAATAATTTAAAAAACAAATTGCAAACAAATCATTAATTACAATAATTAAAAAAGTTGTTGAACCTTATTTTATTTATTTATTTAATTAATTAAATTACAGCACATTAATATAAAATAATTATTTATCAAATTACTTTCTTTAATTTAACTTATATTTTTTGGACAGTTATAAGTTTGGTCATTACTTTAAATTATTTTTCAATATATCAACAAAATATTTTTTATAGAATGCATAATTATGTACCACCTGTAACATAATTATTTTTATTTTCTGCTTTTTTTTAATTAAGACCATTTTTTCCAAATGTTTATAAACATTATTTTTAATCGTTTTTTTGCTACGTTTATTTAATCTTTTTGACGTAAATTTATAGAGTATTCATGATGTTGTTTATAATTTTAAAAATAATTATACATATTTTATTTGGCAACGATGGCAAATCAGTCTTCTTTAATTTGTTATTCATTTTAATAACAATGCCTCATTTGTTTTAACAATGAAATAAAATATAATAATAATTAGTTCGAACAATTACTGTATTCATTATTTGTAATCTTATTAATTTGTTAATAAATTGCAATCTTCAATTTTACTATACACTCTTCACTCTACAATCTTCACTATACCCTCATCACTATAGACTTCACTATACCCTCATAACTATCCACTCTTTTCTATACACTCTTCACTCTACAATCTTCACTATACCCTCATAACTATCCACTCTTTTCTATACACTCTTCACTCTACAATCTTCACTATACACCTTAACTATACTATACCTCTTCACTCTACAATTCTTCACACCCTCTTAACTATCCACTATTACACTCTTCACCTCTACAATCTTCACTATACACTCTTCACTATACAACAACATACATCTCTACTATCAATCTCACCTCTTCACTATACACTCCTCACTATACACTCTTCACTCTCTATACAATCTTCACTATACTCTTATCACTATACACTCTTCACTATTACACTCATACTATACACTCTTCACTATACACACACTATACACTCTTCACTATACCTTCACTATACACTCTCACTCACTATACACCTCTTCACTATACACTCTTCACTATACACTCTCACAATATACACTCTTCCTACTATACACTCTTCACTCTACACTCTTCACTATACACTCATCACTATACACTTACTCTACACTCTTCTCTATACACTCCTCACTATACACTCTTCACTATACAATCTTCACTATCCACTCTTTACTATACACTCTTCACTCTACACTCTTCACTATACACTCATCACTATACACTCTATACTCTACACTCTTCTCTATACACTCCTCACTATACACTCCTCACTATACACTCCTATACACTTCACTATACAATCTCACTATCCACTCTTTACACCTCTTCACTCTACACTCCTTCACTATACACTCATCACTATACACTCTTTACTCTACACTCTCTTCACTATACACTCCTCACTATACACTCTTCACTATACAATCTTCACTATCCACTCTTACTATACACTCATCACTATACACTCTTTACTATACACTCTTTCTATACACTCCTCACTATACACTCCTCACTATACACTCTTCACTACTCCATTGAACTATGTTCACTCGAAATATTGCTATTTATATAATAATTCTAATTAAAATTACTTTTATTTATTTTTATTTTCCTCATTTATACCGTAGGTATATAGGAAAAGTATTGTGTTTGCACAAAAATCCGAAACCAAAATGTCACTGGAATTAGCCGTTTCAGGTGTTTTAAGGCCTCCTGAGTGGTTTTCGCAAAGATGTCTGTCAGCGTGTGTGTGTGTCTGTTATCATCGTAGCGTCCAGTGTATTTATGCTATAGAGTTGAAATCTTTTTTAAAAATCAGTCTACCGCTTTATTTGTGATATTCGGAAAATAACATATTTTATGGCGTCATTAACCAACAATAATGACTTATCGAAACTTTTAAAAAATCATAAAACACAGAAAAATGTTGTGATCCAATTGAAATTTAGCACGCATGTTAACATATGTGCTATGTTGCATCTCATTATTAGCATTAGTTCAATATTTATCGAATGATTTGTGAACGTTTTTAAAAAAAATTTTAAAAATCGAAGAGTAATCCAATTAGGTTGAAATTTAATACAAGTCCATCCCTTGACGTAATAAAAAAGTGTACTAAGTTTTGTTATAATACAACAAGAATATCCATGATGTTAGGTGGATCATAAAAGTTAAGCAGCATCCAGCGTATTCAGTACCTGGGTAAATGACCACTGAGAATGAAACGAATGTATTAACTACCTGAGGATAAGCGAAGCGAGTCTGAAGACGGTTTGAAGTATAAATTTAACGACTGTATTTCTAAGGACGAGCGAAGCGAGTCCAAAGCTGGGAGGATGAGCGTCCGATGTAATGAGGAAGAGTTCCGGGTGACCCCGTACCCGATTTTTTTTTAGATTTTGAGAAAAGTCACGTCGTGAATAAATTATACATCACATTTTATTTAGTATTGTTCAAAGTATCCTTACAGTTGGTTAACATGCGAATAGGCTTTGGTTGATTAACTAGAGACTTAACAGAACAGTAATGATGACTAGTAAATATTTGCTAAACCTGACAAATTACATCTACTTAGAACCCGATGCTAATGAGTTGTTTTGTAACGAATTTAATATAATTATATTATAGTTTTTTAGGAGGAATAGGTCCAAAATAATGAATAAAACTAATTTTGCCGAGCTTTCGATATAATTTAATCTTTTTCAAGGCTTAACATAATAAATAATAACAAAAAACAGTTACATGATTGCTAACAAATAGATGTTTGGACAACAACTAGAGTAACCTTAGAATAATACTTTATATAGAAGGAGCACTACTGATTACACGAAAGCCGGTTGACTGGTGCATCTAAGTAATGCTGCCAACCTAACAAAATAAAATGTTTTTTTAACAAAGTTGGCAATATCTCCGGTTGTTGAAGTATTTAATTAAATTATTTATTAATGCTTCATTACTTATTAATTCTAAATGTATAAAATGGTTAATTATAATATTTTAGGTATAAGAAAATGTATTTGAACGATTATAACAAGAAAAATTTTAATTATGCATTATCGAGATGGCCGATAGTTTGATGCGTCTTTTGTTTACTTAAAATAATGCAAGTCATTTTCAGAGGCAATATTTTTTATATTATTTTACGACTATTTCTTTCTCGTGTTTATGAAAAATATAGTTTGTTTTTTACTAAACAAAATTTGTCCATTAGATCCGTGTAAATGAAACAAACTTATTTAGTTTACGAAATAAATAATAATGTGTATCATTGTGTTCAAAAAATAGTATATGAGACTATTGTATGACGTCAGAACTGGATACTTGCATTGTTACTGTATTGCTATCATACAATATTTAAATTTATAATAATGGGGTAGTCAAAATATTTAAATACGACAGGAACTAAAAAAAAATTTAAATAATGGCGGGCTAGCACACCGACTATGTAAGGATGGCAACATAAAATAATAATAATAATAATAGCCATTTATTTACATTAAAGTTAGTTACAGAACATTATAGTTTGACAGAGAGATATAGATTCTTTAATGCAGTTCGGCCATGGGCCGTGGCAACTCAACGAGGTTAGGTGCCATGGCGACATAAAAGCAAAAAAAAAATGTTGTTGTCAGGTTGGCACCATTACTTAGTTGCACCAGTCAGCCAGCTTTCGTGTTATCAGTAGAATTACATTGTGTTTACGGTCCTGTGCTCCTTCTATATATAGTATTATTCTAAGAAAGTAACAGACAAATAATTCTGTTAAAAACAAAAAAAAGTAACAATTTTTTGAGTGATATTGAGTTCTAAACAAAGATCTACAATTAAATACGCCTAGCTGGGGCAAGGCCATCTTGAAAGAAAGCTCGGCAAAATTAGTTTTATTTATTATTTTGGACATATTCCTCCTTAATAGCTTTAATACTTTAAAATAAAGGTCCCTATAAAGTTTTTTGTCTAATGATGATGAATTATTTTCATCATCATTGTCACCGGAATCATACGTTTTAGGTGTTTTTAAGACCTTCTGAGTGGTTTTTACAAACTTGTCTGTCTGTAGGTGCATGTGTAGGTGTCTTTTATCATGGTATCTCTCAGTGTATTTTTACTAGAGATTTAAAACGTTTCACAAAAATTAATATATAAGTATTGCTTTGCTATCTGGGAAATATTTTTATGACGTCATTAAGCCAACAATAATGATTCAACGAAAATTTCGAAAATTCTTAAAACGCGAGAAAAATGTGTTGATTGATTTGAGATTTGGCACGCATTACTGAACCCCATACACTTGCTAACGTTTTAAATAGCACTAAAAGAAGCTATCAAAACTATTCTTAAGAAGCAGCGGCTATATTCTACTAAACAATTAGTTATTTATAGATTTTTAATATGCTAACAAATGTTTGGACACAGTTGTTGTCCAAACATCTATTTGTTAGCAACCATGTAACTGTTTTTTTGTTATTATTTATTGTGTTAAGCCTTGAAAAAGATAAAATTATATCATATCGTAAGCTCGGCAAAATTAGTTTTTTTATTATGTTGGAGCTATTCCTCCTCCAAAGCTTTAATTATTTAAAATAGAGGTCCCTATAAAGTTTTTTGTCTTAAAATTTAAAATAAATGTTTTTTTCTACCTGAGAATTAGGGTAATATAAATGTGGTGATTTCCATATTCTGTAAACTAGCAAAGCGAAACTTAAGTGGTAAGGAAAAAAATAAAAATAAAAATAAAATGCCCGTTTTAGGGCCTTTTGGCCCATCAGGGTATTCACCCTGCGGGAACAACCTCAGGTGGGTAGCATCTACTACACTCTAAAAATTATTTAAAGTTGTCGAAATCTTTTTAATACAAATACTAATCATAAAATCTTAGAGCATAGCCCGGGCTGCGAACCCCGGACCTCGGGTGCCGAAATCGAACGCCTTTACGATCACGGCCACGGAGGCAGACCAGTGGTAAGGAATAGTTCCAAAATATTCCGTAGCTAATTTTAAAAAAATAATACAGGGAATATTATGTCTATACTTGGCAGCTTGTTTCTAATTTAAAATATACTTATTCAATGAATCAGTAAATAATTGAGGAAAAAAAACAAATTGCAAATTTTTCCCATTTTTAATTTATGCTGTTTAAATATCGTTTTCCCAAAAAAAAAAGTATTTTTATAAAATAAATTTACGTATTTTCTTTAGAAAGGAATGATAGAATAAAACTTTATATGAATATGTAAAATGTATATTGTAAAAAAAGAAATGGCGGATATTTTAAAAATTGGGAAAAGGGGGGGGGGTTCAAATAATTACTAATATGTTGTTTTCGGACCAGTAGAGCGGAAACCGTTTCTCCCAAGGGAGGTAAAGTAAAATGAGGGAGGAAAAGTGAAGAGAAGGGGAGATAAAGTAAAGGGATGTCTTTTATAAGGTAAATGATTTGTCCGAGTGTAAAATGTCCAGCTTTTTTAGCTAAAGACAAACATATTAATACGTTTGTGAGCATATTAATATTTGGTTCAATTAATGACATCTGTGGAAGATAATGGACCACAAGATTTCCACGGTATTTTCCACAAGAGTGGCTTTACCATGGAATTATATAATCTTATACTACGTGTGTTTTCTTTGATCTAGTATTATTACGCTTAGTTTTAATAATATTAGCGTTTTTCTTTTTAATTTTGTTTCTATTTACCTAATATTCAACTGGTCATATAAGGAAAAGTTTTATCCCACAAATTTAAGCCCGTTTAGTTATTTTTTAATATATATTATCACAAATATAAGGTTTTAAAACCAAAAAACCCGCCCAAAAATATGGAAAGGTGTAAGTTATCGCCTACTTCATTCCACAAAAAAGGGATTGCGAAAATCCAAAATCAGGGATTGCGAAAATCCAAAATCAGGGATTGCGAAAATCCAAAATCAGGGATTGCGAAAATCCAAAATCAGGGATTGCGAAAATCCAAAATCAGGGATTGCGAAAATTGCTCCATAAATTCAGGGATTGCTCCATAAATTCTTGTGATCTTATTGTTCTTACGGCTCATTTTGCGATATGGGAGGTATCCAGTATACTGCCAAGATTATTGCAATAGTTTTTATGAAGTGCCGATTCATCCAATTTTTTTTTTTCAACAAAAATTTATGGTTCCAATTTTTTCCCAAATGGGGATAGGCAAACCAAAATAAAATAATATTTAAATAAAATGAATAAAATACAATTAATAATCGTATAGAATATCTTCGAACTTACTCCGTCTTATTAGATTCATTACGTACATTCTAACCACATTGGATTTTCTGATTACAGAGTGTGGTCCAGAAGTTTTCCCCCCGACTTAATTTTTGAACTGTTTTTTTGCATTGACTATTAGGGCACATCGCTACAATGGGTGCCTACATCTAACTATGAAATTTCAAATTATATTCCATTATTTTTTTTTAAATATTTCGTTTCAATGACCTAAGTAATTACTATTTTGCTCCATAATTTTTCTATCTCTAACAGTTGGCCCCCTTTCAAGGGGCAATATGTAAAAGGACACCTAAAAGTTTTAAAGTCAAATCAAACAATTAAACTTTACGATACATAATGGAGATCCCCCAAATTTTTAAAATTGATCGTATACAGTTCAAAATTAGGTGGGGGAGACTTTTAGACTCCTCTTGTATCCTGATAAATACAACTTAATTGCATAATTTAGATTATTAAAATCATTGATAAGATTATTTTTGTCAATAATCTTAATACACGGAGACCAATACCTCAATCTGTATAGATTTTTAACGTTGAAAAAAAACTAATCATTCGTTTATCTTTTGATGCCAAGTAATGAAGTTTTATGAGGAAAAAATATTTTGGATGGGACAACTAGACTTAGACAATTAGACTTAGACAATTAGACTTAGACAACTAGACTCAACTAGACTTAGACAACTAGACTTAGCCAATTAGACTTAGACAATTAGACTTAGACAACTAGACTTAGACGACTAGACTTAGACAACTTTAGCATAAACACATTAGGAGTCACGGTTATAACAGACATCTTGAATTTTAGCAATCAACTTTTAAAGAATAAATAAAATGTAAATTAATGACTTACATGGTGCATTCACTGTCACTCCCTATTAATCAGTTTCGTTACTTAATTTTGCTACATATACCTGTACCTACGTTCGCCTAACGCATCAACCTTTATGTATCACCTTATTGAAAGTTTTTACAAGTTTCCGAGCACTCCAATGTGTTTTAATAAAGATTTATTTATAAATATAAATAATTCCGAGAGAGTTTTTCGTTAACAAAATTATATAAATAAATTTTCGTAATAATTCAACTAAAAAGTTATTATTTTTATTTTTGAAAAACACAGAAGGAAAAGTCTCGGTATTATAAAACAATATTTTTTCTTAATTTTCTCGAAGCAACAGTTGTTGGTTTTTGTGCACAAAGAAAAGTTCTGAAGAGAAATGAATAAAGAAATAAAAAGAAAACAGGTTCGGGGGATAAGAAAAAAGAATAAATAAATAAATGGAAAAGAGGGAGATGAAAAACGCATTGTTTTTTTCCCGGGGCTACAGATAGTAGGAGAGGTGGGATGAGGAAAACCAAATAAAGTTAAAGCATAAAGACAATTGCAGGATAACGAGTCGCATGCGAAGAAATGTCAGGTATTAAAAAATAAAACGTCCTGAGTTGAGAAAACGAAGAGATTTAGTTACTAAATAATTACTTAAACGAGTGTAGGCTACTGAGTTACAAACTAAATGTTGTCTCGTAGCATCGCAGAACAACCAATCAGCCGATCAGCAAATTATGCGAAAAATTCAATTAATCAGCAGATTATTCCTTGAATTCGAATAGTCAAGAGATTCCTTGTATTCGAATAGTCAGCAGATTTTTCCTTGAAATTTCCTTGAATTCGAATAGTCAGCAGATTTTTCCTTGAATTCGAACAGTCAAGAGATTATTCCTTGAATTCGAATAGTCAGCAGATTTTCCCTTGAATTTAGCCAAGACCGAATTATTAATTCTGAATTCGAATAGTCAGCAGATTTTCCTTGAATTCGAATAGTCAGCAGATTATTCCTTGAATTCGAATAGTCAGCAGATTATTCCTTGTATTCGAATAGTCAGCAGATTATTCCTTGAATTCGAATAGTCAAGAGATTATTCCTTGTATTTGAATAGTCAGCAGATTTTTCCTTGAATTCGAATTGTCAGCAGATTATTCCTTGTATTCGAATAGTCAGCAGATTTTCCCTTGAATTCGAATAGTAAAGAGATTATTCCTTGTATTTGAATATTCAGCAGATTATTCCTTGTATTCGAATAGTCAGCAGATTTTTCCTTGTATTTGAATAGTCAGCAGAGTATTCTTGAATTCGAATAGTCAGCAGATTTCCCATTCGAATAGTCGAATATTCAGCAGAATTATTCCTTAATTTCGAATAGTCAGCAGAATTTCCTTGAATTCGAATAGTTCAGTCCCTTGTTTCGAATTCAGCATGAATAGTCAGCAGCTTGAATATTGAATAGTCAGACATTATTTCTTGAATTGAATAGTCAGCAAGTATTTCCTTGAATTCGAATAGTCAGATTTTCCTTGAATTCGAATAAGTAGATTAATATTTGAATATTCAGATTAGTCTTGATTCGAATAGTAAAGAATTATTTCTTGTATTTGAATATTCAGCTCTTAAATTCAATAGTCAGCAGATTATTGTCATAGTCAGCAGATTATTCCTTGAATTTGAATTGTCAGAGATATTCCTTGAATACGAATCAGCATATTGTTCTTTATTAGCAAAAAATAGTAGAAACAAGAGCCGGTATCTGCTGTCTTAATGAAAGTATTAAATCCCTGGATTTGACCTTATTGAAGTTGACTCTACTAGCAAAAAAGCCATGGATGTTGCGTTATTTTGACTATACGTCTAGAGATTTTAAGTTGTCGCTTACAAAATAGTTCACTCTTCCAATGCAAGGAAAAAGAGAATGTCCGTTAAGCCGAACTTCTATCATTTTACCTTTTTAAAAGCCTTTTTTATCTAAAATTTCCATTTAAATTTGACCATCTATTTTAATGAGGAAAATAATGCAGACCATTACAAAGCTTTTACTTCTATTAAAAAAGGCAATGTATTAATTAATTAATAAATATACGATAATGTGACTTTTATACGAGATTTAATGGTTCTTTTAGATTTTAGCGTTATTTCATTTTTGAGCCTATTTTCATGTCTAAGTTGGTTTCGATATAAATTTTACAAATTTGATGCTCCTCGCTAATACTAATGCTTAATGGTTTGGACTAATTAATGCTATGATTACAAATTATACTTTAATAAATATGCATCTTATAAAAAAAGTTCAAAATAATGTTTAGTGTTGGTGTTTAATGTTTAGTGTTATGTTAAGTGCTAGATAAGCTTTTTAATTCCTAACATCTCGACTTCGTACAGCGGCTAGCACTGTATTGACTGTTGATTTATATCTTCCAACAGTCTACGAGAGACAATAAATAAGGAATTTTCATATTTAGCAAAACTTGTTGGTATCAAATGATATTCAGCCTCTCCCCCTCTCCTCCCCGATGTCAAGAACTGGTTAGATGATAGATACCTTAGTAGATAGATCCATACTTATCTATCCATAGCCAATATAGGATGAAGATCCATACTTACTATCCGTAGCCAAAGTAGATAGATCCATATATCTATCCATAGCCAAGTATGGATAGAATCCATACTTATTATCCATAGCCAAGTATGGATAGATCCATACTTATCTATCCATAGCCAAGTATGGATAGATCCATACTTATCTATCCATAGCCAAGTATGGATAGATCCATACTTATCTATCCATAGCCAAGTATGGATAGATCCATACTTGGCTCTTATTACCAAACCCTATTTTCATTCTCTCTTCATAGTCGGTCACCCATTCAAGTACTGATCGCTTACTACTTCTGGTAATTTTTGTGAAATCACAAAACGGAGTTGACCTGGCGGCCAAAAGGACACTTGGTGTAGGCTGACCATCTATACCGTTATTGTTGATTAATATTTTGGCAAATTGAGCCATTTTCACGTTCTTTTGTGCTGATTTTTTTAATTTATTTAATTTTTAAAGTCACAACAAAAAACTGTTTTGAAGATTACCTGATCATTATCTCTCATGAAAACAACGCAAGGTATAATCGCACAACGCATACGTTAGATCTACAAAAGAAACATACATGTATAGAACAAACGAAAAAAGGTCGCATAAAAACGCTCTTAAATAAAATTTAATTAAATCTCTCTTCTTCCTCCCCGCCCTTACCCTGAGGCACAGATATGCGAGGTTGAGGTTTATTTCGCGCCAAAAAATCCAACCCTTAACAAATGAAAAGGATTTTAAATCTTTCTGTATGTAGGTAAGCCCTAGGGCGGGAAACAGGTTCATATTTCACCACTACGCAAACCCGCGTATCCATGGTTACCGCAGTCATACTACATTACGCCTAAACACTTTGTCCGCCTCTCGAACATTATAACACCCTTAGGTTATTATTAACCTTAATAATTACAATCCTTGTGTAATTTATGTTGAACATTTTTTCCAAGGACGGGAGCCCATCGTAAAAAATGTCACTTCCATATTTCCTACAAATCCGCGCGTAGTGTTCAGTCAAAAGTTTTATGATGTAATTTAAATAATAATAATCCTAATATATAATGATAACAGTAATTTAATTTTAATAATGCTTAATGAAATAATAAAGGTTTTTACATTTATTTTCGTCAAATGTGTGCATTTTTATCAGATGAGCACATTTCAGCACAGTTAGTATCGCTATGCTTGGAGGGATGTATGCGATTAATGTATAAGATGTAGGTATGAGATGGATGTATGAGATAAATGTGTGGTATGGATGTATGAGTTGGATGTATGTGGATAGATGTATGAGATAGATGTATGTGCATGGATGTATAAGATGTATGCATGAGATAGATGTATGTGGATGGATGTATAAGATGTATGTATGAGATGGATGTATAAGATGCATGTATGAGATAAATATATGAGTTAAATGTATGTGGATAGATATATGAGATAGATGTATGTGGATGGATTTATAAAATGTATGTATGAGATAAATGTATGCTATGGATGTATGAATTGGACGTATGTGGATGGATGTATAAGATGTATGTATGAGATGGACGTATGAGATAAATGTATGCTATAGATGTATGAGATGGACGTATAACATGAAAGTATAAAATAGTTGTATGTGGAAGAATAGATGCGTGTAGGTGTATATTTTAAATTCCAAAACTTCATCAAAATTTCCACCAAGCCTCTATGTGGTATCTTTTTTTCTAGAGTTAAAAACCTAAGATAATTCCGATATTGACAGCTTTTTTTGCAAATTAAGTATGCAAGAACAACAACAGGTGATTTGCCGTTTAAAAGCATTACCTTTTGTTGCGCCGTTAAATCACAAAGGCTGTGGATATTGTGTCCGCAACTTTTACAACAGTAACACAGGTAGTGTATAAATACACAAATCAATAACAACATAGATAGAAACAAATATCATATAGAAAACATAACAGATTCATATTTTCATTGCTCTCTTACGATCATTTGCTAAAATAAAACATTTCACATCGTATTGATTTTTCAGTGTAAAAAAGAAACGACATTTTTTTTCTTTTACAAACAAAGAGAGGAAAATTAGGTTTGTTTTTCCAAGTGTACTTTTCCGAAACAATATTATTCTTGGGAAAAAAGGGCTCAGAGGAGAAGGGGGCAATTTGTTAATTGAAAGATGAAATAAACTCTCGGAATTTTTTTATTGTTTCGTATGAGCATGGGGAAATAAAACTATAGAGTGTCAGAAGAGCAAATACGCTTCATATTTATCTACGTTAAGGGCAATCGAAGCAACCGATTTCACACATTTCAGTCAAATGTGAGTGATAGCGTTTATATTAAGGCGCCAGATCTTTAAATAATTACAGACGCGAGTATAGATATAAGAACATAAAGGAGTGTCTATCTCACATTATTTGGACTTGCTGAAGTACCCCTAAAAACTGATTTTGTACTTAACTTGTTAAAAACTTGAAGCTTTTTCTTGAGGGTAACATTTTCTAATATACTATTCTAATTCAAAAAAATAATATGTACTTTACACGCACTCAGAGGTATCATCATTATAGTACGACACACGGCTGTCGTACTATAAAACGGCTGAATTCAGTTGACAACGTGGGAAAATAAAGTGAAGGAGCCAATGAAGTTATTCCTGGATATTAAACCACGCCCTCAATTTCAAATCAGGCCAACCATATTGGTTCCTCAACACTCTTTTCCCACGCTGTCAACTGATTTCAGCCGTGTATTGTATTATAGTAAATTTTGAATTTGATTATTACTTGCTTCATTAAACCTGCTTCGCGTAACCAGATCACTTCTACTTTTAGTGGTAGTTTTTAGTTCTTATTCAATCCCAAGTTACTGTGTCGCTGATTGTTACATACTTATGTTAAGATGCAAAATGAATGTATAAATAAATTGAAACTTGAGGCATCGACTCAACTGAGTTAAACAGACTGCAATTCTTTAAGCGAATTTTCAAAGAAAAATGGGCTTATGAGATTGGGGTCATGGAGAGGGGAATGGGGGCGGTAGATTTTTTGGTGGGAGTCTCCCTGATCAATTATATATATATATAATATATATATATATATATATATATATATATATATATATATATATATATAATATATTATATATATATATATATATATAATATATACACACACACACACACACACGTTTGTATGTATAATAATTTTGTCCTAGACTTTTATATGGGATATGACAACTTTCGAACGCTTTCTCTGATCGAAATGAAAGTCAGTAAAAAAATCAACCTTGTAAATGCCCCAAACCCTATCGTTTATAAAATGTGTGTGACGTCATTAACCCATATCTTGTTTTTAATCGTACCCCCCTCATGGTTGCCTTGACTTATACTTAACGTAGAAACAACTTGTAAACAATTGATTATGAATGCAGTGCGTTTCTCTTGAATACAAAATGATGTGTTAACAGATCTGTTTTAACGAGATTCTTAACGAACTATTGCAAATCCATATTATAAAATGATAATGTTTATTCGAAATTTTGTAAAATGTCAGATTGAATGTTTTCCAATTGCTTCACATAAAGAAAAACTCAGGAGTTTTCAAAATACATCGGAGAGATGAAAACATTGACAAGCTATAATAATATTTTAACTTGTTCAAGGTAGGCGGGATGTTAAGCATGTCAGTGTAGTTATGAAAATATTTTACTTCAAACAGGGACATCAGCGCTATCTATTGCACAGTCCCTAAAACAAATGTTTACATTTTAAAACGTTTTCAACAAACTCTCTGTGAAGGTAGTTTTCAACTTTTTGCCCGTGTTATGATTCGACATTATGTAATGGAGAGGAATGGAACGAGAGAGATGTTGAAATTTCAAATTTAGAAATTCATTTAATTATCACTACGAGTTTGTGAAAGCGCCCCCTGGAGAGGCGAGTGTGTACGTTTTACCTTCCCCCTTTTATTTCTACCTCCCCCCTTATATTTTCTGTTTTCGGTTGGTTTAATTTCCTAAAACAGGTAGATACATGAATCATTTAAACTTTTCTCCCCCGTGTAGAATTGATAAGTTTTATGATTGAAAACTTTTTTGTCAGGTAATTTACCAAATAATTAATTACCATTGAAAACTAATTTTATTTTTACTTAATTGCCAAATATTGTTCAAGCAATTATACTTAAAATTGTCGTCAAATATTCTATTACAACAAATTTCTATTATCATGGTTTATATCACAAATTGTTTAAAACTTTATTACGTTTACGTCTTTAAGTACCATATGAATTATTCCTTACTGCTTCAGGATAAAAGATACTTTTATAGGGATGGTGCTACAAAAAAACAAAGTTAAATAGAATATAACTAAATTCCTTGGAAAGAGAGAAAAATCATGTTTCAAACAAACTGAAATTTTCAGCTTTTTCTCTAAAGAAGAGGTGTGAATTGTAGTAATAGAAGCTTGGAGGCAAAAGCTACACTGAAAGAACTAAAGCGCGATGTATTTTAAGTTATCAAATTTTTGACAGATTACTTTGTTGCCACTAGCGGCACCTGCCATTGGCAGCAGATTTGTGTCTTATTCCGAACATGCCAAAATGATGAAATTAAAGGTCTTGACGCGCATTCAAAAGTTTAAAATACAGACTCTTAAGTAATTATTAAAGTAAATAAAAATTACTAAAATAAAAGTCAACACGAACGCAATCAATTTAATGGAGTTGATATGACTTTAAATCGTCAGATGAGGCAAATAATATTCTTAGCTTTGTCATAAAACTTTCGCCAAAGAAGTTTGTCAAGCGACTTTACAGGTATATAATTAATTGATACAATATTTGTCTTCTAACGAGTTTTGTCATCAAGTCCCTCGTCAGAGAAAACTTGATGAAAACTTTATGAAAATACTTTGTTTCACTTGAAAACGGTTTATTTTCCTAACTACTCCTGTCAAAACACTTTTACCTTTAGATGTAATTTTCCTTCTGCATTCCCACATTGAAAACATCAACTTAAATGTTTAAACTATTCCGAGGAAAGTCTTTCCCTCCCGGTAATTATTTACACGGAGAAGAAGTAATATTTGTACAAGTTTTCACATTTCATGATATTAATTTAATAACGCCGCATTACAAAATATAATGTAGTACCATATATATCATATCATTCGTCATCATTGATGGCCCGACATAATGTCAAGTCCCACTCTTTTTCGTTACGTCTAACTCATCAGGGCGCCGACAGAGCCTGAACTCACTCTGACCTTCAATGGAAGTTCCGAAGAATATAATATGAAGTATTTACCAGAGACGAGCGGTGCTCTATTACCACCATCATCCTCGGCAAACAAAACATATAACATTTCATACTATCGATTTTTGCAAAACATGAAAGTTGACACAATATAATTGTGCGAGAGACACCTAGGAAATGAAACTAGCAAAATGCAATGCTACATCTGGGAACTGTTCCATCATTCGAAAATCATCAATATTGATTGGTCGACAGAACATCTTTTCCAGCACTGATTCGTTACGTTAAACTCATTAGGGCGCCGACTGAGCATAAACTCACTCTGACCTTTAATTAAAATTCTGATGAATTTAATGGGAAGCGTGTCAAGCTGTGCTCTCTTACCGCCATCATTTAATACTACTGAATTTTGCAAAACATGAATAGTTGACAAAAGCTTGTATACGTTTTTAAAAATCCAGACTTTTTAAACTATAAGTTTGGTGATTTTTATATTCTGAGGGCGAGCGAAGCGAGTCCAAAATAGGTAGGGTGGGGGTAGCAAATCCAATGTGTTGAGGAAAAGTTTCGAAGTACTGCATGCTAAATTTGTATTATATTATATCTTATATGATGAATGAAATACATAGATAAAAAATCTTCCGCATGTTCAAGATTATAGAAACTCACACAAATTTGGTTTCATGATATTTCAAGAATCCTAAAATTTATAATCTATTATTAATTTATTTTTAATTAATAACTTAGAAAAAAACACCTAAAAAGCACAAAAATATTATTTTTTGGATAAACTCTTGATTTATAGGAAATTTGATAATTGCAGTTTGATAAATTTTGTTGCAATTATCAGCTGATAGTTTATTTAACAACACATATAAATATATTTTTATGTGTTTCATGATTTTACTCAGGTTGTTTATGGCAGTGTACACAGTCATATTTTTTTTATTAGATAAATGTTCAGTCTAATTGTCCTTTTAGCGATTTTTACTCAGTGGTTGGCCAATAAATATATTTTTTTTAATTAAAAACAGTAGTATTAAAAACATGGAAAAAATAGTCCTTTGTTTTTTTTTGTTTTCGCAATACTATTTTTTTAATTAAAAAAATATTTATTATTGTTATAGAATAATAAATATTTAATATTTATTTATCTGCGTTATTGCAGATAGCTACAAATTTTTCATTAAAAACTGCAAATTTAATGAAAGAAATGGTGAAAAAAAGGAGATTAAAGGTGAGACGTAGTGTGGTCGGGGATAGTGTGGTCACTACGTAGTGTGTGGTATAATGTGGTTTGGGTTCTGCAATGCAGAGTAATGTGGCAGAATTAACATAATAACTCAGGTTAGTTCATCTTTCCAACCACTCTCTTAGGCATGATAGTATTTTTATTTTGATTTTTAAACCTATAAATCTAAAAGTACAATAACAATAATTTTATTAGCTTAATTAATTAAAAACAATTAAATTCTGTATTAAAAGAATCAACATTGGTTATTTATGTCACTAGGCAGCAAAATAAAATATTGCTGAATAGTTCTTTTTATATATTTCCGTGCTAACGGTGAGTATTGACTAAACAACTTTACAGCAGAGGTGAAGCAGAGGCTGGAAAAATAAGATATAAATGGGAAAGCATGGCTGAGTTTTTTTTTTTTTTGTTATGTCAACCGAAACTAAATCGATCCCCCTAACTTCCGTCGTCCGAACAACCTCAGAAGCGAGCACGGAAGGGAGGATGAGCGCAGGGGAATCCGATGTGATGAGGTAAAGTTTCGAGGTACCCCGTACCCGTTTTTTTAACTATTAATGACAATTTTTTTAAGACGAAATAAATTATAATAATATTGCCTGTAAATTGTTAACAAAACATGGTAGTTTGTAATCAAACTGTTTTTTACCAACTTTTCAACACAAATATCATTTTAAACTTTGGACGCTGGACTTTAGAGTTTCTTTGAAATTTAGTGACGCTTTTAAATTTTGCTGCTTTTAAATTTCGATTGAAATAATTTTAAAATTGTTTAATTTTCCTGTCGTGAGTAGAAAAAATATTTTCCGGGGGACCTTAAAAGCTCGAAACATCTTAAACAATAATTCCAGTGCGTCCATTATATAATCAACTTGCATGCAATAACCTTTATAGTTTGATTAATGTATTGAGAGCCTACTACTGGTCAAACATTTCCCTGAATCCATGTTCATTTAGAACTTAAAGTTAGATATCTTTAACGAGTACCTATATGACTTTGTACTACGTGTTAACCTTTACACCACTAAACCCAGTATTGTTGTAATACATTATAATTCTCCTCCATTATACGTGCACTATGTTGCTACATGGAGAAAGGTAAAAAGAAATGTTCGTCAAATTTTTACCATGTCAGGCACTTTGTTCAGTGCAATAAAAAATATTCCTTATTTTTCGTATTATAAACAAAATTAAAGGAAAACAAAGTTGCACATGCTTTAGCAAATATGCTCTGAAATATTTAAATAAAAATTATAAAAATATAGCAAGGCTAATCAGGAGGTTTCCCGAGCAAATATTAAAAACTTTCCCCCAGTTTTAATTAAACATACCCTATGACTTGAGGAACAAAACAAAAAATAAACAAGCATAAACACCTTCTGTGTATTACCGCCTAAAACTTTTTACATGTTTTCTTGGCGGGGAAAAAAATGTAGGAAAGGGGAAAAATAGTTAACAAAAATATAATGTTAAAAAGTGAAAAAAAAACATCAACTGTAGAATTTTAACTAAGTTAGAAAAATATAAACACGGGAATGCTTTTTACACGAGGAAAAACAGGCAACATTATGAGGAAATGTACAAAGGAAAAATACAGAAGAAAGGAAAAACCTGGGAAGCATCAAAAACAACTCCAGATGGCTGAAAACTTGATTATGCAAACATAAATGCTCCCAAACAAAATCATATCGCGCACAATGCGAGAAATTTTAAAACACTAGCGCTCTTTAAACAGCGGAGAGTTCAGAAAAATTAAGAACAATTGTAAAATATAACCGACTGCTTCTTAAGAATAATTAAAGAAGTTTTTAAATTAAATAATGTACTAACTGTTAGATATTATACAATTCTTTGACTTTAGTCAAAGAAAATAGAATGAATGGTGGAAAATTTAAACATTTATATATTGTGGTGAAAAACAATTAATATATGACAGATTTTTTTTAATTTAATTTTTTACAGGAAATTCTTCTGTCTGCATATTAGTTTTAAACCAGGAATTTTCCACTTATTGTTTGTATGCTTAGAATAATACTATATGTAGAAGGAGCACTACTGATAACACGAAAGGCGGTTCACTGGTGGTCTTAAGTAATGCTGCCACCCTGACAATATACAATTTTCTTATAAAAAAGTTGGCAATACTTCCGGTTGTTGAATTATCATGTTCTATTATTAACTAATGATTGATTATTTATAAAATACTAATATAAATATCGGTGCATAACAATATTTTAAGCATTTAAATTGTAATTTAACGTTTTTAATTAAAATTATATTAAAAGTAGTCCTCATCGATTAAATGTAGATTTTTGTATTCCACTATCCTTTTACTATCTAAGACTGGTTTTATTAAATACTCAGCAGGTGTTTTAAATTATTCTATTTGTTCTTTAAATCTTTCTTCATTAGTGGATATTTATGACATATATTAAAAAGTAATGTTTTGTTGTGAGGGTGGCACTCCTACTTATAACCACCAGTCAACCGGCTTTCGTGTTATCAGTAGAATTACATTGTGTTTACGGTCCTATGCTCCTTCTATATTAGTATTATTCTAAGTTTATATGGCATCATCTTGAATCCCAATCTACGGATTCTGGAAAGCATAATACTTGTAAAAAGCATTGCAATGAACAAATTATTTATGTAAATGAACAACCGGTGGTAAAGGTTGTTCCACCGGTCTAATAAAGTCTCGGTGGCACTAAGGTTTAGTACTTGAACCAACCACCCACAAAAGGCACAAAGAGTATTGGAAAATAAGGATTATTTGTAAAAGTCCAATATAGATACAAAAATCTTGATTTTTCTTCAAAAGAAATATTTCTTGTATAATTAGAAGATTATAAATACTGGAAGAAAATGACCCAGTAGTCGCCTCCAAAAAAACTATGAAATATCGGAACCAAATTTTTTTTTTATAAGGAAAGGGAAATCTTGTAAAGGAAAATTTCATAATTCATGAAAATATCTGTGATTCAGATGAGGAAAGTCTTTAAATCAAAGGGATTACTCAAGGAAAGTGCTAAATCAAGCAGGATCGATATGATATTTACACAGACATCATAAATTATGAAATGTGTTGCATCCCGCCATTTCCCCCTCCCTTATTTATCCAAAGGACTTCCCCTTTACACCGAATCTGCCATGTTCAAAGTTTACAGAACGTTGGGCTTTTCATTCATAGTAGTATATTTTACTGCAGGAATTTTAAACCTTTATAGAGGAGTGCCTATGCCTATATCAGGATCGCTTGCTTGGGTTTTTTAAGGCATAGCTACTTTAAGCTCCCCCGACAGTTTGCAGACTGTAAAACCCGGAATTGTCATGTGGTTTGCTTAACTCTGTCTAATACCGAAAAACGTGTTGTCGCAGAGGTCCGCGTGCCGGACGAATTTCCTTTAAATGCGTGCGTGAATATATATATATATATATATATATTATATATATATATATATATATATATATATATATATATATATATATATATTATATAATTTATTTATTTATTAAATGCGGTTATTTATTACATTAGGTATTCCTGCGCATTCTATGAAAGAATCCAAAGAAATTGAGTAAAGAGTCTAATGCCACTACTTAAATTCAGAAATGGATTTCAAAGGTAATTTACCCTACATGCCAGAATTTTCCGGCATTTGTTTTGTTATTAGAGACCTTTGAATCTGATTTTATTCACTTTGACGGGTTCGACTCACGTTATGCCATTTACTTCATTAGCGATATTTTCCAAAGGAAATTCGCTAAAAGTAACCTGTCACCTGTATAGTCCGGTTTCGATACTGGCCGGGATTGAAGATCTTTTTATGAAATTTGCCTTATGACGACAAACATAAGGCATAAGTTTGATGTCCACACATTTCGACAGCAACTAGTTCTTAGTTACCATATCCCTTGAATGAATGAATTCATTCATTCCTATTCATATTCATATATTCAAAATCAGCCTTAGCTGATTTTGAACATTGTTTTTATTTTAAATATGTAAAAAAAAATTGTAAATCTATAAATGTTTTAATGTTCAAATAAAAGGTCAATTTATTCATTCACCATATCCCTTACACGGTTAAATTCCCAATCCTTTTGGATGACATTGAAGTTTCTATTTAATATCCCTGAAATTGTTATATATAGACTAATAATCAAAACGTTCCTATGCTGCGATATAGTCTAATCAAACAAAATGTAGACGCACATAAAATTTATTCTAAAAATGTGCTTTTCATTTTCCTAGGTTTATGAAAAATTACTCCACCTATTTTTATCTTTAGCTTTAAACAACATGCTTTTTTAAAGAAAAACTTACAAATATACAAGCTTGTATTTTAAAACTTGAAACAAGGGAGATAAAGTCACCATATTGCCTCTAGGCTTGAATAATATTATCATTGAGCATTTTCAAAATAACTCCCCCCTGTGACACGCGATAGCTGCCGTCTTACGTGTCACTTATTCCCAAAGGACATAAAAATATAAACAAGATCAAATTAAGTATTTATAACAAAATAAATTTCACACGCACTTAAAAAAATATGTTTTCGCTTTTAAAAAGTCTTAAGTATGAATAATTAAAATGGTAATGTATTAATAAGAGAATTTATTGTTAAGATAAATAATTTATGAGATGACATATATTTTTATTTATTATTTTTGCTTGCTAATTTTTTATTTAACGTATATAAAAGTTTGTTTCTTATCAGTTGATGTTTTGGTTGACTTTTGACATGTGGAAGAATACGAAGAACAATAAAAAAAAGGAAAATATGATATATTATGTTATTACTAAAATATAAACAGTAAGTATTTGCTGGGTTAGTTTTATAAATAAATAACACGAACGAGTATCGTTTTTTATGATTTTTTTTTAATATGGAAGTAATGAAATAAACAGCTATAGATACGTGATATAAGGGATAAGTCAAATTGTGAAGCATTGAAACATATGCCGCGTTTATATTGTTAATTCAATGGAATGTCTATAATTTAATATGTCTCACAATGTCAACTTCATCGAGGCAAAACAGTGTCACTTTAGGGGAAGGTGAAGGGAATAATAGCTTAGAATGAAACATAACATGTTAACATATCTATTAGTTAACATATCTATTTGTTAACATATCCATTAGTTTATAATCTATTAGTTAACATATCTGTTTACATACATAATTATTCTATGTATGTTGGCATTCTTTCCAGGGTTTCTTCAGAGGTTCTTCTCCGGAGTGGGGGGAATCTCAATATTGGGGGGGGTATTTTTATAATATTACAACAGTTTATGCAAGAAATAAACAATTATTTATTTATTAAATAAATGCAATAAAATACAAAGTACTTATATACTTTTTTTTAAAAAAATTAAATTGCACTCATAATTGCCAGGCATATTAATAATAATAAATGACATAATTAGACAAATTTGTCGAACAAGTTATGATTTATTAGTCATTAACAAGTTTTAAATTAAATGTTTCTATAAAACCATTTTTTGAAAAAAATAGTCAATTCTTTTTTAATATTTACTAATAGGTAAAAATAACTTCTTAAACGCTAAAATAACAATATAAAGAAACACAAATAAACGCTAAACGCTAAAATAACAATATAAAGAAAACACAAAATAAACGCTAAACGCTAAAAAACAATAAAAAAACACAAATAAACGCTAAACGCTAAAATAACAATATAAAGAAACACAAATAAAACAATCTTCCTATTCAATTCTTTAGTTTCGAACTTTACTATTAATTTTTTTATACTATTTATTTTTGTTTATACCTGGGTTCTTTTATTGTACAGCGTACATTTGTACTCTTATTTTATCTCCCTCGGTAAAGCCTCGGAGTCATTATACAGTTTACTGACTACCTCCCTCTGCAAAGCCTTAAAGTCATAATGCAGTTAATTGACTATCTCCCTCGACAATGCCTCAGTCAATCTAAGTTTACTGCTTAATACCATGGCTAAAAATCCAATTGTATCTTCCTAAGTTTGTTTCATTTATTTTCATCTGTATTGTTGGCTACACTGACGTTACTCTAGAAGACGTCGGGTAAGGTTTATTTTCAACAAAATATTATTAATATTTTGCAATTAATAATTAATTAATTATTATTACAATAATAATTAATTATTAAAACTTTTGAGGAGGAAAAGGTCCAAAATAATAAATAAAACTAATTTTGCCGAGCTTTCGATATAATTTTATCTTTTTCAAGGCTTAACATAATAAATAATAACAAAAAACAGTTACATGATTGCTAACAAATAGATGTTTGAACAACAACTAGAGTAACAGACAAAAATTCTGTTAAAAACAAAAAAGGTAACAATGTTGTTGAGTTACATTAAGTTCTAAACAAAATTTACAATTAAAAACTCCTTAGTTGGGGCAAGGCCCTCTTAAATTGTCTTCTAAGCTAAATGTTATTGATTATGATTGCACTATATTTTTAAATTTTAATTTATTATTTAAATATAATATTACTAAGAATATAGTTGTCTACTTATAATATATAATTTAAAATACAATAAAAATCCCTATAAAGTTTTTTGTCTATTAATAATTAATTAACACTAAGTCATATCATCGTTTACCTCCTATCATTTAAACGATTTTTAGAATTGTTTTTAAGTACAACATTGTATGCTTTACGTCCGTACTATGAAAATGCATAATATTCTATTAATTTCCATATTAAATTTATTTTTGCATAAATCTATATTTCGTCTCTTTGTGGGCCAAACAATACATATTCATATTTATTTATCACTGAGTTTAAAAACAGCCATCAAATATCAAAACTTGCAAAAAAAACGGACTAACTAACATAGATGGACTTGATTGAAACAATTCTTTCGTCAAATTTAGTGTCTGGTAACAGAAATTAAAAATGCACCATACATAGATATTAAATTATCATTCAAAACCTATTATACTTCTTTGGAATCACTCATATAATTGAGTCAATCACCCATTCCTTCATGAGACCTAACTCATTCGTAATTTTTCTACATGGAAAATAAAATTTCATAAATTAAGTTTGTTCAAAGTAAACTTCATTAATAACTCAGAAAAGTTTCAGATCAATTTGAAATTTAGAACGCTTGTAGACTTTCTTTAAAACGGCATATGTTTCACGTTTTTGTTTAATTCTTATCTTCATTCAAATACGACACACGGCTAAAACCAGTCGACAGCGTAGGATAATAATGCGAGGGAACCAATGAGGTTAGTCCTAGATGTTAAACCACGCCCTCAATTTCAAATCACACTAACCTTATTGGTCCCTCAACACTATTTTCCCATGCTGTCAACTGACTTTTGCCGTGTGTCGTTCTGTAGTTTAATTTTTATCTAATGACACAAGTACGATTATTTTTTAAAAAATATCAATAAAATATGGTGCATACGTTAGTACCTTTCTTAACAACTTTGGACTCAGAATGAAATTATTATCCAAAAATAAGGTTTAATTCCTTCGATTTCGCTGCGCTCGACCTCAAAGTAAAGTGGTTATCCAAAGTCTAGAGCAGCCCTTCCCAACCCTTGGGTCGCGACCCAGAATAGGTCGCGAACGAAAATTTTTGGGTCGCCAAATTTATTATTATTAACAATCCAAAAAATGACAAAGATATATAATACTTTAAACATGCAATAACAAAAGAAGCCGCGGCCAAAACATTTCTTAGAAGTCCTTTACCGACAGAGGCACCCGCCTTTATCTGATTCTTGCTAACTTTGATGAATTGTTATACCTATAATACTGTGTTTAAAAGTTTCTTATTACTTCTTTTAAAGGTTCGGGTTATTAAAATTATAATGTTCAATTATATGTGAATTTGGTTCTAACAAACATCAACGTAGTTTAATATCGCGTACAAGTTGTTTTTAATTATAATTATTTCACCAGTTTATTTATTTTATAGTTTTGCGTTTTAATTAAATTAGTGAAATGAATAAACAAAACACGACTGGACTTATTAGTAGAAAACCAACAGCAACAAATTAGTCATTGATATGATACATATTTTATTTTTTTATTCTTTTTAGCGAATAATATTCCTTTGGGAATAAAATTCGCTAATAGGATAGGGGTCATGACAAAAGTCGAACCTCGGACCACGACACAATTTTTGTCTGTACAAAAATACAGACAAAATGAGTTACGAGCAGTGCTTGACAATTGAGTAATTGCTTAGGTTCTAAAGCATGACCGGAATCTTAAGCAAGAAATGGGTTGTTAAGCACGGAAACACGCATTCTAAATGAAATTCGCCCGACAGCTGACCACCGCGCCGGAATTATTTATTTCGTAGTTGTAAACTTATATAATGTAAAAAACTATACAAATTATCATTCCAACCAGGATTGTTGTTAAGCACGGAAACACGCACCCAAAGGAAATTCGCCCGACATGCGGACCACTGCGCCAGAATTATTTATATTTTACAATGCTAATTTTTATATTTTATTGCTATTTTATATAGTTTCCATATTCTGAGGACGAGCAAAGCGAGTCTGAAGTGGTGGTGATGAGCGTAGCGAATCCGAAAATGAAAATTCCGAAGTATCCCGTACCCGATTTTTTAAATCTAAAATAACTACTTTACTGCCTACCTCAGAAAAATATAATTCCCGACCCAGTTTTCCATTGCTCAAGTGTTATCTATTCTAATGCGACATATTTAAATCATTTTCTAAGTCACGAACGTCTTTATCTATTCCTCATAAACGAGATGGCCATTAAAACACAAGAAAAATTATACAATTTTTATGTTCTAAACACAGCTCTACGTGACCAGCCTCGCTCTTATTTATTAATATATTTTTTTTCTTATCTTACTCATTTATTTCACATGCATCATTTATTCTTTCCAAGGGGGTTTCCCTTAAAAAAAATAATTCTTAATAAAATAAATCACAATTTATATTTATTTATATATGTTATTAAATAAAATTAATAGGGGAGTGAAAAAATTATTAAATATAATGATACACATTTTAGTATTTCTTTAAACAAAGATAAACTTTATGTTGCTAAAATATTATATCATTGTTATTCATGCATTTAATAATGAATAGTTAAAAATTAAAAAGAAAAACACGGAAAAGCTTCTTATGTAGAAGGAATTAAAGAAAAGGGATTAGTGTTATCAGGAGAATCGTTAGCGTTTCTTCTCACCTCCCTTTGTTCTTATCTTGACGTTTACCTTCATTTTCTAAACGCATAAATATTATTCATATTATTAATATTTTTGCAATAAAAAAGTAAATTAGTTTTTAAATTTAAGCCCTACCATTGTATAAATAAAAACTCGGGTACGGGGTACTCATCCTACCTACTTCGGACTCGCTTCGCTCGTCCTCAGAATATACTTATCGTTAAATGTATACTAGATAAACAAACACACACATACAGACAGACAACTTTGCGAAAACTACTCAGGAGGTCTTAAAAACACCTGAAACAGACAACTCCGGTGACATCCCAGTTTCGGATTTTGCTAAAACAATGCTTTTCCTATATACCTACGGATGAGGAAAAGTAAAGAATCAGAAGGAATTTTAATACTTTGTGAATAATTGTCATTTTCAAATCCAATATAAGATGCTATGAATTATAGAAGTGTCATTAGATGAAATTTAGCTTGAACAAGTGGTTCACTCTCCCATGTAATCAATCTAATTTTAGTAAAGTTTTTCATCACAAACATTGGAATAGTTTCAAATATTTTCTGAATTTATTCTTCACTTAATGAAATAAAATAAAAACTTCGAAATTAGCAATGTTTTCTCTCCTCATGACACGAGGAAGCAAGAAAAAAATATTGTCAAAAAATAATTTTCATTTGTACAATACGATTATAAATTTTGATAAAACTTAGTACATCACGCTCTGTCTTAATCTATTTTAAAACAATAAGATCCGTTTCCCTTAAAATTTAAAAAAAAACAAATTCAACTTCATTAATTTATTAAATTTTCAAAATTTCTTATAATAAATTAATTAGTTAATTAGTGAAACCTTTCAGAAATTTTTGTTTAGTAAGTAGAAAAACAGAGATACTTTCCATATTTTGTTTTCATTTCATTATCTTAAATATTTGATGAATATTTTTATGGAAAAAAAATTTCTCCCAAAAATACGAACAATCTCCGGAGGATTCCCGAGTTGAAATGTTTCGCTACAAAACTGCGCATTTTCCTGTTTTATTTAATAATTACTCGGGAGGATTGCATCCTCTTCCTCCCTGAAGTATTGCTCCAACTTGAATAATTGATGTATTTATCCTGGCAAAATAAATGTTTCTGAAAATTTCATGTTTTTTTTTCAGGGTGCTTGCATTTTTTCATTTGTTTTTTTATCGTTATAATCTGACCGGTGAATGATTTTAAAAGATATCATTATTGCTCCTATTCCTCAGAGAATTTATAGTTTTTTTTTTGTTAAATATTATTTTTTGTTTGCTTTTGTTAGTTGATATATTTTTAATGAATTTGTTTTTGAATTCTTTAGGGATAAAATCTAAATAGAGATTTGTTTTGTTGATCTATCACCTCTCTTATATTACACTCCCTGTTACAATTAGGTTTAGCTATAACGTTTTTTAAAATCATCTTGACATTTTACTATGTCATGGAACATAAAGTAATAAAATATGAGTTGCTTTCGAATTTCCAGTATCGACTCTCCGAATAACTCTAAAATGTTAGTTGTTTTAATCTCTAATGTTTTAATATATATTATTAAAATTTAAGGACAATACAACACTGATTTGACATCAGTACTTGTTCCTTAAATTTATACTTGGGCACAGTGGTCTAAGTTCTAAATCAGATCTTTAAGTGTCTTAGAAATGTTTTCCACTGGAAAAAAGTCTACAAAATTTACGATTATCTCCATCTTCAGTAAATATTATATCTAATATGTATTTCTAGGGTTAAATAAATGTTATATTATTCTAAGTAAGTGATAATATATGGGGATACCGTGACTGGATCCAAACTTAGCAATAACAGTAAACTTTATCACGTTTTGGTTCTAGGTATTTCTTACCTGGGTAAACTGTCATTTTACCATGACACAGACTCTATAGGTGATACTGGTTTTAAATCCTTGCAGATAAAGAAATATCAAACTGCTATGAATACTAATAGAAAATAGGTAGCGAATACACTTCATGCACCTCAATACATTTTTTGAGTAACAAAGTTTTTATAGCTTCTATCATTTTAAATGACGGCGGTGGTGGTAATACAATACAGATGTCGACTGCAGTTGAAGTTCTAATAATATTGCAAAATGTTATCCTAAGAGTGGCCCTGTAAAGGACCTTGGTCAATTTATTTCTTAATTACATTTTTCATGAACTGTTGTAGAACTTTTCCATCTATCAATGGAAGACTCAGCCACCTTTACATCTAATATTATTAAGTTAGTGTAGAAGATTGCAGCCATTTACGGAGTCCAAACGAGAATATATGAAATTTCAAAGTATAAAAAAATTGGGCTTCCAACCAAATGCATGAATGAAAAGCTATGGCCATATAAATATCGACCAAATGGCTAATAATTCTAATTATTTGACCAAGAGAAAAATTGTCAAAATTTCTCTCTGTACAGTTCTTTTACTAAAAAGTTGAATTTGGTTAGTTTCCTAGGGTTGTTCAATCTAACCGATTTTTAGGAAAAATCTATATTCATTGTTTCGCTAATTTAATTAAACATCTACGTAATATTTTTATTTTCGTCTATATCCCATTTAATAGGATGGAAAAGCATTGTGAATTGCTTTGGTATCTGCAGATACCGAAAATCGGAAAAAGTTTGAATCTGAATACTCGTTACATGTGGTGATTGTGAACTTTCCATGTGAACAATGTAAAGCCAAAACGAGTCAACTAAGAAAATTAAATTTAATTACAAAATAAAGTCTTAAGAAAGCAAGAACTGATTAAAATAGTAGTTATCTTTAATTTTTGAAATAGTCTAAAACTGAAGAACATTTTTTTAAATACACTTTGAATTGAGTTGTATTCAGTCTATGAACGCTTTGAGTTGAACCACATATGAACAACGTGTATGAGACAATTCTTAAGATATTCAAGTTGAAAATCGTGTTTTTATAATATTTAAAATACGCTATTGGAACGCTTAAATTCATATTTTAAGACGATATTAAAATAATACGATAAAAATACGATATGATACGTTGCGATACTATAATAATACGAAAAAATAAATACTACGTGTGAAAGGAGCCATTGTAATTTTTTCAGCTGCTTCAGCTTGCGAGAAGCTGCTACTTCAAAGGAACCATCCCTTATGTTTTCATCAACATCACTACGGAACTAACCTTCAATCAAACCACTTTCCTTTCAGAAGAAATTTTTTTATTTCGTATTTTCCGAGTTACATTTTTGTCAAAAAAGTTAATGACGCGGTTATGTTTTTGAACTCATACCCTCTGGGCCAGTTATACATTTAACAAAAAAAAATCTTTTTTATATTTTTTTACGCCTGAGGCTATATCTAATAAAATAAAAAATGTATTAATACATAAAAAAATGTTTTATCTCAAAGCATATTTAAAATCAAAACCAATTAAAATTACTCTTCCTCCCAAAACAGAAGCTGGCTAAATATCTTAAGGGCAATTCTGTTGTAGTTTTACTTTTTCGTTACCAGGGCTCCCTTAAGGAAAAGAACTTTGCGGAAAAAACAATTTTCCTGTCATTTATATATAAGTTTTTATTGAAAAATATTACTTTACTTGAATTTTCTAAGAAATGTCATGACATAAGTAGAAAAAGTTTTAATGATACGAAAATGACTTTTGGGTTTTCTCTTAGAAAATAGGATTTTATTAGGTAATACATATACTTCTAAGTAACGATGGTCAAATGTCAAATTCGAAAGACTCAAGTATAAAATTCCGATTTCGATAATATCAATAGAAGCGTATCCAGAATTGAATTGAATATTCATTGAGTTAAAGGTAAGAACACAGAAGAGACTATTCAAGATTTGTTGTGTTAGTTTATTAATTTCATGATATACGATATTTCACTTGCTAACACCAAGCATAATCTTTTATAAGATCTGAATGATAATTATTATGATTATCTCCGAGATCTTATGCAATTTAGATCTTATACCTGGATATGCTTGGTCTAATAATAATAATAATCATGATAATACCCGTTTAGAGTTTAAATGGCTGTTAAGGACTGTTAACATTTCAAAGATTTCTTTAGAAATGGCTGTTATGGACTGTTAATGCTTCAAAGATTTCTTTAGAAATGGCTTAAGGTCTGTTAACATTTCAATGATTTCTTTAGAAATGGCTGTTAAGGTCTGTTAACATTTCAAAGATTTCTTTAGAAATGGCTGTTAAGGTCTGTTAACATTTCAAAGATTTCTTTAGAAATGGCTGTTAAGGACTGTTAAAATTTCAAAGATTTCTCAAGAAACGGCTGTTAAGGTCTGTTAACATTTCAAAGATTTCTTTAGAAATGGCTGTTAAGGTCTGTTAACATTTCAAAGATTTCTTTAGAAATGGCTGTTAAGGACTGTTAAAATTTCAAAGATTTCTCAAGAAACGGCTGTTAAGGTCTGTTAACATTTCAAAGATTTCTTAGAAATGGCTGTTAAGGTCTGTTAACATTTCAAAGATTCTTTAAGGTCTGTTAACATTTCAAAGATTTCTTTAGAAATGGCTGTTAAGGACTGTTAACATTTTATTTATTATGTTAACAAATGCTCCATACGTACTAAGAAACATAAATACAGGCTTGTTTATATTATGTTTAATACAACTAAACTTAGACTTGTGTGACGCATTCTGTAGTTTTGTTTAATTTCGAATGTCTTGTCTATATGTTAGCATAAATACATTACATTGTAGTTAAATAAACTTACACTGCAAACTAGAGATGTAATAATGAGAATACCTTCTAAATAAATAAACACGAATAAATAGTTTAGTGTTTTTGTAGAGATGAAGTTTGCTTTTAATTAAGAGTGAATTGAAGTGGAAGTGGCACGTGGGAACGGTGGCTCGAATCCTGCAGTCTCTATGCAGTACAGATGTTGAGTTTTGAGATCTCCAGCATATCACTAATATGATTGTCCATAATATCTGTCACATAATCATCAAATCAAGTAATCTAAAAAACCTTTTATATTTCTCTTTCTCCCTTTATGCGTGACAGAGATAGCAATATAAAAGCCACTCAGTGTGACTTAAAATCATCTGAAATGGATAATTACTTTGTATTGTCGTGTTAGCCGTTTAAATGAATGAGTTCTTATAACATTGCGTTTTTGGTTTATATGTATATATATATATATATATATATTATATAATATATATAATATATATATATATATATATATATATATATATATATATATATATATTATATATATATATATGAGTGTGTGTGTGTGTGTGTGTAGTTTACACAATACTTTTCCTTAAGACCCAGTGTTTTATGTGAAGAAAATAATTTTACTACTGAAAATAACAGATTCCATTATTGTTAATAAAATATTTTGGAGGTGCGTAGGTTTAAATCCAACCTCCTAAGGTTGAAGAAAACAAGACAAATTCACGCCCTTATCTTGTATATTTCTATTCCGTCCTATAAGACCGTCATATCCTTTCGGATTTATGTCGCAAGTTGAACGTACTTAATGCTCTCCATGGGTGTCTTCATGGTAAAAAGTCAAGGATCAAATTAAATTAAAGTAAATTTATATATATCTTTTGATGAGGATAAACTGTAATGTTATACTGTTTTCGGTTCAAAGCAAAATATTAAAAATCTAAGTCAGAAATTCTATTCTTGTATATTTAAATCCTAAACATTTAATTTACACATACAAACTATGTTTATTAGATTTTTGGCATTCAACTCAACACATCAATTTTAGAGAAATTTTATTCAACATATCATTTTTAGAGCAATTTTATTCAACATATCAATTTTAGAGCAATTTTATTCAACATATCAATTTTAGGACAATTTTGTTCAACATATCAATTTTTAGGGCAATTTTATTCAACATATCAATTTTAGAGCAATTTTATTCAACATATCTATTTTAGAGCAATTTCATTTCTGTCTTCGTAAAAAGCATTTAGAGGTTATTATGGATTTAACATTTCTGATATCTGTCCATAGAAATCCTAAATTAAACAAAATGCTTAGCGTTTATTAAGTTTATAAAATCAAAATTCATTTTCATGTCGAAAACAATTAAGTTTAGTGAAAAATCTAAATTTCCTCTTTGCATCTACTGATATTTTTTTTATATTAAATTGTTATTGAGCAAGTTAACAGTATAAATGCAAATGAAGTCGATTCCGAATGAAAACACCGTGTTTCTCATTTCGATCCATCCGAAATCATCAATTTCAATTATTTACTGATCCCTATTTCATTAAGGAACTTTTGAATTGTAGTTATTCATTTTTATTTGCATTATGATTTCAAAACAGGTAACAAAATGTAGCATTAAATTTTTTATTCCAAAATTTAATTTCCAATGGGGGTTGATGCATAATGTATACGCATTATAAAAGAAAAAGCACGAACGCTTTTTAAATAAAAATTGATTTTAGTTTATAAACAATTTAATAATTGTTATTTTTTAAACCTTTTTTTTGTTATGAAAACCATTATATTTTATTATGTAGACAGGAGTAAGGAAATCTCAATTTTCACCTCCTGCCCTCGCCCTGCCCCCACACTTCCCGCCCCCCTCTCACTGTATCAACTAGTGAGTTGATTACCTTTGATCGATTGAGTTTCCCCCGCTTTTTTATTGTATAAATTTCACACGATATATATCTTTCATATTTTAAACGTGCATTTAGTAAATGAATGAAAAATATTAAATTTATTAGGAAAAAAAAATATTTACAAAAGATGTATAGAGAGCTAATATAATGATAATATTTGTTAAATTTTCATATAATTATTTTTTGTTTGCTTTATAATACTTACTATAATACACTGCCACCTCCGTGGCCGAGGTTGTTAAGGCGTTAGTATTTACACTGACCTTTGACACTCACGGAGGTCTGGGGTTCGCATCCTAGGTTACGCTCTTAGTTTATAGAAGATTATAGTTTAGATAAATTATCGCCAACTTTAGAATACACTTTGAGCGTGACGGTTGCTATTACCACTCGAAGTTGTTCCCGCAGGGTTTATCCCTGATGTGCCGCAAGGCTCTAAACGGGTATTATTATTATTATTATACACTGAGACTTAAGGCCAAAGCGGACTTAGGCCTAGGCCCCGTTTCACGAAATCACAAGGCTTCCAGTTACAAAAACTTCAAAAAATCAACTTGTAATGACCAATCCACAAGTGTTACCAAGGACACACCTGTACAGTGGCAGCATTTTTCTATTTAATAAACAAAATCTTGTCTCCTACAATCACTTGTAAAATTACTACCCAAGTCCGAACCTAGGTCGGGACTTGGTGAAATAAATGAAGTTCATTTTACTAAAATAAAACTTATTTTTATCACCAACTTTTAGTTTATTAGTAATCTAGTGCTCAATATGAGTTTGCAAAGCGTTTTTTATAAATATTACTTCTTATATTTTATATATAATTGCATTCGAAATAATCTACTCAAATGAATGAAACTGGGTTATTATAATATTTTGATATATTGTTGACAAAATATTGTAACTTTAGAGCAGGGGGGTGAACTTAAATGAGGAAAAGTTTGGATTCCATTATCGCAAGCTACTAAAAATAGCGCTGCGGCGGACCGGTGCGGACAATTCATGAACTAACCCCAATAGCTTTCCAAAAATGACTGATTATATTTTTATATTTAAATTTATGAATACCATGGCAATTCTTGGTTATGACAGCTACATTTATAATTATTATAAACTGATTGTTTTCTGTATGTATTTTTCACAAAAACGGTTCGCCCTTGCATGTTCTGTGATTCAAAAATACAGAATCTAAAAGTAAATAGAAACTTTTTAAAACTTCCAGGGAACGCTACTGATGGCATACGTATATACATTCATACGAATTACCTCTTTGTTGTGGTGTTGTTGACTGCAAATAATAACAATTTGTGCTTATTTTCATTAATACATTTAAAATATAACACAAATCAGGTAGATAACATTAACGTCTAACAGTAGTTATGTATGTACCAAGTTAGATTAAAAATAAATCGTTCAGTGAATGTAAATACTCTTTGAGATTAACCAAAAGAGCGTGCAGATTACGGAAATGGACTTCATTTATCACAAATCCGGCTAATTACTGAAAATTTTGAAAAAAAGGTTATTAAAAAAGGTTGTTGGTGATCCAATATTCTAGAAGGCCTTGGATATTCGACCGCGCCTTATTTATTGAAAAATATTAATAAATAATGGTTTAGAGTCCAACTTAATATTCCGAATTTCAAAAACTGAGCGTTCCTTTTATAATGTTAAATCTAACCAATCTTTGGAGCTTGCAAAATTTTATTTTAAAACATCCTTAATAATTACAAACTAGTAAGTCCGTATCTACTAAATCCAGAAAACCATTAAAACAACCTCTAATTCCTGATTTTAGCCATCATTTTAGCCAGAGTGATGCGACCTTAGCATGTAGGCAAGAATTGTGTTGTTATTTTCTATAAATTTCCAACTTAAGTTTCTGATGCAGCATATAATATAGTAATACTAATATAAAGCTAGTAAGGTAACGACAATAAAAATAGTAAAGAAATGGTTCTATAAGACTCGATGCAAAATAATTTCAATCCCAATTCATTTTACATCATTTTTACGACTCAATTTTTTTCGACCCCTTTACCAATAAAAATTAATATTGTCTCTTTATTTGATTGATTTTCCCCCTCCCCTTTTCTCCTCGTTCCCATTTTTCTTGTTTTCCTAACACAGCTGAAAAAAGAAATTAATTTCAATTAAAAATCAAACTTGTTGGTGGTGTGCGAGTGTGGGACACATCGAGCAACTTTTCGCCAAATTTCTACCCGACTGTGAAAATGGTTTTTATTATTCGTTTTTGTTTTATTCAATTTATGTTTGAAAAAAAAGTTAAATAATATTTGACCTGCTGTCATTAATTCCCCCTCCATTGCAACACCCTCTCCTTTCTAACTTTCCCTTCCTTCCTGTGTCGAAAGGATTATTGTTTGATTCCAATATAATTGTTTGCTGATCCTTTATACATTCAGTCCTCCCCCCCCCCACAAACATTTAAAGAGAAAATTTGATTGTAGGGGCACCAGGGCTTAAAAAAGTCTATAAAACAATAGAAAGAGTTAAATAATAGAATTGTTGATCAAAAATTTACTTCCATGTCTCTCCATTTGCACTCCCTACCTCCTTCTCTAGCTATAGAACTGTAACTTACAATTTTTTTTAGAAAAAGACTGTTGTCAGCTACAAGGAAAAATTAAAAGTAATTGATCCATTCAAATAAATTCATGTATTTAGCATTTTCAGCTAATATATTTGTATTTGAGTTAGGAAAGTATGGAGATGGCATTCTTTTGAGTAAGGAAAGTATGGAGATGGCATTCTTTTGAGTAAGGAAAGTATGGAGATGGCATTCTTTGAGTAAGGAAAGTATGGAGATGCATTCTTTTGAGTAAGGAAAGTATGGAGATGGCATTCTTTAAGTAAGGAAAGTATGGAGATGGCATTCTTTTGTTAAAAATCGAGTGCAACGGAAGCTTATTACGTTTTGGGCAAAACAAAAATGGTGACGATATTTAGTTTTATACAAATATATTCTTGGGAAAAATATTATTTCCTACAAATATTTTCTTGTGATACATTGAAGTGTTTTATGCTCAACAATACCATTATAATTTGTGGTTAGTCTAGATTTAGAGATATTATAAGTTAGATTTAAATTTATAATGCAGGCCACTTTTTATTAAATTTTTTATGAAAACTGTGGTAAAAAAGCTTAGTTCTATATGTTTTAGAATGTGCATCAATGAACCATTCGTTCAATTACCATTGTAATTGAACGAAAGAAACGTAATTGAAAAAAGTCTCTCCACAGTTAAAGATTTTATTCAAAGTAATGCAGAGAGCTTCGAACCTGACAAGAGGTCATCATCAGTGCCGTTGAGCAGAGATTGAAGTGTAGGAATGAGTAATAACTCTAAGAGTAATACTGTTTCCTACACTTCAATCTCTGCTCAACAGCACTGATGATGGCCTCTTGTTAGGTCGAAAGCGCTCTGCTTTACTTTGAATAAAATCTTTAACTGTGGAGTGACTTTTTATTCTTTCGTGCTTAGTTCTATATTTGGCAGACTTTTTTCATTAAAGATGAGCTTACATTGGCACATTTGTATTTCAAAAATTCTATTGTTGCTTTCCTCTAAGAGGCTTTTTGTAGCCTGGCATTTATAAGATTTCTACAAAACTGCAATTTTGATTCTTTTGTAAGCCCTTCCTAAAGAATAAGTAAACAAAAGCCTGCCTAATAATCCAGAACTAATGTTCCTTTTAGATTCTATAATATCCCCGGAATTTAACAATTCTTTTCACTATTACGCCCTCATACTTAGTGAGAATTTTAATTTTTCATTTGATACCACAGTAAAACAATGTCTGAGCATTACAAATCTGCATAGTCATTATTCCAATTTGGCTACATTAAGTGGGGAAATGAAAACCCCTTCTTAGTAAAGAAAGAGGGTCTAAAGAACATCCAGGAAAAATGGTGCAACAATAATGAACAATTTTTTTGTTTGTTATGTTAAATTTCCATCACATTCTCAGCATTCTTCCCTAACACGTTTTTTCATTAGGTGTGCTTTTCCCCCAAAAAAAATTAACAAAAGGGGTTTTTTGTTTTTCTGAAATAAAAGGTTTACATTTGGGGAAAAAATACCCCAGATAGAGAAAAATGTAATTAATTTGAGACATTTTTTGTCGAAAATTACTGTTAAATTCCATTTGCATTTTTTTTTTTCAAAGGGCAACAAGTTTATGTTTTTACCTTTTTCTTTTAATATATTATTTTTTTTAACAAAAGCAATTTTCATTTACATTTGTTTGACCGCATTAAAAAAATATATTTTCTACAACAGATAAAATATTATATTGTAACAGAAAATATGAAATAAAAATGCGGTTCCTGGTTTTGGTTGGTTCTATATTAGATTCTAATGTTGTAAGTATTTACACGAAAGAGATTCCATTAATTTATTATTTATTCAATATAGTAATATTTCGCCCACTACGGGGTGGTCAAGAGCTTATAAAAAATAAAACTTTAAATTAGAAAAACCATACATTATAATACGACACACGGCTAAAATCAATTGACAGCCCGCCAAAATCTCAATGCTTTCAACCCTCTTTCTTTAACAAAAAAAATCCCTTCTTTTATGTAACAAAAAAAATCCCTTCTTTTATGTAACAAAAAAATCCCTACTCTGGCAACACTGAAAGTCAGGTTATGTTTTGAATTTTATTATTTGTTTTTATTTGATATCGTATTTTTTTATTTTTAAAAATTATTTATTAACATTTTAAGAAGGAATATTGTTGTATCTTATAAATTTACCAACTAAGTGTTGCTTTAAATTTGTTCGGGAAGTATGAAAAGTATGAAAGTGGAGTTAAAGTTGTTAATTACGTAATGCAATGGATCATAATAGTTCTTTGATAAAAGTTTGACGATTTAAATAAATTGTCAGCTATAACTACTTTTTCCAAAACAAACTGCTTTTTTGTGTCAAGTTTGTATAATTAAATGCGTATTGTTTCATATTATAAAAATATTATGACACAATATGCATTCAAGACTTAAAAAAGTCAAGACTGTCATTTATTGAAAGACATGGCATTTTCAAAAAAATGCTTTCTTTTGGTTGACAGAGCACAGAACCTGCGCTGTACTCAAGTAGCAAGAATTGCTTGAAGAATACGTCAATGTCCAAGCGTCAAATATAGGCACTCAGATGACTCAGATCATATTTCAACTTCGCAATAATTGGATGAATTGAACAGATTGGAATGAAACGAAACGAAATCAAACAGATCAATATGCACAATGAGGGAAATAAAAGCGACGCGAGGTTACAAATAATTACAACCAGTGTTGCCTTTTTATGATTTTATTTACGAAAAAGGTATTTTTTTATACCGAGGTTGGCATGAGGTGGAGGGGGAAAGAGCGGGGTCGGTCTGAACCAATTGAATTCTTTCCCTCACAGATTTTTGGCGCGCTGTCAATTGATTTTAGCCGTGTGTCGTACTATAATAGTGCATTATTTACATAGAAATATATTGCAAATTAGATATAAGTATTCTAGTCAAGATATTAAAGAATAATTGAAATGACGCCTGTACCATTAGCAAGTTTTTTCAAAAATAATCATAAAGTTCAAAAATAATAATATTAATTAAATAGTTAATAAATTTAAATAATAAAATTAACTATTAATTAAAAAATATCTCTTTAATTAGAAAGAAATATTTTTTCTAATGTTTGTTTGCTGAACACTTTTTACCTTAAATTATCTCAACGAATGCTATGTGTGAATCTTTGTTATAATTAATAATAATAATTATTAATACATGTCATTATCATACGATATTAATTAATTAATTTGTGTGTTTCAGGTGAGTATTGTTTCTCTCTGCAAAACAGTAAGAATTGTTTGATTAATTTCTTACGGGTTATACTCTGTCTTTTTATGCATAAAAAATTAATTTTGGAGAAAATTTTATTGGATATATTTTATTGATTTATTTATTATTGTTGTCCTTTTTTTCAAAATGTTCATAGCATATTTGCTAGATTTACAAATAGGACAGGTTATTATTATTTATTCTTATTATTATTTTATTACCCTACATTATTTATTTATTAGGGCTTCGAAGATAATCTTTGAACCCCTTATACTTTCTGTCGAGCGTCTGTCTGTCCGATTTCACATCTCCGAAACTACGATAGCTAGAAAGTTGAAATTTGGTACACATGAGTAACTATTTTATCCAACAACAGGATGTGACATGTGCATTTGTCGATTTATGAGCGAATGCGCACATTCGCTGAAATAAATATTTTTTTATATAATTTGTATTACATTAAATTTACAGCAAAATTTTGATCAGCAAACCCACCGCTTTATTATAATTAAATAAAATATAATAAAATTATTTATTATCTAGTATAACAACTTTACGTATTATTTAGACATATATTATTTGGGGGTACCGGTGGTGTATTGGTTAGCACGTGCGCCTGCCACCCAGACAGTCCGGGTTCGATTCCAGTCGGAGCCTCTAGAATTTTAATGAGAGGGATTGAAATTCTTTCACGTGCCCTCCTTCGAAAGGGACATTAAGCCAGTGGTTCTGAGCCTGTGCGATGTCAGGTACTCTTAAAAGATCCCTAACCTTAAATGAACCTGGGCTGTTTCTAGTGAAAGCAATAGAAACTTAAAAAGTCACGTCTCTTCTGTGGATTAGATGCAAAATGCCTGCACTAGGAATAATAAGGTAGAATACTATCTTCTCTCTGAGAAAAAGGCCCAACATGGCCTACTTGCTGGGTGATCTATCACCTCTCCCTAATAACTATCACTATCACTATAAACATATTCATATATGAGAAGCCTAGTTAGGAGAGGCCAAGTATAGGATGGTCAAATTAATTTCTAGATGATAGAGCATGGTGTTCTCATACCTCCCTCTATGTTACTTTCTATTCACTTTATTCAAGTTATCTATATTACTTTCTATTACTTACAAGCTATGAAAGCTTAGGTCTATAACCTAAATAAATCCCTTCTGAACACAAAGTACAACAAATATCCGACTTATAAAACAAGTTATAAACTTAACAGTTGCTTCCAGCATTTAGGTAATTAAACATTAGGAAAAATAATAACAAACATGTCTGGTGCAGGAAAACTGAAAACATATTTCCTAGAGATTTTCATCTGGATGGGAGGGTGAGGCCGTTTTCCAGTTTCAACTACTTAAAGTAAAAGTTGTACGGGGGTTTTTGTTTTTCATTCTGTTTCATCGCGTTTTGGATTTAATTAATTACCCCCTCTCTTCCCCTTATGCTTTATAACAAGGAGTTTATTAAATCCCTTTTGCCCCCTCCCATTTCCCCTCCATTAGATTATCTTGAGCTTTGCCTCCCACAATGGTTTACAAACTCATACACCAGTTATTTGTCTAAAAGTACAAAAGTGAAAAACAAAAAAATATTTTAAATTAAATGTTACTATTATTTAATTTTGCGTCTCATTTTGGTTTCTATTTTGTTATTCCTTTGACATTTTTTTATGTAATTTATATAATTGTAATTAAATGTTAAATTAAATATAATTAATTAAAATAGAAAACACAAAAAAATCACTCAAACTGTAAAAGTAAACGGAATTAAAATACAACCTAAACATTCAAGAAAACCCAACGAAGTGTCGAAACCGAAACAAAGCTTCTGTTGGCATCATATTAACTTCACCTTGCATTATATTTATATACCTTAGAAGTATAAAGATATATAATAGAGGGAACATAGCCTATCTCAATACACTGAAAGGCCTGAAACATCTTTTTGCGGCTCTCAGGAGCTCTGTGTAACCTCATTGAAACCTTCTTCAAGAGTAAGGGACAGAATAAAATTTTAACAGATAAATATGGTGAAATCTCAGATTTGTATTTTAGAATAAAAACAATACTTTCTTTATACCTACAACTGTAAATAAAGAAAAGTAAAATTGATAAATCCCTCTTTGAAAATTTTCATTAAGAAGAAATGCCTTTTTATCATTAAAAATTTGTTAAAGGAAAAAATGAAAATTTTGACTGTTGTTATGGATAATATAAATTTAAATGTTATGAACAATAAACTTTTAAACTTACATATGAACATTTAAACTTACAGACAGTAAATATCACCTCACTTGTGGTGATAGGAATTAGATAGTCCAAGATTTATAGTTGACATTTAGAGTCACGTGACATTCTGAAGCTCACGTGACATATTTATCATCCTATGAACTCAATATCCTTGGTAAGAAATAAAAGGGTGATTTTTCCCAAAAGCAAAAAAGGGCTTAGTAGCATGTAGGGACACTTGGGATTTGACGGACACCGGGAAACTCTGGGACAATGAGGGATAAACATTTTCCGGCTTCATTAAATATAAAACTAAACAGATTGCGGGCCGGGGGGCCCAAATTAAATACACCTGATTTGTACTTCATTAAGTGAATATTTCGAAATGTATTGAATTCATTTCGATTCTTCACATTCAACGCAAGCATGGAATATTAATGTCTCAAAAAGTTGAATTATAAGTACTATTAAAATATTACCTAAAGATTTTATAAGAGAGCCCTAATAATAATAATAATCAAAAACAAAATGCAACAATAATATAAAAAAATAAGGATATATTATTAATTAATATATGTATTTATATTTACGTCTTAAAATAAAATCTGGCATTTACCTAAGAAGTTAAGTGTCATTATTCAACACTATAATTACCTTTTATGAGATTGAGCAGAAGTGAAGTTATTCATACTAGGAAACGAAGAAAAGAGTCTCTCCACAAAAGCTATAGTTAATTGGCAAAGCTCTTTCAACCTAACATGAGGTCATCATCAGTGTCATGAAGATAAAGATGAAAGTTATAAATACATTAAACTATTTTCTTAAACTTATTTTCTGAGATGCTAACAGCTCGGTGAGTCTTACTCGACTCACCGAGCTGTTACCATTTTGGAAAAGAAAACAGTTTTATGTATTTGTAACTTTCATCTTTATCTTCATGGCACTGATGATGATCTCATGTTAGGTTGAAAGCCCTTTGCCAATAAACTATTGTTTTTGTGGAGAGACTCTTTTCTTCGTTTCCTACTATTAGTACCTATCTCGGTTTCACCTCGGAAGTTTTATAATAAATCTCTCCGCTTCGCCTCGTGAACAAACTTATTGCTTTAAGAAATTATAGCATTCCTCGCTCCCATGACAGATAAATTGTAGTTATGACAGAGATTATAAACTCGTCACTTCATGCAAATAAAGAAATAATAGATTCAGTGCTGCTATCTCTTGTTAATAGGGTATAAGCTAGAACAATAACAGTAAAATATATCTCTCTCCGATTTACCCTTAAGATGCTTTAAAGAAAAATATCCATAAATGTAATCTCAAGTCTAGATCTAAGTAAGAAAGTTTTCTCTTAAAAAAAAGTTAATTTAATCATCATAAAAACTCTGGTATCAAGAAACCCCGAATTTTCCAACCATAAGTGTTGTTTTTAAATTGTTCCATTTTAATTAAAATCCGTTTCCAGTGAATTTCCTTGTGAATTAACCCTCGAGATTTTCCTTTATTTTTCACTAGAGATTTTATTTCAGGGGAAAAATGTAATTTTCATGCGAGCAAAGTGGAAAAATGATCTTGTAATTATACAATCAAGTTAAACTTTGTGGAATAGAAGAGAACAAAGTATGTTACCCAAGTATCAACTTACAAAGTTTTAAGTCACTTTGATTTAGAGGGGAACCTTTTTTGAAAAGTTTCACATTTTACAAGTTTTTTGAAGTTGGGATGAGTTGAAAGAAGTTAGAATGGCAAATTAAAATAATTTTAGTGAACAAAATCAATCTTATCCTTCTTTGGCAAAGTGTGAAAGACTTTAACACTGATATGTGGTCACAAAACGGAGCAATGATAGAGCTCACGAAACAGAGGATCGATAATTGATGATAGTTGTTTTCTTATTCAGTGTATCTCTGAGAGCAAACTTTGCAATCTTATAACAGGTGTTAAAAATGACACCTGATGATTCACAACAGTTATAACGGGTATAAAGAGAGCAAAATTAATAATCAGAACTAAGAACGATTCCTCTAAGATTATTAATTTAACAAAACCGGCTTTTAACCTAAACGATCATCATCAGTGCTTAAAAACAATAAGGACTAGTGATAGATACACTCTACTTAGGCTTTGTATCCAGACTCTATCTGGTATGTGATTGAGATTACCTACCAAGTAGGCAACGTCTTTCGGACTTTTTCGCTAATTTTCTTAGGATATCCTAGGAATGGATTTACGCAAATAAGCTGGCATTAAATGAATCCAAAACGACAACTACTGGTTTTTTCTTTAAGAGACACAGAAATGTTTAATAATCCGTCAAGTACTAAGTTCTTAGGTGTCTTCATTGACCCCAAACTCACTTGGAAAGAGCACTGCCTTCATTAGCTAAAGACTATCTAGTCAGGTATTCCTATTGTTTACTCTATCATCACAGATATCAACAGACTTATGTGTACAGGTATACTATGCAGTATTCTACAGCAGGTTAAACTATGCTATTCTACACTGGGTCACTCGGCCCACGTAGACGCCGTATTCAGTGTGCAGAGGAAAGCCATTAGAGCCATGTTTGGACTAAGTTATAGGCAGGACTGCAAGGAACATTTCATAAAGCATAGATTACTGACGGTGCCTCTACGTACTCCATTGTCTCCTTCATGTGAAGAACAACATGAGCCTCTTCAAGACTGCAGCTACAGTGCACCAGCATGATACAAGAAGCAAGCACAACCTGTATGTGCAGCAGTGCAGAGTTACTAGATCCCAAAACAGCATTAACTTTCGGTGTGCAAAGCTGTTTAATCATCTACCCAAAAGTCTTCAGGATCTAGAACTCAAAAGTTTCAAAAGTGCCATTGTAAATATTTTGAGATACCATGCTTTTTACTTGCTGGAGGAATACATAGGATTCAAGTTTTAAGGAGAGATCTGTGAAGAGAACTGACGAATATCATACTCTTTGTAGGGTCAACGATATGATCTTCAATCAACTAATCAACTTAGATAAAAGATAGTGTTCTACCTTATGTTGAGTCCCAGTGCAGGCATTTTTAGGTCTAATACACAGAAGAGACTTTAATATAAGTTTTACTGGTAGTACTAAACACTTTACTGCCAGATTAAGCTTCCTCGCTATCGAAGATAGCGAAGATAAGGCAGAAACATATGTATGTGTTGTGTATAAGCTACAATTGAGGGTTCTAAATTTTGGCTAAGCCCAGGTTTATTTAGAGAAAGGAATTTTTTACAAGAAGCTCCCATTAACAATGGTTGGAACCATCTTAATCACCATTTTCAAGTCGAAAAATGTATGAAATAAATAAAATGAATATATTGCCAAAGGAAAATAAATAATTATAATAGAGTATTTGCATTTTTCCAACAAAAATTGTTTTGCTCATAAAATGATTAAATGTGTTTAAAAAATATATTAAGCTGTAAAAAAAATTTTTATTTAATTTTGAATAGTCGAAATAAGCATTTAAAGAAGAGAAGAGGGTAATGGGTGAGAGAGTGGGGTGAAAACGGAACGTTCTAAAGGTTGGGTCGTTTAACAACAAATGAGAGTTTTAGTTAGAAATATCGTAAGGTCCACAGTTGCTGACAGTTTAATAGAATGTAACAAGAAGACTGAAACAAAACTATTCCGTGTTCCAGGTAATAAAATGCCTAAGGAACGTGATGACTACAGCTGTCAATATCATCTTGTTGACAGTATAGAATAAACTCTTATGAGTGTTTTTCTAGTGAATATTGTTCTACACGGCGGTATTCTTATGTCTGACGTCACACAAGCAGTCGAGGCCGTTTTCCCGCCAAAAAACATGTTTAAATATATTTTTGGTTATTTTGCTGCATCATCAAAAGTATAAGTTTTTTTTTCATTATAATATTTTACTGGGTGTTCTTTTATACGACGTACTTAAAGATAATGCAATAAAAAAAATTGTGCAAATTCTCTATTAGATGAGGCTAAGTAGGTCACTTATCTACCTTATCTGCAAGTTTTGAGGAAAACCACCCAGGAATTTAATATTTTTTATTATAATACGTATACTTAAGCAAATATCCTGACGGTCCTAAGAAAAGATTAGCGATTAAGTCCATCCAGACGTTTGACTACCTTACTAAATATTTTCTTCTTATTATTTTTCGGACACTAGATGGGACGTAGAGCTGACAAAGCAAAAATCACAGTTACTATGAAGAAAGAGCAATATCAATTAGGAATACAAATCTTATTAAATGGCCCCCTCATTAATATGGAAGAATTTTTAACTTTTATGGTGGAAGACTATAATATAAAATAATAATTTCTTTAGAATAGTTCTGACATAACTATGTATATGTGTAACGTACTAATGTACTATGTACATACTATGTATATATGTAATGTATGTATGTAACGTACTAATTATGTATATATGTATTCTTTGAAACATGAATATGCCTTGTGATTCCTAATAAAGGCGAAATATCGTTTTGATGAAGTAATTTGTTTGAATTTTATTCCGTCCCATCTAGTGTCCCAAAAATAATAAGCATAAAACAATAGAGGCTAGTACTAAAAATAATAAAAAATGCTTTCTTTTAGCCAAGTCTATGACTTACCCTGACTTACCTTGAATAAAGCAAGAAGCATTTTCATAGGGATTATTTGGACGGATTTCTCTTGTACTACCAGTTTTGTACAACACGGTGACAATAAATTTAGGGATAGATTTTGTTATTTATTGCCTGCTTTCTGTCATCTGTAACTTGATTATTGTAGGTGTAATTTGTAAGATCTTACTACAAAATAGTTAATTAGTTTATGCGCAAAATAACCCAGTAAGTTTCCTGTTGGAAGCGTATTACGTTTAGTAAATTATTTAGCTCCAAGGTGTTTTTAATAAATTCCTTGAAAATGTTTAATGAATGCTGTTTTAAAATTTATTAGCAATCAAGTACACTTGAACCATGCTTTCTGTTTAATATTCATTCCTTCAACAAAAATTAAAAACACTAAGATAAATGTAAATATCCTGAGTAACGAACGTAAAAAGGAAAAAAATAAATTCAGCAGAGTCGGAAAAGTGAAGAAAATGTATATTTTACATTTTTCCCTCTCCTACTAACTCCATGCTGAAAGATTTATAGGTGAAAAATTTTTAATAAATTTCCCTCATCATGAAACGGAATAATATATTATTTTAATGAAAATTCAAAAGGTAACGGAATGAAAACTCGAGGGGGGAAGAAGGGATACAAATTTTTCAAGATGGCGAAAAGTAAAAAATTCAAAAAATAAAATGAAAATTCTGGGAAAAGAAGAACTTTTATGTAAAATGGAAATCTTATAGAAAATATTTACATTAAAATTTACAAACAAATTTACCTTCAAACGCTTAATGTTAAAATGTTACCTATCGTTAGAAGTTGAATTAAGAAAATTTAATTAATGTATTTTAAAATTATAGTACTGTATCACTTTTCTTTTACAAAATATTACATTAATGTTTGACGTACATTTAAAATATTTTCGAATCCATTTTCTTTTTATGGAGTTTAAAGAATGTCCGTAGATTCCTTTATCAACAGTCGCAAGTTTTTCACGGTTCTTTATTGCAGAAAGTATGCTACAATTTAAATTATTTATGTATTTGCAAAAGTATTCAGAAAATTAAAAGGACAAGTATGTTAATCGCGTCATTTTTTCCACTAAAAATAACTTAAAAATTCAAGTTAATTTTTCAAGATATTTTTCACTCAAAAGGGTCGACTAAAAAATACCAGAAATAATAAATTTCCATTTTTCTCCTAGAATTATAATTTTTCATTTTCCTCTTCCAAATCATTTCTTAATTTATTTGAGATAATAAAAATATTTTACAAAGAGTATAAAAATGAAAAGATAATAATAAATTAAATTTCAAACTTAATAAAATACGAAAAGGTTCACTGTAAAAAAGTATAACAAAACTTATAAGAAAAATCGCAAATTTAAATAATTTAGCCAATTTATTGTAACTTAAGACTTTTAAAGAAGGGAATGCTATTTAATTAATTAATTATTTATTTAATTTTTCTTAAATAATTACTTCATAAAACTTTAAAAGTATTCTTGCACTGCAAATTTAAACATATTTAAATTCATTTAAAATTTTTATGAATTGTTTTCAATAGGAACATTTTTTGGAATTTTCATTTTAATAACTTGCTACAACGATTTTATTTTTTTAAACGATTTCCTTTTTCTTTTTTAATTATTTAATTTTTTAAATTTCTTTTCGAGAAAAAAACCGTCAACTCAATTTTCTGAGGTAAAATGGATAAATATTTAAGTTATTTCAACTTGGAATAACTTAATTTAACAAATACTTTTAAGTAAGTTTACACTTCTAATAATTTATAAGGCAGAAAATTAATTTAAATTAATAAATAAAATTATGTTTTTGAAACAATTGTGTTGGAGTTGGAGAAGTAATATTGTTTTATCAAGTCCAGTTAATAGATGAAAATAGCCTGAAGGTACTGAAAACTCTGAACCCTTCCAGTTTTCATAAACATAAGCCTTTAATAGAAAATTATAAATTTATATAGGAGGGATAAACTTTTGATATTTATTTTAGTTCTGGAAAATTATTATTTGAAATCGCCGTTTGCAGATCAGAAATACATACCCCTGCGGAAAACGCTTCGGAGGAGAGTTAATCATTGTGCTGTTTTAAATATCTACAATTTTTTTCGAAATATTTGATATCAAAATAATAGACCAAGAGCCCAGGGGTGTTTTGTTAATAAAAAGTGTAATGGCTGGAACCGGTCTCAATTTTTCGTAAAAACCTTCCTGAACAAGGATCTGCAATTCTGCCGACTCGTATCGGATGGGTGTCCCAGGCAGAACGCACTTTAGGGGTCAAAGGTTCTGCCTGGGACGCCCATCCGATATGAGTCTGCAGAATTGCAGATCCTTGTTCAGGAAGGTATTTACGAAAAATTAAACCCGTTTCCAGCCATTACACTTTTTTTTAACTTGGGTGGTAAATTTGACCCCTAAAGTGCGTTCTGCCTGGGACACCCATCCGATACGAGTCGGCAGAATTGCAGATCCTTGTTCAGAAGTTATTACGAAAATTAAACCCGTTTTCCAGCCATTACCTTTTTTTTAACTGGTGTTACAGCCACTTTGATGTAGTTGTAATATAAGGAACCAAACAAGGCATATTAGGATGGAAAATAACAAAATGATATAAACCAAAAACTATAGATATATTACTAATAACAGTTTATGTAGTAATTAAAAAATATAATTGTAAAAGAATATAATTACAATAATATGAAAACACAAATATGGTCAACATTACCTATTGTCCGGTGACTGAAAAATAGACAAAACCCTAACATCTGACCAGTCCCACGTCTGGGCAGCAAGTGATGTCTTATCTCAAATTTAATTAATTTTTCATATATCAGATTGTAGGAGGGGCTTGTTTATCCCCATTCTCCAGATCTGTTACATGCAGGAGGTCCCGGGTGTAACAGATCTGGAGAATGGGGATAAACAAGCCCCTCCTACAATCTGATATATGAAAAATTAATTAAATTTGAGATAAGACATCACTTGCTGCCCAGACGTGGGACTGGTCAGATGTTAGGGTTTTGTCTATTTTTCAGTCACCGGACAATAGGTAATGTTGACCATATTTGTGTTTTTATTGGGATTTATATTAAAATATTTTTCAGTGAATTTCATATGATCTAAATGCTCATCTGAGGGATAATTAGGATTAGGAACAGTACTATCACTCAGGACAACGTCATTCCCTCTATTTCGATGCCCTGAGTTTATTGGTTTTTTGGCTTGTTATTGGTTATAGGGCAGTTAATAGTGTAGTGCGATTTGCTTTTACATTTACTGCAATTTCGCAATTTTCGGCAAGATGCTAAATCATGACCTGGTATCAAACAGAATTCGCAAGTTTTATTTTTATTATTATTAAAGGGTGTTTGGGGTCTATTAAAATTATTAGCATTCCTATAAGCTTGATAATAATTATTATTAAAAGGTTTATTAAAATTAAATCTTTGAGGAGGGCAATGCCTAGGTGATTGATAATAATAACTTTTCATCAGAGCTGGAGGATAATTGTAATTAGGTTTAAAATTATTTCTATTTATAAATTGATCACTACTATTATTATTAAGTTTATTAAGTTTATTTTTATTTTCGTTATTTTTAGGTTTAGACTGGGAGGTCAAATTTTGAATAGCAACGGTAAGGCTCTCAATTTGCTGTTTTAAAGGATTATTAGCATGACTATTGATATCCGGACTGCTACTTGTAGAGGGTTTAGAATCCTCTTTTAATAAGTTAACACTATTTGATTTACGAGATTTTATTATAAATTGATTTGACTCATAACGCTTTATATTTTCTATAACCTCTGTTAATTTTGAATTATCATTATAGCTTAGAATACTATTCAAGACATCAGGATCTATACCACGAAATATATGGTCTATTATAGTTCCTTCTTTCATATTAGAATCAATGGTTAAACACAAATTTTCGACCTGAGTGACAAAATCTAGGGGGGATTGTTCAGGTTTCTGTTTAATATTATTTAGCTCTAATTGCAATTTACGCGTTAACTCGACTGGAGTAAATGTTTTTATTAACTCAGTGCACAATGCGTCCCATGTAAGGTTATCTTTATGTTTATACTCATAATTATTATAAAATCTAGATGCACTGCCTTGTAAATACAAAGGAATCACTTCACAACACTTTTCGTCATCCCATTTATTTATTTTTGCCACACGCTTAAAAGCTCTCATGAATTCAACTACAGTGTGCTTGTCTTCAGTTCCACTAAAAACGGGAGGATTATACATATGTACTTGAGATTGAATAATGGTTGTTTTAGAAGTACCAGCACTAGCACTACCAGTACCTTCCTTTACAGTACTCACAGTAACTTGAGGCTTTTTAGATGAGTGGGCAGTAGTGGAAGATTTATCGGACATTTGTTTTAAATAAGATTTTAGTTCGCTTCTTATAGTCTGTACATTATTGGCAAAATCAATGCCGATATTATATTTGGCACAGTAGTTGGACAAGTTGTCCTTATTCATGTAATAAATCCATCCCAGGCCACAGTCTGTATAGCTAGTTGCAGCCTCAGGACTTGCCTCATCCTGGAAATTTATCAGATTGTCAGGTTCTAGTAAGGTATTGTTTTCTTCTTCACTGCTCGACATTGTTATAAAATGGTGACAATAAATAAATAGGATGATTAAAAGTATTTTAAAAATATTAAAATACATACATGAAGCTAAATTTATTTTTATCATTTAATTTACCTATTCTATATTTATAATTTTAAAATAGGTATTAAACAGTATGGGCAATAATAATTTTATCATAAAATAAAAACTTTATTTGGTTTTAATAAGTAAGGACATATATCAGTAAATCAATTAACTGTTAAGAAAATATCAATATTAAAAAGGTTAATATCGATTTATTTTTAAATAAAGTATCGATTTAAATTTTGAAATGTAGTATCGATATATTTGTAAAATAAAATATCGATGTCAAAATTTGAATAAAAAAAATCGATTTATTTTACACTGTAAAAATATATCGATTATTGAAATAATATTAGAGGGATATTTTATGAGGTAAAATAATAAAATTATTATTTGATCACATAAACAATACATTTAAACTGTATACAACAATATACTTTGACCTCTTGTAGAAGAAAAATATATCATATAAAACAAGTTATAATTTTCCTACAAATCACATTTATTTTAATTACGTAAATATCTATTTCTTTTGATTTAATAAAATAATATTTTTCCAAAAATGCCTTACCCGGCGCCTCCACCAATTTGTTACAGCCACTTTTGTGTGGTTGTAATATAAGGAACCAAACAAGGCATATTAGGATGGAAAATAACAAAATGATATAAACCAAAAACTATAGATATATTACTAATAACAGTATTTATGTAGTAATTAAAAAAATATAATTGTAAAAGAATATAATTACAATAATATGAAAACACAAATATGGTCAACATTACCTATTGTCCGGTGACTGAAAAATAGACAAAACCCTAACATCTGACCAGTCCCACGTCTGGGCAGCAAGTGATGTCTTATCTCAAATTTAATTAATTTTTCATATATCAGATTGTAGGAGGGGCTTGTTTATCCCCATTCTCCAGATCTGTTACACTGGGGTGGTAAATTTGACCCCTAAAGTGCGTTCTGCCTGGGACACCCATCCGATACGAGTCGGCAGAATTGCAGATCCTTGTTCAGGAAGGTATTTACGAAAAATTGAGACCGGTTCAAGCCATTACACTTTTTATTAACAAAACACCCCTGGGCTCTTGGTCTATAAGTAATAATATTTTAGAGCATGATGCCGGCAGCGATTCCTGGACCTCTCTGGATCAGAGGTACAATCAGCCGTCAGAATTGTTTGAAGGAAAGTCAGCGGTGTGGCGGTTCAGATATAAGGTGAGCGATAAAACGGTTCGAAGGTAAAGTCAACGGTCAATAGTTATAGAGATAAGGTCAAAATAGCACAACTAGAAGTAATGATTGATTTTTGTACTAAGTTTCAACTCCTTAGCATAAATACAATGAGAGCTATGTTGATCACCCACACACACACACACTGGTGGCTATTTAACCCAGCAATATGGGCCAAGTAAAGCTCTACCAAAATAAGTGTAAAATGCTGATTCTATTGGGTATCTAAATGGACACATAAATGTTAGAGAACAGTAAATAAAGTATAAAGGGAAGGGGGTATAGCGGTTATTAGATAAGAGAATGTGTAGAAACTTGCGGTACCTGTTTAGTGTAATATGGCGGGTGTAGATATTTGGCGGTTGCATGTGAGAGCGGCGGCTAGAGGTATACAGCGTTCCGTATAGCGAGGAACTCTAACGCACACTAGCGGGCGGCAACTGTTGTCTTCCTTCACATAGATGATCAGCGTGGTTGCCCTTTTGATCGCGGCGTATAAACAACATCGCGGCTATTTATTAAATTCTCCTTGCGCATTTCTTAACCACACACACAGTCAAGTAACTTTGTAAAAACCACTAAGGAGGTCTTAAAAACACTTGAAACTAATAAGTCAGCAGAAATCTCGGATTAAAATGTTTTTGTGTTATTATATATATATATATATATATATATATAATATATATATATATATATATATTATATAATATATATATATATATATATTATATAATATATATATATATATATATATATATATATATATATATATAATATATAATACTTTTCCTACTTAATATACCTACGGTATGTTTCGAGGAAAAGTAAAAGAGAATTAATATCCCACAAAAAACTGAAAAAATGATTTTTCCTATTTCTTGGTACCTGTCGAAAACATTTTCAATTAAGTTGATGTTTTCGGTCCTACAACATATTTATGATAATATGATGACTTGAGTCACTGAAGAATGGAACAAGACAAAAAAACTAAATTAAATAACACTGCCCTGAGGCTAGTGAATGAAAATTACATTTTCCTAGTTTCCCCGGGAAATATGTTGATATGCATGATACCCAACAAAACATATATTTACTTAACTAATACTAAAAATAATATCTTATTCTTGGAAACATAAGTGCATATCAAATATAGGTTCACTTAGTATGCCACAAACGCTCCCCTCGCCAGAGTCTACAGATGTATATATATATATATATATATATATATATATATATATTATATAATTATATATATATATATATATATCAGATACAGATCAATGCCCAACAGCTTTAGAAAATTTGTGTATGGAGAGATTTGTGGATCAACTTCCTAGGTACAGATCAATGCCCAACAGCTTTAGAGAATTTGTGTATGGAGCGACTTGTGGATCAACTTCCTAGGTACAGATCAATGCCTAACAGCTTTAGAGAATTTGTGCATGGATAGATTTGTGGATCAACTTTCTTGGTACAGATTAATGCCAACAGCTTTAGAGAATTTGAGTATGGAGTGATTTGTGGATTAACAGCTGGGGTACAGATAGAGGCTCAACAACTCCACTGAATTTTTGTATGGAGAGATTTGTGTGGATGAACTGTTAAGGCACAGGTAAACGGTGGACGGTTCCACTGAACTAAACGTACTGTTCAGGTTCAGGTATTTTTTAGACAGAGTACTATGAATGAAAGAATTGATTAAATTTTTATATAACAACCATTTTGAATTTTCAACTTAATTTTTTTCTTAGTACGGTAGTATTACTATAGATATGACTTTCACTAGCGGGAAATCTGTAGCAATGTAAATATTTTCATCTGCTAACCCCCCCCCCCCCCCCCCCAAGCTAATACTTATTCATATTTTTCTGCTTAAAAAAGGAAACCTAAGAAAGATATTTAGTGAGATAGAAAAAGATTAAAAGCGGTGAGGTTATTTGTTGAGGCAAAGTTTTTCTTGCACAATATTTGCTCAAGGTAAGAGTTTGTTATTGTTATGTTTATATCAAGTCTCGTATCCTCCTCGCATTAATTCACCGCGTTAGAGCCGCTTCTCACAGGATTTAATGCTTCTTAAGACGTACCGTACCGCCCTTCAGGCTTTAGGAGTTTTCTCAGTTTTCCTAAAAAACTTATTTCTACCAATTAAATCCTGAATTATTCAAAACCCTAAAAATCTTGGAAATTTTAGTTAATTCAGAGATTTGAAGGAAATATTTTAGCCGTTATATTTTGGTTTTTACTTGACTTGCTCGATTTTTTCCCCCCCAAGAAAGGAAATCTTTTAATTCAACATTTTAATATTAATTTGTTGTTGGTTAAATAAATTTTTAAATTGATACTTATGTGTTTCAAATATGAGCTTGGATGAAAGTATGATTTAATACTTGCTGGTGTAATTTAAATAATGCAGCAATAATTATATTTTTTTTTTAAATGACAAAAACTATTTATTCATATTCACCCCCTCCCCTCCCCCCCCCCCTGCAAGTGCATTGCGCGCACTCCACTGTCTGTTATATATATATATATATATATATATATATATATATATATATATATATATATATATATATATATATATATAAACAGATTAATTCACAAATAATTACACATACATTACACAGATATTTTTTTATATGTCCACAAAAACGAAACTTTTAAAAAATATATATATTTCAATCTGTATTCTAACTTGAATTTTAAAAGTTAATTCAGGTAATGTTAAGATCTTTTAGGTTTTCTTTAAAAAAAATAAATATTATAAACATGACTTGCATTCACTTACAAGGGAAATAGAAAAGCCGTAATAAACCCCAGGTTTTCAAGAGAAATTGAAAAAGGAGCAATAAACTTTTTTCACCGGAGCTGTAAAATAATCCATATTTCTTCCTCTCGGTTTTTATACTCGTTTTAAATTAGGTTTATTATCGAAAATAAAATCGCTTATTGATACAATTACGGTTTCTTTATTAGCAATAAACCATAAAAAAGGTTAATAAAACGTTTTTCTTTATAAACAGAAGAATAATAAAAGAAACTGCATGGATCGTTCGAGATCTGGAGAAGTTGAAACATGCTCACTTTTTTAAATACATTTCAAAAAAGAAAAACAAGGCTTACATTTGAAGATAAAGAAATAGGCTTAAAATGATACATCAAATAAAATAAAGCCTCCAAGTACTCAGCTATTTGTGAATTCCTTGGGGAAATTTTGGAAACGGAAAAAGTGGTATGTTTCACTACCAATCATATGCATTATAAAATCATTTAAATTTGATTCTGTCTTATTATTTTAATCAGGCTGATTACGAATAGATGGAAAGGATTATTATTATTATAGCTTGGCATAGTGGAACATTTTCCGTGTTTGAAATCCTGAAAAAAATCATTCACCTGGAGCAAAAGTTGATTTTTACATGAAGACACAAGTAAATTTCATTTCAATATGGCCATGTATACGGTATTTTGTCGAAACACACACGTAGTCTGTAGGTGGATGAGTGACCGCTATTCATCATTTGTCGGAACACACACGTAGTCTGTAGGTGGATCAGTGACCGCTGTTCATCATTTGTCGGAACACACACGTAGTCTGTAGGTGGATCAGTGACCGCTGTTCATCATTTGTCGGAACACACACGTAGTCTGTAGGTATGAGTGACCATCATTTGTCGGAACACACACGTAGTCTGTAGGTAAATGAGTGACCGCTATTCATCATTTGTCGGAACACACACGTAGTCTGTAGGTGGATCAGTGACCGCTGTTCATCATTTGTCGGAACACACACGTAGTCTGTAGATAGATGAGTGACCGCTGTTCTTAACGCCAATCCTACTTGTTGGAGGATGATCAAAGTGAGACTTACGATGTACTAAGTTGTAAATTAAGCCCTTACGTTTTCTTTGGACGAGCAAAACGAGTACTTAGTAGTAAACAAAATTGGGTACGGGGTACCTCGGAACTTTTCCTTATCACATAGGATTCGCTACGCTTATCCTCCCTGCTTCGGACTCGTTTCGCTCGTCCTTTGATTAAAAATGCACCCGTATCATTTTCAGCGGGCACCTATACAGCACCGGCCACGCTCAATGCTGTTTAATTTTTATGATCCAATAAAAATTATAGATATACTTGTCGTATTGAAATGAAACTTAGTATACTTATTTATTTAGTGATGGTATACACTTATACTAAATTTAAAGTGAATTGAATTATTTTATGATTTTTTATTATTTTTTAAAAAATGTACACAAGTAATTCGATAAAATTTAAACTAATGTTGATGAGAAAATGAAAGTACATTTGTTAGTCTTATACATTGCCACATGCGTGCCAAATCTCAATGTGATGGCATATTTTTTCCGCGTTTTATGATTTCTAGAAATTTTCACTGAATCATTATAGCGGGTTAATGATGTCATAAAAAAATTTCCGAATAGTACAACTACAGTGGTAGACTGATTTTTGTGGGGACCTCCCCGGGATTTTATAATTTAAATTTGAGTGATTTTGTTTTTTGACTAAATCAAGAATTTATTGTATGTTAAATGAATTTAATAAATATAAATAAATAGATTATGGCAGCAATACCTGATTGAAATTTAGAACGCATGTAGCTATCTATAAGACTAACATATGTGCTGTTTCATCTCATTATCAGCATTAGTTCAATTTTTATTTTATAAAAATATTTTATAAAAGTATAAATTTATTTTCATGTAACAATCAAATCATTTGGTAAGGTAATAAGAATGGTTAAATAAAGTAAATTATAAAATATTACTAATTTCGTAGTAAATGATAATTAAGGGGTTATAAATAGATAAGGACTTCTTATACAAGGATTATGGTTTATGGAGATAAAAAGAGATAAGAATATAGAAAGCATTACTTTATGGAAAGAGATCGATAGGAGCTGTGCAAGAGAGAATTAGTTCCCTTGGTTATCCGCTAGATGTCAGGGCATTCTTCTTTACAGTACTTATCCTAAAAACACTTTAGTATTTTCCTACTCTACTTATATTTACTTACAATAATTATTACATCCTGCTTCGCGGTAATTTTTCAGCTGAGTCTACATTCTTCGTTTTCAAGTACTTTAAACTTAATGTACATATATATATTTACCTGTGAGTGTGGGTATATACATCCCCCCCCCTCTATAATTGCTTCCTAGATGTTTGATGAATATTACCTTAAAAATGTTAATTGAGGGGTATTTTTACTTTTCCTCATTTATACCGTATTTATATAGGAAAAGTATTGTGTTTGTAAAAAAATCCGAAACCGGGATGAAACCGGAATTATCCGTTTCAGGTGTTTTTAAGGCCTCCTGAGTGGTTTTCTCAAAGTTGTCTGTCTGTATGTGTTTGTGAGTGTGTTGTCTGTTATCATCGTAGCGCCCAGTGTATTTATGCTAGAGAGTTGAAACTTTGTTCAAAAATCAGCCTACTGATTTAGTTGAGCTATTCGGAAAATAATTTATTTTATGACGTCATTGACCCGTAATAATGACTCCGCGAAAAATCATAAAATGCGAAAAAATGATGCGATCTGATTGAAATTTAGCACGCATATAGCTATGTATAAGACTAACATATGTGCTAGGTTTCATCTCATTATCAGCATTATTTAAATTTTTATCAAATGAGTTGTGTACGTTTTTTAAAAAAATTGTAAAAATCTGAAAATAGTCCAACTGAGTTGAAATTTAGTACAAGTGTATATTATTATCTAATAAATAAGTACACTAAGTATCGTTTCAATACGATAATTATATCCATGATTTTTGTTCGATCATAAAAGTTAAGCAGCGATGATTGAAATTATCGGTTTTGGTTTATCCTGTAACCTATTATCCTAATCAATCCCGGCCAAAATAGTATATTATGTTACAAGACTATGAAGAAGGTCTCTTTTATCTTGGTGACTAAAAGCCATTCCCATTCTTGTAGGATATGCTGTTTCTTTTGGGCGTAGTAATCAGGGGCGTAACGGGGGGTGGCAAGATTTCCCCCTGAAATTTCGACTGCAGCATATTATCAAAATTATATCGTTATATATATATATTTTTTTTCGCTTTAACCCGTAGGGTCATTTAGCGTTTTCCCCTCACTCAAATTTCACTCTACATTAGCCCCTGAGTTTGTGCACATCCAATCATCTAGGAAGCACCTCCGTACATGGTAGCACAAGTAACTAGTTCACAGTGTGTCTAGTTCATCTAGCCCAACCAGACTCTATCCAAACTCACTGCTCTGGCTAGTATCTGCGACTAGTTCACAGTATGCCTAGTTCATCTAGACCAGCTAGACTCTGGCTAGGCTCACCGCTCTGGCTAGCGCCGACAACTAGTTACTGTGTGCTTGTTTCATCTAGTCTTACTAGCTCTCTGATCACATTAGTCTCACTTGACCTCGTCCTTCCTTCCAGTCTCACCAATCTCATCAGTTCCACTAGCATCACCAGACTCTAAGCTAGGCTCGCCGCTCTGGCCAGTCCAGCGCCACTCGACAAAAAACCCAGCACCCAGATGTCAGCGTGCACAAACTCATTCTATAGCCCTGCCCTTTATTAGTCTCTTCAAGAACCGAGCACTTTGTTCCTAGTCACTTACGTTACTCGTGTCGCCGCCAGCACTTTCACTGACTAAGTTTTCGGACATACAAAGGCTCAGTATATCTTTCTGACCTTCATCTCCCCCAGCCCGCAGAACATTAACTTTTCGTGAGCTGGAGACAACGGAAACGTGGATCCAGACTTGTCACAGATGAAACTAGATCCAACCCCGCATTTGCGTATTAGTAGCCAAGGAAACCACGTAAAACCCTGGCTGGGTTGGCCGGCCTTGAATTCAAGACCTCCCGAGTGTACGGTACAAGGGATAACCTCATATTGAGGTCCTCCCCCGGCTGGATTTGAACCCTCGACCTCCAGGTCGAAAGGCGAGCGCTCTACCACTGAGCTACCGGACTCGGTTATCGTAATATATTAAAAGTGATTTAACAGTATATAATTTTTCACATGCACATTAAATATAACAAATAAAAATGATAATAGACAAAAAACTAAGAATTATAATTATAATAGAAGAAGTCGGTGACGGTAGACACATAAAGAAGAGATAAAATGAGGTTTAAAGGTTTTATTCTGTAGAATTCTGTGTCATACTGATAATGAATAAAGGCGGCAGTGGCGGTACTCTTTGAGTTTTCTTAGAAGCTTTTATCTCTTTCTTTTCTTAACTTTTATCAACATTTTTGTAACTTTACAATTAATTTTTGATTTTTGTTGTCTGTTTTTGCATTAATCTCCCACCACCACACATTTCTTTTTTTCTCTCCCCCATGCAAAAAAATTTTGTCTGATTTTGGTACCATTTTTTATTGCTTTTTCAATCAATGACCATCTTTTTTACCTAATTATAATTACAACTAACTAAAAATAACCTCCGTCAACTAAAAGTAACTATCAATAACCAGAAATACATGCAAAACTCAAAATGAGGTTATTATCAGTTTATAGTGGCTACTAGTGGTAGATTGGTTACTAAAGGTTGACTGGTGATGGTTTTTACGACGCCTTACGTTAAATAAATAAATTAATAAATAACCATTTATTGCTACATTTTCTTTTGTGTTACATAAATTTTGTTTTTACAATCTGTAGCAAATCAGCTTTCGCTGTGGTACTCCACGTGTGGAGTTATATAATTTTTACATAATTTTCATATTTATACATACATTTATTTTACTTATTTTATTATAGATATAAATCTACATGCACATACATATTCACACTTTATCTGTATATACATGCAAACACACATCCACATACATATATTTCACTATTATCGATGTATTAGTTATTTTAAATTTATATTAACTTAATAAATTAAATAATTACATAAATTACGTTAAAACATACCTTAAAGGGTTGGGGGGGAATAAAAGAAAAATACACCAAATTAAATGAGTTAAATTTAACGCTCTTCATAATTATTAAGGAAAAAGTACTACTTCTCTACCACTAATAAATCTTTTGGTAGGCTAAACCCGCACAACTTTGCCCCCTCTGAAAAAGTACCCAAGTTACGCCCCTGGTAGTAATAGTATACAACTATTCAAAATAAAAACAGCATATTGTATTAAAATTTGCCACTACACTTTTTTCGATCGCCTCCTTGGCCAAAAGTATCCTGTCTAGAAGCGTATTTTCAATATCTGAATTGCTATCCACGATTATTGCAGTACGACACGGCTAAATTCAATTGACAGCGTGGGAAAATAATTTCCCCTCGCCTTTAATTTCAAATTAAGCCAACCTTATTGGTTCCTTAACACTATTTTCTCACGCTGTCAACTGATTTTAACCGTGCGTCGTACTATAAACACTTAATAATAAATAATTAATAACTGACTTTCCGAAAATAACAAAACATTGTTAACAAAAACGTTCGATTATTTATTTTAAAAATATAAGAAAAACAAGGTTATTATAAGAAGGTAGGTTATTAACCGTAGAAATATATATACTAGAGGGGGCATAGCCTACCTCAATACATTGTGAGGCCTGAAACATCTTTTTGGGGCTCTCAGGGGCTCTGTGTAACCTCATTGAAACCTCTTTCAAGTGGTTTTAATTAATCAATCGATTTAGGCTTCCCGCACATTGTTTGTTTTGATTTGTATTTTTAACATTCTATTATCATTTCTACTATATAACTTATTGTAATTTTGTACTGATTATTTGATTGTATTTATAATCGAAGGTTTGTTAAATATTTTTGCCAGGTAAGTTTGTGCCTTGATTTTGTATTTGAGTATAACAATAAATAAAATATTTATTATTATAAAATTAATTTTTAAATTAATGGTATAAAATAATAAATAAAACTTAATAATAAGAATTAAAATATTTAATAATAACAAATAAATTAGTTGGGGGAATACCTGATGTAAGAGACCGCGGGTGGATGGAGTGGTTACCGCTAAGGACCTAGATGTCGAAGCGGGTAATCCGGGCAAAAAAAAAATTACAAATAAAATATTTATTAATAATAAAATATATGATAATGCCAAATGGTCTGCCTAGATTTAGAAACTGTAGACTTAGTGATTGCTTTATTTATTATAGTAGATGTAAAGTATTAAGAACATTGAGTTAATAATAATACTTATTTATTTAGTAATAAATTTACAAGTAGCAAAAACCTTAAAATCGAAAAACGCTATGAACCCAAACATAATCCAAGCATTATAGCATTGTGTTGCAAGCGCAACACAACATCACAAGCGCAACCAACACAGACACATACAATACATAACTGTAGATAGTACAACAGACAAGCTTAAAACAATAATTGGTATTAACCAAACTCTGAGGGACCAGCGGATTATTTGATTTTTTGTATTTTTTCCAATGTACCTGTTTATTATTATTTTTGTGTTAAATAAAATCCTTTCTTTCTTCTTTCTAATTGCAGGTGATCGGTCAGGTTACTTTTTCGATGTTTCACAAATTAACCTGTAGGGACTCTCTAGTAACAATATCTCTATGGTTATAACATTGTAGTAAACTACTAGCGCCCACCTAGTGGACATTTGAGGAACTTCACCATCGACATTTTTTTTTTAGCAGCCGCCAACACTAAAAACTTCTAAACTGTCGCATACGGTAAAAAACGCATTTCACCTACTTTTTTGAAGATGTAAAGAGCCTTTTTTACAGCCGCCTGAAACAAAAAGGCATTTGTTGCTGTAGCTGTTGACAGGATTTATTTTGAGCATTTGATTTCTCGGCCATTCTAGTATCTTCTAGTGATACTAATTCGCTTGTCGAAAAAAATGTATATCGGTCATCAATTATCGCTGCCTCCTCTGGTCAATTATCGCGTGATAGTAATATTACATTCGTTTTACATTTAATACGAATATTAGTATGAAAAAAATATGACATCAATTATTTCTCAGGTGAATGTGGGTAGGGGGAGGAAGAGAGATTAAAAAAGGAAGAGAAGGAGTGAGAAGAAAAGGAAGGAGTGGGAGAGGAAAGCAAAGGATAAGGAAGGAAATATTGTGGAAAATCCGTCACGATAACACCAGTGTAAATAAATATAAAAATAATATGAAAATCTTGATAAAGAAACTAGCAGCACGAAATGAAAATCACTCAAAAGTTAGCGCTGCATTAGAGAGTGATATATAATTCTGTTTCCCTCTAATTAGAGTCTAGAAAGCGTTGTGATAGCAAAAAATGTCACGTTTGTATTCTTCTAATTTTTTTATCACCTACTTGCGGATGCGGTCTAGACAAAGGCATTTTCAAGACAAATTTTCTATTAAATATTTACAGGGTGGGACATTGCACATCCATCAACATATAATACTAATAGAAAGGGTGAAAATATGGTCCTAGACTTTTAAAAATGGTCTCTAACCTCGGAAAAGTAACCCCTAAAAGTTTAAAGTTATCAGGATTTCGTTGTTAACTATTACCTAAAAATGGTCTATTTGATATACCAATTTTGGTAACTCCAAAAAGTTAAATTAAAGCACATAAGCGTCCGCAGGATTTTTTCCAAGGGGTCAAGCTACCAAGTTCAGTAATCAATAATGTGCTGCGGGTTTAGTTTTCAGCACACTTCATAAAAGTCAGAGACTGGAGTCCAGCAAACCACAAGAGTGGAGCTTTGCTGAACTAAATTATAATGTATTGACACAAATTATGTAATATCTTATTTATTGTGCTTAAATAAATATTTTAATTCATTTAGACCTAAAGCGAGATAAGCGAGTTTCATAAAACATTTTAAATAAGTGTGTTATCAACCTAGCGAGCGAAGGAAGCTATTATTAGTCAACATAATTTTAAAATTCAACAACCTAACAAGCGAAGCTTGCTCCTATTTACGTAACTTAAAATATACTTTAGCAATCTTGTGAGCCTCTTTTCAGATATTCACGCATATATTTGTAGCTATCTAGCGAGCGAAGCGAGCCTCTTTTTTGACATTCACAGCAATCTAGTGTTAGTAATTTTTATAAAACAAAATGCAGGATGATAACCATTACACTTTTAATAATTTGCAGTGCGGATTAATCTAACTTTTCTGATTTCAGGGGGGGGGGGGGGGGTCAAGTGACATGTTTGACCCCTCTCCCCCCTACGGACGCCCATGTTAGAGCATACCGTAATATCCACTATTTTGGAAGTTAATATAAATTCTCAGAAATTTAATCATAATATCGCCACACTTATGTAATTTTTCACCGAGCTATTGTTTGAGATTTTTGTACAAAAAAAATATGTACTTGTTAGTAATAGTTATAAACAAAAACCAATATTATATGTTAAACAATAGCTAGTGAGACATTACCGGAATGTTGTGATATTGGAATAACATTAAGTAATGTTTTAATTTAGTTTCCGAAAACAGTTGACATTAAAGTATGCTTTTATTTAACTTGAATTCAAGAAAAATTGTAATGAAAATACCATAATTTTGGTAATAAAAACAACCGTCATCCCTACTTAGGACTCGCTTCGCTCATCCCAGATAGTATATACATTCGTTTCATTCTCAGCGGTCACCCATACAGCACTGACTACGCTCGATGCTGCTTACCTTTTATTATCAAACAAAAATTATAGATATACTTGTCATATCGAAACGAAACTTGGTGTACTTATTTATTAAGTGTGTAATAATATACACTTGTACCGATTTTCAGCTAAAATGAATTTTTGTCCATTTTTTTTAAAAAAAACGTACACAAGACATTCGATAAAAATTGAACTAATGCTGATAATGAGATAAAACTTGGTCCATGGGTTGCCAAAAGGATGGCACATGTGTGCCAAATTTCAATCCAATCGCAACATTTATTCGCTTTTCATGATTTTTTTAAAATTTTTGTTAAGTCACGATTGTGGTTTAATAATTATTTTCCTTTATAACAACGATATAAATGAGTACAAGTAAAAAATATGTTTGTCTTTTTATTAAAGAAAATTTACTTTACGGCCTAGTTACACAATCTACAATCACTTACAAACCGAAGAGGAAAAACCCCTTAAAGAGTTTTCCTAATAAATACTTGTCAAAAACTTTCTCCTTAAAAGATTACAAGTATATGTATGGATCGGAACATAATGTTTCATCTGGCCGTAATAAATCATAATTTTTATCTGTTATCTTAGTAAGGGCCAAGGTACGGGCTAGGACGGCCTGAGGGTGTTATTCCTCATCACATCCAAGTGTTTATCGATGTTCCGCAAGATATATGTCATGGACATAACGCCTTATCACGAAGGAAATCCCTCTTTTCCTCGAGAAAATATATTTTCCTCAAATCGACGATGTTTTGTAATATATATGAAATATTTTTTTGAGAAAATTTATGCAAAATTTGTAATCTTATTATTCAATTTTATTATTATTCCTTACCTGCACTGTCCTCGTCACCTCTTCTTACTTCCTCAAATCCGTTGTAATCGTGATTCCAAGTGTAACTGATCCTATTCACGATTAAAATAGATAGTTGTAAGGTTGGCAATACCAATGGCGAAAAAACGATATTCTTTTTATCACAGGATTAGCATGGGAGCCAATAAAAATGCTTCTTTTATTTCTTTATTGTTAGTTAATTTGTGATAAATAAGTTAAAAATTAATAGATCGACCACTTGTGCTAAAAAAATTGTCAATATTTCATGGATAAATACTTCGATTAATCCAGGATTTAAAAATAGAATCAGGCTCTTATCGCTACAGACTTGGATTTGTCCGATTTAAGACAGATATGATAAAACCTAAACATATAATTTAAACAAATTTTTTACAAAAAATGTGAATTTAGTGAATTATTAATTATTTTAGTGAGTAAATAAAATTTATTAACAATTAATAAATTAAAACACCATTATGGTGAAAATCGGCTTGTTATCAGTTAATTTAAATACCTGTTACAACTAATTTAAACAATTTAATGCAATAAAAAGGTAATTTTGTGTGTTTGTGCAAACTAAAATTATTTAAAAGTAACATTAATAAACAATAAATATAATAAAACACTATATTGTGATTTTCACCTTTTTATCACTTAATTTAAATACTCGTGACAACCCATTAAACCCTATTTTTCAATGAAATAGTGATTCTACTGAGTTCATACGCCCCAAAATTAATTATATAAAAGAACTTTGAGAAAAAATTAAAGAAATAATCGTCATAAATAAGAAAACCGGACTTTGAATCGCAAATAGACTCATATGGAACACTCTGTAATTTTTTTTTGTAAGCAAATTCCTTTATTTATACAGTATTACAATATTATATTCTCTATATCTTTATTAAAGGATACAAATCACCGCAATACAGTGTTCTGTAATTAACAGTGTGTTAATTACCGCAATACAGTGTTCTATTGATCGCTAATCTTATTTTCGAGCCAGATATCCTGTATTACCAATTTTTATGATTATTTTGTACATAAATAAAAGATTGCAGTGTATTCAAATTTCAAATATCCGAATATATATTTATTTATATTTATTTATTATTTCTTTAACAATATCCCCTAAAACCGATTAACTGTTTTGACTTGTTTACATTTTGTTTTATATGTCAGTCGATAAAACCAGTACCAATGTTGATTATACAATGTAACTTCGTTTCATTGTTATCTATATACAGTAATACGTCTGTATAATTTCAAATTCAAATTTTAGCTCGATCTTAACACATTTTGCATCTTGGGTACGGAGATCAACAAGGTCGATTTTTGTACAAAGTTTCATTTCGATCTGAGAAAGCGTTAGAAAGTCATCGTGTCCCTAGGAAACGTTTAGGAACAAGAATATCGTATATGCTACGTACAACATACATATACACACACACACATTCTTGAGAAATGAGTCCCCCGTCTATCCAAAAAATCCACCATTTTTGTTTTGCTACTTTGGTAAGATTGTTTTTGGAAGCATTTTGTTTTGCTGCTATGGTAGGATTGTTTTAGAAAACATTTTGTTTTGCTACCATGGTTGGATTTATAAAAACGTTGTTTTTTTTTAATACAGAATATATTTTGTTAAAAAATAATTACAAGTTCAAGTTATAAAAAATAAATTTAAATATATCACTTTTTTAACTACCTAAAATTGTATCCTTAAATAAAAAAATTATCTGTCACTTCCTCAAAAAAGCAAAAGCTTGAGCTTGAGGAGAAGGAGCTTGAGGATGAGCTTGTTTTGCTTGGATTTTGTTTTGCTACTGTGGTGGGATTGTTTATAAAAACATTTTGTTTTGCTTTTATGGTAGAATTGTTTTGGAAACATTTTGATTTGCTACTATGGTAGGTGGTAGAATTGCTTTTGAAAACATTGTGTTTTGCTATTATAGTAGGATTGTTTTTAAAAGCATTGTGTTTTGCTATTTTGGTAGGATTGTTTTTGAAAACATTGTGTTTTGCTATTATGGTAGGATTGTTTTTGAAAACATTGTGTTTCGCTATTATATATGGTAGGATTGTTTTTAAAGCATTGTGTTTTGCTATTTGGTAGGATTGTTTTTAAAAGCATTGTGTTTTGCTATTATGGTAGGATTGTTTTTGAAAACATTGTGTTTTGCTATTATGGTAGGATTGTTTTTGAAAACATTGTGTTTTGCTATTATAGTAGGATTGTTTTTAAAAGCATTGTGTTTTGCTATTTTGGTAGGATTGTTTTTGAAAACATTGTGTTTTGCTATTATGGTAGGATTGTTTTTGAAAACATTGTGTTTCGCTATTATATATGGTAGGATTGTTTTTAAAAGCATTGTGTTTTGCTATTTTGGTAGGATTGTTTTTAAAACATTGTGTTTGCTATTATGGTAGGATTGTTTTTTGAAAACATTGTGTTTCTATTGATTGTTTTTGGTAAACATTTTTTTATGCTAGTATGGTAGGAATGTTTTTGAAAACATAGTGTTTCGCTATTTTGGCATGACTTTTTTTGAAAACATAGTGTTTCACTATTATGGTAGGAATGTTTTTGAAAACATTGTGTTTTGCTATTATGGTAGGATTGTTTTTAAAAGCATGTGTTTGCTATTTTGGTAGGATTGTTTTTAAAAACATTGTGTTTTGCTATTATGGTAGGATTGTTTTTGAAAACATTGTGTTTCGCTATTATGGTAGGATTGTTTTTGGTAAACATTTTTTTATGCTAGTATGGTAGGAATGTTTTTGAAAACATAGTGTTTCGCTATTTTGGCATGACTTTTTTTGAAAACATAGTGTTTCACTATTATGGTAGGAATGTTTTTGAAAACACTGTGTTTCGCTATTTTGGTAGGATTGTTTTTGAAAACATTGTGTTTTGCTATTATGGTAGGATTGTTTTTGAAAACATTGTGTTTTGCTATTATGGTAGGATTGTTTTAAAAGCATTGTGTTTTGCTATTATGGTAGGATTGTTTTTGGAAACATTGTGTTATGCTAGTATGGTAGGATTGTTTTTGAAAGTTGATCATTATACTTATTAGTAAGAAAGGTTAAGTTTGAAAACTATTCTAGTATGATATGTATCTGTAATTTGGTTTTAGGGAGAGTAACTAACATACGCAATATAACAAGTATTTGATTGCGATTTACCCCCTGGAAATACCAGAAAGCTCGGTACATATTAGGACTAACAGGTTGAATTCCTCTAGTCTACCTCTAACTGTCCTGTATGAAGTAAATAATTGACATTCCCAGTTACTGCCTTGTCATATTACTGTATCAACAAGTCTAAATAGTCATATAAAGGTAGATTATCTACTAGTGTATAATTTACCATGCTTATTTAAATAAACGACTGTTAAATGTGTCATTGTTTTGTGTGATGTAAATGTCTGTGTTATTTTGAAAAACATCCCTATTGGATAAAATCATTATCGGTGAGTGATCAATCTGGAGACCGACAACTTTGAAAAAACCACTCAGGAGGCCTTAAAAACGCCTGAAACGGGTAATTCTGGTTTCATCCCGGTTTCGGATTTTTTTGCAAACACAATACTTTTCCTATACACCTACGGTATAAATGTGGAAAATTAAAAAATTATTGGAAAAAGATTTGTGTAAAGAGATCAAAGAAAGGGATCAATTATAAATTCCAACTAATCAGTATAACAGATAAGATAAGCCTTAAATAAAAGCCGCCAAAAAACAGGATGTAATATAACTAAGATAGTTCTATAAACATTCCTTCTCTGTACCGCCTTTTGTTACTTCTTTAATTCTTATCACCAAACATATCGACTCAATTTGATAACCTATACTTTACTTTGATATCGATTTAGTTTTCATTTTACTATCGTCCTTTTTTAACGTGATTATTTCGTTCCATAGTGTGTTATTGTTTTACAGTATCTTCTTCGCTTTTATGTTTTTTTGTGGGCTAACGTTTACTTTTATATCCACTTTTAGGTGGTAACTAACCTTTGGTATGGTTTAAAGGAAAAATGTTATTGATATATTTGAGTTTTAAATATTTTAAAATTCTAAGGGGAGGGAGGTACGCTAATGTATTGGTCTAATTTAAGGGGTACTTAAACAAAAAAAAATTTTAGACCCTTGATCTAAGAAAGGTTCATCGCTTTAGCACATTGATAACCAAAACCACCATAAACTCAGAACGTTTAATCCAGATTTTATCTAAAAATTAATTTTAAAGGCTGTTTTATTAATAATATCAACACCAACAACGTCTTTCCACTAAATTTAAACTATATTTTGCAGAGCCGGCTTTAGGCAATAATGCCATCTACCGTGCCGTGGTGGGATGTTGAGTCTTTCAATTCATGGAATCTGACTCAACATCCCACAACATTCATGTCTTAAAAGATTTAACATCCCACCACGGCACTGTTGATGGCATTATTGCCGAAAACCAGCTCTGCTTAATAAAGTTTAAATTTAGTGCAAAAACGTTGTTGGTGTTGATATTATTGAAGAAAATTCCACTGCGCTTGCTGAAGTTATGCTGTTTTATTAATTTGAAAAATAATAAAACAGCGAATGAAAGATGAAAGGCATTCATTTATTTCTTAGATTTTCAAAAAATATGACTTATTTTCAAACTTACATTTGAAGGTTAAAGGATCCTCCGGGATTTATTCCCCCTCTAAATACCAGGCATAGGCGAACAAACAAGTCTATTAATTCTCTGTCAAAATTTTTAAAATGTGCTCGATAGAGTCAATTTTAGCAAAAAAATATGTTCTCTGACATCAGAGGATAACACATAAGGATTAAAATACCATAACATAAGCATAAAACAAGGATTAACATAACATAAGATAAAACATAAGGATTAACATAACATAAGCATAAAATATAAGGATTAACATAACATAAGCATAAAATATAAGGATTAACATAACATAAGTATAAAACACAAGGATTAACATAACATAAGCATAAAACATAAGGATTAACATAACATAAGTATAAAACACAAGGATTAACATAACATAAGCATAAAACAAGGATTAACATAACATAAGATAAAACATAACATAAGCATAAAATATAAGGATTAACATAACATAAGTATAAAACATAAGGATTAACATAACATAAGCATAAAACATAAGGATTAACGTAACATAAGCAAAAACATAAGGATTAACATAACATAAGCATAAAACATAAGCATAAAACATAAGGATTATTAACATAAGGACAACATAAAAGGGTTTAGCGGGAAAACTTAAGGCTCGCTGTTCTCCTATAAAAGTGCGGGTTATTTAGGTAAAATCTGTAAATCACACTGTACATGGTTTATGATTCATTGGTTATTCGCATCCTTTGAATACGAATAATCATTAGCGTAGTAAGCTAATTCAATAAAAAATATTTAGACTAATCCCGCAATATAGTGTTGGGGAAGGGGGGGGGGTACGGTGGATATAGGAAAAGTATTACGTTTGCACAAAAGATATCCAAAACTAGAATTTTACCTGAATTATTAGTTCCAGGTGCTTTAAGACCTCCTGAGTCGTTTTTACAAAGTTGTCTGTCTTTGTGTATTTGTGTTCGTTTTATCAATTGTAAATGTTTGAATCGCGTTAAAATTTAGCTTTAATGTTGTCCTAAATTAGGACAACAATAAATATATAGGTATATATTAGGTATATATATATATATATATATATATATATATATATATATATATATATATATATATATATATATATATATATATATATATATATATATATTTGTATGTCTGTGTGTATGTACGAGATTTTTGTTCCTAGTGGTTTTTATGGGTCATAATAACTTCTGAACGCTCTCTCGGATCGAAATGAAACTGATTACAAAAATCAACCTTGTTAATGTCCAGATCCCTAACGTTTAAGAAATATGTGTGACGTCATCAACCCACAATAATGAACCTAAAAACATTTCAAAAAATCGCAAATATTCATGAAGTGTTTAGAACAAGCTTCTACACATGTACTGTTTGGTTAACAAAGTTTCAATCTATTATCAGTATTAGGTCCGGTTTTATTGATTGACATGGAAAAAATAATGTAAACAATCACGTTTTTTTATTATTACGTTTGGCAAGAGGCACCACGGCGTAATGCCGAATTGCACATAAGGGAAATTTATAAAACTAGTATGTAAGTTATAATACTAATAATGTATATTTGTGATAATTTATTATTGTAATTAATTATTTGTGTGATGTGCAATAAATGGTTATTTATTTATTTATTTACATTTGGAAATTGGCTTATATCGTGGCAGCATGCCACTTATATAAACCTTTAATATGACGAACTGATGTAGGATAACAATCATGTGGCTGCGAAGCGGTTCCCGGCAACGACGCCACTTAACAGCCTAGAGGCCGAAGACCTGTTTTTTATTACTTTTAGATGATTGTCCGCAAATATGGCAAAATAAGGCCAGTTAAGCTTGTAACTTTGTTAACTTATTTTGGAGAGACTTCTTTGTCTCTATTCGATATCCACTCCACTATTGCTGTATTATCCCAAGGATTTGTTCAATAATACTCTGATTATATCGATGAAATGAATTTAATTCATCAAAATGTTTCCTTGACGTTAATTATGAACCATAACTGTAATATTTGAAACTCTAATGCAGAACAGAACAAGGTTATAAGTTTGAATCGAGATAGGATCATGTAACATGACAGCGGTATGTCTGGGGGCAAACTATTCGGAGGAGTGTTGGGGGCAACTGACAGGTTACAAACTTGCTCCTTCCAACATCAGAGGTCAGGCGAAAACTTTAAACTCATCTGTCATGTAAACAGTTTAGAAACTTACTAACAGATCAAAACTATTCATCACAAAGGCAAATTGTGAAAATCTGACAAATTTTAATAAACAACTAGGGTATTGGAGTTAACGTTTATCAGAGCATGGCTCGTTTTGATTCAAGCTCGGTGAGTTTGTTGTTTATGGATCGAAATTAGTTCTGATACGATTAATAAATAAATATTTTGGAGTTTAATTTGAAACAGCTTCTATAAACTACTGATTCATGAGATGAGATTTATAACTAGTTATTAAAAGCTTTAATTCTGATAATTTGTTTCTCTAAATTAGACAGAGGGACCTCTTGATCAAGCAATGTATTTGACCCATTTAATTAATGCCAAAATAAGAGCGAAAAATTCACTTGCCCGTGAAGTAACCAATTAAGGTAACCAAGGTTACTTGCCCTGGGTCCAGACCAGGAAGGGTTAACTTAAATGAGGAAAAGTTTAGTTCGATTTTCGCAAGCTACTAAAAATTAGCGCTGCGGCGGATCGGTGCGGACAACTCATGAACTAACCCCAATAGCTTTCCAAAAATAACCGATTATATTTCTATATTTAAATTTAAAAATACCATAGCAATTTTTGGCTGACAGCTAATTTTCAGTTCATTATCAGTCATTGAGTAATTTTCAACTCGTCATCGGTCATTGAGTAATTTTCAGTTCATCAATGTTTGTACCTTATGAAAGTCAAGTAACATACAAGTACTAATATGCTTAAAATAACAAATATTAGTTTATATATAACATGCTAAAAGCTCCTAGAGTAGAGTGTATGTTGCAGACTTGCAACATATTGACCCACTATTAAACATAATTATCAAACTAACACAGCACTGGCAGGTCTGCTAGCATTAGAATATGTTGGAAATTTATTACTCCAAACAAGCTTTGTTAATAATGCCGGGCATTAGCAACGCATTTATTTTCATTTGGATTTGCCCCCCTTGCAAGGGGAAGAATTAGTTTTACCCCCTCCTTGTGGATTATGAAACGACAATGATATATATTGTAATTAACTTTAAAAGGGGCAAGTAAAGCAGGAGAGGGGAAATTCTAAAATTTAGATATTTGAATTAAAAGGAGACGTGGAAAGCTAATTGTTGAAACATTTAAAATTTGAAGTGTGAAAGTCCTGTAAGAACGCTTATGAAAGTGAAAAAAAATTGTTGGAAATTGCTGACATGATTCTAACAAAATAACTCTTTTTAGCCAATTTTCTTTGGGTCGATTTAGGAAATGGCAAATGTAGTAGTAGTCAAGAAAGGCGGTAGAGCAAGAAAGCAAGTATTCTAAAAGAAATTTGTCCTCCACCCCCGATTTTCAGAGCTTTGATAGAATTGGTACTGTCACCAAAATTAAGTATTTTAAGTATGATTTTATTAAGTTTTATCGTGAAGTCAGGAAAGAATTAAGTTTACAGACAGAAAAAGCTCCCTAAGATAGTGTTCTACTCCTTTTAATTTCAAGTGTAGGTATATTTCCTCTATTCTAGACAGAAGAGCCCTGAATTTCTATGGTTCCTCTCATGCTTTTTCAAGCAATCATACATATTTTCTCTGACTATTAGAGTATAATGAAAACTGGGAACAACACGTGCTCTCACTGTTAAACCAAACCCACACACTTTAAACTACAAGGCAGAAACAGTATAGAATTATAATGAATCTACAATGAGGGTCCTAAATTTTGCCTATACCCAGTTTCATTTAGGGTAAGGGATCTTTAACGAGTACCTGACAACGCACAGGCTCGAGACCTTACGAACCTCGTCGACGACGAGAGTCGTCGTCGACCTCGAGCCTTTACGTCCCTTCTGAAGGACGTGGTACGCAGAATTTTTATCCCTCTCATAAAAATCCTAGAGGCCCTTGCTGGAATTGAACCTATGACTGAAGTCCATTCATTATGTGTATTGGCCGCGCACCTTAACCACTGGTGACTCATAAATTCAATAATACTTCTGTGACTGATAAAGTTTGTGGTATCGATATTATTAAAGTACATAATATGACCATGTTGCATATGACCGTAAACACAATGTAATTTTACTGATAACACGAAAGCCGGTTGACTGTTGGTCATAATTTGGGATACCAACCTGACAACAAAACATTATTTTAAATATGTGTCATAAATGACCATTAATGAAGGAAGATCGTAAAGAACAAATATTAATAAAACTGATTATTTAATAAAACCGGTCTTAGAGGGCGGTAAAAGGGTAGCGGAATTCAAAAATCTACATTTAGTTGACGAAGACTACTTTTAATATAATTTTAATTAAAAACGTTAAACTACAATTTAAAATGCTTAAAAAATTGTAATGCACCGATATTTATTTGACTATTTAATGAATAATCATTCATTATTTAATAATAGAACATAATAATTCAGCAATCGGAAGTATTGCCAACTTTTTTATAAGAAAATTGTATATTGTTAGGGTGGCAACATTACTTAAGATCCCCAGTGATCCGCCTTTCTTATTATCAGTAGTATCAGTATATAAAGTTAGTAGTTAAAAAAAGATATACTTTTCTATAGTCATTTTTTTCTTTCCTTCATTTAACCGCAGGCATATAGGAAAAGAATTGTGTTTCCCACTAAAAATTCTAAACAGAAATTTCAACTAGATTATACATTTGAGGTAGTTTTAGGACCTTCTGATTGGTTTTTACCAAGAAACAATTTTATTTATTTAATCAAACAAATACATACATACTTCAGTAAATAAAAAAACAAATAGTAAAAAAAAATTCTTAGTTACAAAGTATTAATGATTTTGGATTATTATCCACTTTAAGGCGTTAGCCTTGTGCTGTGGATAAGGTGGATAATTACTTCAATACTCTCTTTTATTATCGTTATATTTTATGTGACGAACGTATGTTGTACCTGGGTACAAAATAAAAGTTTCATAATTTATTTTAATATTTTGCTATCTATTGTTTTTTTGTGGAACTCACTGTCACAAATGTGAGTACATTATTTTGTACTTGACAAAAATAATAAAACAATGACACGTATCAATAATAAAACTGAAACATACCTATTAAGTGTGTTTCAAATTTTTAAGTATTTACAAAAAATAAGAACAAATCAAATAAAAATAAAACTGAAACCCTTTTAAGCGTTTAAAAATAAAAATAACTGTTAAACGTTGTATAATTTATATTTATATCTCCTTGATCCTGATCTCCAGTGTGTTCTATAATTTATATTTCCTTGATCCTGATCTCCAGTCTGTTCTATAATTTATATTTCCTTGATCCTGATCTCCAGTGTGTTCTATAATTTATATTTCCTTGATCCTGATCTCCAGTCTGTTCTATAATTTATATTTCCTTGATCCTGATCTCCAGTCTGTTCTATAATTTATATTTCCTTGATCCCTGATCTCCAGTCATTTCCTTGATCCTGATCTCCAGTCTGTTCTATAATTTATATTTCCTTGATCCTGAGTCTGTTCCTTGATCCTGATCTCCAGTCTGTTCTATAATTTATATTTCCTTTGATCTCCAGTCTGATTCTTGATCCTGATCTCCAGTCTGTTCTATAATTTATATTTCCTTGATTGATCTCATCTATAATCCTTGATCCTGATCTCCAGTCTGTTCTATAATTTATATTTCCTTGATCCTGATCTCCAGTCTGTTCTATAATTTATATTTCCTTGATCCTGATCTCCATTTCCTTGATCCTGATCTCCAGTCTGTTCTATAATTTTATAGATTGATTGCTCTAATCGGGTTAAAATTTGACGCGAATACTTTTTAGTATGTGAGGATTAATGCATAATTTTATTTCATTGTGTGTCTTTTATATTGGATTTATGTGTAAATAAAAGTCAAGGATCTTGAGTAAAGCCCATGCAAAAAAGTGGCACCATCGAAAACCAAAAAATAGAGTATTCTTATAACAGCGCAGGTCTTAAATTTTAAAGACAAACTTACCTCTCAATGGTTTCCCATTGTTAATGCTTGAGAAGGTTATAACAAAACACGCTTAAATTATCACTCACTGAAGTGACAAAGTATAGTCCATAATTTAAAATTAAATAAGCACAAATAACTTAACAAGCACCACAAATGTATCAATAACAATCACGAGAAGCACTGAAGAAAGTCGAGAAGCGAACTCGACAACCTTGCTACATAACCTGCGTTTGGCGCCTTTTTTTCATTATAACCAAGGGGAAGGTATGTTTGCTTCTATTTCTTTATCTCCTAAAACTTCCATGGGGTCAGAAAAATTCCTTAATGCCTCAGCCCCTTTATTCAAGATCCTTGGTATATATGATTATAGTTATGATTATAGTATATATAGTTATATGATTTTTATCAGGACCTACGCAGTACTCTGCTCCACTATTCAACTATGAAAACCCTGCTTTATTATAATCCTATGTAAAACCACCACTTGGAGCAAAAGTTAATTCCTATGTGTTGGCAAAGTATATGCTATTGCAAATTAATAATCTAATTTCATCAGCGTTAAAATGCCACTTTACTGCCTAGTTATATGATCAACTATTTTATTTTTAACTATTAAAAACACCGCTGGTTGGAATTTTTTACGAATTTTCAATTTAAAATTAGGCCAAGAATTTTTTACATTTATATTGAAGGTAAGATACGTCGTATTTGAAGGTAGTTGTTATGAAATCCACATATGCCTGTTAGAGCGCCACCGTACAGAAATGCTCTCTCTAGACTTCTTCCTCATCTATAATTTCTTCACTATGAAAAATCATAGGCTTACCATTCAGTACTTTCAATTTACGAATTTCTTTATAATGGATAAAGGCCAAGTACTCATGCTGTCTCAGCTTATTACATAAAATATTCTTTCTCTACTCTCTGTATTTATTTTTTGTCTAATATAATGCTTTCTCATCAAACCAAGTAGATTTTCCTCGGGGAAAAAAACTTTGTACAAGCTTAAAATGCATAAAATTATTTCCAATTAAAAAACCAAATTACGAACGGAAACTTTTTAAGAATTTGGGGTTGGGAAAGGGGGGACTAAGCCTCTGGTTAGCCTCATTTTAAATCTAAGCCAGAAAATGCAGTCGCTGAACTGTTTCTTTTGTCATGACTTACATTCGAAATTAATTTCAGTTGAATCAGTAAGCTACAGTTTCGTTGTAGCTGTGATAAGAATTTAAATAAAAAATCGGGTACAGGGTACCTCGGAACTTGTACTCATTACATCGGATTCAGTATCAATACAGTACTGACCACGCGCTCAATGCTCCTTAATTTTTATCATCCAACAAAAACCATAGATATACTTGTCGTATTAAAACGATACTTAGTATACTTATTTATTACGTAATAATATACACTTTTACTAAATTTCAACTCAATTAGACCATTTCCCAATTTTTTTACAACACGTACACAAGTCATTCAATAAAAATTAAACTAATGCAGATGCAGATAAAATTTAGCGAATATGTTAGTCTTATGCATAGTCACATGCGTCCTTAATCTCAATTTGATCGCATCATTTTTTCCGCGTTTTATGAATTTTGGAAATTTTTGCTTAGTCATAATTGCGGGTTAATGACGTCATAAACAAAATTATTTTCCGAATACCACAACTGCAGAGGTAGACTGATTTTTATACTAATTTTCAACTCTCTAGCATAAATACACTGGGCGCTACGATGATAACAGACACACACAAACACACACACACACACACATACAGATACAGATAGATAACTTAGCAAAAACCACTCAGGAAGCCTTAAAAACGCCTGAAATGGATAATCCGGTTTCTTCCCGGTTTCGGATCTTTTTGCTAACACAATACTTTTCCTATATACCTACAGTATAAATGAAGAAAAGTAAAAATTGTTTTATAATTTATATATAAATCAATTATTTGTTTATTAATTGTGTAACATGTATGTATAACGTGTATTATTATTTAATTTATTAGCATTTTAATTATTTATTTGTTCATTTTTTTAATAATTAATTAATTTTGGTTTGTTTCAGGTGAGTACTGTTCTTATTCACAGCAAAATAGTAAGATTTAATTAAATAATTTATTGGGGTAGTAGAATTATCGATAGGTTCAGGGCGTTAGTTTTTATAACGTTTTGTCTTAGCAGCTGAGTCTTATTAGAACCGTTTGGAATATTATGCAAAAATAATAATTGTTAAAAATATCAAGGATGTATTATAGAAAAATGCGGGATGCATTAAAGAAAAATAAATATTATTTGTGGTGAAATACAAGGTTTCAGAGAAAGAAAACTTTATTGGCAGTGGACTCAGCTTAGTCTGCTAAGTAACTAAAAACTTTTTTTCGAATGTTAAAAATTCTGGGCTGAGGTCGGCAAGTCGGGCGAATTTTCTATGAAATGCGTGCCTCCGTAATCCACTCCTCTCTTAAGTTACCAGATACGCTTATAACCTAGTAATAGCCTCACAACTTGTTATTTAGGCCCGTATTCAAAGACGTTTCCTAACATTTTCCTAACATTCTCCTAACTTTTTCCTAACATTTTCCTAACATTTTCCTAATTTTCTAACATTTTCCTAACTCCTAACATTCTTTTAACATTTTCCTAACATTCTCCTATCGTGTTTAAAAGTGTTTTAGAGGCTTCGCATGATTTTATTTAGTAAGAACCTAAGGTAGTTAAGTCAAAAAGTGATACCATTGTAAGTAACGTAATATATCGCAAAATATCAATGTTATTAACTTATTACCTGGATTTACGACATACTTTGTCATAAACAACAATGCGGCCTTGCTTTGGCGATTGTTAAATATATTAGAAACTTTATTTACATATGTTTTCAGTAAACAGTAGAGTTAATACAAATACAATGTTCAATTATTGTAACAGCTTTCATAAATAAAGCAGTATCAAGCGTTTCAAGTTTGAACGTGGAACAGGTTGTACGAATCCAAAGGTGTCTAAATGAAGACCTGTTAATCAGTGCAATACTGTTTTCATTTTGCTAAAACATTTACACAATTTTGTTTTTCGTATTTTGTCATCAAATTCATTTTTGTTTGTGTAAAATGTTTTTGGTATAATAATGGCTGAATTATTCACACCGGACCAACTGAATTTCCTCTTTGAATTGATAGCCCGCCACAAACAGACCATAGAAAATAAAAAATCTGATTGTGTTAAAGAATTTCAGGGTAAACTCCCTAATAGTAAGTTAAGTGGATTAACAGTATTATGTAAATTTATGTAGATAGTTATTAATACGACAAAGTGTGTCGTAAATCCAGGTAATAAGTTAATAACATTGATATTTTGCGATATATTACGTTACTTACAATGGTATCACTTTTTGACTTAACTACCTTAGGTTCTTACTAAAAAAAATCATGCGAAGCCTCTAAATGACTTTTAAAACACGGGAACGATCATTTAAATTTCGTGGCTTAAAAACATTTCCCTTACCTAAACCTAAGGTGAGTGTTAGGAGAATGTTAGGAGTTAGGAAAATGTTAGGAGAATGTTAGGAAAATGTTAGGAAAAAGTTAGGAAAATGTTAGGAAAAAGTTAGGTGTTAGGAGAAGGTTAGGAAAATGTTAGGAAAAAGTTAGGAAAATGTTAGGAAAACGTCTTTGAATACGGGCCTTAATTTTTTTTAATCGCTTTTCAAAGAAAACACATTTGGGGTGCTTTTTACGTCATTTGTGCTTATTTAATTTTAAATTTTGGATTATACATAGCCACTTCAGTGAGTGATAATTTATGCGTGTGTTTATAACCTTCTCAAGCAATTGACAATTTTTTGTATGGCAAATTGACTTAGCGCGTCATCCCTTTTATTCAAGATCCTCGAGGCAGACTATGCTTTAAAGAAGTATTTTAATAAACATTTGGTTTGAAGTAGTACAAAATGAGTCACATTTTTTAGGCCTGGTTCTTGGACTATAAAAATGAAAATGAAAACGTAAGTTAGACTGATAAAAATTCCCCGTAAATATTTCAGAAGACAGCAAAGGATTTCCTGGAATGGTTTAATATTGAACTGACTGATTTCTCGATAACTGTTGTTAGATGTAGCACCGCCACCGCGCGTCGCTTAGTAAAGATGTCTTTCTTTGTAATTCTTACATTTACCTATAAATTTGAACCTTGACTGAACTCAAGGATCTTGAATAAAGGGGATGACGCATAAGTCGATTTGCCATACATAAAAGTGACCCCATCGAAAACCAATATAAAGAGAGATTTCAACACGAAACACACGTCAAAAACCAATTGCACATGTTTGGTACAAACTATGCATGCTTACAATTCTCATAACAGAGCAGGTCTTAAATTTTAGAGGCAAACTTACCTCTCAATGGTTTCCTATTGTTTATTGCTTGAGAAGGTTATAAACACGCTTAAATTATCACTCACTAAAGGGGCTAACTATAGTACAAAATGAAATTTAAATAAGAACAAATGATTTAACAATCACCACAAATGTAACAATCACGAGAAACACAGAAGGAAGTTTAGAAGCAAACTCGACAACCTTGCAACATAACCTGCGTTTGGCGCCTTTTTATAACTAAGGGGAAGGTAAGTTTGCACCTAGTTCTCTATCTCATACAACTTTCATGGGGCCAGAAATGTTCCTTAATGCGTCATCCCTTTTATTCAAGAACCTTGGCTGAACTAGTTGCTTTTTCGCGTCTCTAAAACTCATCCGATCATATGTGTTGTAGAGACTATAAAGTAGGGTTGCCAAAATTCATTCCGGCGGGACAAATCTAACAAGCGGTGGAGGGGAGGGGGAATAAATATCGCTCTACATCAATGTTGCATAATCAAATTTTAGATCATCAGCAAATCGAATTTATCGGAGACTAAAAGTTAAGAAAATGTTCACAAGCCAAACACGCATTCAAAATAATTTTAAAACATTGAAATCTGATTGAAAGTGCATTTGGTTTTTGAAAATATAAAAGATTGCCTTTAGAATTGCCTTATGTTACATTGTTATATTACAGATGAAAAATTCTTGTTTCTTTTTTACATTATAAAAAATTAATTAGAAGTTGGTAACAATTTTAGTTGACAAATTTTAGTGTGACAGAGGTGTCTATATGGGGACTGTCCTGCGGAAATCGGGACGCCTGGCAACCCTGATTGATCTGTATTCTACCGGATTTGTTTTTTTCTCTTCATTTAAATTTATTAAATATAAAATACCTTATGTAAATAATATTATTTCATTTTGGCCTATAGATTTGGGCTCATACCAAACACAACACCTGAGTAGAGGGTACATTACCCGGGTTCAGTAATACATTTTAAACATAAAACTCTCAGTTAACTATCTCAAATGAATCTGTAGCGATACATTAAAGTAGTGATACTAACAAGTCGGCCACTGCGAGCTCCATAAGCCAATCATTTATAGATATCGTCAATTGTCTGTCATAAAACTAATTATTAGATTATATCTGTTAATTAGCCGGGAAAAATGACGCGGTAAAAATTGTAATCAAAGCGATTGACACGAAGTGGTAGTGATAGTTGTTGCCAGAGCGTTATAAAGCTAATCATTTGATTTTATCTCTGTGAATTACTGCTCTAAACACGTAATAGACCCCTCTCTAATCAATAAATTGCATTATGTCTATTTTTATTTAAATATTTTATATTTTACTTTTTCTCATTTCTATCGAAGGTATATAGGAAAAGTATTGTGTTTGCAAAAAATCCAAAACTGGGATGTCACTGGAATTATCAGTTTCAGGCGTTTTTAAGGCCTCTACATTTTTTACAAAACTTGTCTGTGTGCGTTTATGTGTGTATGTTTGTCTGTTATCATCGTATCTCCCAGTGTATTTATGCTAGATAGTAGAAACTTTGTTCAAAAATCAGTCTATAGGGGTGTAGTTGTGCCATCCGGAAATATTTTTTTTTACGACGTCATTAACCGGCAATATTGATTCAGAAAACTTTCAAATAATCATAAAACCTGGAAAAATGTTGTGATAAACTTGCCATGTTTAATACTTACATGATCTAAGATTCATTTGTTCAAGTGACTTTGTACAAATGAATAAGTTTATAAAGTGACTTCTGTATATTTTTTAAAACGTTACAAAAAAAATTTTTAAAAGGCAAATAATTCGATTGAGTTGACATTTGGTACTAGTGTATACTTTGTCTTAATAAATAAATTCACTAAGTTTCGTTTCAATTTAAGATGTGATTTTTGTTGGATCACAAATATTTAGCATCATCGAGCGTGGTCAGTGCCTGGATAGGTGACCACTAGGAAATGAAATGGATGTGTTTACTATCTGTCGACGAGCAAAGCGAGTCCGAAGAAGGGTTGGAGTATACATTTCATGACTTGTATATTCTGAGGTGAAGCGAAGCGAGTTCCAAGTAGGGAGGATAAGTGTAGCGAATCCGATGTAGTAAGAACACCCCGTACCCGATTTATTTTTGTGTTTAATGTTACTAAAAACACTATATATATATATATATATATATATAATATAATATATATATATATATATATATATATATATATATATATATATATATATATATATATATATATATATATATATATATGTATATATATGTATGTATATATATATTATATGTATATAAATATATTATATAATATAACCATGTTTATAACCTATACTATAAAACTATTCATCAAAAGTTAAGCTTGTTTTAAAAATTAAGACTTGCGCTGTTAATGTAATTATTGCAAGCATGTGGAGTTTTTTTACGTATATTTTTAGATGGATTTTTCTCTACTTTTTATCTCAACGGGGTCACTTCGTTATAAAGAAAAACGACTTTGAGTAGAGAGTGGTCGATCCTTGCTTCAACCCGACATGTACTAATAAAATGTTGATTTGCCTAACCAAATGTTGACGAGCCGAGCCAATGAAAATGAAGATTACTTTCTCTGGTGGAGGAGAAATAAGATCCTGTCGCCTCTGGATTGCCGCCACTGATGTGTCCATCTGAAACCGGTGTTTGACAATGTCTGAAATGTGTTTTTGTAAAATGTGTTTGAGAATCTGAATAGCGTTGTTTTTAACATTAACTGTTAGAGCATAAAATAATCGAAGAAAATCCTGCGAGTGTTGTAACCTATTCAAAACTTTCAACTATCAAGTGGTTAGGGGAAAGAAAAATAACAGGGTTAGTCGGGTATCATAAATATATTGTATATGTCTATGGATAACAATGAATACTTTACTGAAGGGGTTGGTAAAGGGGGTGTCTGGCTTCGGGTAAGCTCGGCTAGGATCGGCTCACGAAGACTTGCAAGCCCCCCTCTCTTTAGAATATCCTGTGCTGGCCAAGCAAGAGCTTCAGTTGCCGTCGGTCGCTCTCCTACCACGGGTCCTTTGTAAAGATTATCAACTACCTCCTCGAATTTTAACTCAACAAAAATTACAAATCGTTTTTGTTCCGCCTCCTTCAAATCTTACCAAGCGACCTCATGAAGTAGATTTAATATTTGGAGTTTTTTCCTTTTCCCCCCAAAATTTTAGTTAATATGTCGACTCTAATGATGCCCGCCGCCGTTGCGGCCATGTCACCGCAGCCGATTCAAATTCAAGCTCCCACTGTCAAATTGGAACCGAAATTCATGATTGCACACACACCAGCGCCCCAACCACAGATGCCGCCAAATCCGGCCGCTCTCAGTATCAACAAGCCAGGTATGACAATAGTTTCAACTTAAATAAAAATATCACAGCAAACAAAAAAAATATTTAACCAAAAAAACAAATCAAAATCTTTTTATATTTGCTAAAATAAGATCCATAATTCACTAAGAAATTCTAAATATAAATTTGTACACTATAAATCGTTATCAAGTTCTTATCAGGAATGAACTGACGCCTTCTTATTTTGTAAACAAATGCCTTTACCCAAGTATTATCTCTTAGTTTTTTTTTTAAATCTATACTGTTCTTTTAATATATTTTTATTTTTCAACTTATATCTTTTAGGGTTTAAGTTAATAAATTTTAATTTAATTTAAATATATATTTAAAAAAATAACAATAAGTTTGTTCCTCTTAAAAATTAATATTCATGATTTTGTTGGTAATATTGCTTTCAAATTAATTTTTGGTTTATAAAATTGTGTAGATATCTATTCAAAAGAATCACCATGGTTTGTTCTGACTTTTTCATATTTATACTGAGATATGTTGGCACCAAAACCCAAGATTTAAACTGAATTATTCGTTTTAGGTGTTTTTAAGACCCTCTTAGTGGTTTTAACTAAGTTGTCTTTAGAATCTAACAAACTAAGTTGTGTGTTAATGCTAGAGAGTTGGGATTTCTAACGAAAATTGATCTTTACGTCTATTTGTGGTGTTTAGAAAACATTTTGTTCTATGACGTCATTAACCGTCCTTTATGATTCAGCAAATTTAAAAAAAAGCACAATACATGGTTTAATGTTCGGATCTATTTAATTTTTAATTAATTTTAATTTAATTTAACATGTGTGCCAATTCTTAGTTATTAATAAAATTGTATTTGCAACCGCCGGAAATATAAAGGATTTTTAATTATTTTTTCTTGAATTTATTTAATTTCATAGGACGGACGAAGCGAGTCCGAAGACTTAATGTATAATGATAATGACAATCCGGCGATTTTCATTATATCAGGACGAACGAAGCGCGTCCGAAGTTGTGATTATAAGCTTAGCGAATCCAATAAGGTGAAAAGTTCACAGGTACTCCTTACCTGCGTTTTTAAAAATATATTTTTAAATATTTGGCCCACATGTGCCAATTTTATCCAAAATTTTAATTATTAACCTATTGAAAATCGCACAAATTTCAGTTTTCTTGGAAAAAGTGGTTCCCTGTGGGTCGTGTGCAAAAAATGATGAGAACATTTTTAAAGGTGATAAAATGTTCTATGTATGAAACGAGTGTTTAATCATCAAAATCGGATAACTGCGACCAAAGTTATGGCTCTTTCAAAAACATAAAAAAATTGGTAATTTATGCACAGTCAGGGAATTTTTTTTTTTGAAAAATATTAGCTTTTTGGTCATTTAAAAAATGTTATAACTTTAGTTGTATCATCCAATTTCGACGAAAAAACATTCGTTTTGTAGAAAATTTCATCAGCTTTAAAATAAGTTCTCTTCATGTTTTGCACACGACCTACAGGGAACCACTTATTACAAGAAAACTGGAACTTGTGCGAATATCTTATATTTTGAGCGAACGCATTCATATGAAGGGCTCCACTCTGGATAGGCAGACTATGCCTTTCCTTTATAATTTAAGGTATATTTTCAAAAAAATTGGGTTGGAATTAGTACAAAATGAGTCACATTTGTTTGGCTCTTGGACTATAACACTAACACTCACTCACAACGACAGGCAGCATGATGAAAATCACTTATAATATCATGAAATGTCTCATACGGATGATTATGATGACATTTCATTTCCAGATGTTTATAATAAACACTATACTTTGCCTATATATGTACGGTACTAGCTTAGGAAAAGTAAAATAGTTATTTATGCCATAAGGCTGAGAAGTGTGTCTTTATGTCACGGCAATTAGATTTACCGACGAGCGAAGCGAGTCGGGAAAAATTGCCAAGACATAAAGACATTCTCAGCCGGATGGCATACACTATTTTTTTTTGAGGTAGCACTCATTAACTAATGCACTCATTAAACCAATTATTATTAACTCCATATTATCGTCGTCATTAAATTCATCCATAGCTTCACACTTTTACTCAAAAATGTAAAAGCTTTACAAATAAACACACAAAAATTGTCAATTAGAACACCTTTTAAAAACGAAAAAAATTAGTCTACGAACAAAAACAGAAACAAAATGAACGTTTTTAAAGAAAACTCATGAAGTTTTAACACAGATTGTTTTTTGAACACGCTACATTACAGTAATGGCGGCAACATATGAATTACTTTTACGTCCTAGGAGTTTTTTTATGTCCTCGGAGGTGAAAAGTGCTAAATAACCTCGTAAGACAATAATGATTGGCTTCTCATCCTAAAAACGGTCCAATAAAGTGCTCAATTACGTACTACCTCAAAAAAAAATTATCTATGCTAAACGCAGGTTTCTGCAGGTTTCAGGTTTTAATATTGCGTATTAAAACAATCTAAAGTAAAAACAAGATAGACAACGAAACCACAATTAATGCTAAACGATGATGAATAAATACCTATAACAATAGAAAATTAAACTGCTATAAGGTCGAACACAAAACTGCAAAACTAAGGGTGTCAGTAGTATAAATTATAGATTTTTTATATCTTAGAAGATAAAGAAAAATAATTTTTATTTCCAACATATGTGCATTGCATATACTTTTACATTATCACATTTTTCGTTTTTTTTACGTTTCACATGTTTACTCCTACAAATTATTATTACAAAAAAGATTTACTCCTACAAAATATTTTGTGTTGCTCTATAAATTGTATTATGCAAGGATAATAAAGTTGTTATATTGCAATTACATGCGAAGCAGTATTGTTATATGTGTAGACAAAATTTAAGTGTTATAATAAACATTATTACCATAAACGTTTATGGCACTATGTGACATAATTTGACTCAAAATTTAGTGAATATTTAATTTTTAAGTAGAACTTTGATTTACTTCGTTCGCTCGCGGAGTTTGGTAGGGGATCAACCCCGTGATACTCCCTTTTGGGTTTAACATCATCTGTTCACTCGGTACGTTTAACCTATAGTTTAGACAAATAATAGTGCGTACTGCCAATATATAGACATAGTTTTACATAACCAAGTGGATAATTATGCGTATTTTCCTTGAAAAATACAGACAAATGGAGTTACGATCGGCAGTGCTTGATAACTGAGTAAATGCTTAGGTTATAAAGCATGAACCAGAACCTTAAGCAAGAAATGGGTTGTTAAGCACAGAAACACGGATTCCGAAGGAAAATCGCCCAACTTGCGGACTAACGTGTGTATCTATTGTTTTTGACGGATCACATATGTTAAGCAACATCGAACGAAGTCAGTATCTGGATTGGTGACCGCTCTAAATAAATGTGATGTTTACCTGTCTGAGGACGAGCGAGCGAAGCGGACTGTCGAAAGTGATAAGGACGAGGGTGGCGAATACGATGCGATGACGAATGTTCGGACTAAAGTAATATATAAACCAAGTAAGGAAACTCCTATACTAACCTGCGTAAAAAATTAAGACATGCGTGATCAGCTGATAGCTAGCTCAAGAATTAAAAATAGCTAAAATTGGAATAACTGCGCATGAGCCTTTTAGGATTTACGTTTTTTTATTTAATTTTATTGGCAACCCTGACAACATAAAGTGAGTTTTTATCGTGTTTTCTTACTTTAATATTTTATCGTGTTTAATGATTTTGTATTAAATTTGGTGAAATAATTGTTTAAACAATTTAGTAAAAGAAAAAGAGAAACTGTAGTAAAGGTAAATCACATGTTTTATTAAATTTTTGAAGAACATACTGACAATGCAATGCCTTTAATATAACTTAAAGTTAATATTGCTTTTACTTAGGTTAAAGTTGTTAAATTACTAATTACAATTAATATTTGAAGAGGAAAAAAACAAATATCACTCGCATTCATGAAGTAAGTTAAGTAGTGCACACGAAAATAAAGTTTAATTAACTAAACAAACCTAGTATTTAAAGATTCGCACTTAAACCTCTGTTGGATGTGACAAAACGTATTTCGTACACAAATCGATAATGTTTTATACTCAAATGTTCAAATAGATCAAGAGCCCAGAGTGTTTTGTTAATAAAAAGTGTAATGGTGGAACCGGTCTCAATTTTTCGTAAATACCTTCCTGAACAAGGATCTGCAATTCTGCCGACTCGTATCGGATAGGTGTCCCAGGCAGAACGCACTTAAGGGGTCAAAGGTTCTGCCTGGGACACCCATCCGATACGAGTCGGCAGAATTGCAGATCCTTGTTCAGGAAGGTATTTACGAAAAATTAAACCCGTTTCCAGCCATTACACTTTTTATTAACTTGGGTGGTTAATTTGACCCCTAAAGTGCGTTCTGCCTGGGACACCCATCCGATACGAGTTGGCAGAATTGCAGATCCTTGTTCAGGAAGGTATTTACAAAAAATTAAACCCGTTTCCAGCCATTACACTTTTTATTAACTTGGGTGGTTAATATGACCCCTAAAGTGCGTTCTGCCTGGGACACCCATCCGATACGAGTTGGCAGAATTGCAGATCCTTGTTCAGGAAGGTATTTACAAAAAATTAAACCCGTTTCCAGCCATTACACTTTTTATTAACTTGGGTGGTTAATATGACCCCTAAAGTGTGTTCTGCCTGGGACACCCATCCGATACGAGTTGGCAGAATTGCAGATCCTTGTTCAGGAAGGTATTTACGAAAAATTGAGACCGGTTCCAGCCCACTTTTTATTAACAAAACACCCCTGGGCTCTTGGTCTAAAAGAAATGCAATAAAAACAAAAAAATTGAGTACCGTAAATAGTTTGTTTACATTTTTAAACATAGAGATATATACTAGAGGAGGCATAGCCTATCTAAATACATTGAGAGGCCTGAAACATCTTTTTGGAGCTCTCAGGGGCTCTGTGTAACCTCATTGAAACTTCCTTCAATAGTGAGTCAAGGTTAATATTAATCAATTTATTTCGGTTTCCCGCGCATTGTGTTTTGATTTTTAACATTTTATTATATAAGTTTTATTATTATAATTTTGTACTGATTATTTGATTATATTTATACGCGAAGGTGGTCAGGTTACTTTCTCCATGTTTCAAAATTTAACCTATAGGGCACCTCTAGTAATAATATCTCTATGGTAAAACAAAATTGCCGCACCGATAAGAAAATTTGAGCCAACTCCCTGGTGGACAAAATGTGAACTACACGCCAGAGCTGACAGAAATCGCATGTGTTTCCCTACTTAGTTTATATATTACTTGAGTTCGGAGGTACTCTGTAAAATCTAGCACCATTTTAAAATCTCATTTCTTAGGGTTTACTGCAGACGTGTCTGTAATGTTTCTCTCTTTAATATCATGTCTTGATTTATAAGATACTGTCTATCGTTTATTTTAAAAATCTTGACTGGTCAGTTTAGACACCACTGATTCTTAAGAAAAAAATATCCCTGCAAGAAGGGAGCGGGAAAAAACTATGTAAACAAATCAGGTTATTTTACCCGTATTTTCTTGGTGATGTTTTTTTTACATTTCTTTGTGTAGTTTTTATTTTAAATATTCATTTTTAAAATTAATTTGAAAGTAGTTTTAAAAACGATGTAATCAAAAGAAGAACCACTAATAAAGTGAACGATTGCCAGGAAGAAGGTTTATCCCTATAGCGGTGATTGTGGTAGGATTTTTTCTCTTTTTAAGCAAGAGGTTGGCAGCGGCTTCTCTGATTGGTCAATCCCTAAAATACTTATGACCTTGGGGATTTTTAAACTAAACGATAGACTGTAGGTTATAATTAAATTAAAGGACATTTGTATCGCCAGAGTGATAATAAATTTTATATGTAATACAATATAAAATCTTGTTTCAACGCAGCTGTATTGATATGCAACAGCTTAGAAATTAAAAAAATGTTCAAATGAAAGATAAGAACTGTTAGGAGCGGCATTTTTTGTTAAATTTACTAGGAACCGACTCGGTCTTTAGATATCAACCGCTTCTTTCAATTCTTCCTTCCACCTTCAAGAAAAATGGGCACTTATTCTTCAGTTTATTATTGATTATACAGCAGAAAAATTAAATTGATTCGATTAAGGGAATTTTCTATGATAATTACTGCAGTGAGGTCTGTATTGTATGTTTCGCATTGTTTTTAATTTTTACATCCCTCTCTTACCAAGAATAGTGATATATGTATAGTAGTGATGTGTGAGTGATATATATAATAGTGAGTATTGAATTGAATTTCATTTATATACAGGGTGTTTCATATAAAGTGTCCACCAAAGAAGGAGGTGATAGTACTCCTCAAAGGGAACAAAAAATGTTCTATTACAAAAACCCTGATCTCCAACCGTTTTCCCACAAGGTCGAATTTAATATTAAAAAAAAAATATTTTACCTCACATCATAAAATTATTAATAGCGTTTAAACTATTCAAGCTAGAAAGGGGAAATTGATCTCATTAGAAGGCTGAGTCAATTTCCTAAAGGACAAACTACTAAGTATGTCAAATATTTTGGTACTACTGCCCAAAAATTTGCATGTAAAATGATTTTTTTGAAAAAATTGAATTTTATGGAAGTTTTGTAACGGAAAAATCTTCTCTTATGATTGCCCTTTAAGAAAACCCAAACTTCATCATACGTTCAATAGTCAAAATGTTAAGCCATTCTTCCTAGAAGTTGGAAAAACTGCTATTCTTTGGCATTTTTGCATATCTCTACAATGTTAATTATACATAGTACATAAAATAATTAAAAATCTCCAAAAGGGGAGGAAAGAGCGGTTTTAGAGAAAAATGTTTAGGAATAAAATATGTTAATTTACCCCCTAGAGTTTAAATAGCGTATTATTAGTTCACTTTCGAAAAAAAAATATTTTGTTAAACTAATACATTGTTTTCACTTTCATACGACAAAAATTATCAGTTTTTGCAACTTCTATCAGCATTAGGTTATATTTTTCACCATTGAATGTATAAAAATATTTGGATTTTCTTAAAGGGCAATCATAAGAGAAGTTTTTTCCGTTCTTGGCTAAACTTTTGCTCATCTCTTACTTTCTCTAATGCCCTACATCAAAAATTCCATAAAATTCCATTTTTTAAAAAAAATCATTTTTCATGCAAATTTTTGGGCTGTATTTCCAAAATATGTGACATAGTTAGTAGTTTCTCCTTTATGAAATTTACTCAGCTTTCTAACGAGACTAATTTCACCTTTCTAGCTTGAACAGTTTCAAGCTAATTTTATGACGTAAGGTCAAATATTTTTTTTAAATATTAAATTTGACCTTGTGGAAAAACGGTTGGAGATCGGGGTTTTTATAATAGAACATTTTTGTTCCCTTTGAGGAGCACTATCACCTCCTTCTTTGGTGGACACTTTATATGAAACACCCTGTATATGTAGCTTTAGGTATATGTTGTGTATGTTTTGTATTGTATATATGTATTGTTGTATATGTATGTATTGTATATGTTGTAAAATATGTTTATTGAACTTGGTTGGTTTAACATTGACGATTTCTTTGAGTAGCACTGTCAATGTATAGTATTCATATAAGTTAAATAACTTTTTACTTTTCTTTAGTTATACCCTAGGTATATTGGAAAAGTATTGTGTTGTAAAATAAATAAAGTAAAAAATAAAATACATAAATAAAGTAAAGTAAAAGTAAAACAATGTAAAAAGTAAAATAAATAAATAAAGTATTAAATAAATAAAGTAAAAAATAAAATAAATAAATAAACTAAAGTAAAAGTAAAATAAAGAAAAAATAAAATAAATAAAGTAAAGTAAAAGTAAAATAAAGTAAAAATAAAATAAATAAATAAAGTAAAGTAAAAAGTATTGTGCAAAAAACTCCGATACCGGGATGTCACCAGAATTATCCGTTTTGGACATATTTAAGACCTCTTGAGTAGCTTTCACAAAGTTGGTTGTGTGTATAAGTGTGTGTGTGTGTGTATTATTGTTTTTTTATTTATTGCTTAAAATATTTATCTTTCTTCTGGAATTAAACAAGCTCAATACAGTTATTTATGCTAATAAAGTTCTTTTTATGGTCATTCCCCAATATCTTAAAAAAATACCTATTGGTATGCAACAATTAGATACAAAAAATAATAATAATATTAAAAAGACAAAAAAAATGCAATAAAGGACATAAAAACAGAATGTGATGAGGTAAGCATCTTCTGTTCAAATGAAAAATATAGTAAAAGTAGCAGTAAAATCATAAAAAATCACAAGTAACAGTTATATATGTCGCTCTATTTCTATTATTTACTTAAATATTCATTATAAATATTATATTTACGTTTTATTTGTTTGCAGTGCGAAAATATATTATAAACAGTTGCCTATTGGGTTTTTTGTTTAGATGTTATTGAATGACATTTATAAGTATACCGTTAATGGCAAGTTTTAAGATGAAAACAGGTTTTTATAGTAAAATGTGAATGTGACAGCTGTTTACCGGGTCCACTATTTGTTTGGATGTAGAGTCGCAGTTCTTCCGCGCGTTTCTTGAAGTAAAGTTTTAATTAAAATAAATCAGCTAAGAATTGCGTACATTGCCGAAGACTTTATAGTGTGGTATGATTATTTAAATCTTCAGTTTTGTTAAGTCGAGATCTAGATACATGCATTAGTTATTAAAACCTAATTTTTATTGATCTAATGGCATTTGATCTAGATATTATGACATCTGACTTTTGTCTTTTTGTGTGGTTTCCATGGGTGTGTTAAAAAGTGGATGTTTGATGTAACGAAATATAATGGAAGAGAATCAACAAGTGACTTAACTCGACTACTATTTGGGTGTTCGCTATGACTGGAAACGAAAAAAAAAGAAAAGTTTGACTGCTAGGGCCAAAATGTTTGATAGTTGTAGGGTGATTCAATTCGATGTAAACAAACCAAACGCAGTCGGGGGGTTATAATAACCTGACTTTTTATGAATGACGTGTGACGTCATTGCAGGGACCTGTATAGGCCAAGGATCTTGAATAAAGGAGATGACGTTTTTGTATGGTCAATTTGCCATACAAAAAAGTGACCCCATAGAAAACCAAAAAATAGAGAGAATGCAACACAAAACACACATTAAACACCAACTGCACATGCTTGGTACATACTGCGCATGTTTACAATTCTTATAACAGCGCAGGACTTAAAATTTAGAGGCAAACTTACCTCCCAATGGTTTCCTCTTGTTTATTGCTTGAGAAGGTTATAACAAAACACGCTTAAATTATCATTCGCTGAAGTGGCAAAGTATAGTCCAAAATTTAAAATTAAATAAGCACAAATGATTTAACAATCACCACAAATGTTACAATCACGAGAAGCACAGAAGGAAGTTTAGAAGCAAACTCGACAACCTTGCTACATAACCTGTGTTTGGCGCTTTTTTATAACTAAAAGATAAGTTTGCTTCTATTTCTCTATCTCACAACTTCCTTGGGGTCAGAAATGTTCCTTAATGCGTCATCCCCTTTATTCAAGATCATTGGTATAGACGGACAACATTGAAAACTTACTTTTTGTTCCTGCAATGACGTTGATTCTGGACTTCAACCTAACGTCAAAAAAATTATTTCGTTCATAAAAATTCTACCAACTGAATCGCCTTATAAATTCTATCAGCTTGATTTTTAGCGACTATTGTAATCGTTAAGGAGGTTATGCCTGATGTCATTTTGTCTGTCATTGGTGAAGGTTACATTGTGTGACAGTAATTCGTACAACACAATCCTAAACAACAACAACAAAAATAATATGTATTTTTCGGGCGTAAATAAACAACACGGAAGTTTTGTTTACAAAATATTATAATGTTTAACAATCTTCTGTCTGTTACACAGACGCAGTCATTCTTAATATATCGAAACAAAATCGATTCTTTTTTAAAAATCGACTTTTGTGACTTTGTGAAATTAAATAATATAAATTGACCATTTTGTTGCATAAGTTCAAGGCTTGTGCGCGACGCTGAAGGCTTTACTTACCAGTTTGCTAAATATGGCGTATTATTCAACTGCCATAGAGTTGTATACTAGAGAGAGCGTAGCCTATCTCAATACATAAACATCTATTTGGAGCTCTCAGGAGCTCTGTGTAACCTCATGAAAACCTCCTCCAATAGTGAGTTAAGGTAATAAATCAATTGTTTTCGACTTCCCGCACATTGTTTGTGTTTTCATTTATATTTTAAACGTTCTATTGTATAAGTTACATTATTTCTGTTCTAGTTATTTGATTATTTAGATAATCATATGTGGTCAGGTTATTTTTCAGATCTTTCAAAATTCAGTAAGGCCTCTAGTATTATATCTTTATGTCAACTGCGGATAAGAAATTGACCAAGTTGGATTCCTCTGAAGTAAACATTGTAAGCGCTGAAAGCGCACAATACGGTGTTAGTTGCAGTACTCGGCCGCTACACTTTGTAGGGCCCCCTATAGCCGGGTGTAGGAACATCTGTCGAGTTAAGTAACCTCCCCTCTCCACTACCTGGCAGATACCATCTCATCTAATTCATAAAGTCTAAACTTAGGGTTAGGGTCATACCTGCCAAGTGCAATGACTTCCCTGCATCCCGCTCTTTAAAAAGTGATTTTCTTACGTTTAAATAAGGTCAAAGACTAACTTCATCATTGATAGATAGAATCGAACAATATCTTACATTGAAAGAAAAAGTTTACTGATCTATCGGATCATTTTAAGCCCTGATCGCTGTGTTGACATTATTAAATTAGCGCTAAAAGAGCAAAGGGAATGAGGTTAAGAAAAATAAGAAGATTGTGAAGATGGAAAAAAGATGAAATAAAAAAAATGTATGCTAAAAAATTATTGTTTGTATTTATTAATTAGTTTTAATACAAATCGATAAAGTTAAAACAATCGCTCTGAACTTAATAAATACTGCCGCTTTAACGACCTGTGCCGCGGAGGGCGGCTATTGTACAGTTAGTATAGTTGATTTATTATATTATTTTCCAAAATTAGTAAAGACCGAAGTTACATAAAGTTGTGTTATTTAAATCTGAATATTGGAACTGTTTGTCTTATCAGTTTTTACGCTAATTCCTTATCAAAGAATACAATTGAAGTTTAATTTGTGATCTTATCAAGACCAAAGAAATATTAATAAGAAAATAAGGAGTCTAGATGAGGTTTTTATAACTATATTTCACTACCTAAACGTAACATACTCATGTTAATACTTAATAAGTAATGACTTTCTGCAAGTTAATGATAATTATTGAGTTAACAAACTCATTTAGTCACTTAAGTGCCCTTCTTTTTTTATTAATCACCATAATGGATACCTACTCCAATCAAAATTAGGTACCATGTTTTGTTGTTTTCTCGTTAGTATTTATTATGTTAAGCCTTGAAAAAGATAAAATTATATCGAAAGCTCGGCAAAATTCGTGTTTTTTTTAATTAATTTGGACCTATTCCTCATAAAAAAGCTTGAGTAATTTAGAATAGAGGTCCATATAAAGTTTTTTGTCGTACCATATTTTACAATTCGGACAAGAAATAGCCTTTTTTAAACCTCTTAAAGTACTTAACGGGTGGCATACTCTAACCTTTAATAATAAATGTAAATAGATAAAAATGTGTTACATTTTCGTAAATTCTTCGACATTAAATAGAAATTTGGCGGTGTTCTGTTCCAAAGAAATGAAGCGGTCTTTAAGAAATAATTCATAGATTAATTCTTTCCAGGAACACATTAAGAGGTTTCCTTCCAAGTCGAGTCTGCCTTATTGTCCCATAGATATCAAATGATTTTATTTCTTTTGTATTTATAGTTTAATTTTTTAAACATTTGAAAATGACCACTTGAAACTATCCGGAGAACTTCCGCTTTAATCGGAATTAAACTTGGCGTATACTTTCATCTTATGGTGCTACACTGGTATATTGTTTACTTAGAATAATACTATATATAGAAGTGCACAGGACCGTAAACACAATGTAATTCCACTGATAACACGAAAGCCGGTTGACTGGTGCAACTAAGTAATGCTGCCAACCTGACAACAAAACATTATTTTAAATATGTGTCATAAATATCTATTAATGAAGAAAGATCGTAAAGAACAAATATAATAACTTAAAATACCTGCTGAGTATTTAATAAAACTGGTCTTAGATGGCTAAAGGGTGACGGAATACAAGAATCTACATTTAGTTGACGAGGACTACTTTTTATATATAATTTTAATAAATACGTTAAACTACAATTTAAAATGCATAAAATATTGTAATGCACCGATATTTATATTAGTATTTTATGAATAATCAATCATTAATTAATAATAGAACCTAATAATTCAGCAACCGGAAGTATTGCCAACTTTTTTTTAGAAAATTGTATATTGTAAGGGTGGCAGCATTACTTGGTTGCACCAGTGAACCGGCTTTCGTGTTACCAGTAGTGCTCCTTCTATATGTAGTATTATTCTAAGATTGTTTGTGACTTCTTTTATAATTTCCAATCAAAATCGAAAGATTTCATTTAAATTTCCAGTCGGAATCATATTTTTTTAAATGTAAAAAAAATCCAGTCTGAATCGTAAGCAATTGTGTGCAGGCCGTTTATATTTTATGTTCTAGGTCTTAATAATACAGTGAGCACTGGATATTATTGCTATTTAGAAGGCCTTGATTACAAAAGATTAGTTAAACGTAGGTGTATTATTATATTATACTTAGAATTTGCAGTAACTAGTAAACATAAAGAGTAATAAAGTAAACTAAGGGCTGGAATAATATTTTGATTACAACATTAGCAATACGTTTCTCGAAACAACATAGCTACATGCTAATTTAGTACAAACATTATTATCATGCCCCTATATAATAGCATATGCAAAATATATGCTAATATTCATTAGTCAGATAATTCAACCTATGATATGAATATGTTAAGGACCTTTACGGATTATCCACTTTGTTTCAAATCTGAATATTATTTTTTCTTAGTTAAAATTATTTTTATAATGAAGTGAATTAATATTCGGATGATGAATTTGTACCAATATAAGCTGCTATGAGGAAAACACCGTGTGCCCCGGGGCTTCAATAACACCGTGTGCCCCGGGGCTTAAATATTACTTTGTAATATTTAAGTTAAAAAAATATAAGTTGAAAGGACCCCGTTTTATATTTTTATTTTTCCTCATTTATTATGTAAATGTATAAAAAATTTTTGTGAAAAATCCGAAACCGGGATGTCACCAGAATTATTCGTTTCAGTTTTTTAAGACCTCCTGAGTAGTTTTCGCAAAGTTGTCTGTCTGTATGTGTGTGTTTATGTTAGAAAGTTGAAATTTTACGTCATAAAAAATATTTTCCGAATAGCACGACTACAGCGGTAGATTGATTTTTGTACGATGTTCCAACTCTCTAGCTTAAATACAGTGGTAGCTTCATCCTGTTATCACTGGGATGATAACAGGCACAAACACAGTCAGACAACTTCGTGAAAACCCCTTAGGAGGCCTTAAAAACACTGGATAATTCTGGTGACATACCGATGTTGGATTTTTTTGCAAACACAATACTTTTGCTATATACTTACGGTATAAATGAGGAAAAATAAACAAACAAAAAAAGTATCACTCAGTTTTAAAATCCATTACCAGTTCATTTATTGTGTTTTTAGTTTACAAGTTACACTAGTGACTGACTTGCTCACACACACCTTGATTTTTGAACAATCATAGAGATTTTATTACTAGAGGGGCCATAAAGGTTAAATTTTGGAACATCGAAAAAGTAACCTGACAGCTTTGGTTAAAAATACAATCAAATAATCAGTACAAAATTACAATAACTTATATAGTAAAACGTTAAAAATACAAATCAAAACAGAAACAATGTGCGGGAAGACGAAATTAATTGTTTTATTATAACCTTAACTCAATCTTGAAGGTGGTTTTTATTGAGGTTACACAGAGCCTCTGAGAGTCCCAAAAAGATGTTTCAGGCCTCTTAATGTATTGATATAGGCTATGCCCTCTCTAGCATATATCTCTATGTTTACAAGTATATTAATATAAAAACATAAGGAAAAGATTGATGTGATCAAGCTTTTCTCACGTCAGCGTAAAGTTTAAGACGTAGTGATAACACGATGTTTCTTTATTAAGCTGATGCCAGCGCTTCTTATCGGTTTCTCATAAACCTTATCATCCTGTCTGCGTATAATAATTTCCTTTCTAGTAACATTTTGTATTCATCCGTTTAATCAATTTTTGTCAACAAATATACTCAATGAATGAACTATAAATATTTTTATTAATTAAGAATTTTTTTAAGTTCTTAATGAACAATAAATCATCGTAGATATCTTGGTTTAGATTTAAAAAAAAATGTGTGTTAGTTTACCATTATTGTTCTACGTTTTTACTCTAGCAAGCTCAATTTACTGTATTTTATTTTTAATTTAAGTATTCTTTAAAGTATTTAATTTTAAAAATTAGCTATTGAATATTTTTCCCGCCTACAACCATGATAAAGTAACCTGGACCTGATTACCTACGGCTATTAGTATAATCAGATAATCGATTAGAAAATAAGACGGTTAGAATACAACACAAAACTCAAATAAATGTGCGACAAGCCGACGATTGATTTATTATAAACCTGATATCACTCTTTAAGGAGGTTACAATAAGGTTACAGAGCCATTCATAGCTTTTTAATCATCAAAAGTATTTTTAACAAGATCCTTGAGCGAAGGTGGTCAGGTTACTTTTTCTATATTTCAAAATTTAACCTATACGGCCTCTCTAGACATAATATCTCTATTGGTATCAGTCGGTTTAACTTAGTTTTGTTTAAAATAACGCGTTCATAAACAAATATAACCCTGACAAAGGGTTCAAGAGTTCGATCGGTCTTTTTATTCAGAAACTTTATAACAAAAAATATATGTCCACTGATAAATCATTTAAAAAGGACAGGGTTCGAAAATATACTAATCTCGAACTAACTGCTAATACAATAATAATTAAAAAAATATGAATATTTGTTTATAACGTTGTACCGTTAGAGTTTTATCGATCGACATATTAAAATTTAAGACTTAAATTATTCACTTAATCCTGAACCTTACTACCTAACTCATTTCTTTAAAATCGTCAACATATTGTGCCGAGTCATAAATATAACTAATTCTTTTTTTTAACATTCTATATCATATATTATAAATTATATGTCTAAATACTATTTTGTTTATGAGACAACATAAGCTATTTGAAAGTAAACATAATAATTTAAGACTCATAATTTAGTCCAAAAAGTTAGTGAACGAAAAAACTAGTGTAAGCGAAGCGGCGAAATGAAGTGGTTGTATTATGATATGATCTATTTTTCTTCAAGTGATCCCAAGTATACTCAGCCTTTTTTCCACTTGATCTCTTAAGATCTTGATTTATTTATATTTATATTATTATTGCCTTCTTCTTTTTCTATTGAAAGAAAGATAGTTATGGTGTTGTTGGTTTTTTAAATTTTGGGTAGTTCAATGTTATTCGGCATTGAAAATGGGGACATATAATTTTTTTTAAACATGATTTTATGTAAAATTTATTTTTTGTAACAATTTAATACATTTATAGGTTTTAAGCCCTACTTTGAGGCAAAACTCTTCGATACAAGGTGCTACATTTTATTTTTGTATTTTGTTTTTAAATTGACCTTGAATTTATAAGTTCGTTACCTTATCATTTTAAGTTATAGAACTTGAGAGGCCCTACCGGTTAAATTTTTTGAATTATTGGAAAAATAACCTGACCTCCTTGGTTTATAAATATAATGAAATAATTAGTACTAAGTTACAATATATCTTAATATGAGAACGTTAAAAATACAAATCAAAACACAAACAATGAGCGGGAATAAAAAAACAATTGATTTATTATAACCTTAACTAACTCTTGAAGGAGGTTTCAATGAGGTTATACAGAGCCCATGTGAGCCTCTAAAGGATGTTTCAGGCTCTCAGTGCATTGAGATAGGCTATGCCCCCTCTAGTATATATCTCTATGCTATACATAGAGCAACATTGTACATAAAGAGCACATTAGCACATATACGTACTACATATATTGTCCCTATCTATCTACATATCCTTCCCTACGTATACATATCCTTCCTATCTGCATTGAGAGCATAGAAATATTGTCACTTGAGGGGCTTATCTGTTGAATTTTGAAACATAAGAAAAAATGTAACATTAACACCCTCGATTATTAATATAATCAAATAAAAAATATAAAACTACAACAAATTTTTTAAATTTAATTGTTTATAACGCACATCTAAACAAACACAAATAATCTGCGACAACTATTGATTTATTATAATCTTAAAACACACTTAGAGGAGGTTTCAATGATGTTACAAAGAGCCCCTGTAAGCATAGAGATAATATACTAGAGGGGGCATAGCCTATCTCGATACATTGTAAGTCTGAAACATCATTTTGGGGTTCTCAGGGGCTCTGTGTAACCTCATAGAAACCTCCTTAAAGTGTGAGTTAAAGTTATAATAAAAAATCAATTGATTTTGGTTTCCTGCATTTTGTACTGATTATTTAATTATATTTTCAGGGAAGGTTGTCAGGTTACTTTTTCGATGTTTCAAAATTTAACCTATACAGGTGTCCTCTAGTAATAATATCTCTACGCCTAGGGGTCCCAAAATGATTTTTCTTGCCTTTCAATGTATTTAGGTTGGTTATACACTCCCTCTTTTAATTTACCTCTTGAACGACTTAAAACATCTTTTACTGCGTAACCTCATTGTAACCTACTTCTTGAGTGTGTTAAGGTTATAATAACTCAATCGTTGTTGGCTTTTTGCTCATTGGTTGTGTTTGTTTTCTTAAAAATTGTATATATAAGCTATTGTAATACTGTATTGTTTGTTTATTTGACTCTAATAACAATTCTAATCAAAAGCTTAGGATACTTTTTAGATGTTGTCAATTCAACCAATAGGGAGGGCTTATCTTGTAATAATATCTGTATGATGTTTACTTATTGGTTTTTGTGACGTTTCACTGCTCTATTTTAATAACGCAAAAATTCTATGTAAGTTTGTTTATTTTAAGTATTGAAGTTCGCCCCCTATAAGGGCCAATATGATATTTGGGCCAGTGATAAGAATCTTTAAACGTGCCTAAAGTAATAAGTATGATATAATAGTAACATTAATAATAGTAATAATAAATAGCAGAATTATTTACATTTAGTAGTTTTAAAGGTTCCTTATTGTATAACACACGGCTAAAGTCAGTTGACAGCCCGCCAAAATCTCAATTCAACTCTCTTTTTTAACAAAAAAAATCCTTTCCTTCATCTAACAAAAAAATTCCTTACTCTGGCAACACTGTAAGTCAGGTTATGTTTTGAATTTTATTGTTTGTTTTTATTTGATATCGTATTTTTTTAAAAATTATTTATTTAGTTTTTAAGTAGGAATATTGTTGTATCTTTTAAATTTACCAACTAAGTGTTCGGAAGTATGAATTAAGCTGTGTTAAAGTTGTTAATTACGTAATGTAATGAATCATATTGAATTCAACCATATGATACAAGCATTTCTTGCTCTATGAGTACTGAGTACAGCACAGGGTCTGTCAACAGAGAGACAGCATTTTTTTTTGCAAAATGCCATATCTTTTAATAGATGACAGTCTTGACTTTTTATTCATGAATGCGTATTGTGTCATATTAATTCTATAATATGAAACAATACGCATTCAATATTATACAAAACTTGACAAAAAAAGCAGTTGGTTTGAAAAAAAGTAAAATATAATTATATCAAGAGCAATACATCATGCAAAATTAAAACGTCATTTATTTAATCAAAGTATGCCGTTAATAATAAACTATTGTACTTTTTAATGCATGTTGCTGTAAAAATAAGTAAAATCTATCTTTAAAAAATAAGTAATTATAGCTGACGGTTTAAATAAACTTTTATCTTAGAACTAATATGATCCATTGAATTACGTATTTGACTACTTTAACTCCATTTAATTCATACTTTTAAACAAAGTTAAAGCAGCACTTAGTTGGTAAATTTAAAAGATACAACAATATTACTACTTAAAAAATAAATAAATAATTTTTAAAAAATAAAAAATACGATATAAAATAAAAACAAATAATAAACTTTAAAACATAACATGACTTACAGTGTTGCTAGAGTAGGGAATTTTTTTGTTACTTGAAAGAAGGGATTTTTTTGTTAAAAAAAAGAGTTGAATTGAGATTTTGGCGAGCTGTCATCTGACTTTAGCCATGTGTTATACTATAATATCACAATAAAACAAAATAAATCAAAACCGTTTTGCTAAGGGTCACTTTGCTGCATTCGGTTATCCATGGTTTTTGTCTTAGTTTCTTAGTCTTTGTTCTTAGACTTAGTTTCTTTCATTATTTACCAATTATGTGTTGTCAAGAATTGTCCCAATTCCTAATAGTATAATTATCGAATGATGGAAATAGTTCTCATCTCTCCCTCTTCGACATTATCCATAAGCTATAACTTGCCTTTAGAAGTTTAAAGGCTGTATTTAGGCCTCTAAAAGTATACTTAGCATAGCTTAAATGTCTCAAAATATAAAAAGTACTTAAAAATATAAATAACGCTTTTAATGCCTCTAATAAACCAAATATGATCCGCGCAGTAACAATGTCATGATGATAAATAAATTTATAGCTTTTTGAAACAAAAGTTATTCATAGACATATAAAAGCAGAGATAGGGGAACGTGAGGCAGCGGCTGCCGTCCCCGGGGGCCGATTGCCACCCCTACTCGTCTCACCTTATCCAACCGGTTTCGGCAGTGCTTCGCTCTCATTCAGTTTTGTTTGTGGGGTCGATACCCAGGCTAGAATCCCAAAGCTTTCCTGTGCTCAGTTGTAAACGGAATTTTATCTCTTTTCTGAGTGGTGTTGGATTTTTACAAATCTTGGGAAATTGAGCTTTATGAGTAATAATTGTTAATCATAGTAAATTATGTTACATACATACATACATTTATAATTATCAATTATTTATTATATTTTGTACCATGTACTAGTAGTTAATACTGTGCATTTATCGTAATAACACTTTTAAGCTGGGTTTATGGTTAGCTAGGATATTTAAAGGTTTTGAAAAGATTTTGAAACGTAAACAAGTATAGACATATTATATGCTACCATATTAGTAATAAATTATTAATCGCACAACCATTATTTGAAAAATGCTCATTTTAGCATTCTTCAGTCCAAAATGAAGTAAGTCGCATATAAGGAGTGGGAGTTAAGTTATGAGATCGACGCTTGGGCTCCCGATTGCACATCTTCATCCCGAACACACACACACACATATATAATATATATATATTATATATATATTAATATATATATATATATATATATATATGTATGTATGTATGTATGTATGTATGTATGTATAAATGTTCTTTATCGAACAATATTCCACAGAAAATAAGCTTGTAAACAATTCGACTGGGAACTTATTGTTTAACGAAATTGCATGACTTCATCAATGTTTAAAATATCTGTGAGAGAAAAATTATGTTTTGTCTAGCGAGTCTTTGGGCTTCTGAATCTATTAAGACCAGTTTATTGTCACTCGGACCAATCGTTTTGCCGGACAAGCCGAAAACAACCGGAAACGACTTTCTTACTCTTATTTGAAATATGTCATAAACTTGTCGTTCATGACAGTACACAATTTTCTTTTTAGACTGTAATACCTCAAGGAAGATAACCTAAATGTTTTTGTTTATTTACTATATAAATCACATTTATTGGTCGGTTTTGGCTCATTACAAACAAATGATAAACACTCATTGGTTACATCTATTTTGATATAAGTCAACTATAATTATGTGATATCTCACAGCTGTAGTGGATTCTAAGAGGTGCGCTCATGTTTTCTTTATGTCTCGACTTAAAATTGACTTAAAATTTTTGGATAAAACTTTTTACTCTAAAACTTATCCCTTGACTCTTGAATAGATAATTTTTGTATTAATTATTTTACGTAGTAAAGAAATTTTAGACATGGATATGCCTGACTATCTTTTAATTGAAAACAATAGGATTGTATTTAGTTTCGTTGTGAGTCCCGGTAGAATTAAAGATTTATACAGGGCCCCCCTGTTTGCGCCCCGGGGCTGAAACTGCCTCTCAGGTAAAGTATTGTCCTTATCTCGAGACCCCCTCTAGTTTTGAAGTTTTAAACTACACCTCTGTGTCATCGTCTTGGGCCTTTTCCTAGTTTTCCGACTTTTAAAGAAAAAAAGAGTCGAAATTTTGTTGGAAAACAAAGACTTGTTTTTTTATTGTTTCGCTAAAGTTAGGAAACTTTTAGGGCACGGAGTCGCCATTTTGTTGCACTCTTGAGAGTGGCTGTTTCTTTGAGTCTTATTGGTTCTTGTTTCACGACTTACAACTTTACTAGGTAACCCTACAATATATGTAGTAAGTATATGTGCTAATGTGCTCTTTATGTACAATGTTGCTCTATGTATAACATAGAGATATATACTAGAGGGGGCATAGCCTATCTAAATCCATTAAAAGGCGTCGAATATCGTTTTGGGGCTCTCAGGGGCTCTGTATAACCTCATTGAAAACTCCTTAAGGAGTGTTTAAAGGTATAATAAAACAATTGTTTACGGCTTACCGCACATGTTTGTGTTATGATTTGTATTTTTAACGTTGATCTAGACAAGTTACTGTAATTTTGTACTGATTATTTGATTAAATTTTTAACGAAGGTGGTCAGGTATTAACAAATTTTCTTATATATGGATCAAAAATGGTCGTTTGCTAACATAAAATTGTATATGTCAAACGTTAAAGGCGGTACAAATATGCGCATAAAAATGTGTATTGTGTATTATATGTGAAATAGGCGCAGCAGGTGTCTGCTTGGTCCGATAACTTCTTGAGGTGGAGTTAATTTTAGCGGAGTCATTATTGTGAGTTTATGACATCATATATATTGCATAAAAATATTTTATTTTTACTAGTTTCATTCCGATCCGAAAAAGTGTTCAAAGGTTATCGTGTGCCTATAATTTACACATACAATATATATTTTCCTGAGAGTCCATCTCTCAAAAATATTCCTCTCCTTCTTCAAACCTCGCCTCATTAGCTGATTTTTACTTTGGAAATCGCTAAAGCGTACTTAACTAAGCTATATTAGCACAATGCTATTTTTACTTTTCCTCATTTATACCGTAGGTATATAGGAAAAGTATTGTGTTGGCTAAAATATCATAAAAACCAAGTAAGGAAACAAACGCGATTTCTGTCAGACGTGCCAATTAGTTCCCATTTTGGCCACCAGGGTGTTGGATCAAATTTTCCTAAGGGCGCATCCATCTTGTTTTACCCTTTTAAGTGTAAACAAACTATTTACGGTACTTGACATTATTGTTATCAATGCGTTGTGTTATACTTTTTAGTATAAACTAGCACATACATAATAATGTTCGAAAATACGATAAAAAGTAAAACTCACCTTAAAGTATCAGTTCTGCCAATAAAATGAACACAAAAAAGCTAAATTCTCGAAGGATCATACGCAGTTATTTCAATTTTAATGATTTTTTATTTTGAGCCAGCTATCAGCTGATCACTCATGTTTTACATGGGCTGGCATAGGAGTTTCCCTTCTTGGTTTATATATTACTATAGTACTAACAAAAAATCCGAAACCGGGGTGTCACCTGAATCTCTTTTAGGTGTTTTAAAGGCCTTCTAAGTAGTTTTCACAAAGTTGTCTGCCTGTATTTGTGTGTGTGTGTGTGTCATGAGGAATAGTTACTACGTACCTGGAACTATTTTTCATTTTCTGGTCGGTCTCTATTAGGTACAAGACGTTACCTATTTATAGTTATCCGATTCTCATTGTTCCTTTTAAATTATTTTCTTTTAGGAAATATTTGCTTATAGGTTGGGTGCATGGCAGGGTTTTCCCTTCGAGGACTACTTAAGTGGTTTTCTATTGAAGGAACATTCATTAAAATTTCATTATTTTGGTAATTAAATCGTGAAAATAGAAGGGAAAATCAATACTTTTACCTGAATGTATTTGGAGAAGGTTGTATGTAGAAATTCAACTTTGTAATCACTTGAAAAATTGGTCTTTTTTTAAATGACTTGTCTAACGATATAATGCTTTTAATTTGAATCTGATATAGTTTGAAGGTCTGGATTGTTAATCTAACTTGTATCTTAATACGGATGGATTTAGATTGATGATGTGATTATTAGAAGCAGATTGGAAACGGGTTTGATTGGGTCTGTCACCTGAGCTCTCGGGTAACATGAGTTTCTCATTTATTCTCAAATCCAAATCCTTCTCGATTTTGATTCTCTAGGCTGTGTCGGTAGATTCGTCTTCTGATAGTTTGCTCTATTTTATATTGAAAAATACCTTCTAATTTCTTCCGGAAGTGTGACGTCATATTACGAATACTGCTCATAACGAGGCGGATTTAACATATAATATTTGACTATATGTTTATGATGAGCCAAAAACGACCATCATAATGAATTTATTTTGTTAACATAAAACCCCTCTGGAGGTACCAAACGATTAAAAGTTGATCAGTACCTCCGATGTGGTATTCAAGCTGTTTCTAGTATATTATCAAGGATTCTAGTATTATATTTTATTAAATTAGTGAACTATTAATGACTTAAGTTCTATTATTATTATAATGACTAGCTAACAATTATTTTTGTGTAGCAATGACATTTCACCCATCACTGTGGCTTCAGGCTTTAGGTGATATTTTATCTTTCTAGTCAAGTTATTAATTATGTTTTTGTTCTTTCATTCTTTGTTTTGATATAAGTGTTTTTAATGTAGTTTTAGTTTTTAAGCCTGATGATGCCCACAGTGATGGGTGAAATGTCATTGATATACTCAAATAATTGTCAGCTAGTCATTATAATAATTATAGAACTAAAGTCATTAATAGTTCACTAATTTATTAAAATGTGTGAGTTCTGTTGACTTAAAAGTGAGACTAAGGAGAAATTATTATAGTATTATCCTATCCCACTCCTTAATATTATCTATTAAAACAATTTGTTATTAATCTATATTTAACACAATATAATTGTGCGAGAGACACCAAGGAAATGTAACAAGCAAAATGCAATGCTACATCTGGGAACTGTTCCATCATTCGACATTCGTCATCATTGATGGCTCGACATAATGTCATGTCCAGTGGGACATGACATTATGTCGAGCCATCAAGTATGACGAATGTCGAATGATGGAACAGTTCCCAGATGTAGCATTGCATTTTGCTTGTTACATTTCCTTGGTGTCTCTCGCACAATTATATTGTGCCAACTATTCATGTTTTGCAAAACTCGGTAGTATCAAAATGATATAAATCTTTATTTATTTTATTAGTCTTATTTGAGTTACCATATACAAGAACTAAGTATTATAAACTCTCCAGTCAATCTATCCATGAAATCATTTAATGACTTCTTAACTTATTTCTTTTCAACTTCTATTAATCCAAGTTAAAGAAATGGACTAATATATATTTCTATGAGAAAACGTATATGCCTGTAAATCTCTCTCCTTTTTTGTACAAGTAAATTAGATGTTTTTTTACATCTGTATTTACAATAAAGTTTATACTTAACATGTATTTATTTAATAATTATTTTTTTATTAAACTTAATTTATAGCTCATATACATTTTTTTTTCAATATAAGAGGCTGGAAATTCATGGTTAATAATTAGTGGTTGGTTGTTAAATTTTCACACCCTCCACATTTCACTATACTATCTAAATATAATAACCATCTGACCAAATATCAGTAATTGTTAAATAATCAGTCGACGATTGTTTTAAATAAATTACCCCAAAAATTTGATCAAGTATAATTTTCTACATCTTAATAAGGTTAAAATGATGGAAGATAAAAGAAGTGAAATTGTCTTCATTTGTTCCTGCTGCTTACTTTATCAAGAGCTATTTTTCTTATGAATAACAAAAATTTGTTTGTATTTTTGATTAGGTATAATTTTGAAGCTTAGAATAGAAAATTGCTAGGGGTTGAGGGATGTCTAGCCCTTAAAAATGAAGTGGAGGTTATGAGATTAGCAAGGCTTTTTAGCCCCCCTGCCCTTAGCCTCATTTTTCCAAACTAAGGGCCCTCAGGGAAACAGAGCTGAAGGGCCCTCTTAATCTTACTAATTTATAAATAATTAGTGCCCTTTTGATCCTAAAAGAGGGACTCCAAGTGAAATTAATTATCCCTCTTCTACAGTTGCCCCTAGAGGCTGCCTTGACTGAAAATTACCTTATCACAAGGAGACGACTCTCTCTATTTCCCTACTTTTTTTTAAAAAAAAAAAGAAATAAAACGAAAAAAAAATCTTCAAAGAATTTTTTCAATTTTCTGGAAAGTCAGGTGTGAATAAATCATTAAAACAACTTTTATGTTTTTCAAGCTTTAGCTTATCTTGTTGAAAAAAACACTCAGGAAAATGCAATGAGTCATCACAATCGTCTAAGTTTTTTTTTATATAGAATAAGAAATAATAAAACAATGAGAAGGGAATTATAAAAATGATATACAGACTACTTCGGATCACACTATAACTGCAAGGCTAATGTATTCCATATTTCATTTTATACTACCAAGTTTTGCAAAACATGAATTGTTGACACAATATAATTGTTTGAGAGACACCTTGGAAATGTAACAAGCAAAATGGTGTGCTACATCTGTAAACTGTTCCATCATTCCACATTCGTCAATATACTTGACGCAATAGTTGTCCTCTTATTGTAGATGCATTCGTTTCATTCCAGCGGTCACCCATTTTTCTTAACTTTTTTGACCAAATAAAAATCATGGATATATTTGTAATTAAACGAAATTTGGTGTACTTATCTATTACTTCAAGGTGTACACTTGGACCGAATATCAACTCAATTAGATTATATTTTAATTTTTTGATTTTTTTTCTTAAAAAACTACACAAGTCATTCGATAAAAATTGAACTAATGCTGATTATGATATGAAACTTGGCACATATGTTAGTCTTATGCATAGCTACAGGCGTGCCAAATCTCAAATCTATCACTACATTAAACGCAACATTTACCACTGGGAATGAAACTGTTGTATTTACTATCTGAGGACGACCAAAGCGAGTCCGAAAACGTCTTTATGAGCGTAGCGAATACGATGTGATGAGGAAAAGTTTCGGGGTTCCCCATGCCCGATTTTTAAAATTGTTATTAAATGGTACTTTTGTAACCGCTTTCAGTTCGAGCACTCCGTAATATTGTCTATTTTAAAAATTGCATTTATCCTAACAAGTTAAATACTAATATCACCATGTTTTATTAGGAGAAGTATTGTGTTTGCGAAAAAATCCGAAAGCGGGATGAAACCAGGACTATCCATTTCAGGCATTTTTAAGGCCTCCTGAGTGGTTTTTGCTAAGTTGTCTGTCTGTATGCGTGTGGGTGTATGTGTGTTATCATCGATGCTCCCAGTGTATTTATGCTAGAGAGTTGAAACTTCGTGCAAAAATCAGTCTACCGCTGTGGTTGTGCTATTAGGAAAATATTTTAAATGACGTCATTAACCCGTTATAATGACTCGAATATTTCGAAAAATCGTAAAACGCGGGAAAATGATTCGTTCGGATTGACTTTTGTCATCTCATTATCCGCATTAGTTCAAACTTTATTAAGTGACGTTTTAAAAAAAAAATGTTCAAAATCAGAAAAATAATCATAAAATAATTGAATTGAAATTTAGTACAAGTGTATACCTTTACGCAATTAGGAAGTAAAGTAATTTTCGTTTTAATATGAAGTGTATATTTTTGTTGGATCATAAAAGTTAATCAGCATTTAGCGTGGTCAGTACTGTATGGGTGAACGTTGAGAATGAAACGGGTGCATTTACTATCTGAGGATGAGCGAAGTGAGTCCGAAGCAGAGAGCATGATCTTAGCGAATCCGATGTGATGAGAAAAAGTTCCGGGGTACCCCCTACCCGTTTTTTTTCTTGTTGTATCCACTATTTTACAATTTTACGAAAGTGTAACTTTTATACTGTGATAAATAATATGAAACATTAAAAATAAAAATACGATGTCCGTTTCCAAATGAAAAATAATGTGGCATAAAAATATTATAGGACAGGAACATAATACGTAGTATTAAACAAAATGAAATAATAAAAAAAATGAATAGGTAATGAAATAATAAATACAAATGGAAAGGTAATGAAATAATAAATAAAAATGAAAAAATAATGAAATAATAAATACAAATGAAAAGGTAATGAAATAATAAATACAAATGAAAAGATAATGAAATAATAAATACAAATGAAAAGGTAATGAAATAATAAATACAAATGAAAAAGTAATGAAATAGTAAATACAAATGAAAAGGTAATGAAATAATAAATATAAATCAAAACGTAATGAAATATAAATACAATGAAAAAGTAATAAATAATAAATACAAATGAAAAAGTATGAAAATAATAAATACAAAATGAAAAGTAATGTAATAATAATAATAATAAATACAAATGAGAAGGTATAATAAGTAAATAATACTTTGACAATTTATAATACAATATAAATATCAGTAAAAGGCTGAAAGAAAATCCCAGTTGGAAAAAAAGAAAATTGAGTTATAGATGTTTATTATTGGCTCTGTGGAGGTACGGTGTGTGAGACACGAATAAAAGTGTTTTTGTGTGTGTGCGTGCGTGTTTGTTTGTGTGTTTGTGAGGGGATAAAAAGTTTATAGTGTTATGAAAGATTATATTTGTTCTGCTCCCCCTCCAGTCCAGCTTGGGAGGGGGGAAAAAGGGGAAAGCACTGCTACTTGTTGATAACTAAAAATTGAGGAATAAGGAAAAGAAAGAGGCAAAGTCAATAACAAAGTAGGAAAACCTGACACATCTTAGTTTGCGTGTGTTTTCTGTAACAATGCTTTCTTCCTGCGTTTTTTTATTTTTCTTGTATATATTTAATTTCATTAACAATGCCATGGAACGTCTATAAAGAGGAAGGAACATATTAGGCCTTCCAATGTAAAATAGTGTCGCCAACCCCACCGTTTCTCCCTTGAGCACTCGTAACATCCTTCCTATCGTCAGGTTGTAAATATGTCCAATTGAGATTTAATTCTTTATTATTGTGTATATTTAGTAGTTAATTGTACATATTTAATGTTATTCCTACCTTTTTTCCATCTAAACGTAACTCGTTTCGAAAGCCGTTTATTTTCCATATGCCCCAATAGTTATGTAGTTATTTAGTTATATATAGTTATAATTAGTTATATAGTTATTTATTATTTATAGTTATTTATATATAGTTATTTAGTTATATATAGTTATATAATAGTTATATAGTATATAGTTATATATAGTTATATACATATGTTATCTGCTATTGAAAAACTTAAGATGTATAAATGACTTAAAAGGATTTTTTTCAAAGTGAAAACGGAATTTAGCTACAAATTAAAGTAAAATAAAGGTTAATAATTTCATTTCAAGACTATTCTTAAGGTAAGATTATATTATTACCTGTTTAAGGTTATAAAGTTATGAATCCTAAGAAAATAAAAAAATAATACTAGAATAAAAATCTGTTGACATTAAGGGTGTTAGATCTTAAAAATGAAAAACACTTACTAAATACAAGATGTTAGAAATTTATAAAGGTGGTTCAATTCGATGTATACAAACCAATCGCATTCGGAGGTTATAACCTGGCTTTTTTATGAAATGACGTGTGACGTCATTGGCAGGAATAGGTATAGGTCAGAGACTATAGATACTTATAGTCTATAGAGAGATACTTATACTATAAAGACTATAGATAGAAACAGTATAGGCGGTCAACATTGAAAATTTACTCTTTATTCCTGCAATGACGTCATTACACGACAAAATAAAATGAATTTCATTCATAAAAAAAGCCTCCAATTGAATCACCATATAATTTCCATCAGCTTGAACTAAATACGCGTCTCCAATTCTTTTAAACTCTATAAGGGACAAGTTGTCCTATACTCATCTATTTCCCTTGAAAACGGTGGCGATACTTTTCTGCCTTTATGCACCCCCTGTGAATTACACGAAACCGGGAATTTTGATGGGAGACGGGGGATCCATTTCGAACGTCAAATTCGTTTAAAATTTGACATTTGAGATGTTTAAAGATCTCCTGAGCATAGATAACATATTAACATAGATGGTTCACTCCCGAGTGTAGTAGGAACACTCAATTTGACAAGTTTGTGTTTATGATTTAAGTTGGGGCCTCATCACTAAGTCTGAAGAGCGCTAATAGTAAAAATATATTTGCTCTTTTCTTACTAGATTGTACTGTGTAATTTTTTAAATACAAACAGTTGCCAATCGTTTAGTAAAATAAAAAAAGTAAACAAAGATCATGGTATGTTGTAGTATTCGCGATGTATTTTGTTTTTCAAACTTGGGGCCTCATCACGCGAAGCAGCACCATCGTTTTCTTAAAAAAAAAAATATTTAATTTTTAGTGTTTTAGACTTAAGATTTAAATTTGCTATCTGAATATAACATCTCGGGTTGGCGCAAACGGATAAGTAAAGGAAACAAACAAAAATTAAAACTCTGACATGAAAGGTTCAAATCCAGGGAGGACGACAGTTTGGGTGAAGTAAGAGTGAGAAATTAAATTTTTCACTTTTTACCAATTTATACGAATTTCTTATAGAGCTTTGTTGGGATCACTCATCCATCGACTCCTCATCATTCTAGCGCTGAAAAGCGGATGGAAAGACTTGATTACCCTCAACAGCTCCTTGTTTGGTTGAATAAAAATAAATAAAAAAATGTCAGAAATAAAAATATCTGACAGTTTCACGCTTCTATCACTAAACTGTACTACTTGAGCTTCCTGCATCCCATCAACTATTTTTTAAAAAAAAGTCTTTGAGTGAGCCATCTATGTTAATATTGTTTATCTATGCTCCTGAGTGTTTTATACCGAGTTATAATGTGTTTATATGTGTTAACATCCCATCTGTCTGTGTGTTTACGGTAGAGATTAATACATGGCACAAATATCAATCTATAAGTCTTGCGCTCTCCGATTTTTTTTAATGTCATTAATAATAATAATTATTATTATTTTTGCTGTAATTAACTGTTATTAATGACAGCAAAAATTTTAAACATTCATAAAACTAATTATAATTTAGCGCGCATATGCTCCTATATAAGAATTACCAATGGATCTAATTTTATCTCATTATCAGCATTAATGTAAATGTTATTGAATGACATGTATAGACTTGTTGCTGTATAAGTTCTGTTATTTTATATTCTGAGCGAGGCCGTAGTGAGGATGAGCGTAGCGGATCCGATTGGTGAGGAAATGTTTCCGTATTTTTGATACCCCGTTACTGTCTCGTTACCGAATTTTGAAATTATGCGAATGCTTATACTTGAGTTTATAAAAAAATAGTAAAAAGTTATGAGGTTTTGGTCATGATAAATAAAACAACATTTAAGCTTTCGACCGTATGATTAGGTCTTCATCAGAAAGTGTTTAATAACAAACTAAAGCCGTTAACAGAAAGAAACAGATAAGGTATCTAAACATAGCTAGCTGTGTATACTATCGAAGAATGAACTACAAACTAAACAAAGATCTAGCCCGGGGGCTTAACATTAAGGTTGTATCTATAGAAAATAACTATAGAAAATTTACAATTTTGACTAGTAATGAAAAGAAACAAGAATACAAAATTAAAATATAACAAAATTTTTCTTCAACTATTTGTTATTCTTGAGTTTATATTCATTCAAACTCCGAACAAATGTAGTGACACCAATAAACAAACTGACACCACAAAATTACGCACAGCATAAAAAAATCTTACCACTGACCAGTTTTTTTATGTACGAAATAAATATATACATAATTTTCGTAATTACAAAAATTGTATGTTCTAACTAATCCTGCAAAGTCGCTGAATGGTTAATTTTTGCTTAATTAGCATAGAATTTGTAATCGACCAATGTGAGTATTTGTGTTTTCCACTAATTTGCCATTTTTTAATTCCACGATTTTGTCCTCAAGACGGAAGCAAGAGGGAAATATGACGAAAATTCAGACACCTTCTACCCAGGTGTTACCCCAACCATTTTTCGCCACAGTTTAACTTTGACTAGAAAGAGGGAATCAAAAAATAAGAAAGATTCTGCGGATAGTTAAAGGGACTATAGATGTTCTTTATTCCCTAGGCACTAAAGGACCAATCTTTAAAAAGTTTTTTTTTTCAACTTTTAGTCACTCTAACTTTTTTATATCCTTAAACTTTTTAACAAAAAGTAAAGGTGAACCTTTCCTAGAGGGTTAAAGTTATCGTCACACGTCTTTTTTATCTGAAAGAGTTAAAGTGAGAGGGGCCTAGTTTTTTCAAACCCTAAATTGAGGGTGACTCCGCCCTTTAGGGACACCTTCCAATGAATACTGGATGAGAAGTTAACTTTGAGGCAGACCGACTTGTTTATTCTTGAGCGTTAGTTTTTATAGGTTGCAAAGTTCTTTTTCTTCTTCTTCTTCTTGAAGAAAATCTTTTAAAACTAATAGTCTTAAAATAACAAGGTTATGAATATTTTAAAGAATCTGGAGGTATCGAGTGGTTAAAAATTTAAAACGATCTCATATAAAATGAAAAGATTTAAACCTCTGAAGACGTAAAACTTGAAAAGTTTACGAAAGTGCTGCTAAGTTTTTGGTCACTTCATCTGTGGCACTTTCCTCGAAAAGATTCTTAGCATTGAACTTAAATACTTAGTTGGAGTCTTAATACTTAGTCCTAGTAAATGCATAGAACTGTTAAATTATATCGTGAAATGTAAATGGACACTTATAACTTATGATCCCAACTTAGTGAAAGTACTCAAAAACATCAATTATTATCCAAAAATTAATGCATTATATCTCAAAATCATAAAAAAATGTAAGATCGATGAACTACGTTAACTCGTCGTTTTAAAAACCATTTGAAGTGTAAACGTTGTGAAAACGATATCGTATTGATACTTGAAGTTCAAAATACATAGTAATGCTTTAATTACCTTAGGTAATTGAAATTCCCCTAGAATATTTAACACTGTTCATAACTTACTTGTAATCTTTCTTTATTTTCACAATTTTATTATTTAATCATTTTTAAGATTACTCAAGTTAGTATAACATTGTTAAACTTTGTTTACTCGATTCCAAAGTTCCGTAACAATCTGCTTCTCTCATTTTCGTTTAAAGGATCACGTGTTCCGCTAAACTAAACAATAATGTTTTTGCTTTAGCGAATATTCATTGAAAAATGTCCAAGGAATTTAAATTTTAGTCGTTTCTAACTCCCTGACTAACTAAAAAATCAATACTCATGTGTAAAGCAGGTTTAGCATGCACGTTTAAATTTGAGGCGCTCGTGTTTTATAATTGCACTATTTACCTTTCTTTATCCCTACTGGCTTCCTTTTGGAACAATAATTACATTTTTATTTTATATTTCAACAAATTATACTAAATTTAACCTTAAAATCGGGATCCGAGATAGCGAAAGCTTTAATTATCATAAATAGCATTAATAATCTCCGAGCTATTATGATAACAGACACACACATTTACTCATAGGGAAAGACGTTTTTTTAAAGCTTCTCAGGAGGTCCTAAGAAACGGACAATTCCGGTGATATCCTGGTTTCGGATTTTTTGCAAACACAATACTTTTCCTTTATACCTACGGTATAAATGAGGAAAAATAACTACATATTTAGTTAAAAGCTTGGTAAATTGAAGTTTTATGACCAGTTATACCTAATAAACATATAGTTTTTATACTGATGTGGTCTCTAACCTTTCTAACAAAGAAAACAATTTGTAATCTTTGTTACCTTTATTAGTGTTTAAGTTATTAATTTTAGTGTGTTGTTATTGATGTAAGGTTATACTTAAAAACATTTTGTGATAATGCCTGAAGATGACTACAGAGCTAGTCGAAATATATATCGCAATTTATAAACAAATAATTGTGTCTCTCTTATATTTGTAAAATTAAAACCTATAGTTTATACTATTTTTGCCATAAAGAATGAACATCTAATACAATAATTATACTTTTCTATGTACCTGGAGTTGACATCCTAGATATTTCACCGTGGTAACTTAACAGGACTAAATTATTATGAGAACGGGATTTTAAATTTCTTTGATTCCGGTAGTCCAACAAATTTTTCAGCCAACCTGCCCACCAGCTTCAAGCAGTTTCTTCATGACTTGTTATACTGTTTTAAACACTGACCATGATGCAAATGTTTGTTCTATTCGTCATATTTGTTTACCTTGATTCAGCTTGCAAGTCTGTTTTGGAATATCCATTGAAACCTTGTTGACTCGATGTACCTTTATTAGCTTATCATATTTCATTATACTATTGTAGACAGTAGTGTCGCCGTTCGCTATTATTTGTGGAATTAATTAATTTGAAATAATATTGTTTAACAATTACTGTTATTTAGATACAATGGATTGTATTATTATGAATAATAGTCAATAATAGGTAATAATTTTAGACTGACAAAGCTATTCTATTCTTAGACATTCAATACATTCGAATTCAAATTCGAATTTTTTCAAATAAAATTACCTTTTTTTTTTTATTTATTTAGTTAAGTACGACTACAAAACAATTGTTATTAGTACTTCAGTTATAAGTTATTTTATCGTGGGATAATTAGAAGGAGAAAATATCCATTGATATCACTCCATAGCGTTTAGTTTTAAAGATCATTGAGAAAAAAACAACTAAATTTGAAAAAAAAAACCAAGAGAAATTAAATTAACTTTAACATGATAATTGCATTTAAACTAAGAGGTCTCTCGGCCACTGTCTCTTCAGCCGCCTAGGAGGATTGTCTGGAATGGTTGGAGAGGAAAGAGCCTGAACAAAAGGATTATAGTGATCAGATAAGGATTGATGAAAGGATTGATAACGGAATCGGCATAGGTCGCGGACAAAGGGTACTTTGAGATCATCGTGTAGGGTTTGGTTGGAAACATAAAAGGGAGCATTTGTGATTGTTCTAAGGATTTTGGATTGGAGTGTTTGGAGTCTGAGGGAATTGGAGGGTTTGGTGCTACCCCAGACCTCCATGCCATAGGCCCAAGCTGGCTTTAGGATCGAATTATATATTCGAAGCTTGTTGTTCAGTGTCAGCTTGGAGCGTCGGCCTAGAAGTCTGGTAAGTAGTTTGTAACGTCTTGCTACTTCAGTACGTTTAGTCTTTGTATGGCGGGCCCAAGTTAAGCGTCTGTCGAGGTGTAGACCAAGGTAACGGACTGTGTGGGAGTGAGGGATGGGAACTTGGTTGAGAAGGATTGGAGGACAAGTATTGTGACGAAGAGCAAAGGTAACATGTACACTTTTCTGTTCGTTTACCTTGATCCTCCATTTTATAAAATTACCTGAAAACAGATCTTAGCTAGTCTTAGTCGTGTGCCATCGCTGTACAGCCCTGGATATACAGGGTTGCCTGAATATCAGCATCTATTTGTGACAACTCGAGTAACCCATTTCCCTCTAGATCGCTATAGGAGAGAACTTCATGTTTAACGAAAAGTCTTCTTATTAAAGTCCTCAGTTACGAACTCCAACCGGGTCTAGAACTTTATTAGCACGCCATTTGCTGCCGGAGCAAGTGAAACAGATACTGGCCTTATCCGGATTTGATCCTTGTCCGGAGCAGACATTTTTGTTTAGATGACATTTTTGTCTGGATGTAGATCCTTAGCTATTCTTAACCTTCTTCCTTTTTTACCTATAACTTTATTTTAAATTTAACTTTTTACTTCAACTTATTTAAACTTTGTTTTTTAATTTTAAAACTGATAATAAAATCGAGTAGTAGGGCTTAGTATCGTGTTTTTGGAGACAAAAGAGCCCAATGCTGTTTTCTACGTTTTTTTTACATCGCTAATGAAAATAGAGATGTAAGAAGTTCTAAGTGAATAAGAGGGCAAAATAGTAAAGAAAATTCAAATTCAAATAAAACAAAATTTGAAAGAGTGCTGCAAATAAAAACTACCAAAAGAGATAAAACATTCTAATTGAGGTGCCGTGGTCTCTTCGTTTCAAAGATCAAGTTAGCAATAGAGATCTGGTTACAAGGGACATCGAGCTGTTATTTGCTGTATTAAGAAGTAATCCGTCTCATTGAAGTATTATCTTCTTATATGGGGTGGGTGTCCTGAAGCAAGGAGAGTATTCGTGATGCAAAAAAGCATCGTCTGACTAATATTTAGCATCCCTAGGGAAACTGCCAAACCTTTCTTTATTTCCCATCAGATGTTGGCTTTCCTGTGTAAAATAAATAAATAAAATAAATAAGTAAAATTTCTTGTGTATATTTATGAAATAATCAATTTGTTTTGTACTTCGTTCAAAATCTAGAAAAGCACCATATAAATTTAAGGAATAGAAAAGATCTAATCGCCCCTTACTGCAGGACTACTTGTTTCAAAAATTCAGTAATTAATTTGTCATCTAAACTTTATAACTTCCTTCCAAAAGAAATAAAAGCCTGTGACTCGTATGAAAAATTCAAGCCAGCAGTAACCATGTTTTTAAAAGAAAACGGATTTTACTCTATTAATGAAATTATAAAAAAAAAGTTTAACATGTATTTATAAGTATTAAGTTATTTGTGTTTAAATTTTGTATTTGTATGACGTATTGTATCTAATTATGTTAGCTTTTGACAGTAAATTCTATTCTATTCTATGTATTATAATTAGATAATAATTAATCTAAAACTCACTCCGCTGCCTAGTGCTGAAAATTTAAAATCCTATAATGCCTAAAATCAAATGCCTATAACTCCATTACTATTTCATAATTACTGCCTTTGTCTTAAAATTGTGTTTTTCGTTCTGTTGCAGGTAAGTCGTTTTAAGTATTGTTTTGTTGTCATCATTCTTTACCAGCGCGTGACTTCAATGTGGTAAGGTGGCCAAATTCAGTTTTTTTTAAATGGCCAATAATTAAGTGGCCAATTTTTTAATTTATCGCATTTAAGATTTTAATTTAAATTTTTTAATTTAATTTTTTAACGCATTTTAATTTTTAAATCTATCGCACGGTACAAATTGGTTCAAATCAAACAGGGAAGACAGTTCATTAAACATTAAGGCTTGTCTTTGCACACCCAGGTTAATGCTATAATTCAGTGCAATGATTGAACGAAAACCTTTTATAAAACCAAAACTTTTTATAAATATTTTGAAAATTTTTTTTGTACAAAATTAATTAATTGTATAAATTTAAAAATGAGAGAATAAAATGACTTACTTTTAAAGAACTAATCCATTCATCGCCTTATATAAATATACTATACCCATAAGTTCGAAAGCATTACTCTGGACTCGCTATGCGTAATTTGACTGTATTTTGAGAAAGAAGAGCTATTATAAAGTAAAAAAAAATATGGGGGCAGAATTAGGGCACAAAATACTTAATTTGTGGTTATTTTTAATTTAAGGTGTTTAATTTCGGTGGTGTTGTGGTTATTTTGAAAACTAAATATAGTGATTGACCATAAAAAGTCGAGACTGTCATTACTAATCTTACGATAAATTCTTGGGGGAGGACGGGGACAGAAAATACTCCCTCATCATCTCTGATCATTAACTAAGATTAGGGTTATAGGGTTTGTCATTTACCTATTTTTCCGGTGGACATAATTTCCGATTCCAAGGAGCAGGTTTAGCTGCTCTCTTGGTTATTATGGTTGTTAGTTTGGCCATTAAGGCCAAGTCCTTTGCGTTGCCATTTGTGCATTCAGTTGTTGTAACAAGTAATTAGTACGAAGTCAATGCAAGCTAATTATAAAAGATAAATATTTATTCTTAACGTTATTCTTTGGAATAATGATTTTTGGAATTAGTTCCGGGTGGTTAGTTTTTGTCTAAATGTCAGCCCATAATTAATGACCATCAAAGAAGGGGAGGAATCAATTTTGAGTGCAATGTTATAAAACATTAAAATTTAGATGGATAGCTATGGGGTGGACAATAACTAGCGTCGTATATGTAGGGAGGGGTAAAGGAGCAGATAGGAGGGGGAACATAGCTTGGGAAACGTCATGAATTACACTTTTATGATCATAGATATAATAGATGGTAGAGCAGAAACCAATGTGGAGTCATCAATAAATAGCATCCTACCCCCGCTCAGGAGCTGTTTCAAAACTAGATCTAAAATTCCTCTCCCGAAGATAAAAATGGACGACACTTTGAGAGTTTTTGACATTATGATCTTCGCATAAATCATTATAAAAATGTTCCTCTTTTTTATTTTTTTTTTATAAAAATGAGAGAACTTGGGATTGAAAATTTATCAGGAATATTTTCGAGGATGGAAATAGCCGGGAAATAACTTGCAGTGCGAATTCATTCTGGGTGGTATTTTTTTGAAGAATGAAAATCTCATAACACTCTAGATTTTCGTGGGGGCAGTAAATTGACCTGCGTGACAAAGCTCTTATTGTTTACTCAAAAAAATAGAATGGAATAAGCTAGAAAATTTCTTTCGTACAAAGAGAAAAGTCTGAAATAAATTTTACTTCAATAGGATTTCCTTGTCAAGTTATTGGAGTGACCAGGTGATGTACAGCGGCAATATTACCGCTCCCACCGATACTATTTCTTATTGCCGCAGTCTCGTCCGATCTTGATGACCACAGCACAAAAGATTCCCGCCATTTCCTTTTCATTATTTATTTTTATTCTCTTCTATATAAATTTATTAGAGTTTTATTTCCCACTCGTAGCAGAATTTCAAATAACGAAGATTTTATGGGTCAGCTCGGATAGAACAGAAGTGACCGGTTTGAGAAACGGATCCAAACAATACACGTATTGAGATATCCCCCCCGTTCACATGGTATTGTTTTCTCGACAGTAAATCCTCTATAATATGCTGTAATAAAATCAAAATAAACAAAGCTTAAATTATCAAATCTATAAACAATAACTAGCTGTTCCAGCTCTCAAAATAACCGCTGCTGAGGAGCTAATTTTGAGACCTTCCATTGTTAATACGTTGAATTACTGTTTTGAGTAATTTTGAGAAATAGCTTGTTGTTGTTTCCTATTGTTTGGTTTCTTCATAGAGATATTTTTACTAGAGAGGCCCTATAGGTTAAATTTAGAAACATCGAAAAAGTAACCTGACAACCTTCGCTAAAAATATAATCAAATAATCAGTACAAAATTACAATAACTTATATAGTAGACCGTTAAAAATACAAATCAAAACATAAAGCCGATATCAATTGATTTATTATAACCTTAACTCACTATTTGAGGAGGTTTCAATGAGGTTACACAGAGCCCCTGAGAGCCCCAATACGATGTTTCATGCCTTTCAATGTATTAAGATACGCTATGCTCCTCTCTAGTATATATCTCTTTAGGTTTATTCGTTCCGTTGTAGGACTAACTGTCATAACTAATGAAGACCAAAAAAAATTGTGAACAGTTTTTTTTATTCGGGCTGAAATCTTTATTATGTTGTTGCTCTTTTTTTAAATGATATATTAATGTCCTTTATTTGAGTAACATAGTATATTAATGTCCTTTATTTGAGTAACATGGTATATTAATGTCCTTTATTTGAGTAACATGGTATATTAATGTCCTTTATTTGAGTAACATGGAATGTCCTTTATTTGAGTAACATAGTATATTAATGTCCTTTATTTGAGCGACATGGTATATTATTGCTCTTTATTTATATACTATATAAATTATTGCTCTTTATCTAAATACTATGTATACATAGTAATAAAAGCAATAATATATTATTGCTTTTTATTTATATAATTTATTATAGCCCTTTATTTTAATAATATATTTTGTATTTTCCTTTATTTAAGTTACATAATTTATTAATTAAATAAAGGGCAAAGAAATAAATAAGATGGTTTTATATATCAGGTGCATATTATGTAGTATATATTATCAAACATGTTAGATATCGATACAGGGTCGTAGCTAGGAATGGGAAAAAGGGGGCATCGCCCCCCTGGAAAAAATTTCAGCCTAAGAATAAATAAATAAACACTTTATTATTTTGTACGAATGATTACAAATAATATTAATCCTATAAATTGTACAAAAAAAATGAGGGGTAGTCAGTTTTACATCAACTGTTCTTCCCTACCACCCTTAGAAAACTCATCCTTTCTTTGTTTTTCTTTTAAATCAACTTTTTGTATTATTCTTTTTAATTTTTCTTTTAAAATTAATTTATTTGAATTTACAATTTTTTTCATTTTAATCTGTTGGCAAGAAATAATTGATGTACTAATGTAACTATTGTAAATTTATGTCTGGTAAGTGGAAGAGAGGACCTTAAGGCCCTAACTTTGCCAGATTAAATAAAGCAATTTATCTATCTATCAGCGGTAGTCCCTTAAAGGTGTTCGAATGCGAAACATCACCCCCTTTGTGATTATTCCCTCCCCCCGTATTGAGTCTTAAAGGCATGCATCAATAATATATGCTAAACTGCTTAAAAGTAAGACTACTATAGACTCCTATTAGGTTAATTTCTATTAGATTAACCTGACGGGCTGCTGTCTTCAGGATTTTTTGTCTTTTTTACTAAGAGGAGCATTTCCTTGGGTTTTGGTCTTTTCCATTTGGTCAGTCTAAAGAGTCCAACAATACTCCACGTATTTTTAATGTATCGATCAGTGCAACTATCATTAGTTCATTAAATATCCACGACGTGAAATATTAATGACATTTTTTCGGTCGTTTAAATAATACAGGGACCAATATCTGCAAATTATTGATCTGCTGGTTGTCCCCTGAGCAAAGCTCAAACGCAGCCAAACTACCATATTGCTTACTTCTTCACCAATTGTTTAATCAAATACTTTTGATTTATTATTATGAATTGCTGTTTGCTATCTAGCTGATTATTGAAAGGGAAAGAGAAAAATCTCAGGATTAAATTTTTTATGAGTAATAATTCCCTAAATTGTCTAGTTACTATACAACTTCATGAAAATAGTTTCGGATGCAGGGTTTTCTCTTATGATCAGCTTTGTCTGATCACAAAGGTCGCTAGCAGTGGCGAAGTGAAACAAAAAGGACTGAGTAGGGTTTGGCCTAAAAGAGCCCAAACCTACATCTCAAGGGGCCTTAAGGGGGGGGGGGTCCTATAATACTTCTCAGAGGGTCTACTTTTAACTAGGGTTGTAAAAATGATTATAGCTTAATTTAATTTATTTGTTTTTATTTCATATTTAATAACATTAAATCGAATGCTATTATTTTATTTAAATAACTTAAAATAAACTTCAGTAAATAAAATAAATAAGCAAGAATAAAATAAACTTAAGTAAATCCATTTAAATGAAATTTTTAAGTAAACTATTTTATGTTTAATCATTAGGGCCCTTTTGTGCAGCTCTAGGGCCCTGATTAAGTATATCAAGGGCCCCTTGAGGCCCTAGTCTTCCGATTTTTACCTTTAAAGGCTCAAGTATAAAGAATGGGGGCCTGCAAGTACCTTCATTTAGGTAACAAATTGAGAATATTTTTAAGTATTTTTAAAACATTTGCCTCTAGGAGCTCTTTTGGTCCTACTTTAGAGTATTGGGCCCCTTTGGATCATTTATTATGAATTATCAAACATTAAATATGTTATTTTTTTAATTTTCATTGTTTTTTTCTTTAAGTTTATTTTAGGCTGAGGGGCCCAATGAGGTCTGCCGCCCTCGCTCTCAATGGCCAGTCCGCGCCTGGTCGCTAGCTTATTTATTTACTTATGAAGCATGTAAGCAACTTATCTAAAGTAAACGAACTTGGGCCTTAAACATCTTTAATAGTTTTCTTAAGAAATGAAGCACTATATTTTATTGTTGTAGGTTAGTATACAGAGGTTAGTGATCTATGATCTCTCCCTCACTAGTTTTTTTCCTCTTACACGACATGTTGGATATACAGCTAGTCATGATGTGTTAACTACATAACTAGACATATGTTAGGCACACAGCTAGACATGATATGTTGGACAAACAGATAGACATGTTATGTTAGGCACTCAGTCAGTCATGATATGTTAGGCACACAGCAAGTCAGTCATTTGACGTTAAACATAAACCTCACACTCGAGACCTATTACGTTCTGTTAACTTTGAATTATCGGATATAAATTCCAAATCCCACATGAGTACAATACGGCTTTATAGTCTCGCAGTAATAGAAAGATTTAAACCCTCTAGTTTTCCTTTTTGAAAAGGTAAGGAATGTTTACTGGGCCAGAGAGAAGTAGCTAAGAAAGGGCTCGCCCCAAGGGGACGTACAGTGTCCCTTCCTTTTCCTTTAATGTCCCTTTTCCACTTTCTTCAAGAAAAAACCCTTTTTTACTAATCCTGATAAAAATCCCACCCCGAAGGTTTTTCTATTATAAATTTCGAGCTACCATACTCATAAAACTCCCCCCACCCTGGTTAAACTACTTCTCAGTGGCTGTTAGGTTCCGACACAGCCTTCTCAGCTTCAAAATTAGACCCCCATCTTCTTAAAGATATTTTATCGTGGTTTCTTTTAAGAAAAATATGGCTTTAAAAAATCCTTATATTACACCAAGTAAAGCGCGACTCTAAAAATTGACAAAATTGTCTCTCGCCGGAGAAAACTCGAGATTTCCCCGGGTTTTATCTCCTCAACATCATAAAAGCAAAGTAAACTCCAGTATCTTTGTTGTTTCTTTAAAAAAAAATCAACTTTTGCGCGGCTGATATCTCTGACGAAACTCGCAAGAAGGTCGTAAAAGTATAATAAATAGATATTAAATATTATTACACTCGGGTCGCATAAATATTCCCCTCAAACTTTAACACTTACTTAGTTTATGACATAAAGTTATAAATAAATTCATTCCTTGTGGGGGTAACTTTTGAATAATAGACAATTTCGGAAAACAAACTCCTTATTTAATGGATTTTCACCTGTTACGATCCTTAATGCTCCTGATTTCCTGAATATTTGTTTCTGCATTTCTATTAGACCGGATCTAGATATTACACAAATTGATAGGTACTAAAAAAAATTGCTTGATAGGAATCGTTATTTTAAGTATCAATGTCACAGGAGTAAATATAGCGCAGTCACGGTATTCATTTTTGTTTTTTAATGCTATTTTACTTTACTCTGAACTCAGCTAGGCCCAAAGAACATAATATTTATGGAATGTCGGAACATATACAAGCAAGTCAGACAGAAGGTGAGAATGAACTCGGTGCTGGCATCTAGCGGTATCTCTGAAACTAACTCTCCTTATCATAACATTCTTTCCACTTTTCTAATTTAGTATTCAAAAATAATTTCCTCCATTTATAGACCAAGAGCCCAGGGGTGTTTTGTTAATAAAAAGTGTTAACAATAATTAATAAAAGTTCGCGCCATTACACTTTTTATTAACAAAACACCCCTGGGCTCTTGGACTATTATTACCATTTTAATGACACAAGTATCTACTTGAAATTGGTCAATATTATATAAAGCAAATATTTAGATTAATCAGTTTTATGGTTGAAGTAGTTTGCTGAAAATAAGACTACAGTGGCGCATTCTCGTAGTCGGCATGGTGAAACAACCATATTACACGGTAGCGCTCCTATTAGCTGTCTTCGGAATTAACCAGACCCCCTAGGATTTGGTTAATTTCATCATTCTTTATGTATGTATTCTTTGGCTAGACTAGGATTTAGTTGAGGTCTTGTAAAATGTTACCGGTGTAATTTTGAAAATTTTCATCCAGTATAACTGTGGTATTAGCGAGTTAATTTCGGTTTCCAAAGGAAAAATGAGGTACTGAGATTAATTAATAATAAATAATTAAACAGAGGTTATTGTTTAAATAAACAACTACACAAAGGAATACGTTGTGCTGGTTCCGTGTTTAATACATTGCACGCATAGATATCCATCTTTATATCGTACTGACGTTTACAATCAAGTTTATATCTGGAGGTCGTGTAGTGTGTATTTCATGAAAAAGTATTTTTGTCTTTTTTTGCTTCTATGCTTCTTCGTTCTATTTAATGGCACGAGGAAACAAAAGCTTACTTAACCAAGTAGTTTTAATGAATTTGGAAATTCATATAAGAAGTCATTTAATGGTTATAATCTTACGCCCTTTTAAATCCTGAATGCTATTACTATAATCAAGAAATTTTCCAAAATGCTTAAATTTAACTATTTTGCCTTTGTTTAATTCAACGAATGAGAAAGAGCAATTATTGCTTCAATTTGAAGCAATTTATCTGCCTTACGTTGGTTTTCATGCTTGGTAAAATTATAGTCATTAGAATATGATAGTTGTTTAAATTATCCGTCTTATAATACCATAGTATTAAAGGTTGGAAATATGAATTTTCTTTATTACATATAATCTACTTCATTTTTTAAAAAAAATCGGGTATGGCATACCTCGAAACTTTTTCTTTTGCTTTTGGATATGCTTTAGTCATACTTAATAGAATCATCATTTTCCGGACGGTCGCTTATCTGCGAACTAACCACAATTGATTCGGATTAAGACAACCATGATGTTTAATTAAAAAAAACACTCTAGAATTAAAAATAATTAATATATTGTCAACCACAATAGTATAAAATAATTATATCTGACCGGGTTCAACTGTACGTCATCATCAGACCTGTTTACAGACTTGTCTGTAAACATCATGGTGAGTCTATATCACAAAATCTCCTTCAAAGCAACTAATGGCTTATGACAAGTTATAAGACAAACCCTATGAATATACCATTATTAGATAGAGTAAAGCTGTTTGAACCCTTCTATGATAAGAAATAATACAATCTCATCGGAATACATTTAAATCGAATGATATTTATAAAAGGTTAGAAGAAAAGTGTGTATGTTGCAGGCAATATGGGAAAATGCGGGCATTGTGCACAATGCCTGGACATCCTGAGGAAATATGACTATACTTCCTAAGTGCCTGCCCTAAGTTTGATAATTTGGTCGAAATTAATATTTTTTACTTATTATGTAAGGTGATAAAAATTGTTAGATTCATGTCATGTAAAAATATATACTGACACAAACTCTATGTAGATTCGAAGGGGCCACTGCCTGATTCTCAGGTCCATGGAGCGGGCCTGGCAAGGCGGCAAAAATGTTATAAATACATGACAAAATGCCATGAAATTAAAATTAATATAAAACAATAACAGTTAGGCTGCGATGTGGCCCAAGAGGCCGATGCCACGTAGCGGCTACAGGCCGAAGACCTGTATTTATATGTATTTGTTGAATCATTCATAAGAAGAGGTAGTGAATCATTTTTTCGAATAGCTTAAGGCAGAGGTTGGCAGACCTGTTATTGATTTTCGTACCAGTTATAAACCTCAAGCGTTCAAACTAAAGCTACGATGATACTAAACACACACCTGGATGTGTGCATTCATAGATGTGTGGATTCATAGATGTTTTGATTCATAATTCATAGATGTTTTGATTCATAGATGTTTTGATTCATAGATGTTTGATTCATAGAAGATTCATAGAGATTCATAGATGTGATTCATAGAGATGTGTGGATTCATAGATGTTTGGATTCATAGATTGTGGATTCATAGATGTTTGATTCATAGATGTGTGGATTCATAGATGTGTGATTCATAGATGTTTTTGATTCATAGATGTGTGGATTCATAGATGTTTTGATTCATAGATGTGTGGATTCATAGATGTGTGGATTCATAGATGTTTGGATTCATAGATGTGTGGATTCATAGATGTTTTGATTCATAGATGTGTGGATTCATAAATGTGAACCATAGAATGTATAAATATGTGTAAATAAATACAATTTTATAAAAAAAAATAATTAGTTAATAATTGATGGATTATAGGTTGTGATACTTTTAGTGATATTAATTACTAATTAATTTTTCACTTATAATTAATATTTTTATATTATAAGTAATTAAAGAATTTAAGTTTAAGTAAATGCTTTATTTCTGGATTGATAATACCGTTCGTTTAAAGTGTACAAATTAAGAAGACAAGTTTTAAAATGATGATGGAGTGGGGGTAAAGCACAGGGGGGGAGGTTAAGCCCCCTTCAGAGAGAAGGATGCTTATTTTGAGACAAAGCCTTCCTGTCTCAGACCCCCCCCCCTCCTCTCGATAAAGACATCTCAAGCTGGCGTTTTCTCTTATATTCAATTTCTTCCTATTATTTATAAGAAGATTATATATGTCGATCTACAAATTAAATTTAAGTTATTATTAAAAAATTATGGTTGCGAATCTGAACTACAATTTTACAGATTTTCTAAATAATTTAATAAGCAGTTTTGATTTAACTGACGTATGAATAGAATGATATTATATATTGAGGTGTGTTTTTGTTAAGACCTCGGTGTGGCGTCTAGATGACAAAAGACTTGTTTGAAGAACTTGTTGCTCTCTTTGATGGAGAGACTTTGATTTCTTACTTTATCTCGAGAGATTCCTCTCAAATTGACTTCAATAAAAAACCATACAATATTAACTTCCTTATTTCCTGCAGCAATTAATTTAGAGGTAACATTTTTCTGTTAAAATTTTAACAGAATACTTTGAGTTAAAATTCTGCAGCAGAGAGTAAATTTTTTATTTGTAATGTTTGTCCCTATTAATATTTATTTTTATGATTTCGTTAACTACCTACATAATTGTAAACAATTTTTGTTGGAATTTCTGATTTATTTAGAAATTTCCAGTAGAGGGTACGGGGTACCTCGGAGCTTTTCCTCATTACATCGGATTCGCTACGCTCATTGGACTCGTTTCGCTAGTACTCAGAATTAATAGCCGTTAAATTTATACTGCGTCACGTCTTCGGACTCGCTTTGCTCGTCCTCAGATAGTAAATACATACCTTTCATTCCCAGTGGTCATTTATCCAGGCACTGAACACGCTCGATGCTGCTTAACTTTTATGATCCACCACAAATCATGGATAGACGTGTTGTATTATGACGAAACTATTTTATAAGGTAAAGTTATACACTTGTACTAAATTTCAACTCATTTGAATTGTTTCCTGATTTTTACAATTCTTTAAAAAACGTATGCAAGTCATTTGATATAAATGGAACTAATGCTGATAATGAGATGACACTTACCACATATGTTAGTCTTATGCATGGCTACATTCGTGTCAAATTTCAATCAGATCGCATAATTATTCCGTGTTTCAAGATTTTTCGAAATTTTCGCTGTCATTATTACGGGTTAATGACGTCATACAAAATTATTTTCCGAATAGCTCAACTACAGCGAAAGGCTGATTTTTGTACAAAATTTCAACTCTCTAGCATAAATACAGTTGGCTCTATGCTGATAACAGACAAATACACAGACAGACAGACAACTTTGCAAAAACGTCGAGACGTCGAGACTCGCCTAATTGTTTCTGTTCAGCTGACGTACCACAGTACCTAAGACACTTAATGTATGACTGCGAGATATTAGAAGAAGAAAGGCACATCCTGCTAATGGAAGTTGAAGCAGCAAACATGACTTGGCCACCTCCAGTCAACCAACTTATATCTTTAAGTATCTACTTCCACTTCCTCAACTACCTGAAAAAAATGGAAACAAAAATTATGAAAAGAATTTAAGCAATAAATGTATAATATCATTAAAATGTATTATTTATAATTTGTATTTTTTTTTTGTGTGTATAATTTGTATTTTGTTTTTAAATTGTATTTTTCTAATTTTTATTTTCTTTGTGTACAATTTGTATTTTTGTGTGTACAATTGGGTTTGAATTTTTCATTATGTGCAATTGTGTGGTAATTTTTGTGTGTATATTTTTTTTTTCATCTTATTTTGTCTATACTTGTATTTTTTGTATATTTGTAATTTTTATTTTTAAATTGTAAACAAGAAGATTTTTCCTTATATTAATATATAAACACCCTAATATTATCCTAATAATATCCTCATATTAATATATAAACACCCTAATACATCATGCCCTTCTATCTATCTATCTATCTGAAATAACTACTCATGAATAATATATATCAGTACAGAATTACTTCCTTAAAACTCCTTAAAGTCAAGCAGAATTTTCTTACTTACCTATAGAGTAATAAGAATGTACCTAACCTATAGTTGTAATGTACGTACAAGTAAAGATTGCAACTTGCAGATGCATAAGGATAAGTAAGTATAAAATTATGGAAAAATGCTGCTGAATAAACAGTCTAGTTGAATAAACAGCACTTGCTAGAATAGAATAGAGGAAATTAAAAGAAAACTGAAAAGTGCAATATTGTATATATGTTAAAATTATATATATTAATTTAATGTAAGACTTACCTTATTCTTTGATCGTTAGTTTGTATTACCATTAAACTAAGCGTGCAATAATTTTTGGAGCACGCTTAAAAAAAAAAAAAAAAAAAAAACGCATAATTTTGGTTTCATTACAGTTTCGGATTTTTTCCTAAACACAATACTTTTCCTATATACCTATGATGTTAATGAGGAAATTTAAAAATATTACAGCACTGTTTTTAATCAGGTATACAAACATTACTTTAGAGAAAAGTCTTAGATCAAATTTATAATCGTAAGCGCTAAGTTTTCTGTAATGAATTATTTCCCTGGGCTAATTCTATAGCCGAGAAATGCTATAATTCTATAAAACTCGCCTTCTCATAGTTTTTATATATAAATAAATACGAGCAAAATGTCTTCGTATTTTATTAATTTTTGAAATTCTAGTTGAGTCATTAATGACGGTTAAACATGTCAGAAAAAATTATTTTCCGAATAACACAACTAGGCCCTGAAATTGATTTTTTGACAAGTTTCATCTATCTAGCCTGAACACTCTGGGAGCTCCAATGATAATACACTCACTCGCACTAATACGAAGAGACTGACAACTTAAGGGAAAGAGTAAATTAAGAGTAAAAACTACTTAAGAGTTATGAAAAACACCTGATACAAATAATTTAAGTGAAACCTTAAATGTTAAACAAATAATTAGAATTTCCACTCGAGCTATACTTAAAAGTTTAAATATTTAATTATAGAAAATCAAATATAGGTTTATCGCTGTATTTTCCTGATGAATTAATTAGAACCATGTTATTTCAAAGAAAATGTTGTTGGACAACTTCTCCATTAAAGAATTATATAAAAATGTCAGAAACATATTTGATTTATTTTTTAGGGGCATAAATAAAGCTTTATTTTATTTATGTTATGTGGCAACATGTTACGTGTGACATGTTTACATGGCCGGGGGGGGGGGTATCAGGTGCGCTGTCGAGAGTATGACTTGTTTCCAGCCCTACTTCATGAATGCTTGACGAAGTTGCCACCGAGTTGTGCTTAGAATACTTACCATGCCGAGCTCTCCGTGCTTAACTATTCATGCTCTTTCGTCTTTTTCTTGTTTCTTCGTCAGTATATGTTTGGTGTTATTTATTTACCGGGAAAATCATAACCGATAATATTTGTTGGTTTCAAAAGATGAAGTATGTTCAAATACTAGGTCATAAACTAGGAGGCATTTGCCGTAATAAAGTATATTCCCGCCATGCTATCGTATTTTCGGAGGTTTAAGTTAGAATATTTAGCAAGTTAAACCTAGTATCGTATCCTGTATTCCCTACGATTTGTTGTTGGTAAGGAAAAATGTATCATCGACAAATTATTACTGTTCTGTGTTTCCCCAATTTTTACGTGATCTTTATTGACACTTGGCTTTTATCAGCTCCAGCTCTCCTAACAAATGCAAGATAATATTATTTTAACTGATACGAGAGGATAACTGATACGGTTTCGGATTTATAATCCGAAACCGAGATTACAGACTGACAGCAAGAAAGTCACTTGTTGACTCATCATAATCATCCTGAAACAGATGATCATGATGAGTCAAGTGACTTTCTTGCTGTCTGTCTGTCTGTGTGCGTGTGTGAGTCTTGAAACGAAAATCAGACATAAGGTCTTGTTGTTCTTGTGCTCTATAAGCTTCTCGTTTTGCTGCCTAGAAGATATATTTTTTAGACCACGATAACTTAAAAAACTTTAACAAAAATAAATGAAAATCAACAAATTTTTCTTTATGCCATTTCTAGTAATAGTACTTCTATAATGAGTAACAATTGGTTTTTTGATTTTTGTTTATTTTGTGCCAAATTGGTTGATAAATCCAAAAAGCTGTCACACAAAAAACTGATATCAAGAGAATCATGTGTAGGGAATTGTGGGGAGAAAAAATGTGCCAAGCAAAACGGCAATGAAAAAGAAGTTGGGAGATTGGGGAAAGAAACAGAAATATCCATACAAACAAAACGGGTTTCAAAAGGAGTATAAGGAATCACGGGGAAATAGAAAAAAATGAGACAAACAAAACGACAATGAAAAAGAAGTTGGGAGATTGGGGAAAGAAACAGAAATATCCATACAAACAAAACGGGTTTCAAAAGGAGTATAAGGAATCATGGGGAAATAGAAAAAAATGAGACGAACAAAACGACAATGAAAAAGAAGTTGGGAGATTGGGGAAAGAATCAGAAATATCCATACAAACAAAACGGGTTTCAAAAGGAGTATAAGGAATCATAGGGAAATAGAAAAAAATGAGACAAACAAAACGACAATGAAAAGAGATTGGGAAAGAAACAGAAATAGTCATACAAACAAAACCGGTATCAAAAGAAGTGTAGGGAATCATAGAAATAATTTAGTAGTCGAATAGCAGATATATCTTAGATGAAGGATCCATTCTCCATTTGCAATCAATTTCTAATGTAACGCTCATGTCAGACTGTCAGTAGGTTAAGCTTTTATCCTTTAGGGGTCCCTGGTTAATCTAAAAGCAAGGATGTTCAAACGGTAGTTAGATAAATATATTACACTAGACTTAAATGATGACATTAAGTTGACCATCCAGCCTTCAGCGAGAGACGTAGATTTGGAAACTAAAGTCATGTCTATGTAGTGGTCAAACCCTTCTTTTTTTATGATCAATCTTATTTATTTAAAGTGTTTTTACTATGTGAATTGTTGTCCAACCTTAATTGGTTAATCAACATCAAATAGTTATAGCAGTAGGCGATAAGATATTAAGCGACTTAGTAAACAGGCCACATATTTGAAACAACTCAATTTTCTATGGTTCAACCCTCATCCTCTTTAAACAAAATAAATTTGATATTTCTAATCTCCCCCCCCTCCCCCCCCCCTCCCTGACCCCTTCGTTTGGTCAGTGCTAACGCTAACTTTCGTGCAGTTTATTGAACTGTCAGCATATTTAAATTATGGGTAAAGCATTTTATCTTTTTTATTCAATGTTTAAAATAATAAATTTAATCAAAGACAAGGCATGTAGTATTTATACTGATGTTACCAGACAATGCAACTCTCATGGTAACAAAATACCTCCATTTTTCCCAAATATATTTTCATGAGGAATATTTGTGAGATATTTCAGACCCCCCGTGCTGTCTAAAGAAATTCTTTCTGAATGATGGGCCCCTGAGGTAACACCAGATTTCTCTCTAGTTAATTTAATTTTTTCTTCTTGAATGTTGGAAAGAAGGTTTTTTTTATTTTGAAAAGATCTCATAAAAGGTTGTGAAGGCAGTCACCCCCACGAGGTGAAAAGGTTTAAGCGAAAGCGATTCATCTTATTTGTGGGTAACACGCAGGTCCATTACAGACTTTTCAAGAAAAGCCTTCTTTTCACCTTCTTTTCCTGAGCTAGATGGATAGGCACCCTGTAATAGCGACGGCTCAACAGGGCGCCCCTAATACCCACCCCGGCTCGAGTTTTTTCAATTACCCCGCTCAGGACGTATAGAAAAGCGCTCGTTTTAATGCACTTTTACCTCTCACCTTAATTCTTGTACTCCTTTCAAAATAAAACATGAAAGAAGATTATAGCAACTGATTTTATTTTTCTTTTCGAAGAGAAATCAGTTTTTCTAGCCTATTTTCCCGCGACGTTTCCCGGCTCCTTTTATTTCCTCTTAAGTCCAAATACTTGAATTGAAACTACCTTCCTTCTCAATCGTCTCTTTGCTGACATTAATAAATAATTTATTAATAAAATAACATCTTTTCATGTTACGCATTTTTCTGTTTAAAAGAATTTTACAAATTCATTCATATTGTACCAACAAGCTCAAATATTTCGTGACGACAGTGGATGCAAAAGAGGCTCTTCTCAAGAAATATTTTTTATTGGAAGAGAGCTTTCAACTTAGCATAAGACCATCATCAGTGCAATAAAGTAAGTATTAGATTGATAAAACATGAGACAAATTACTTAAAACGTCATATAATTACTCTTTTTTCTTGGTGGTACAAAGCTCGTTTGAGCTGTGTAAGAGTCTTACAAGAGCTCTAGATAATGAATGACTCTTACAGGAGCACTAAAACTCTTACAGGAGCACTGATGATGTAAAACTCTTACAGGAGCACTGATGATGTAAAACTCTTACAGGAGCACTGATGATGTAAAACTCTTACAGGAGTACTGATGATGGTCACATTTGATTCATTGTTAAGAGATTGTTTTTATTTACCCATAATGAACAACTCCGCTGGTTCTGAATTGCATGCTCATATTTTTTTATTGTAGCTGGTAAGTTAGTTAAGGCGTTACAGTCGCCGAAACCTCATGATAAATCTTTCTTCATAGACATACATTTATGAGCGTTCGGCCTCATAGCCTCTACGTGGCCGAATAGAGAAAGCCTCTGGGCATTTAGAACATAAAATTTGAACATTTTTTACCGTATATCTGCCCGTTAGGTCTTTCCTGTGTTCAAAGATTTAGTTGATCCATGCGGAACGCAAAGTGGATTTTTTTTCTCTTCTATAGGTTTGCCGTGAATGCTGCGGTAACAGAAGGGTTTGCTTGGAAAATTTCACTGTGGAATAAAAGAAATGTGGAAACGGAATTATATGCTTCATTTGACTCTCGCAGCCCCCTCCCACCCCACCCCCCTCCACATATCCCACACATTCACACTTTTCTCTGAATTTTACTCTTACTTTTTTTCCGCTAAATATTTATATTGGTAGTTATTAAGAGATTTTATTTAATATTTTCTCTGATATTTCTTTTTCTGGTTCAAAAAGTTTGAAAAATTCTGTAGGATTAAACTTATTATACTACACGTGGTAAAACAACGAATCCTCTTTGTTAATATTACGCTTGTGTTGTTCCTGTTGGAACTTTTTATATATTTATTTTAAAAAAACTGAAATAATTCATGTTTTGAGAAATTGCGAAACAGAATCTTTAATAACGTATAACTTTATTGCTCTTTACTTTTAATTTCATTTCTTTCTATTTTAAACCTTGGATATCACAGTTCATTTGGGTCACTTGATACTGTTAAAAAATAGTATGTTTTAAAAAAGTACTAATTGTACTTTGTGTACACAATTTGGTGTGTTTACTTAATATTAATACATCAATAGCGTACTATGTCGTCAAACAGGCCGGTGGGATAGGTCGTGGGAAAATGAGGAGATGGCGAATCGGGGATTTTGCACAAGTTAGTAGTAGTAGTAGTAGTAGTAGTAATATGGGAGGGGAGGAGTGGTAGTAACTACCAGGCAAGTTGGCCACGTTGTTGGGCTCTTTTTGCCAGATCCCTAAGATAGTGTTCTACTCCTTTTAATTTCAAGTGTAGGTATATTTTATCTAAACTAGACAGAAGAGCAGTGAATTTCTATGGTTCCTCTCATGCTTTTTTCAAGCAATCATACATATTTTCACTGACTCTTATAGTCTAGTGAAAACTAGGAACAACACGTGCCTTTGCTGTTAAACCAAACCTCCATACACTTCAAGCTAAAAGGCAGACACACTATAGTATTACAATGAATCTTCTATGAGGGTCCCAAATTTTGCCTATACCCAGTTTCATTTAGGGTATAGGGATCTCTAATGAGTACAGGCTCGAGACCACCGGTTTTAAGTCTCTTCTAAAGGACGTGGTACGCAGAATTTTATTCCCTCTCATAAAAATCCCATAGGCCCGTGCTGGGATTGAACCAATGACTAAATACACTCGGAAGTTTAAAGTCCATTAATTCTGTGTATTAGCCGCGTACCTTAACCACTACACCACGGATGATCTTATGCACAAGGTAACATATAAACATCAGGAGGATGTTTATACCTGTAACTGAAACCCATCTCATACACTTTACTTTCATTGCTTTGTGAGCGTCATACGACTTAGCATATTCGATCGATGAAGTGGATTCAATAAGCTTATGCTTACTACTCAATTTAGCTCCCTTATACGAGCTAATGTTTCCTTGTATTAAAGGAAACCTCTTTAAGCTTAACTGGGTTGGACGGTCTCGAAGGAGAGTCTCAAGGAGCTCTTTATTGCATGATGCAAGAGTAAAAATGACTCCTCTCCCGACTAGAATTGAACTGAAGACATCTTGCTCTATATTATTAATATAAAATTTAAATAATATAAATTCCCCCGAAGCGAGAAACACTCTTATTAATGTCTAGCATTATTGGATTTAGCCTAAATTTTAGGATGACCCAATTATAATCATGACCAAGAACCAAATTATTTTACTTATTGGCAAATCATTCCTAGTTTCAAAACCTTCATTATTGGGAGACAGATCAATATAGGCATTAAGAACCGTCCTATATTATTTGTTAACGACCATGCTATGAGACTTAAAACTATTATAAAAGCCACCTACATCTTTAAACTCTAATTTTTGTCAATGATGAATACCGTATAAATTTCCTGGTTGAAATTCTGTTTCGAGTCTTGGTTAATGCATACTATCTAAAATATCCATTTTCTCTACTTGTTTATAGCTTTGCATTAATGAATTATTTATTTCTTGTTTTTCAGGTAAGTGATTATTTGAAATCCAAACGTATTTAGTGTGAGTAAATACTTGACTTATTTATAAAAAAAAACATCCCCCACAGTAAACCAGTTTCTGTGATATCAGAAAAAAATCAATGTGTAAATTTTTGATATTTTTGTGTCCATTTTGAAAACTTTTTAAAAATATATTTATTAATATTTCAAATTATTCTCTTTCGTGAGCTTTTTTGTGAACGATATTTGATGAAAAAAGTTTCCTTTTGATCTAAAATTAGAAAATAATGCTTAAAGGACTGCTCAGTTGATAACTTAGCTTTTAAAGGTGCGCTTTGTCATCAAGCGATCACAAATTTTGTCGAAATTTGGTTGTCTTTACTCTTCTTTACTTAATGTTCTTAATCAAACAGATGCCGAAGACCAAATCTATCAAATCATATATATTATTATATAATGTATGTATATAATATATATATATATATATATATATATATATATATATAATAATATATATATATATAATATATATTATATATATATATATAATATATATATATATATATATATATATATATATATATATATATATATATATATATATATATATATTGATCAGCGGGTTGACAAAATCCATCCCTATTCACCCCCAAGACCAGACCCAACCTCATAAGCTTATTTATCTTTGAAAATTCACTAAAATGAACAATAATGTTTCTGATTGATTTACGTATTTGCAAAAAAAAGTATAATAACCATAACAGAACTCTAAACGTTTTCTGTTATTAGACATTTTTTGTTTGAATCGTTTTCGGATTTTATAAATATATCATTTAATTATATTATCATTAATATTGATAGTCCAAGAACGGTATAGTAAAAAATAAATTATTGTGGTGACGTTTCGGCCAAGCTGGCTATAATCATGCCAGCTACATTATTTTATTTCTTGTTAGCAAGGGTTTTTAATATGCCTTGTTTAATTTTTAATTACTTTTTGATAAAACCCTATATTTGCAACAGTGTGGATTTTGTGTTTACTTTTTTAGACATGATTATGGCCAGCTTGGCTGAAACTCCGCCACAATGATTTATCTTTTTATTATCCCGTTTTTGGACTAAAAAAAATTAAAAAGTTCCTTTTTTTCATTTATTATTTAATAAAAATTAAAAAGTTTTATTTCATTTTATATTTTATATTGTTTATATTTTATATTAAACTCTGATGATGACTAATTATTAGTCGAAAACTTAGTTAAGTCTTATGTGTAGTTAATTCTTATTGTATTTTTTTTAATAAATCAAATAGGATACATCCTAACATCTTGATCATAAAAATATCACAGTAAAGGGAAATTAATAAATTAGATCTGTAGTATAAAAATCAGCCAGACATTAAAATATTTTCAGTTAATAAAAATTATTTTTTCTGACCTAACCTCCTAAAAAAGTTAATTTATACATTATTCATTTTCCCATGTAACAATAATGAAGAAATATAATAAAATTTCACGGAAAATTGTTGCTTTCGTTGATATTTCGGTTTGAGAGGTATAGAATGATTAAATATTTGATGAACGAAGGGACTCCACAGGGTGCCTTAGCTGGCCCAATTTTCTTCTTGTTTTACTGGAATTTGTAAAATTTTTATTTATTTTCCAATTTATTTACCTTTAAATAGTAACATATGTAGTACTTATAAATTCTGGTTGATGTATAATTTAATTAATTTATTATAGTTTGGCTTAATAACGTGTTGTAAAGATGGACATATATACTTAAAAAGTCGCTTCTTTTTAGTACTATGTATTCAACAGTTTATATTTTTCGTTTCTTCTTTTTCCACCTCCCTTGTGATGGCCCATTGTCTGAAAGCTTCCTTTTAATTAATAATTTAAAGATAGTTGTAAAATATTATTTTAATCAATACGAAGATATTTATTGCTGTCTACGTAAATAGAGAACTCTAATATTCCTGCTGATTTTATTTAGAGTTCTCAGGCGATTGATTATATTTGACATTTCATTTAAAATATTAGAATCATTCAGCAAGTGTCTTTAGCCTTGTACTAATATCAGATGCAAATAAACAGTTTGGGAGCAAACCATAATTGAGCTGAAAGCGTTTAAACTTAACCTTCTGTGGCCACGAGTCCAGGTCATTTATATTTTGTCGTAGACGGCTAGTTGCTTGCTGGCAAATTTGACCTGGTTTAAACTTTTAAAAAAGAATTCCAGCTTTCTGCACAGGTTGATCACCGACTGTTTACAAAATATAATTTGATATAACCATTCATCGCGTTTTCTTTTATTATAACGACCCACATAGCCTAGCCATTCTGTCATAATTAAGTTTAACCCTTTAATTGCATAAACTCCAATTTAACCACTGTGGATAAAAAAAATAATAATATTAATAATAACTAAGCTTTATTACAACCTAGATTAAATAAGCCTCCATAATAAAAGTAAAATTGTTATTACTGACTCTGGAAAATTTTATTGAAAATTAAAAATTCTTTTTTCATACTTTTTTTTTCAATTAGTAACTTTAGGTTGTTATTTTTTCAGTTAGTTACTCTATTATATTTTTTATTCAACTTTTTTTATGTTTTAATAAAATTATTAAATATTCCTTTTTATTGTTAACTTTTATTACTGCATTTTTATTAATATTGGTTATGATAGGAAGGGGGTTAGTTTAATTTTTAGCAGTAAACGTTTATCTGTCGTTGCTATAGGTTTAAAATTTGCTTACTCCTGGTCTGGCGATGTTTAATTTGATAAATATTATTAGTAATGGAATTGGCGGTTTATTATTAGAATTAATAAGTATCACCATCAAGAAGTACAACGCCTCTCAAGTAATAATGATAATGATAATAACTTTCCACTTTCCTTTCTTACTCTAATTAAACATTAGTCTTTTGATCTTTTACTGATATTTTCCCCTGTTAGTACTCTTATTCTTATTATTACTAGTTTAGGATCTAAATGCCATTATTTTATTAAATTTGGAAACTAAAGTACTTATCTAATAATTAAATGGGCCTAAAATTTAGTTGTTTTGACGGAGATTTCGTGGCATAGTTTAACCAATGGTTTAACCATTGGTTAAACTATGCCAAGGTGCAATATGAAGTAGTTTGTAAAATTGTTTTTTTTTTTATTTTATATTTGTTAAACTCTGATGATGACTAATTTTTAGTCGAAAGCTTAGTTATTAATATATATTAAAAAGTATAGGACTTTTGTGTAATTAATCTGTTTTTATTTATATATTTTTAGTCCACAAAAGGAAACTTTTTAACTAATATATTGTCAACCAAAATAGTATAAAAAATATATAACTGACCGGTTTCGACTTTACGTCATCATCAGAGCTGTTTACAGACTGAGTATTTTGGATACCAAGTAGGAGGAGGGAGCAGAGGAAGGAGTTGGCGTGGGTGTGGTTAAGGGTACTGGTGGGGGAGGGTTACCTGTGTCTGAAGATGTCCAGGGAACAAGGTATACTAGTATAAGGAACAAAAAACTATTGTATGGTTAGTAAGTTTATTAATAATAACAAAATTAAATAATTTTAAGTATTTTTTTTGTTCCTTAGACTAGTATACCTGGTTCAAGACTTGGTTTTGAACAATGTCTTGTTTTAATATGGCTATTAAAAGGCAAAATGCCAAATAATGAATCAGACATATTTGTATCCTTTATCATTCCGTATTAAATTTATAAATATTTTTAAGTTGTCAATTTCACTTCTTCTTGTGCTTAAGCTTTACACTGTTTGTATTCTTGCTTGGGCTCAATTACATTTGCTCCCTTTTCCAGCAGTTTTTCTTTTCAAGTAGTTCCAAAAATGTATTTAGAAAATATCAATTTTCAATGCTTAAATGAAAAATTGAATTTATTACATTTATTTTGTTGCTACATTAAAGAAAGAATATCTTAATTTTTACTACCTATGCTTTTCTTTACATCGCAATATTTTTTACTTATGAACTTTAAAGTGATATTTTCTTAATATTAACTTAATTATTTGTGAGAAGAGTTCTTACCAAATAATTTTCTCTAAAATATATTTCTTTGATTTTTCATTCTTAGACTCCTTTGAAAAACTTGTAAAATTCCATTCCATTAATGAAAGGCAGGTAACGATTCATTTTCCTTGTCAATTATCTTTGTATTTCTCCCTTTTTCTCTCTCCGTTATTTTTGTATTTTTCCCTTTTCTAACCTGTTATCTCTTTGTTTTCCGTATTTCTTTACTCTTAACTTATTTTCCATTTTCTGTGGGAGCTATTTCTCTTGATTTTACTTTCGCTGATGTGATTAATTTTTGAGTATCTTCATTTAGTTTTATTTTCTTTCATTTACCTTTTCTAACTGTGTTTAGGAAAGTTGCTTTTTCTCTATCCTAAATTGAGAAAGGACTTATATTATATAAATGACTTAGAACTTTTAAAGAACTATTATATAATAAGTGATGGAACTTAGGGTAAAGTATAGAAATTCATAGATTTTTACTTTAATCTGTCCTTTTTTGGGAAATCTTGAAAATGGTAGACTGTAATTTCATAACTAATAAATCCTCATATCATAAATACTCCAGAATTAATCGAACGAATAAAATGAGTCTCTCCAAAAAACAATAATTTATTCAAAGCGCTTTCAACCTAACATGAGGCCATCATCAGTGCCTGTACAAAATGCCTATCATCAGTGTCTATATAAATTATTGTTTTGTGGGAAGACTCTTTTTCTTCGTTCCTTTAATTATGAATAACTCCATTATGGTGCGCATTCTAAAGCATCAGTATTTCACTTTCACTCGTCTTCTGAACTAGATATAAAGGAAAATATTGTATATTATTTTGATACTACCGAGTTTTGCAAAACATGAATAGTTGACACAATATAATTGTGCGAGAGACACCAAGGAAATGTAACAAGCAAAATGCAATGCTACATCTGGGAACTGTTCCATCATTCGACATTCGTCATACTTGATGGCTCGACATAATGTCATGTCCCACTATGTTTCGTTACGTCTAACTCATCAGGGCGCCGACAGAGCCTGAACATGACATTATGTCGAGCCATCAAGTATGAAGAATGTCGAATGATGGAACAGTTCCCAGATGTAGCATTGCATTTTGCTAGTTACATTTCCTTGGTGTCTCTCGCACAATTATATTGTGTCGAAAATATTGTACTTCAAATAATCCCTTGAAACGTCCCCTTCCAGGAAATTAAAAAATAAAACCTCATTAATCCAATTTACTAAGCCAACAAACGTTAAAATAAATTTGTTTAAATCTGACGAAATTTTTACTTTTCCATGTTCTTACTACAGGTATATAGGAAAAGTATTGTGTTTGCTAAATTCAAAACCAGGATGTCAGATGAAATATTCATCTCTCTTAGAATGTTTAACCATAATAACAGACAAAACATTCACTCTCACACACACACACATAGACAACTTTGTGAAAACCACTAAAAAGGTTTTTAATACACTTGAAACTAATAATTCCGATGACATCCCGGTTTCGGATTTTTTAAAAAATACAATACATGCCCTAAATGCCTGCGGTATAAAAGAGAAAAAATTAATAAATCCTACAAATTACGCGACTCTGTAGTTATTCCAACTCTAATATGTCTTGAATTTATAAAAACCTTAACATATAATTTCGTTCAATTTAAGTGTAAACTAAGTGACCTTAAATTTCGGAATTTTATTTACGAGGTTCCCCGCACCGTATTTGTTCTTTAACGGTCTATAAAGCGCGTAATTTGTTTAGTTTTGCTGATGATATAATTTTATATTAAAACTTCGTACAGTTGTTTTTGTTCTATTTATAATAAAAAATAAAAACAAGAATGCCCTTCAATTTTGATGTATTTCATTCTGTATATTGAAAACTTTATAATAATAATAAGTAACTCTACACCATGCTGTGTGTGTGTGTGAGTTAGTGTGTAACTACTGAAGTATAGAAACAAACAGACAAAACAAATACACTCATATAATATGATTAATTACTCTGTCAGTATCTGTTAGTGTGTGAAACATTATCAAACTTATAAAAAGTATTCAGTTATTGTTTTTATATTAAATAAAATTATTTATTATTTTATATCTTCAATGCTTAATTTGTATAGTTTTAATTTTATTTTACGGATCTACTTTTTTGTTTTTTGATTTTACATTATTGAATGACATATATAGTATGTTGTAGTGTTGCTTTATGTTTATGTATATTGAAGGGTCTTTGAATACATAAAGCCGTTACCCTTTGTCTAGCGGTCTCTAGTGGGTTTATATGGAACTACTTGTCCATCAAGCATCAAACCAATTATACTGTAAAACACAGATCCACTCCTCTCCACTTGACTCTGCTTGCTATCCTCCTCTAACTTTACTCTCGAGACGCACCCGAGAGATTATTCAGTATTGATAGTTTTTACTTGACTGAATATTTAATCTACACTTAGTTTAGTGCTATATTTCTAGAATTTTTTTTGTTATTCCTTTTGTTTGCTTTTAGTGGGATTATTTCCAACCACAAATTAGTTTTAAAATCATGTGGGAACTCTATGTTTAGTTTTGTTTTTACTTTTCTTTATATATAGGATATAGTGAAAGTATTAAGTTTGCACTGGAAATCTGAATCCATGATAATGATAAAAATGATAAAGCCCGTTTAGAGCCTTTCGGCTCATCAGGGATAACCCCTGCGGGAACCACCTCGGGTGGTAGTAGCAACCGTTACGCTCAAAGTGTATTCTAAAGCTGGCGATAATTTATCTAAACAATAATCTTCTATAAACTGAGAGCGTAACCTGGGGTGCGAACCCCAGACCTCCGTGGGTGTCAAAGGTCAGTGTAAAGACTAACGCCTTAACGACCTCGGCCACGGAGGCTGCTCTGATTCCACATAAATTATTATCCGTTTAAGGTCTTTTTAAAACCTCTCGAGTTGTGTGTGTTTGTTATTATCGTAGCTGCCAGTGTATTTATGCTAGAGAGTTTAAAATTGGTGCAAAAGTCAATCTATAGGTCTCGTTGTGCTATCCGGAAAATAATTTTCCATGTTATTAACCTTAATAATGACTCATTTCCGTAAAATTTCTCAAAATTTCATTAATTTATAAAACGCGGAAAAATGTTTTTCATCAATATGAAATTTAGAAGGCATATTTATATATAAGATAAATAAATGAGCTAATTTTCATCTCCTTATCAGCCTTAGTTAATTTTTTTATCGAATTTCAATTCAATAATCTAATCGAGTTGAAATTCGATGCAAGTGTATTCCTTTATACGTAATAAGTAAGTATGCAAGTTTCAATACGACAAATGTATATCTACGGTTTTTATTAGGTCATAAAAGTTAAGTAGTGCTAAGTAAGTGTAAGTAAGTAAGTAAGTAAGTAAGTGCTAAGTAAGTGCTTGGTTGGGTGACTGATGGGAATAGAACTAATGTATTAAATTTCTAAGGACGTTCGAAGATGTGTTGCAGAGTAAATTTTGTGATTTGTATATTCTGAGGACGAGCGAAGCAAGTCCGAACATGTGAGAATGAGCTTAGCGAATCTTATTTTTCGAAGAAAAGTTACATGGTACTCTATACCTGATGGTTTTTCATTAGAAATGGTTTAATCTACTCTATTATTTGTCATAGGTTATCATATTAAAGCGATTTATTGTGATTTTATAAAATATTTATATTAGTATTTACATAATATATATTTAATAATTAATCCTCACTTTGCAGAACCATTTAAATTAATTTACAGTGGAATAGATGAATTGGTTCAAAGCGTTTTCTTTACCTCTTACCTTAACAGCTAGGCCTGGTGTTCTTGGGTTTATATTTACTATCTTTGACATTAAATACTATTTTTATGTAGTATAACCTAGATGCCAAACCAACACTAGCGAACGGCCGAGTATTAAGGCTATCCGCCATTTTCATCTATGTAGACCATATTTGTCCATATCTATTTAGCCATCTATGTAGACCATATTTGTCCATATCTATTTGGCCATGTATGTAGACCATATTTGTCCATATCAATTTAGCCGTCTATGTAGACCATATTTGTCCAAATCTATTTAGCCATCTATGTAGACCATATTTGTCCATACCTATTTGGCCGTCTATGTAGACCATATTTTTCCATATCTATTTGGCCATCTATGCAGACCATATTTGTCCATATCTATTTGGCCATCTATGTAGACCATATTTGTCCATATCTATGTAGGTCATGCATAGAACAAACTGGGATGTTTGTCCTAGATACGTAAATGTTAAGTGCTGGGTGTTCTATTCTCGTAGGTGGTCTAATTTGGTACTTTACAGTCTGAGTAATTTTAAAAAGCTTTCAGGTTCTTTTACTTGATTTTTTTTGCGAAGTTGATAAATCAGGGTGTAGAGGGGGTGGGTATGCGGACCAAATGTAACACTGTGGACATAAAACTGCCAAATAGAAGAGATCCTAATAAAATAAACAGAAAGACCACCCTAGTGTTGATGTTGGGCAAAAAATTATATGTGTTACGTCCCGGGGAAAAACGGCTTGAAAAAAAAAATTGGTATGGAACAGCTGAGTATTGGGACAGGAGGAATATAGAAAGGGGTGAATAATGGTTTTGTAAAAGGAAAAGGGGGGAAAAGCATTATTTCCCTTCCTCTGTTTTACCCTAAAAACATAGGATCAAAATGTTGTGCCTGCAGGAGTAAATGGGTGGGAGGGGGATATTCTATGGAGGGGGAGAGATGCTATGCTTGTGTTTTTTGGCGTCCACTCATGAGTCGTGCCAAAGACCTTCCTTTAAAAAAAGGGGGGCTTTAAAGAGAGTGGGAAAACTTTACCCTCCGTCCATTTTGGAAATGATCCAAATGGTGAAATCAATTCCCAATTTGTATTCCAATAAGTATGGGTAAAATAGAGAGTTAAAAGGGGAGGGGGTAGTCTGAGGGCTGGTGTTGGCTTTTTAGAAACTTGGGACTGGAAATTCTCGTTCTCTTTGAACATTAAACACAGAGAGCTATAAGCATATGAATGAGACTCAACTCTGTACATGCCTACATGCCCTTAAACTCGAATTCATTACACAATGTGAACACTCACATATATACATGCATATTAGTCTAGTTTAGTTTTCATGTACAACAATAATTCCTTTCATATTAATATCTAATTACTGATCAATAAACCCAACTTTTCATCAGAAACCAAGATACTAAAAGTTAACGGAGTTTATCATCAATAATATAAAGAGCCGCTTTGTTGAGTTATCCAATAAACGAATAGTCTCTTTACTGAAACTGTATAATAATAAACAGAGAGTTACCTTTCTGAAGTTAAAGTGTCTGAAACCAAATAGTATATCTAGTAAGAGAAACAACACAAGTTAGAGAGTGATCGTCAACAAGTTTAGGGTTTAATCTGATTCCATACATCTTACAGAAATGATCTCCATACCTGGTGATCATTTCTTGAACTACATCAAGTTCATGGACCTTGATGTATAGAATAAGTATAGAATAAGAGAGAGAGATAAAAGGTATCGAATAGAAATATTTGTATTTGTACATATTCTTCCTGTTTTGTTCCTTCATCCAAATAGTGAACACGTTCAATGTGAACACGTTCACTATTATAGTCCTTGCTGAAATGACTCCTAATATATAAATATGACTACTATATTTTTGTGTGCACTGCTTAACTTAGTTCATGTTTGTAGTGATATATTTGTTTTTCCCTTTCAAATATTAATTGTAATCAGTAAACCAATTTTTGACAATTTTTTTAAAAATTGTACACAAGTCATTCAATTTAAATTGAACTAATGCTGATAATGAGATGAAACCTAGCACATAAGCTAGACTTATAGATAGTCCCATGCGTGGTAAATCTCAATCAGATCGCATCATTTTTCATCGTTGTATGATTTTTCGAAATTTTCACTGAGTCATAATTGCGGGTTAACAACTTTAAGCTAAAATTTTGGAATATAGTAAAAGCAATCAATTTTAAGTTATATTTTAAGTTACATTGTCGTCGGCATGTACTTCAAAATCACAATTATCACGCACATATTAAAGTAAGAAAACACGATAAAAAGTAAAACTCACCTAATGTCATAGAGATATATATATACTAGAGGGGGCATAACGTATCTCAATACATTAAGAGACCTGAAACATCTTTTAGGGGCTCTGTGTAACCTCATTGAAACCTCTTCTAAGAGTGACTTAAGGTTATAATAAATCAATTGTTTTCGACTTTCTGCACATTGTTTGTGTTTTTATTTGTATTTTTAACGTTCTGCTATATAAGTAACTGTAATTTTGTTCTTTTTATTTGATTATATTGATAGTCAAAGGTGGTAAAGTTATTATTTTAATGTTTCAAAATTCAACCAATAGGGCCCCTTTACTAATATATCTCTATGCCTAATGTTATCAGGTTTGCCAATTAAATTAAGTAAAAAAATATCCTATAAGGCTCGTATATCCTGAAAGGCTCATGCGCAGTTATTTCAATTTAAGCTATTATATTTTTGAGCCAGCTATCAGCTGATCACGCATGTCTGAATTTTTTTACCCATGTTAGTAAAGGAGTTTCCCTACTTGGTTTATATATTACTTTAATTCCCTGTTAATGACGTCGTAAAAATAATATTTCTGGAAAGTAGAACTAAGTCTAACGATTCCTTTTTTGTACCAATTTTCAACTCTAGCATAATATCCTAGGACCGACGATGTTAACAGACACACCTATAAAGGTCTTACACAGGTTAGACACAACCTCACAAGAGGTCTTAAAAACATTTGAAACTGGTTTTTTATTGAAAACATAATATTTTTTATTTATACCTACGTTATAAATGGGAAAAAGTATAAATAAAAGAAATAATAACAGTAATAATTCTTTTAAAGAGGGATTTTATAATAGAATTATTGAATGCCTTTATACAATGCAGCTCTTAGTAGAGTGACACTGATAAAAGAAATTAAGTTTCATCTCTATATCTACTACGTTTCAATTTCTTTAGGATTGAGGAAATTCTATTGAGGGAAATCTAAAGACTGGAATGAAAATCAAAACTCCCCCTTCTTTTGGTTAAAGAATTTCGAATTTCCCAGTTATAACCGACTTGCCGTCCTTCGGGTGAGGGCCGTAAAATTTTCCGAATATTTCATACCAATAATAAACAAGATAGGGAATTATCTTGAGCCATTTTCCCTTTCAAATTATTTCCCCTCTTTTCCTTGTCAAAGGTTTTTATCTTTTTTTTTTTGAAATATCGTAATCATACAATTTTATTTTTAAACCGTGATTTTTATTATTAAATACTATGTTAGCGGATTTTTGTCATTTTCAGAAAGTTTACTTTCAGTTGTTGCTCTAAAAAATTTGAAAGGGAACGTATTGCGTTCTTCTTAGCGAATTTCCAATGTAAGAATAATACTTATGCTGTTTGGATGATGGAACTCGAGGGGCAGGGGTTCTACTAATTTTGACGATAACTCTTGAAAGATGACATCTCAAATCATAACCAAACGAAACGGGATGTGAGCCTATTGTTAGTAAAAAAAATATGACGTCATCAACCTAGGTTATGATATCTTTTGTATTTGTATACGTATATATGGCTCCGATGTTTGGTCTATATGGGCCGACACCGTGTTGCGGCTACGGGCTGAATCCCCATATCTATTTGATTACAGTCTATCGTTTGGTTTAAAAATCCCCAAGGTCATAAGTATTTTGGGGATTGACCAATCAGAGAAGCCGCTGTCAACCTCTCACTTAAAAAGAGAAAAAATCCCTACCATAATAACCGCTGTAGGGAAAAAAGCTTCTTCCCGGCAATCGTTCACTTGGTTTGTGATTCTTCTTTTGATTACATCGTTTTGACAACTACTTTCAAATTAATCTTAAAATGATATTTTTTAAATAAAACTACACAAAAGAAATGTAAAAAAACATCGCCAAGAAAATACGGGTAAAATAACCTGATTTGTTTACATAGTTTTTCCCGCTCCCTTCTTGCAGGGATTTTTTTCTTAAGGATCAGTAGTTTCTTTTATTGTTGGCACTATTATCATTTGTTTAGTTATTTAAAATTTGTTAAACATATTTTAACTATTTAAAACAACCTGCCAAGCATTCTCAGGTCGCACTGCCCTGCGATACCAAAACTTGAGTATCACATGAATTGTGCTGGCTACAGGTAAAGTCTCGATGTTTTCAATTGACTCTTTTATGAATTTGGAGGTTGTTCTTAAATTTTTTTTTAAAAATATATTTGAATATTTTCAATTCTAAGATTCTACAGAAGTTTTTTTCGAAAATTTAATCCGTTCTTCACCTTACAGAGGACTTTTTATCCATCCAGTAGAGCCGTTTATAATGATATCCTGGGTTATTGTTGTTAGGGGAGTGCACATTCAATCTGTACTCACATACTTAACTGACTACCACATACCTACTCTAACTTTTAAGGTTACGTGGGAATTTAATGTTCTATAATGAGGACTTTTGCAATAAGAAGAGCAAAAAGATGCAAGAAGAAGAATTGTAAGTTTCTTCATTCTTTGCAGTATAACTTTGGCGAATTGTATATTCTGAGCAAAGCGAGTCCGAAGCAGGTAGTATGAGCGGTCGAATCCGATGTAATGAGAAAAAGTTCCGAGGTACACCGTATCCGATTTTTGTGTTTCTATCAAAGAGACTAATATATATAGTATTCGTCTCTTTGGTTTCGATATTTACCACCGTCAAGTTAATATTGTTTTTTAAACTTTTTATTGAATATTGCAACTACATGAAACTTATGTTATTAGCAATAATGGTAACAGTGATAATATATGGCTTTGATATGACTGTTGCAACAAGCTACCCAGTGGTAGTACTTGCTGATCAAGTTAATAAAAATTATTTCTATAATTTTTATTTTATCAAATTTTAGTTATCTCAAATTAGTTTTCCTTTTTTAAAGGAAAACTAAACAAAAAAAAAGTTTGATAGCTTCGGTCCAGATATAATTAAATCAAGTTTTTACTTAAAACTTAAGTTTTCCAATAGTGGCAACAGTTTTGTTGAAAATGAAGCTAAACTTGAAAGAAAAGAAACCTCCAGTGAAAACCTAGTTAAGATCGAGATCATAGTCTAAAACCTGACCAGCTCAATGCTCAGAAGCTAATTGAACAGGTTCTTATTTTATTTTGTGAATTATTTCATATTATTTGTTAAACTTAATGACTCTTTTTTTAATGAGATGAAAAATGAAGCATTGGATGTTTGTATTCAAATTAATTTTTATTGACATAAATAGTTAACTGTTAAAGATAAATGCTTTGTGGGAGTTTCAAAGAAACAAGCAAAGAAAAGCTGGTAGACATGTCGTGGGTTTTCAGAGGGGGGTAAGGGGCGAGCGGGTGGATTTTTTTTAAAGAGAAAGTTGTTACACACGGGACTTGATTCGCCACAACCACGTACGCGCCAAGAAAAGCTTCGAAACTTAGTTATGTTTCACTTGTTGATGTTTCTTGGTGGAAAAGTTTTAGGAGAAAATGTCACAAGATTTTCTCCTCCCACGTACAAGGAGGGGGCATAATTTGATAGCGTCACGACAGACAGTGACGAGTTCACAACCCCTCCCCCTCCTCTGTCTTGACGAAGTTCAACTTAAACTTATTTTTAACCCTTAATCTATCTAAACTAATCTTATTAATTATAAGTTCATATGAATAAGTTTTGTAGAAAAATTAATGTTAAAGAAACAAAGAGTAAATTGAAATAAATTGAGTTTCATTGCATGAGAGGAATATTTTTTTTTTTGTAAATCTTTGAATTAAAAAATTTACAGAAGGTAATATAATTTTTTAAATCACGAATATACAAATGAAAAGTTAAAATCACGAACAGGGAGTCAGGCGACTTGGAGGCGGAAGAAGCAAAAATAATGATCTGTCTAGAAATTAGATTTTCATCCTAGTTGCCCTTTGCGGAAACCACGTGAATGACAAGTATCAGGCACAATTTAATAACTAAAGTAGGTTATTTTTTAAATTTTACTCGTTATAAAATCAAGTAACAGCACAGTCTGACAACCCTGGTCCCCGCACTGCAGAAGTCGCAGAGACGTATTTCTACCTGCACTGATGATGACCACTTGTGGTTAAAGGATGACTGTGTCATCTTACTACAAAATGATAAAACTGACAAGTTTAAGTAAATTTTCTAAATAAAACAAAATGAGCGTATAAAGTTGGTTTCTTGGAAGGAAGGACTCAATAATTAACAATAAAAAAATACACACACACTTATACATATGTATGTATAATATATATATATATATATATATATATATATATATATATATATATATATATATATATATATATAGATTATATAATCTATATTATATAGATTCTTTTTTATATATATATATATATATATATATATATATATATATATATATATATATATATATATATATATATATATATATAGATATATATATATATATTTGTGTTTGTGTGTATTATGTATATACAAGATAACTTTTGAACGTTCAACGTTCAATAACTTTTCAATAACAATAATTGGCATTAACTTTCAAATGCTTTATAACAAATAAAAAACAAATAAAATCGTAACAAGTAAAACTTGTTACGATAATCCACTTTATAAATCCGAAAGCTATTGGTAATGAAATGATTATGACGTCATTAACCCACAACAAAGTCTCAGCAAAAATTCATAAAACGTTGAGATCTTATCGGATCAGACTGAAATTTCCTCAGAAATCGTGAGATAAAATTGTGTTTTGATTCCATATTAAGTTTCCTAATATCTATTGTTTCAACCACGATAAAAAATGTCAATTTGAAATTTAAAATTAGTCAATCGTGTCTCTTTATTTAAATTTGGGTATTACTTACTGTGAAAGTAATCATAGTATATATAATAGCTTTGAGACGCCTCCTGTAAGGGATGGTGCGCCAGAGATTACTCTGATCTCTGAGCGCACCTCCTGATCCTGATGAGAACACTCCTGTGCCCTCAGATTAATGTGAATACTTCCTCAGCAAGTTAATTTTCTATAATTTTCTCTTTTATTTGACATAATTTTTTTTGAAAATTCGCTGAAAGTGTAACCCTTAAAAGGAACGGTATAACAAAATATATGTTTTTTCACGTTTACTAAATGAAAAAGAAGTATTTTATATAAAAATAATTATCTTTTTAAGATTTTCCTCTTTTAAAAGATAAATTTTCTTTTTTTTCAGCTCTATGAACTTTTTATTTATATTTATAATTAAACTAATTAGTAATTCCTTGCTTCATTTTTAAAGTTTCTTTAACTCTAGCCCCTTAAAAATGTTATGATACTTAAAAACTTAATTTCCTAACTGCATTGCAGGTTCAGTAGATTATTTCGAGTTTTTGACAGTAAATACACAAATTAATCAGCGTTTCAAGAGGGGAAACTAAATATTACACGAACTTATTTTTAAGTGACTTAAGTAACCTGAATTAGATGTAATTGGCTTAGCGACGGGCAAATGTAGAACTTCTAATTTCCGTCGTTAGATGTCGTTACAGCTTATCGTACTCGAGTGTTCGTTTTAGTAAAAATATTTCAAAACGTTAGCTACAATTGTAGTTGAGGTATTCTAGGGCTAAACAACACATCAAAGCTTTAGTTATGAACATTCATTTGATGTTGGAAATGTTGTGTGTATATATGTGTATATATATATGTATATATGTATATATGATATATATATATGTATATATATATATATATATATATATATATATATTATATATATATATATATATATATATATATATTATATATATATATGTATATATTTATATACATATATATATATATATATATATAATATATATTATATATATATATATATATATATATATATATATATATATATATATAATATACATATACATATATATATATATATATATATATATATATATATATATATATATATATATATATATATGTATATATATATATATGTATGTATGTCTATATCCTTGATGTTTCTATGGGGCACGATAACTTTAAAATTATTACAAAAACTCGTCCTTGTTAATACTCCATTGTTTATAAATAATGTGTGACGTCATTGACCTACAATAATGGCTGTGCGAAAAGAAATAAAAAAAAAGTTCAAATTATGTTCTGATCGCGCTACAATTTTATTTATACAGATGTAATAATATCTAAGGTTAACACGTGCATAAAACTTATTATTAGCATTAATTCTGGTGTAAAACAAATTACGTTTTTGCCACTTATATAAACTAGTAATATTACGAACTGATATAGGACAACAACCATATGGCCGTGAAGGGGCCACTCGGAGGCGTGGGGCCGCAGCTCTGTTTACGCGTAGCGGCTACAAGGCAGCAGGCCTGTTGTTTTTTGAACGAACGTAAGTGAGTTCTTACATTTCAGAAGATTGGGACGGCGCGTTTGTTTGTGTGTTTGTGTGTTTGTGTGTTTGTGTGTTTGTTTGTACGTGTCGCGATAACTGCCGTAAAAATTGACCGATTTTGATAAAATTTTGTATACAGGTAAAACTAATTATGTGTCAGAGCTGTATAGTTTTTGGTAATATTCCGAAAAATATTTTCAAAATGGCAGCCAAAATGGCGGACCGGATAAAAAAAAATTTTGAGCGAAAAAATCGTGTTGTATATTGTTTGAAAGCCCTTAAAGAGTAGAAAAAGAAAATATATGTTTCATGGTCAAAATTGAAAATTTTTTTGAAAAATTTAAAAATGGCGGCTAAAATAATGAACCCAAAAAATTTAAAATTGAAGGAATAACTAGAGTAATATATCGTTGTAAAGCTCTTGATTAGTAGAACAAAAAATGTTATATACTAAATTCCGAAAAATTCAACATGGCGGCCATAATTTAATATAATAATTAGTTTTTACTAATTTTATAAGAATTTTCAAGATAAAGATCTATTGTAATATACTTTAGATACTTTTATACAAGTAAAATTAACTATATGTCCGAGCTGTATAGTTTTTGGTAATATTCCGAAAAATATATTCAAAATGGCGGCCAATATGGCGGACCGGATAAAAAATTTTTGAGCGTGTTGTATATCGTTTTAAAGCTCATAAAGAGTAGAAAAAGAAAATATATTTTTCATGGTCAACATTTCAAATTTTTTTATTAATTTAAAAATGGCGGCTAAAATAATAAACTCAAAAAAAAAATTTAATGCGAGCCTTCTTTTACCATTTATTTTTATAAATATACGAGCCTTTTTTAATATGCATTAATATTAAATATAAGCAATCTAGCGAGCGAAGCGAGCCTTTTTACAATATATTTTATTATAAATATAAGCAAACTAGCGAGCGAAGCGAGCCTATTTTTAACATTGTATTATTATAATATAAGCAATCTAACGAGCGAAGCGAGCCTTTTTACTATGCATTAATATTAAATATAAGCAATCTAGCGAGCGAAGCGAGCCTTTTAATATATATTTTATTATAAATATAAGCAAACTAGCGAGCGAAGCGAGCCTATTTTTAACGTTGTATTATTACAAATATAAGCAATCTAGCGAGCGAAGCGAGCCTTTTTTACTAGCATTAATATTAAATATAAGCAATCTAGCGAGCGAAGCGAGCCTTTTTTACAATATATTTTATTATAAATATAAGCAATCTAGCGAGCGAAGCGAGCCTATTTTTAACGTTGTATTATTATAAATATAAGCAATCTAGCGAGCGAAGGTAGCCTTTTTTACTATGCATTAATATTTAATATAAGCAATCTAGCAAGCGAAGCGAGCCTTCTTTACTATGTATTATTATGAATATACGCAATCTAGCGAGCGAAGCGAGCCTCTTTTACTTGCATCAATATAAATCTCTAGCGAGCGAAGCGAGCCTTTTTTACAATATTTTTTTATAAATATAAGCAATCTAGCGAGCGAAGCGAGCCTTTTTTACAATATATTTTATTATAAATATAAGCAATCTAGCGAGCGAAGCGAGCCTTCTTTTACATCATTAATATTTAATATAAGCAATCTAGCGAGCGAAGCGAGCCTTTTTACTATGCATTAATATTTAATAAGCAATCTAGCGAGCGAAGCGAGCCTCTTTTACTTGCATCAATATAAATCTACGCAATCTAGCGAGCGAAGCGAGCCTTTTTTACAATATATTTTATTATAAATATAAGCAATCTAGCGAGCGAAGCGAGCCTTTTTTAACGTTATATTATTATAAATATAAGCAATCTAGCGAGCGAAGCGAGCTTTTTTTACTATGCATTAAATTTTAATATAAGCAATCTAGCGAGCGAAGCGAGCCTTCTTTACTATGTATTATTATAAATATACGCAATCTAGCGAGCGAAGCGAGCCTCTTTTACTTGCATCAATATAAATCTACGCAATCTAGCGAGCGAAGCGAGCCTTATTTACAATATATTTTATTATAAATATAAGCAATCTAGCGAGCGAAGCGAACCTTCTTTTACATGCATGAATATAAATCTACGCAATCTAGCGAGCGAAGCGAGCCTTCGTTTACCATTTATTATTATAAATATACGCAATCAAGCGAGCGAAGCGAGCCTTTTTTACTATGCATTAATATAAATCTACGCAATCTAGCGAGCGAAGCGAGCCTTTTTTACAATATATTGTATTATAAATATAAGCAATCTAGCGAGCGAAGCGAGCTTATTTTTAACGTTGTATTATTACAAATATAAGCAATCTAGCGAGCGTAGCGAGCCTTTTTTACTATGTAAATGTTAAAGATACCTAAACTAGCAAGCGATGCGAGCCTTTTTGAGTTTATACTTTAAAATAGTATAGCATCCGAATGTTTTCATAAACTCATTTCGCTTGTTTTAAATTAATATTTTTTTTATGTATTCTTTGCCGTGAGTTCTTGATGCAACGCATTACTAGTATTATTCGCATTAAAAGACATTTGGGTGGGAGTCGATCTAAATTGGGGTCCTTTTTCTAAAAATAAATATCATTGCAAAGTTTATGTATGTACAGTAAAACCCTGCTAATGTAACTATGTATTTTTCCCGGTCTCTTGAAAAATCATTAATTTTTTATGTATATTTGTGTAATAGAACGGCTTGCCATAGTGACTAGTGACCAGTTTTTCTGATCCCTTGGTGATCATGGTTTTTTTGGTACACTGACCAAATATTAGCAACAGAGAAAACATTTTATTTAATTTTATTTATTTATGAGAAACGCTAGTTATATTCAAATAATCCACTTGAAAGAGCAGCCTTTTTATAGTATTAATGAATACTTCTCTAATAAAATTATGTTTGAGTAATTCATATTACTTCTAATTTTTGTAATTTTGACGATTTGCCATTGTAGTTTTATTAGTATTCATGCAAATAAAGATTTTTATCTTTATTTATTATTTTTAATCACATAAATATCGGCAGACATCAGCACACTACTAAAGTGCGAATTGAGCACTTTAGTAAAAAAATATATATATAATATATATATATATATATATATATATATATATATATATATATATATATATATATATATATATATATATACGACGACGACGACATCCCCTCCAGAAACAAAGTGGTGGGGATATTTATCTACTTACATGCCAACCATGGGCATGCGCTGCGCGCGCTCGGTGGCGTTAGTAGACAAATAGCCCCACCACTTTGTTTCTGGAGGGGATGTCGTCGTCTTTGTCGGTATATTGTTTTTCTTGATAAATAAGCTTGGGGACAATAAGCAATAAGCTTGGAGGCTTATTTACGCTGATAAACAAAATTTGATTTTCGTTAATGCAGAGTAAAACCACTTGGGGAGTTCCTAACAGGGTTAATGGCATGCTTGTCTTGTTGCTCGCTTAATACCTGTAAAAACTTAGTTTGTCTGTGAAACTCTGGTAGACTGCGGCTTTGCGTGACCAGTCCCTCACCTCAGCCATTTCTTAATTTCTCTCTCTCGCCCAGACCTTACAGTTTATTTAGTGTAATAGATTTCATAATAAACCTTTTTACAATCCAATTAGAACTTTTATATTAAAACACCTAATTAGCCATATAAATATATACTTTTTTTAGTCTTTACCGTCTAACATACCAACTAACTATACGACATGATTTTTTTTTAAGTCCAGCCCTATACGACCGCGGGCAGATTACACTTATCAAAATCATTCTAGTTGTCTGTTTGAAGCCAAATGTGTAGTCATTCATCATAACTATTCCATCATGGAAGGAATTAAATGACAAGACTAACGTCAAGTGAAAGTTATAACTTCCCACCGTATTGCCGGTGTGCCTGTACGATGTCAGTTTCTTTTATCCATTATGAGTTTTAATGGTTCTTTATCCCTAAATGCGATGGGTCATGTAAAATTTAGGATCTTCCCTGTAGAATCAGCTTAGTAGTTTTTTGGATCTCATAATGTTGGAGGATTGGTTATTCCCAAGGATTGAATACAGGGGATGACGCACTAAGTCGATTTGCCATACAAAAAAGTGAACCCATCCAAAACCAAAAAAAAATAGAGAGAATGTAACAAGAAACACACGGCAAAAACCAACTGCAAATGCTTGTTACAAACGGCGCATGCTTACAATTCTTATAACAGCGCAGGTCTTAAATTTTAGAAGCAAACTTACCTCTCAATGGTTTCCCATTGTTTATTGATTAAGAAGGTTATAACAAAACACGCTTAAATTATCACATACTAAAGTGGCAAAGTATAGTCCAAAATTTAAAATTAAAAAAGCACAAATGACTTAACATGCACCACAAATGTAACAATCACGAGAAGCACAGAAGAAAGTTGAGAAGCAAACTCGACAACCTTGCTACATTACACGCCTTTTTCTTCATTATAACCTTGGGGAAGGTAAGTTTGCTCCTATTTCTCTATCTCATACAACTTTCCCTTTATTCAAGATCCTTGGTTGTTCCCTATCCTCCATTAACATTATTGGGAGGAAATAACCATTTTTTATTTCTAATTATTGGTTATGTTGTTGGTTATTGAAACAAAAGGGGCATAACTATGGTCTTATCTTAGATTAGGCTGTTAACTTTAGAAAATTAGTGCAGCTGTAAATAAGTAACTAAAATAAAATAAAATGCCCGTTTTAGGGCCTTTCGGCCCATCAGGGTATTCACCCTGCGGGAACCACCTCAGGTGGGTTGCATCTACTACACTCTAATAATTAATTAAAGTTGGCGAAATCATTTTAATACAATTACTATTCATAAAATCTGAGAGCATAGCCCGGGCTGCGAACCCCGGACCTCCGGTGCCGAAATCGAACGCCTTTACGATCACGGCCACGGAGGCAGACAGTAAATAAGTAACTAAAAGTAAAAAACAAAAGACTTGAAGTTTTAGATTTAATAAGAATCTAATTTAACCCTGTTTCTATTAGATTTGTTACTCTAGTTGAACGTGATGATCGTGGTTTCATTTCCTCTAAATATTCCTTCGATATTTATTTAATGATTAAATTGCTTCTTTTTATTTATCTTTCTATTTATTTTATATCTAAAGATATATTTCTATAAAAGATGAAATAAGAAAAGAAAAGTATAAATATGATGACTCATAAAGCATTATATCTCACGTGTGCTTAGCACTAAAACTCGGTCGGGAGTAAAAGCAACTTTTTCTTCCTCCCGAAAATAATACCTGACTTGCTTTTATAGCCTTCCTGAAAATTTCTCCTATATTTATATCCCTCAGTACTCTAAGAGCCCCCCCCCCTAACCCGTCCTTTTTTCAATTGCCAATTTTTATATTTATTATTCGACTGGGCCCTTTTTTCGAACGTATCGATTCTCTTTGACTCTTACCTACAATACCTTTTAAATAGTAAAAACGATTTAAACTCAAAGCACTTTAAAAACTTAGCATTTATAAAGGAAGCACGGCGGAATTTCTGGATTCTTGTTTGCCTCCTTTAATTCAGCTTAATTTTTATAATAATTCAAATAAAAGTGTCTCTCCACAAAAAATATTTTTATTGGCAAAGGGCTTTCAACCTAACATAAGGTCATCATCAGTGCCACAGAGTAAAAATAGAATTAATAAAACATTAAACAATAAAGCTTAAAACTAATTATTGTAATAAGTTTAATAACCATAGTACCTGTCAGTGTATTTACGTAGTTAATACACTAGTGTATTAACTACGTATTATTAACTCTGTAGTGTAGCTACAGAGTTAAAATTTGGCTATAAAATTAATGTTTAAATTAAATTGTGCTCTCCCGATTATAATTATTCTATAATTTTCTAAAGCGTAATTTTCTTTTACATTTTTTAAACTCAAAGAAATATTACTAAAAAATCGGGTACCTCGAACTTTTCCTTATCATATATGAGGACTTGCTTCGCTCGTCCTCAGAGTATACAATTCGCCAAATGTATACTGCAACATGTCTTCGGACTCGCTTCGCTCGTACTCAGATAGTAAATGCATCCGTATCATTCTCAGCAGTCACCCATACGGCACTGACCACGCTCAATACTACTTAACTTTTATGATCCATCAAATACTTGCCGTATTGAAACGAAACATTTTGTACTTATTTATTAGGTAATTAACTTGTAGTAAATTTGAACTCAATTGAATCTTTTTCTAATTTTTTAAAAACGTACACAAGTCATTCGATAAAAACTGAACTAATGCTGATAATAAGATGAAACTTGGCACACATATTTTTCTTATACATAGCTACAAGCGCGCCAAATCTTAATGCGATCACATAATTTTTTCGTGATTTTTCGATATTTAAAGACGCCATAAAAAATATTTTCTGAATAGCACAACTACAGCACTAGACTGATTTTTTCATAAAGTTTCAATTCCTTAGCATAAATACACTAGGAGCTGCGAAGACGCACACACACATGTACACAGACATCTTTGATAAAACCACTCACGAGGCCTTAAAAACACCTGAAACGGATAATTCCGGTTTCTTCATCCCGGTTTCGGATTTTTCCGCAAACAATACTTTTTCTAAATACTTACGGTATAATTGAGGAAAAGTAAAAATGATACCATTCAATACACACGTCTTACTATTGAAAAATGAAAACCTTTTAATATTTTTTTACAATGAAATACACTAATATTTTCTGATAACTCGCAACTGATAAATGTCTTTACCATTTTTAAAATATCTTATGAAGCAAGATTAAGTTTTAATATATTGAATGTAGTACTAACAATAGCTTTTTCTTGTGGAAGCCTCTCATTCATGTAAAATATAATTTTAACCTATCTAGAGTTGCATGGAGTTATCTAAATATGAACATTTTGTTCTCTCCCCTCCTCCTTTGAGTTAAGTCTCTTAATAAATTTTATTTGATGTTTGAGTATTAGTTTTCTCGTTGCTTTCATTGTGCTCTGTTGTTCTTTCTTTAGCTTTTATTAGACTTTCAATAAGTTGATTATAATGTTAACTAGAGGTAAGAAATCAAGTCCTAAGTTGAGATATTTTCTTGAGAGATTTTCCATGCTGAGTCGCAGGTACAATAAAGGTAAGAGTAAAGAGCACAGGTATCTATTAAGGCTTTAATTTAAAAAGTATACTGTAGGAGAGTACTTCAGGTATATTAGAATTGCCCAAAGAGACTTATACTAGAGGGAGGACTATGGTTGAATAGCACATTGGGGTCTGGTAGTGTGACAATATCCATTAGTGTACTACTTATTCCTACTAGAGACTCCCCACTCTATTACCTCTATAGGAGCATATATATATATATATATATATTATAATAATATATATGTACCTTTCAACCGACGTGCGTTTAATGTGACGATGATGTCACATTACTTTATACAACCCAGATATTTAAGGAATATTTGCAATAGATGCACATAAGATAAATTACAACTTATTTTAAATTCATTTAAAATAACAAGGCAAATAGTCTTTCAAAAAAATTTCCAAGACAAAATAGTCGACAAATAATGTAATATTTATGAGAAGTTGTAATCGTTGCTAAAAATCAAAAAATGACGTCACCAATGTACATTTATGGTACCAAGCTACTCGGGGAATGATAAGAGCTGTTGCATCTTCCATCTTAGGTTAAGTCTCTTCGGTTTAGCCGCTCTGGAGAAGCCAATTTAAATAAAAACGGGTACGTGGCACCTGGGAACATCCTTAGCAAGTTGGATTCCCTTCAGACGAGAAAAATCAGGTTTAGTGCCAGTGGTCTGTCATACACCTACCTCGCTCGATGGTGATAAACTTTAGTGGTCTCAAAAAACCGTCGATATTAAAATTTAACTTTGTGTACTTACTGAGTGTAAAAAGGTAAACATTTGTGCCAAATTTTTATTCAGTTGTACCCTTGCCTATTTTTAATTTTTTTTTAAAAAAGTATACATGTGTCATTTGATAGAAATTAAAGTAATTCTGGAAATGAGATGAAACTTCACACATTTGAGTTAAAACTCAGCACAATGGAGTATAAAAATATTAAGAATTTCATTTTTAATTTTAATTATTTAATTAATTTATTAATTATATATTTTAATTATTTTTCAAAAGTTTTAATTTTTGGGAGGGGGGGGGCTTACTGATCAAGATTATACAAATATTTTTACTTACTTTTAATTTTTTTAATCTTTTGTTGGATCATAAATTTAGGATAATTTGTATTTGATTACTGAGATATAGGAGAAGTAGGATAAACTAACTTGAAAGCGAATTCTGACTAAAACAAATCTAAGTAAATAAAAAACTGTAAATCACAAAGAACTGCATTAGGCAAGAAAAGATAACTGACACCAAAGTTAAAAAAACCACCGCGTAAAAATATCACTAAGTATTATTCCGGTTGTGTAAATTTTGATATTTATAGCTTCTATGCAATATCAATAACTTAAGATAAATCAAGAAATAATGGTTTGAAGAAGAGCTCCATTTTGTGATGGGAAAGTGAAGCAGGGGAGGCAAAGTTAGAGAGGAAAGCAAAGAGCAATAAATCTGAGAATGATTCAGTCAAACTTTTTTTACTTTTATGAAGCTAAAAAGCATTTAAATAAATTGGAAAAAATGGAGATAAAAGAAAATAAATTTTACTCATTGATTGAAAATAACTTAAGCCAATTTGAACTACTGAAAATAGTTTTAATTTTTCCAAAAGCTAGACTTTTCAATTTGTAAAGAGATTAGAGACCACAACATTGAAGTCAATTATTTTTATTTTGTAAGAATGGTCTTAGTAATTTAATCTAATTATCACGTTTAAGACAATTATTTCGTATTAATTAAGGAATAATAACGAAGAAACTACAAAATCGATCTTTTTAAAAAAAACAAAAGGGCCTTTAGCCCCAGGGGCTGGGGGCCGCTTCGCGGCCACAATGTTGTCCTATATCAGTTCGTCATGTTATTAGTGTATATAAGTGGCATAATGCCACGATATAAGCGAATTTTCAAATCTATTTGTCAAAAAACGCGATTTGTTTACATTATGTCAATCAATGACATAATGTTTTGTTTGACATACATATGTCAATCAATAAAAGCCGGAAGTAATACTGATAACACAATGAAACTTCGTTTGTCTGTGAAGCATCCATAGTAGTATATGTGTTAAAACATTTCAGCCCAATCTAAACACTATATGAAGATTTGTGACTTTTTTGAAATGTTGGTGGGTTATTGACGTCACACATATTTCATAAACAATAGGGTTCGAGACATTAACAAGGTTGATTTTTGTCCAAGAAATCGTTTGTAAGTTATCGGGTATATTATATATATATATATATATATATATAATAATATATATATATAGATATATATATATATATATAGATATATATATATATATATATATATATATATATATATTATATATATATATATATATATATATATTATATATATATATATATATATTATATATATATATATATATATATATATATATATATATATATATATATATATATATATATATATATATATATATATATATATATATATATATATATATATATATTATATATATATATATATAGGAGTCCTCTCCCTTACAAAAACCAACCTATTCCCTCCTCTATAAACCTAAACTCTTAATCTCAGTTTTTCTTTAAAAATTTGCTAAAATTTGGATTTTTTTGGAAAGAGATAAGGTTTGTTTAGTACATTTTAGTACTCACCCCCCCCCCCCCCACTCCTGTATACGTTTTAATGTGTTAGTAAAGAATTGTTACAAGGATTTCAAAAAAAATTTAAAAAAATATGTGAAATTTGGAGAAAGTTGTAAAAAGACGTAATGAACGATCTAAGAAGAAAAATAATGGAGTATGAGAATCTTGAAATTATTCTTTGGGACTTAAGTTATTGTTAAAAGACAAAATCTCTTTTGTTCATTGATGGCTTTGTATTGTCACATAGATGGTCGTTAACAGCTATTCTACGGGTGCGTGTGTGTGGTGTTAAATGATTCCAAAACGTAACCTTTTGTCAATAAAACTGTTGAAGGTTGGTAACCCTGTAACCTCATCAATTTTCATTTTTATCTTTTCGGTTTTTATTAAGGTTGGTAAACAACAGAAAAAAAGTTATTCTGTACAACTCAGCATTAAGGGTGGAAAGGCTTATTTAGAGAAAAATAAAATACTACGGTGGAGTTAAATTTTTTGTCGGTGTTGGAAAGATGGAAATGGCTTGTTCGGGAAAACTTGATTGCTGGCCGTTTATTGGACTAATCATCGTTTAGTCTTTGTTGTAAAGCGATAGTGGTTAGTCTACGTTTTTGTGTGTATTTCCCCCCTTTTCGGGTGGAAATTTTATCGTTTGTGTCGTTTTTAGTACTATAAGGGCATGTTTTAACCTTCCTTCTCATCTATAACTGTAATGGCGGGCCATTTAAACGAAAAAAAAGATTTTTTTGTTAGTCTGTCTAGTACGTGGATACAAAAAGGTTTAAGACCCGTTTTGTTTAAAAAAAAAAACTCGGTAACGTCTAACTAATAGGACAACATTAGCCTATCAGTGTGTTTGTTTTTATACCCGGGGTAAAAAAAGCCGATCTTTTATACAAATAAAAAGGGAAACGTTTTTCCACGTACCTTTGCTGTGGTTTTCACTGCTTCGCCACTCTCTTTAACTTAATAGTACCCGACATAAAATATCCTAAAACTTTAAGACAAAAACACTATCCTATGAAAAAAGAACTCGAACACCCACCCCTCGTCAGAAGCGAAACCCCCATAAAAGAAAAACAGCAAACGACCTTTAATTTGTAGAAAGCTCTCAAACTGAGATACTTGGTTTTCAAACACGCATTAATATCCTCATCCATAATATTATGCTTTGAGCACTTACTTTAAAAGTACCTATTACCGATACCTATTTTCTTTTATGTAATGAATAGGTATTTTCTTGTAGGTAAACATTTTTACTATTTTAGCAAATTTTCAAAGAAAAAATAAGCTTATGAGGTTGGGGTCATGGTGGGGAGTATTGGGGCAGGAGATGAATTTTTTGGGGGACTCACTGATTAGAATATATAATATATATATATATATATATATATATATATATATATATAATATATATATTATATATATATATATATATATATATTTATATATATATTCATATTATATATATATATATATATATATATATATATATATATATTATATATATATATATATATATATATATATATATATATATATATATAAAATATGGCCGCGAATCGGCCTTCAACGCCGCGTTGTGTGGCCAAGATGCCGAAGACCTTTTTTTTGTCAACGGAAGGGAAACACGGCCTGTAGAAGAAAGCTTTATCCTCGGAATCAAAGCAGCTAACACCCCCTAAAAGGGGATGGCTCCTGATCATCTGAAGGTTCGTCTACCTAGGATTTCCCGTTGGGAAATTACGGTGACGAAGCCTAGCCCATGGCACCGGTACCATGGAGTGTGGGGACTGACCGACTCTTCGACTGTCCAACCGGTACCGAAGCAGCGATTGTCAGGCCTTACCGAGGACCTCTTGTTTTGTTTTTCAGTTTGTTTTTCAAATCATTTGAAATATTGTCAAATATTTTCTTTGGTGATCTTTTATTTGTTTTCTTTATTTATTAGTAACTTGTTTTCAGCATATTTATTGTTGAAATGTTATTTCATTGTTTATAGCTGTCTTATTTATTATATTGCTTTAATAACTTTTCAGTTATTTATATTTGACATGAATTCAAATTTTCCTATTTGTGTACTTCGCTGTTTGAGCGTGTATGTTATTTTTGTTTTTATTATTATGAGTTTCTTTTTTAGTTTTGAAAATTATAATTTTCAAATGCTTTTATTAGTTTGAAATGTTTCGAAATATTTAGATGGGAAATAGTTTTTCATTAGGTTTTAATAAAATTAAAGACGAGATTAGTTTGACAAAATTTCCTAGAATATTGGCAAAGTATGAAAATTTAAATTAGTTATATTATGTTTGGGAATGGTGTGTTGTTTTATTTAACATACGTGTGCAGGTAGTGCAGGTGGAATTTAAACGTGTCTATTTTATACATCAAGTCCCGGATGGTGTTGGAGAGGGGGTCTTGTTGGGGGACAGAGAACACCCGTGTGAAACTTGAGTTTTTTTGATATTTGTAATTTTGTAGAACTCCATCCTATATACAACTTAACATTTAATAACGGCTTGATCTGGGGGTACGACTGTGTCCTCGCCAAGTACGTCATTAGCAGGAAGAACCTTATTGCTATTTCCGCCCCCTCGTAGCTTTTTATCACACCATTATGAAATGTATGATTGGATTCAGCTAGAAGATAGTGACGAGTTCACTCATCCTTCAAACTTTTTTCTTTACCATTGTTAAGTTGTTAGATATGAAGTTTTAAAGTTGGACGCTTTAGACATTCATCATAATTTCTAGCTATCGTATGTGTAAGGCTGATGAAGACTTGACTTAAAAACTTATAAAGATAATTTAAAAATAGTTTTTTGAGGGCCCTAACCATGTAACAATTATATAACCACATTCTTTTCTCCGGAGTTAGCTAAGTTCTGTTAGATATCTGAAATACTGCGTACAAAAAGCCTACTTTCAGATTTAGCTACCATTTAAAAAAAAAGAACAATTTATTACAGTGACAGTTTATTTAAAAATCCTGAAGGGTTAAATGTCTTAATTTAAGCCCTTATTTACCTTGTTTTTCTATTTTTCAGACGTTTTTCCATTAAAATAAAAACATTAAACAGTTATGTTAATGTTTCAAAGAAAAACTCAGCAAAATATATCACGGCACCGACCTTTTTACAAAATAAAAAATAAATGTCCTATTAACTTAGTTTTAATTTATATATTATTTATATATATATATATATATGTCGATAAATATAATTCGAATTATTATACTATAGTATAATTATTTAATCATTTTACGTTAGTATGAAAGAAAAATAGTTTTAATAAAAATAAGTTTAACATAATTTAGTTTTTTTATTTCATTTAAACTTCTGATAAAAAATTAGAAATAAAAAAGTCTTTAAAAGAACAAAACAGGGATGATATATTTTTGTTACCTTTTAAAAAACGAGGTATAAAAATGAGTTGTCTGGCTGAGATTAATGTCGTCCCCCCTCCTCCGCACCGGTCCCAAATTTGACCCCTCCTATGTGAGCCGCCTCCAGTGGGCAACTTCTAGTTAGTTAGTTTTTTTTCCAACCTGTGGAGTCCCTTATATTTTTTTATTTTATTTTTATAATATTGTTTTTAGAATATTATTATCTTATTTTTTTTATCTTTTTAATCTTCATTTATTTTTAACTTTTTTTATTAAATTTCTTCTATTTTTCATTTGTTTTGTATTTTTTTTATTTTAATTTTTGCTACTTTGTATATTATATTTTCTCTGGAAGTATGTCAAATATAATTGCTTTACGTCTAATAATTCATGTTTTATTAGTACGATGTGTAATAAAAACAGTAGGATTAATAACAATAGATATATTGTCAACCACAATAGTATAAAAAATTATAACTGACCGATTTCGGCTTTACGTCATCATCAGAGCTGTTTATAGACTCTGACAGCTCTGATGATGACGTAAAGTTAAACCGGACAGTTATAAATTTTATATACTATTGTGGTTAACAATATATCTATTGTTTTTAATTCTACTGTTCAACAAATGAGTTGTAATGAGTTGTTCAACAAATTAGTTGTAAAACATCTAATGATATTTCAGTAAAAGTGCCTCTCTAGAGCATTGCTCCTGCGGCTGTGCAATATGATTTCTTAATTTTTTGTGTATTGTTTATATCGCATTGATAGAATTTTATTTGTGTAATGATATTCTCAAATGTATGTATACTGAAGAATCAAACACCTTGTATACTGAATGTATTGTATACTGTGTCGTTATACTTGCTGTTGGATATAAATATCCCTGGACCGGTTTTGGCATAACGCCATCATCAGCAGGCTGGGAAACACTCGAGCTCTCAACTAGTAAAGTTATATCAGTGAATAACTAGTCTCAATGAGCACGACGAGCACTCTGAAGATAATTTCAGAGTGCCGATGGTAGAAGTAATCTTAGTTTGCACTGTGACTTTACCTTTGCTAACAAATTTTTGATGGTTTTTTTTTACTTATTACTTATTAAAACTCTCAACTTTATTAGTTGTGAGCTCGAGTGTTGCTCCGCCTGCTGATGGTGGTGTTATACCGATACCGGTCGGGATATATATATAATATATATATATATATATATATATATATATATATATATATATATATATTATATATATATATATATATATATATTATATATATTATATATATATATATATATATCCACAGTGCTTCTTCAACTTGCGAACTTTTTTTTAATGCATATATATTGTACATTTTAAATAAATGAATAAAAAACGATTAACAATTTGTTAGGAACTGTAAATTCATAGTGCAATCTAGGATTACTTCTACCCTCCGCACTAAGATTTGTTCATGAACAGTTTCTAATTGACACAAGTCCAAATATAACAAGTCACTTCATAACTTAAGTGAAGCTTTAGGTCGTCCGGTGGTGACCGTGTCAATGTATATGAAAAATCCGACGTTTCTCTTCCACTGTGGGAGGCATCTTCAGGGATGCAGGACATCATGGATAAAAAAACAATGCCCTACAAAACAGAACTGTTCAGTTTTGTCCTACATCTCTGAAGATGCCTCCCACAGTGGAAGCGAAACGTCGGATTCTTCATCTACATTGATACAGTCACCACCGGTAGGCCTAAATCATAATGACAATAACCGCGGAAGCCTACGCATATTATTATTCCTAACTTAACTTATCAATGAACATTATTACAAGTTAACTTTATTTTAACTTAACTTACTTTATTATATCTTAACTTCATAACTATATTTTTCATGACTCATTTTATTATTTTTTTTCATTACTTATAATGAAATATCTTTCTTAAGTTAAAATATGTATTATAATCGTGTGACTATCTTAATAAATGGAATTCGAGTCAGCAAATAAAATATATTCTAAGCCTGTAAACTTTTTGTGTCGTTATTACATTTATTGTGGTTGTTAGCGTGTATTTAACTTCTCCTTCCTTTTACGCTAATGTATGGTTTTATGCCGTGCATTTACAACCGTTATCATTTTAATATGTAATTATAATTTTGATTTTTTTTTTTTTTTTTCGTGGTAGGGGTTAAGACATTATTATAGATCCAAACTTATAAAAAGTTCTGCTTAAAATATACATTAAAAAGAAATATTTTTAATACTTTTATTTTTTTATTATAAGTAAACACTTACTCTATTTGACAGCGTTGTACATTGCTCGCTTTTGCCCTCTTATTGCTAACTATCGCTGGTTTTTAGACAACTTTTAGGAACAAAGTTTGTTGTTTCAACCGAGATTTATAATAGTCACACATTTTATGTAAGAAATAAAACACTGTAATTTTTAAAAGCTTTTATTTTTTAAACTTGGTCTAATATTACAATGAAATAACTCAGACGCGTTTCGGGAAGTATCCCATCATCAGTGTATATATAATGACATATTATGACTTATATGTCATAATAAATATGTTTTTATTTAAATTATATTATAATAATATAATTATAATGTATAATAACATATCTTTTAATAATAATGTTAAGGGATATGTACATAGAGATATATACTAGAGGGGGCATAACCTATCTTAATACATTGAGAGGCCTGAAACATTTTTAGTGGGGCTCTCAGGGGCTCTATGTAACCTCATTGAAACCTCAGGGAGTTGAGGTTATAATTAATCAATTGTTTTCGGCTTCCCGCAGATTGTTTGTGTTGTGATTTGTATTTTAAACATTCTGCTATATTATTTACTGTTTTTTCGTTCTATTTATTTGATGATATTGATAATCGAATGTGGTCAGATTACTTTTTCGATGTTTCAAAATTCAACCAATAGGGCCCCTCTAGTAATATATCTATGGATGTGTATGTGTACTTTAGAAACTTTTTAATCTTTAATGAAATAAAACAGAGTCTCTCCACTTATGATATATATTTGCCACATATATATTTGATATCATCATCAGTGCCGGCACTTATGATGATCTGTTAAGATTGCATGCTGGCTATATCAAATATATATCATTAGTGGAGAGACTCTGTTTTATTTCATTACTTGAAACTCCACAACTATTTTTTTCTTATTTGTTAATCTTCAGTACAGGTGGTACAGTTAAAGAAGCCCTTTACTTTTGTTCCCTAGATCTAAGAAGTCTTCTACCCTTCTGACTTTACCTACCCTTACCAATAAGGAATTTAAGTTTGACACAATCTAATTGTGCGAGAGACACCTAGGAAATGTAACAAGCAAAATGCAATGTTACATCTGGGAACTGTTCCATCATTCGACATTCGTCATCATTGATGGCTCGACATAATGTCATGTCCCACTCTGTTTCGTTACGTCTAACTCATCAGGGCGCCGACAGAGCCTGAACTCACTCTGACCTTCAATTAATTCCGAAGAATATAATGTGAAGTACTTACCAGAGACGAGCGGTGCTCTCTTACCGCCATCATGCATGGCAAGCAAAACATATATCATTTTGATACTACCGAGTTTTGCAAAACATGAATATACTTCACATTATATTCTTCGGAATTAATTGAAGGTCAGAGTGAGTTCAGGCTCTGTCGGCGCCCTGATGAGTTAGACGTAACGAAACAGAGTGGGACATGACATTATGTCGAGCCATCAATGATGACGAATGTCGAATGATGGAACAGTTCCCAGATGTAACATTGCATTTTGCTTGTTACATTTCCTAGGTGTCTCTCGCACAATTAGATTGTGTCAACTATTCATGTTTTGCAAAACTCGGTAGTATCAAAATGATATAAATTTAAGTTTGGTTTATATGTGCACTGATGATAAGATACTTTCCGAAACGCGTCTGATTTTTTTATTTTATTGTGATATTAGACCAAGTACAAATAAAACAACTTATAGGAGTTAATAGTTTAAAACACTTTGGTCGATCTGCTTTAAACTTACAATATATAGAAATAAATAATTATAAAAAGATATAATAAGTTGTTAATGGCACTAGGTTCGTGTTAAAAATAACCTCAGAACCGTTAGTTACAAGAATGGGATCATCTCGTGATTATATGAGCTACAATCTGTCAAAACTCGTTGTACTCAAACGTGATTAATACTTGGCTTGTGTGTTTAAGAAAGAAAAACCCCCGTCGGCGAGAAAAATGAAAAGAAAATACATAGGACGAAGGGCAGGGGAAACAGGGGACGAGATGAAGGAACACCCAGGAGCTATTACTACCTATCCATCATTCTCTGTCTGTTTCTCAAGATGCTTTTCAACTTGAATCTCTTTTAAACATCTCTTGTTCTAAATTGCCTTTTTTCTTTTCGAGATTTCCCTGGGATTTTCTTTCTTTCTCTTCACAGATTTTCTTAAAATAGGATCATGTAAACAGATTGTTTATTTCGCCCTTTCCCTTACCTTTTACTTATTCCCGGTTATTTCTAATCGCCTATCATTTATATGGATTAAAACGTTATCTTCTCATTTTCTTTCTATTTCTCTTATTTTGTAGATATTTCCGAAAAAAAAAACTTTTTTTCCTTTTAGATTTTCTAATCTTTTTATATTACATAAAATTTATTTTACTTTTAAATCTGTCTTCCTCAGGGAATCGAGAAGTAGAAGGGAGGCATTTTTTACCTTAAAATTTATCTTTTACCCAACTTTTATTCGCGTATCTCCCAATCTTTTTTTAAAGGATGGGTCTAAAAAGTGATTAGTAACAAAAAAAAATAAGCAGAAGAAGGTTAGACTCGGGGAAAAAACGGCGAATAAATGATGACATTTATTTTGTAAGATTTTATTAGGTTGAATACCCATTCTATCAAAATCCCTTCCTATTTATTATTATGTATAAAAAGGGCTTAAGGTGTAAAAGAAGAATTAAATTTAGATTTAGGTCTAATGAATCCCTTCGCTCGTGTTTTCTATTACCCCTTCCCCCTCTTGTTATCTTGTCCCTATTATCTCCCTCTCTGTTATCTCTCAGGCCCTTGTTACGTTTGTATTTTATCTTAAAAAAGACAAAAGTACGTTTACGGCTTTTATTTCCTTTTAGTTTTTTTTGAGACTAATGATTTGTTTTGTCCCGATCTGCTAGAGTTAAGTTTGAAGACTAATTAATGGTCAATAAAGCCTTAATAAATAGCTAATAGGTTCTACAGAACAGAAAACCCCATTAAAATAAATAACATATTTTTATATTAATATTATTTAAAATGATATTAATCAATATAAATATTATATTTATAGGTGATTTCATAGTGGTGATAGTTGTTATTGGTTATTAATGATTTAAAAGTTACTGTTAGTGTTTGTAAATTTATATGATATCTAATGTTTAATCAGGTCCATATAATAGATACCTTATCAGAGTAAAATAACTACGCAAGTAGGTGAAGGAATGTAAGGATGAGCTGGATGGAATGTAAAGGAAGAGTTGGATGCAGCCGCTTCCGATTTATTGTTTAAAAAATCCCATGATGTTAGTCAAGTGGATTTTTTCTAAAAGTAGAACATTAACAAAAACAAAAGAAAAGGTTACTAGACACGTGTTGGCTAGAAATGTTTTGAAGATTTAGGTCTTCCAGTGGTGGCCGCGTCAATGTATATGAAGAATCCGACGTTTCGCTTCTACTGTGGGAGACATCTTCAGGGATGTAGGACATCATGAATAGAAACACAATGCTCTACAAAACTGAACTTCAAAGTTCAGTTTTGTTGAGCATTGTGTCCTACATCCGTGAAGATGCCTCCTACAGTGGAAGCGAAACGTCGGATTCTTCATCTACATTGACGCGGTCACCACCGGAAGACCTAAATATTTATGACAATTACCGCGGATGCCTACCACGGTTACCAGGTTATTAGAAAATTTTTAATAACAAGTTACAAACTAATAAATTCCAATTTTTACATTTTTTTATGTAAGTCAAGTGTTAATGCATGTAATGTAACAAATATTGTTTAATTTTAAACTAAATTTTGAGAATTCTTCGATATTATTTTTTCGACGACTGTTGGTAATTAAGAATGCAGTGGGTTTAATGTTGGGGGTAAGTTAGGTGAAAAGTGGAAGGAAATACGTGATGAGCAGAGTTGGGAAAAGCTTTGTAAATAAGTAAGCAATTTCCCCGTTTTCACACTCTGTTTCCTCTCTGATTTTCTCTTCTTTTTCTTCCTGACTGAGCGGCTTGATATAAAGGTGTTGAGTAAACAAGAGTCCAGTCAACAGATGAATTACCGATGGATAAAGCAACAGACATTTTTTCTTAACGATTTTGGAATTTCGGGTATTTGGGATGCTTCTGAACATTTTTAAAAAATTTAGAAGACACAAAAATAACATTTTGTCAAATGTTTTATAGGAGATCAGACTGAAATTTTTAAAATTATTATTGATATGTTTGGAATTGATTGAGTTGTTAAAATTTTGCGAGAAATAACCCCTGTTTAATTACTTTGAAAATACGAAAAAAATAGGTTTATTGACAACGCTTTGAGTAGAATAATAGATCGTGCTAGTAAATGATTATCAGCTGTGTTTAATAGAAACTTGCCGTTACATATTTCAATACAAAATTATTTTGACATTAGATATGTTTGTTCAATATCTTTAACAATTGATTAATAGCTTAAATTGTTTTTAATAAGTATAAGACCCCTTGTTTTTAATATTAATAATTAGCCTGTAGGCTCTTGTGGAATACAAAGCATTTATTTATGTGAGAAACAATTTTATGGAAGATTTACCTGCATAAAAGACTTGTTGAATATTTGTTGAGTAACTTTACTGTACACTGTATTCATTGGGTTTTGTAAGAAAAAATTCACGAACGGAAAATTAAATTTAGAGGTGAAAACACAGGGGTATTATGGTTCGATATAACCTCAAACTATAGAGCAAAGAAAGGGGGAGAGGGAGGTTACACTTTGAATAATGGGCAAATTTCAAACAATAGTACACTCTGGTTACTGCGGGGAATGTTATCATATATTGAAAAGTGGGGGTGGCTGCCTCGCTACCAAAAGGTAGCTCTTTGTACCAACACAATATATTACATAATTCAGTGATTTAATCAACTCTACCTCCCTCCTTGGTTTGGACAAATAAAGCCAAAGTCAATTGGAAACATAGGAAACATGTGGTGGGAGCAATGAGTGGTATTTTCATCATGTACGTTCGATAACTAATCAAACACAAAACACCCCCTTATTGAAACATAGTTATTTAATATAAATAATTAAATAGTGAAATTTTAGATTTTCTATTTGGCTTTGATATATATTCCGAGGGAATATTTATAGCTTCGTGTTGGGGTTGATATTTCAAAGTTTGCTACTCCCTTCCTCTTGTTAGCGAACATTTCATTAAAACTAAGCGACTTGCTGTTTTAATTTTAAATTTTGTCAAGTACGTCTAGCTTAGAAATATTGTTTATTGTTGTTATAAAGATAGTTTAGTAGTTAAGTTAGCTAGTAAATTTGTATATTTTAACAAATTTAACAGAAAAAAATATACTTAAGAATAATTAAGAATTTAAAATCTGAAAACAAGATTCTGAAAGATGAGAACACTGATTTGAAGAACAGTAATGAATCATTGCAACAATATACCAGAAAGGAAAACATTATAATCAAAGGCGTTCCAGCATTCAAGAATGAATCGGCCAATACGATCTTGAACAAACTTTCAGAGATAATTGGGATTGAATTCAGTGAATATGAGTTATCTATCGGGCACAGACTAGCGAGTAGCAATTCTGATGAGCCAGCACCTTTTATTGCACGTTTTGTCCGACGACAATACCGAGAGAACTGGCTGGCTGCTTATCGTAAAAAATCTAATGAAGACCACAGCAAAAAAGGCGTATCACTAGAATCACTAGGAGCTAGTTTCAAAGACATTAGATTTACTGTCAGCGAGCATCTTACTGGGAACCAGACTGCTTTACTTAAAGAAGTACTTTCTAGGACTGAAAATAAAGGTTACTACGTTTACACAAGAAGTAACACGATATTTGTCAAAAAGGAAAACAGCAGAGAACCACCAATCAAAATTGCGTTCAAACATGACTTAGCTAAGCTCGATGGCATGTAAAGTGTATACCTATGTTGTATCACAGCTAATATGTTATTATGTAGAAGTTTATACATTTTTTTTATGCATAATAATAGGATTCTACTTACTATTATATTTTTTATTCTTTTATTTGTTGAAACTGATTTTTCATTATTCTAAAATTTATAAACCAGAAATATTCTAATAAACCAGAAATTAACTTTATTTATAAATTATAATTCATTTGGAGGAAAAAGACTTTTTTTTTAAAAAAAAACTTTAAATATATTTTTATTTTATTTTATTTTTTTTTTAAAAATATTTACAGTTTCGATAAAAATATTTTATTAAATAGTTTTTATGTCGTTGTTTCTACTTTTTTTTGTGATACAACATAGGTAATGTGATTTTTTTTTGTTGATTATGATGGATAGTTTTGATTTACTTAGTTCATGCACTGAGGACACCAATACTGCTGTTCTCAATGATTCTGATTCTTGCAAACTTTTTCTTTCAAACCCACATAAATATAATAATTTGAGTGTTTTACATATGAATGTGAGGAGTATTAATAGGAATTTTGATGAGTTCTTACTTATGTATGAAAGTCTTGGTGTAGATGTTGATGTAATTATACTATCAGAGGCGTGGCTAGATGATGATGGTATCCACCAGATACCAGGTTTTACCCGTTTTGTGAAGACTAATAGGTACAATAAAGTTGATGCCATCGTGGTTTTTATTAAATCTGTTAAATTTACTTGTTCAATAGAAAACTATGATATCTTGGGTTGTAATTCACTAAATCTAAATATATCCTCAAAAAATAGCTCTGAACATTATTTACTTACAGCAGTATATAGATCACCTACATTAGATCATGATCTTTTTCTAAATCAACTTGAATTATTTTTGGAAAAATTCAAGCAAAATAAAAATCACTTGTTAGTTGGAGATATTAATCTATGCATTTTGGACCAAAATCTAAACACACACTCCAATATCTATATGAATACTTTAAACGAATATGGCTTTACAAAATTTTTAAAATCTGTTACTAGGTGGAACGAACGCGGGGGTTCATGTATTGAGCACATTTTTGTTAAACTAACTCATCCCAATAATAAAAATCTAGATACAGCTGTTTATAAATCTTATGTAACAGATCATTTTACAACTATAGGTGTTAAATAGTGATAACCAAACTCCTGGAAATAAACCCATATCGTCTAACATCATTCATCAGACCATAGATGAAATAAAATTAAAGCAAATCTTATCAGAACAGCCTTGGACTCAAGTTTTTAAAAGTAACAATGCCCAAAATTCTTTTACACTTTTTAGTTCAAATTTACTACAGGCTGTTGAGAAATCGACAGTAAAAGAAAAATTGGTACCTTCAAAATTCAAAAGATTGAAACCATGGAATACTGTTGGTCTGGTGAGAGCTGTTAGACGAAGAGATTGGTTAGCAAGAAAACACCAAAAAGACCCATTTAACCAAAAGCTCAAAGTGAAGTACACAAAATACAGAAATGTTCTTACTACTCTGTTAAGAGCTGCAAAAACTAAGTATTTCTCTGAGAAGTATGAGCAGGTGAAGGGTGACCATCGAGCTACATGGGATCTGATTAGAGAAGCGACTGGAACTAAAAAACCACATATTCAAATTGATGCAATTAAATCTGAAGATGGCATTAGTGTTTACCACACATCTAATGATATTGCTCACGAATTTAATAAATATTTCTTATCTATCGGTAAAAAGATTTGTCAGTCAGTCGAAAGTTCAAGCACAGCAACATTAGATGCAGGTAATAGTAAGAACAGTGATGATGACCCTTCACTTCCTCCTCCTCAGAGGGACTCAATGTTTTTGTCAGGTGTTAATAAATTTGAACTTATTAGTCTATCTAAAACCTTAAAACCTAACACATCTCCTGGGGTCGATCACATTTCCTCTAAAATTCTTAAATCTATTATGCCAATAATTGCTGAACCTCTGGCTCATATCATTAACTTATGTTTTACACAAGGCGTGTTTCCAGAAGAATTGAAAATTGCTACTGTTGTTCCTCTTTTCAAATCTGGAAATTCGCTTGAAGTGAGCAATTATAGGCCGATATCCCTTCTCACCTCATTATCCAAAATATTCGAAAAATCCATTAAATGCAGACTTCTTGATTATCTTGAATCTATAAAATTTTTTAGTAACTTTCAATTTGGATTTAGGAAAAATTTAAGTACGCAAGATGCTATTTTCACAGTCACTAAAAATATTTTAATGAATTTGGATAATGGGGAGAAGACTATCGGTCTGTTTCTCGATTTACGAAAAGCCTTTGATACGGTTAGTCACTCTAGATTATTGTTAAAATTGGAACGTATTGGTATTAGAGGAAACGTGCTCGACCTTATGAGGTCTTATATTTCTATTAGGAAGCAAAGAGTTAGGATTGGCAGTGATTTCAGTGATGAGGGAATGATTGAAGTGGGAGTACCACAGGGTACTGTTCTAGGCCCATTGCTATTCATAATATATATTAACGACATATTTTCCCTAGAATTAAGTGCTAATATTTATGCGTTTGCAGATGACAGCTGCGCAATTCTTGGTGGGTCGACGTGGCAGCAGGCATTTGATAAAGCTGCTACGTGTATGAAAATTCTAAAAAAATGGTTTGATGTAAATTTACTTGATCTAAACATAAAAAAATCACACATCTTAACTTTTTCTTTTACAAACGCAGGGCAACCTAAAAATATAATCCCAATTTACGTATAATGCCTGCTGTCGTGCCGATCAGCCCGGTTTGTGCGGCTGTCCATCCCTAGCACATTCCGATTTTGTCAAATACCTGGGTATTCATCTAGACAAGTTTCTAAAATACCAAGAGCACGTCAAATACCTGTGCACCAGACTTAAAACTTTCATCTATAAATTTAAAATACTAAGAAGTTTTATGAATAGTCAAACTTTAAGGTGTATTTTCTTAAGTCTGGTACAATCAATAATTAACTATGGCCTAATAGGATGGGGATGTGCTAATCAAACTACTCTCGAACCTGTTGCCATTCTTCACAGGAAACTAATAAAAATTTGCCTGAAAAAGGATTCATTACACTCAACAGATTTACTTTATAAAGAATTTAGTGTCCTTGACATAAATCAGTGCATCAATTTGTCGCAAATGTGTTTTCTGTGGAATAGAAAGCATTTATTTCCTTCGTCACTCAAACACTGCTATTCTACTCGAAGGCAATTAATGAACCCTCTAGCCGAACCTACCTTTAAGAAATCTGCTGTGTATAGTCATGTTTATTACTCTGGACCTAGACTTTATAATAATCTACCAAATTTTATAAAGACTGCACCTTCTTACAACATTTTTAGAAAGAGAATAATACAGCATCTTAAGTGTGAAGTGCATTCAAACTAAAAATTCTAATTTTAGTTGCCTAAAAGTTTTTTAGTAAATCAGCTAATCAAAGCCTAAAAATATTGTTTTTTAAAAACGGTTGTACGGACATTTTTGAGGCTGTAAAGTGTCTACTTTGCAGCCTCAGAAATGACCGTAACAAAAGATATTAATGGAAATGCGGTGAACATTTATTTTACGTCCGCCGGTTAAAAAATGTACTTTACAGCCAATCCGAAAATTAATAGTTAAATTAAGTAAAACATTAGTTTATTAAATTTTTCTGTATTATTTAATTTACAAAAACAACTTTTAATTTTCATTTTACTGATATAGCTCGCCAGTAAAAAGATTTCCGCGACAGTGGAATCTTATTTTGCAACCTAGTTGCACAATATACTATTCCTTTTCTTTCCCTCTGAGACTCTCACCACTCATTTTATTATACTATGCACTACATATATTATGTATTGACTCTCACCACTCATTTTATTATACTACGCACTACATATATTATTTATTTTGCCATAATATTTTGTTTCTTTTATCGTATGAAGAAGACAAAATTTCATTGAGATTGTTTTCCTTAACTTGCATAGGGTAAAACTTATAATTTTGTTATCAATAACATTTGTTTTTTTTTAATAACAAGTCAGAGCCACCCCCATCCTCAAGCTTAGCTTTTTTGGGGGTGCATCATATGTTTCTTCTTACATAATTATTAAGTAAATATTATAATTTTTTTTGTCTTCTCATTTTTGTACTGTATGTATTAAATATGATGGAAAAGATTTATTATTATATTATTATTAATTATTAATTATTAATTCTTAACCATAGGCCATGGCGCCTGCTTGAATTTTAAATTATTAATACGAAATATAAAATTTATAGACAACTTGGAAGTAATTTACTTTTTAGTATGACCAGAATACGTACTTATCGCATGAATAAATAATACAATAACAATAATAACAAAATAATACTGATTCAAACATTAACATCTAATCTATTTTGGTTTTTATTGACTGGTTAGGCGATAATTAAATTAAACCGAAAATTATTAGTGTTGACTACACAAACGTATTAATAATTCTGGCGCAGTGGTCCGCATGCCAGGCGAATTTCCTTTGGAAAGCGTGTTTCCGTGCTTAACAATCCATTTCTTGCTTAAGGTTCCAGTTTATGCTTTATAAACTAAGCAGTTACTCAATTATAAGCACTACTCGAAACTCATTTTGTCTGTATTTTCCAAAGAAAATGCGCATGATTATCCTATTAGTTATACAAAACGATGCCCCTAAAATTGGAATCGCACGCCCGAGCCTGACCCAGACGAGCGCTTGAATTGCGTGCATATGTTTTCCAAAACTCGGTTCCGTAACTCCAGTCTTTAATAAGGACAATATATTAAAATATTTTGTATACGAAAACTGTGTTGTAATTTATAATCAAAATCAGCGTTGGCATTATTTCTTATATTTTAGGATTGTTTGCTAGCTACTTCTGCCTTAAAGAAAGTAAAATTTTTCATCCAGTTAAGCCCTAAGTTTTTTTTACAAATTTCAAGGTTTTTAGTTTCAAGTTACATTTTTTATGATTTTTTTACAATAATCCCTAAGTTTTTTACAAGTCTGACAAAATCTTTAATGTTTTTCTTCCATCTTGTCTTATGATCATATTTATAGCCAAATCATTAACTCATAAACGTATTGTCAAAAACAAAACAAAAAAAAAGTTCAAACAACACTTAACATGTTAATTCATTTGTTTATTTATTTAATTAGTGATTAAATATTTCTTTATTAGGAAAATAAAAACTGATAAAGGAAAGTCAAAAATATCTTTATAATTTGTCTGATAATTTAGTCACAAAAAACAATGGTAAAAATAGCTTAAAATAACAAAACTGATAAGGAATTATGATAAAAGAGTGTTTTTATGGGGCCATTTGAAGGGGCTGGGGGCAGTTTGATGTCATTTTAAGGGCTTAAAGGCTTCAAGCATTAACTACAAGCCTCTATCTAACATTTAGTAGACCATTCAAAACAAACAAAAAAAACTTTTTTTAAATAGATCTCGTTTAAAAGAGTGGGTTTTATACGGAGTAGAATTGTCCGACATTGTCGCTGTTGTGTGTTTTAGCTGTTATGTGTTAGTCATAAATACATCTCTATATGAGGGGGTTATATTGTGATCCATCATTCTGTGAACTACAGAAAAAACAGTGTAGCCGACATTCTCTGATAATCATTATCTCATTATTAACTTTTAACTAAAATTTATTGTTGTTTAATGACGAATAAATTTGTTAAAAATCAATGAATAAAATAGTCTTGTTTATGTTCCTTTTACTAATATATTTTATTATATTTTTATTTCAAAGTACTTTATAATGTATGAGTGCCCAAAATTTTAAGTACCTTTGACATACTCGTATGTCATAAAAGGTACATGTCATTCCCCAACAGAACTATTGGGGAATGGGAAATGCTGTGGAAACATTGCAATGTCGCGGCTTTTTTGTGCTTTTGTGCGCCAAATGTCCGCACTAGGACTTACAAGGTTGAATACTCTCTTCTACCTTTGCTTGAAAGGGAGTTAGTAAAAAGGACCCAACTCTGTGGCTTTAAAGCTAAGTAATCTATCATCTCTCCTTAATTATTATCATTACCATCATTAATATGCTAAATAAAAAAAAAGGTTTGACATGAGGGTTGATATTGAAAAATCAATATCAACACCTTCGTCAATATTGACAACGATCACTTGTTAAATCATTAGTTGTTTTGACGGAGAGTTTGTGGTATAGACTCACCATGATATTTAATAAAAAAACACATTGATATATTTTCAACCACAATAGTAAAAAAAAAAATTATAACTGACCGGTTTCGACTTTACGTCATCATCAGGGCTATTTACAGACTTTAAACATCATCAGAGCCATATAAATATATACTAGAGGAGGTGTAGCTTATCTCAATATATTGAGAGTCCTGAAACATCTTTTTGGGGCCCTCAGAGGCAATGTGTAACCTCATTGAAACCTCCTCTAAGAGTGAGTTATGGTTATAATAAATCAATTGATTTCGGCTCTCAGCACATTGTTTGCGTTTTGATTTGTATTATAAAGGTTCTACTAAATAAGTTATTGTAATTTTGTACTGATTATTTGATTATTTTGGTAACCGAATGTGGTCAGGTCATTTCTTCGATGTTTCAAAATTAAACCAATAGGACCCCTCTAGTAATATACTTCTATGATCAGAGCTGTTATAGTCTGTAAACAGCTCTGATGATGATTTAATGTCGAAACCGGTGTGTTATAATTTTTTTATACTTTATTATGGTTGAAAATATATTAATTGTTATTTAAAACAAGGTTGACTTCAGTTCAAGAAAGAAGAAGAAAGAAAGCTATATATTTCAACCCCCTTTGGATCATCTTCAGGCCTAAACAACAAATAAAAATAAAAATTACAAAACATTTGACAAAAACATTAACAAAACAAAACATTATAACTAAGGTAGCTAAATTAAGATTTAAATACAAACAAAGAAAACTTACTATATTCTTTAGAAGATGACCAAGGGGTTGAAATATATAGCTTTCTTCTAAATAATTGTAGAACCAAAGATGACTCAAAGGGGTGAAATATATAGCTTTCTTTCTAAATAATGTAGAACTGAAGATGACCCAAAGGGTTGAAATATATAGCTTCTTCCTAAATAATTGTAGAACTGAAGATGACTCAAAGGGGTTGAAATATATAGCTTTCTTTTTAAATAATTATAGAAATGAAGATGACCCAAAAGGGGTTGAAATATAGCTTTCTTTCTAAATAATTGTAGAACTGAAGATGACTCAAAGGGGTTGAAATATATAGCTTTCTTTTTAAATAATTATAGAACTGAAGATGACCCAAAAGGGTTGAAATATATAGCTTTCTTTCTAAATAATTGTAGAACTGAAGATGACTCAAAGAGGTTGAAATATATAGCTTTCTTTCTAAAAAATTGTAGAACTGAAGATGACCCGAAGGGGTTGAAATATATAGCTTTCTTTCTAAATAATTGTAGAACTAAAACCAACTTTGTTTTAAATAATTATCGAGTTCTACAAAAAAGTTGTTTCGCTAATTAACTTGTTAATATTAATTGTTTTTAATTCTAGTGTTTATTTTTAATTAAACATCACGATCATTTTTATTACAACGTAAATAAAATATACATTCCTTGCTTATTTATTAGTCGGTGGTTATGACTTTCACTATCGCTGTCACATAAATATATCATGTATTGCGGGTTTAAAACATAACTTACTAACCAACCGGAATCAATTAACCTATGCCTGTGGAAACAATAAATTTATTTATTTAAACCTGTTAAGTACTTAACTATTTTGAAGTGTTTAAACTGAAATATTTGCAATAAACGTCGTTTACATTTAATTCATTACTTTTATTATAAATAATATCGTAGTTAAAAATTTATTGACGTTTTACTTCTTCAAAGAACATTTAAAAAGGAACATTAAAAGAAAAGTAGAATATTTATGTGCAGAGCTGAGAGGTCAGGAACATAAATCGCAAACCTTTCCTTCAAGTTTTTCTTTAAGAGTTTTACAGTCCTAAAGTACGGGGTTGTTAGGGTGGAAAGACGTTAAAATTTAATTAGGTAGTTAAAAGAAAATTTTGCCGCCTCTCTGTAACCCCCGGTTAAATGACATTGATCTTCTTAATGACTAATTGACCTCCACTAACTAATATATTAAATACCAATTTCGATATAATTAATTAAGTAGTTAAGTTTATTATTTATTTTTATTATTTAGATAATATATAAGTTGTTTAATTACTTTTGAAGTGTTGTCTGTTTGTGCTATTAAATTCGTTTGATTTTTATCGACTTATTTTTATTAATTGTTGAATGATTAATAATTACTGTAATAAAAATATTTAATGAATGAAAGTATATGACGATGGTAAGTGTAGTTAAGTATGAATGTGGTTCATTACACTTGCCATGGAGAGTTTTTCATGGCAAGACAATCAAATGCTCTCCCTCATAGAAAGTGAGACCTTTTGAAATTTCCTTTGCCATACACACATTACAGTAATCCTTAATTGTGTGAGTCAATTTATCAGAGGGTTTGAGATATTGTAAATTTGCCTCCTAATGTATTCATACTAGAGAGTTGAAACGTAGTACAAAAATTAGTCTAGTTGTGATGTTCGGAAAATATTTTACGACGTCATTAACCCGCAATAATGACTCAGCGATGCCGTATTATTATTATTATTATTATTTAATTCATAGCCTAGGCTAGTTTTAATAGTAAGGGACGGGTTTTTACCAAGTCACCTTCTCATGAAAGAACTAATGTGGTCTCACAAAAGTTCTGTCGAGTTATGTCTATGTTGCATACTAATAAGTCATATTATTATAATAATTATTATTATTATTATAATGACTAAGGAAAAATTTCGAAAAATTACGAAACGCAGATAAGTGATGTGATCGGATTGCGATTAGGCACGCATGCGGCTATTTATAAGACTAACATGTAAGCCAAGTTTTATCTCATTATCAGCATTAGTTCAATTTTTATCTAATAACTTGTGTACATTTTTTTACATCAGAAAATGATTCAATTGAGTTTAAATTGAGTTAGAATTAATTTATTTATTAATAAATAAGTACACTAAGTTTCGTTTCAATGCGACAAGTATATCCATGATTTTTGAATTAAGAATTCAGATCATAAGAATTAAGCAGCGTTGAGCGTGGTCAGTGCTGTATGGGTTGTCCGCTGAGAATGAAACGGATGCATTTACTATTTAAGGAGGAGCAAAGCGAACCCGAAGACATGCTGCTGTAAAAATTTGGCGAATCTTATATTCTGAGGACGAGTAAAGCGAGTCCGAAGCAGAGAGGATGAGCGTATCGAATCCGATATGATAAAGAAAAGTTCCGAGGAACCCCGTACCCGATTTTTGTAATTGTTTTTCTTTTGATGCCATGTACAGATACTTTTTGTTGTTGATATATTGTTTTTACCTGAATGATGGCTATACTATAGTCGCCGAAACGTTGACTAAGTGATCTGTTTGTTTATAATCTGACCGATTACCAATGATAAGGAGGTGTATGAACTGGATATATATATATATAATATATATATAATATATATATATATATATATATATATATTATAATATATATATTATATAATATATATATATATATATATATATATATATATATATATAATATATATATATATATATATAATAATATATATATATATATATATATATAATATATATATATATATATATATATATATATATAATATATATATAATATATATATATATATATATATATATATATATAATATATATAATATAATATATATATATATATATATATATATATATATATATAATATTATATATATCTAGTATGTATGTATACATCCATACTAACATGTATGTAAAAAATTGAAAATGTATGTATATATCTAGGTGGACGCGAAGTGACCTAATCCGGATTTTTTTTTTGCTTTTATACATTAATATATGTTAAAACAATCGACGGTAACTGCATAATTCAATTAATAATAATATATAAATATGATATAATACATGGCAACAATATGATAATGCTTAATTAGATAATTTAACAGTTGTAATATTAAGTACAGTAAGTGGTTAACGTGGTCAGTGTTTAGAGGAAACCACTTTAGTGGTCGAGCGTGTGTTTGGTAAGCAAAGCCCTCTATACCTCGGGCTAACCATGTTAGGTAATAAAATTCTTTCCTTGTTAAATTTAATTGAAACCTTAACAATATATATTTTATTTTTATTTGGCTTGGTTCGATTTATATAGGTGTTTACACATAGGTCGAACTTCGGTTTCTTATATATTGAATAATATAGAATATACCTAAATTTTGAAATCAAATAGAATATTAAAATATACCCGTTATATAATATATATGCTATTTATAGTTTAAATAGGATGCATTGTTTATATTTAGGATAGTATCACAGTATAACCACTAGATCATAATGAAATTACGGAACAAGTCTCTGCGGAAAAATCAATTTATGAAAGCCATCTAATAACCAATTACTCATCTGTTATTAGATAATCATTAACGAAGCCGTATAATAGTCACCCGTGGTGTAGTGGTTATGGTACGTGGCCAATACACAAAATGAATGGACATTAAACTTTCGAGTTTATTTAGTCATGGGTTCAATCCCAGCACGGGCCTCTAGGATTTTTATGAGGGGGATACAAATTCTGCTTACCACGTTTACCAGAAGGGACGTAAAGCCGGTGGTCTCGAGCCTGTGCGTTGTCAGGTAAATGTTAAAGATCCCTTACTCTAAATGAATCTGGGTATAGGCAAAATTTAGGACCCTCATAGTATATTCATTATAATACTATAGTAAGTCTGCCTTATAGTTTAAAGTGTATGGAGGTTTGGTTTAACAGCGAGGGCACGTGTTGTACCTAGTTTTCACTAGACTATATGAATCAGTGAAAATATGTATAATTGCTTGAAAAAAGCATGAGAGGAATCAACGAAATTCAAGGCTCTTCTGTCTATATTAGATGAAATATACCTACACTTGAAATTAAAAGGAGTAGAACACTCTCATAGGGAGCTGGCAAAAAAGGCCCAACAACGTGGCCCACTTGCCTGGTTGTTACTACCACTCACCCCCATATTACTACTAAGCCGTATAATAACTAAATAAATAATTGAAGAATCAGCTACCGTCGATACTTGCTGTTGGATTTGAATATCCCTGGACCGGTTTCGGCTTAACACCATCATTAGCAGGAATTAATTGAAGGTCAGAGTGAGTTCAGGCTTTTTTGGCGCCCTGATTATTTAGAAGTAACGAAACAGAGTAGGACATGACATTATTTCGAGCCATCAATGATGACGAATCTCGAATGATGGAACAGTTCCCATATGTAGCATTGCATTTTGCTAATTGCATTTCCTAGATGTCTCTTGCACAATTATTCGTGTTTTGCAAAACTCGGTAATATCAAATGATATCAATATTTATTATTCAGATAATATATTTATTGAGCAAGAATGTACTTAACTAAAAACTTAAGTATAAGTGCTAAAAAGGTTCCTAACAGTATAACAGCTAATTTTACGATGTCTTTATTCCTGTGATATTAATATATTTGTTTGTTCTCTGTTACAGGTAAGTCGTTCATGTATTATTCTGGTTAAAGACGAACTCTTGTTAATATACTTCTTACTCAAATCAGAGGTAATCTGGTAATTTATATTTACCCAAAAAATATTGCGCTGGATTGAATTTACTGATTTTACTTACAGTATATTATCGCAAATTGTTAGACATTTATAAGGCGATTCAAATCGATGTAAAATAACCAAACGGATTCGGAGGTTATAACCTGACGTTTTTTATGAATGACGTGTGACGTCATTGCAGGACTCGGTATATACGGTTAACATTGCAAATTCACGATTAGTTCCTGCAATGACGTCAAATCCGGACTATAACCTAACATGAAAAAACAAAATAGTTTCTTTCATAAAATCCCTCAAATTGAAACACCTTATAAACTCTATCAGCTTGATAATATCGCTTATAATTACAGTTAATTTCATACCATGAAATACTATTTAGCATTTATAAGTAACAGAGAAATTTAATTGAAGAAAAGCATTTCTTGTTCTATTCACCGGCCATTAAAGTGACTAAATCAATAAAGCCAAATATTTATAATTTTCTACTAGTGAACACACCTCCCCCCCCCCCACTCCCTCTCTCCATAAACTCAACCTCATAAGCTCATTATTCTTTGAAAATTCGCCAAAAATATTCAATAACATTAAATAGAACTTAGATCAATGATTCCTAGTTCCTAAACGTATTATGCTTTTTTATGTGGTATATATATATATATATATATAATATATATATATAATATAATTATATATATATATATATATATATATATATATATATATATATATTATATATATGTATATATATATATATATATATATATATATATATATATATATATATATATATATATATATATATATTATATATATATAATATATATATATATATATATATATATTATATTTGTGTGTGTATTGCTTGTACCTACTCACATGAAAGATTCCTTTCTTGTTATATTATACTCTATGTTATAACTGTTCGGTCACACAGAGCAGAGCTCTCTGGTTATCTTATAACTCTTGTAAAGATATTGGAAAGCAAGCAATGTTGAACAAGTATTCAAATATTAAATTTCTAAAATCAACAATCGTTACTGCATAATATTGTAACAATATTTTTATATCTTTATGCAATAAATTTCTTTTCTATATGTCACTTATTAATATAAATAGGTAAAAATAATTTAAAAAAGGGGTTCGTAGTTAAACGTTTGGATATTCTTGATTATATTCTCATTTTGTTAATTCTTGATTATGTTTGTAAAATATTATGCTGCGTTTAATATAGATTTCCGAGTTGAAGCTTTTGATTTTTAGTGCCCCTCCTATCTACTCTCAAGAAGAATGGCGGATTTTATAACAGTTTTCTATTTTTTCAATGGAAAGAAAATTTATTGGGAGTATTGGATATTTTTTAGGAAGTACTTGTCTAAGTGAAGAAGGGCATCTTTAACACTTAGCAGAGATGAAGTAGGAAAATACCCGGGGGGGGGGGGAGGTTTTAAAAGTTTAAAGGGATAGTTTTCCAAGGGGTTTTTCACAATTGAATTTGTATCGAAGTATAGCCGGGTTTTTCCTAAGGGGTTGTAGAGGGTTGACTTTTTTCACTTTAGGCTTTTTCTTTTTTTTCGTGCGGGTAACTCGGTAGGGATATTTTTATGCAAAGTGGCTTGAAGAATAGAAGCTTGAGATGGGAGGGGGTAATTATACTAGCTCTAGAAAGAGCTGTTTTGTATTCAGAGAATGTCGGCTCTCTCTCTCTTGGCCGTCGCTTTCCCTCTGAAGGTTCGTTAAGAGCTCCTGACGAGGGGAAAGTCCTGACTTTAGAGCAGGGCGCCTTCCTTCACAGTCTCTCGTCCTATGCGGGGGCTCTTTTTTGGTCGTCTAGCTAAGTGAATAATAGCCCGGAGGCAGCCCCCCCTCCCTTTGTCTACTCACTTCCACATACTAAGCAGCAGTGTTTTTGTTTTCCCTCCCCCCCATCCCCTCCCCACTAGGAAACACTTTAAAAAAACTGCTTTATATTTTCTCCTAAAAAAATCTTTTATCAGCCCCCGACCAATTTTCCTTTTTTATTTTTATTTTATTTATAAAAAATTGCATTAATTTTCATATTTTTTTTTGCCGCCCTTTTGAAAATTGTATGAAAATGGTTGGTTTTATAATACTCTAATCTGCGACCCGACTTGATTCTATCAACTTATATAAACACAATTTATATAAAACTGTGACTACCGCGGCATTCTCACTGGAAATAAATTTCCCGTGTTCCTTTAACTGACCGCTATAGTATAAATATTTGGACCTATTTTCAAATATAAAAACAAGCAACTATAGCAATAATGATAGATGATAGGAGTAATGAGAACCACATGTTCTCTTATCTTAGCAGTTGCTTTTCTTTTTTTTTTGCCTACTCTTTATCAGAGGTTCATAATTTAAGATTAATTTACCTGTCTTATGTCTCTTAGGTATAACTAACCTGTAATACCTGCTACTTCATGAGGAATTTTCGAATATTGCTACAAATCGTATTTGTGGCACACCCTATACTTTTCAATTGGATTTTTCATACTCGCAATTCAAAGAGATAGTTGTCAGGTTGGCAATACCAATGGCGGGAAAACGAAAGGGTGATCAAAATGTTTCTTATCATAGGATTAGCATGGGAGTCAATGAAAATTCTTCTTTTGTTTCTTTATGTAAATTTGTAATAAATGTGTTAATTGAATGTCCATCGGTGTTAAAAAAATTGGTCAATATTTCATGGATAAATATTTCCATTACACTAGGATTTTAAGTATAGAATCAGGCTCTTATCTTTACAGACTTGAATTTTTTCGATTAATCCAAAAATAATTAAATCTAAACGAGTAATTTAAACAAAAACTTTGCAAATAAAATTGAATATAGTGAGTTATTAATTATTTTAGTGACTAAATAAAATTGATTAACAATAAATGAAAACACCATGCTGGTGAAAATCAGCTTGTTATCAGTTAATAACAAGCCAAGTATTGGTTACCTGTTGCAACCAATTTAAACAATGATATGCAATAAAAAAATAATTTTGTGTGTTTGTTCAAACTAAAACTAATTGTAAAATTAATTGACAATAAATAAAATAAAACACTTTATTGTGATTTTCCCCTTCTTATCATTCAATTTTTAAAATTTGAATTCAGCTTTAAACTTTAAATTTAATATTCAACCCATTAAAACCCTATTTTTAATGAAATAGTGATTCTACTGAGTTCATACGCCCTAAAATTAATTAAATTATAGCATTTCGAGAAAAAATTTAATGAAATAAACGTCACAAATAAGAAAAACCAAAAAAAAACCTACAAGGACTTTAACAACGATCACACCCTTTCATTATCAAATTTTTATCAGCGACAGTGGCGTTGTATTTTTATCAGCCAATTTTTTTTCAATGAAATAGTGATTCGCCTGAGTTGATTCGTCTTAAATAAGATTATATGATATACTATTTTGACTTCTTTAGTTGCCATATTAGACTACCAAGTAGCTCTCGGTACAAATTTATTGGAAACAAACTGAACAGTCTGTTTCTCATCAAAAAATGTAATTATAAATTAAAATTAACGAAAGCATATTCATTTTTAGTTTACTTAACACAATAACCCCCTTCCCTTCTCGACCCTATTTATAAAAGTTTACTTTACGTATAATTTATTATAAAAATACATTCATTCATTAGCGATAAAAAGGAATTTTCTTTAAGCCATTAATTTTAACTCTTTTTTTTGTATGAAAATATAATTTTTTCTCTTCTTTTCATCGTCTGTTGAAAGTACGGAGATTTTTTTTTATTCTTATTAACCCCTTTAGAGTGTAAGTAAAAAAGATTTTAACTGAAAGGGATAAAAAGTGGATATTACTCCCTGGTTGGAGTAAATGAGGGCGAAAAGATACCATAAGGTTGTAAAATATTCCTCTGCTTGGTTCTCTCTACTCTACTAAAAATATATTAAGATGTTCTAATAATTTAAAACCTACTTTAACGAGGCTTGCGCAGCAATATCCGGCAATTATAACTATGGTGGTTTGGACATTATCAAAAATTATCTAAAATACGTTGTCTTACGTTAGTTAACCTACCTGTCGAAATGATTTCTTCGTATGTATGCATTCTATAATCGTATAACTAGCATTCTATTGTGAGAATATATATTTATTAAGTATTTGCAATTAAAATTGATGAAATATTGGCTAAGATTTGTTAAAGAATATTTTATGCCATATTTAAGTTAAAGAGACAAAAGGGGATCCTCTTGTTTTGATGCTATTAAGTAGCCCACTTTTCTAGAACACTAGTTGTCGCTAAATCCCTTGGCTATTAGCGCAGAATGTGCCGCCTTAGCTTAGATACTTACCTGGGATAGAAGAGTTTATTCAAAAATAGAGTGCTGCAAGCAGGTATGGAGGAGAATAAGCAGAAATAGAGAAGTGTGGGCAAGAATAGAGGAGTACGAAAAGGGTAGAAACGTATGGACGAGGATACAGGAGTACAAGCAGGGACAGAGAAGTATGGACAAGGATAGAGGAGTATAAGCAGGGACAAAGGAGTATGGACAAGGATAGAAAGGTATAAGCAGAGATGGAAGAGTGAGATCAGGGATATAGGAGTAGAATCAGGGATGGAGGAGTATGGGCAAGAATACAGGAGTACGAGCAGGGATAGAGGAGTTATGGACAAGGATATAGGAGTACAGCAGGATAGAGGAGGATATCAGGGATGGAAGAATATGGAGACAGGACGAGCAGGGATGGAGGAGTGTGGACAAGGATATAGGAGTAGGATCAGGATGGAGGAGTATGGGCAAGAATACAGGAGTACGAGCAGGGATAGAGGAGTATGGACAAGGATATAGGAGTACGAGCAGGGATAGAGGAGTGTGGATATTGGACAGAATCAGGGATGGAGGAATATGGGCAAGAATACAGGAGTCCGAGCAGGGATGGAGGAGTGTGGACAAGGATATAGGAGTAGGATCAGGGATGGAGGAGTATGGGCAAGAATACAGGAGTACGAGCAGGGATAGAGGAGTATGGACAAGGATATAGGAGTACGAGCAGGGATAGAGGAGTGTGGATATTGGACAGAATCAGGGATGGAGGAATATGGGCAAGATACAGGAGTCCGAGCAGGATGGAGGAGTGTGGACAAGGATATAGGAGTAGGATCAGGGATGGAGGAGTATGGGCAAGAATACAGGAGTACGAGCAGGGATAGAGGAGTATGGACAAGGATATAGGAGTACGAGCAGGGATAGAGGAGTGTGGATATTGGACAGAATCAGGGATGGAGGAATATGGGCAAGAATACAGGAGTCCGAGCAGGGATGGAGGAGTGTGGACAAGGATATAGGAGTAGGATCAGGGATGGAGGAGTATGGGCAAGAATACAGGAGTACGAGCAGGGATAGAGGAGTATGGACAAGAATACAGGAGTTCGAGCAGGGATAGAGGAGTGTGAATATAGGACAGAATCAGGGATGGAGAAATATGGGCAAGAATACAGGAGTCCGAGCAGGGATGGAAGAGTGAGATCAAGGATACAGGAGTAGGATCAGGGATGGAGGAGTATGGGCAAGAATACAGGAGTACGAGCAGGGATAGGGGAGTATGGACAAGGATAGAAAAGTATAATCAAAGATGGGAGAGAGATCAAGGATATAGGAGTAGAATCAGGGATGGAGGAGTATGGGCAAGAATACAGAAGTACGAGCAGGGATAGAGGAGTATGGACAAGGATATAGGAGTACGAGCAGGGATAGAGGAGTATGGACAAGGATAGGAGTATAGAGGACAAGGATATAGAGTATGATCAGGGATGGAGGGAGGAGTATGGGCAAGAATACAGGAGTAAGAGCAGGGATGGAGGAGTGAGGACAATTATAGAGGAGTACAAACAAGGTTTTTGGAGTGTAAGGAGGAGTAGAGGAGTATGAAGAGGAATAGGAACCTCTCGAGTTTTTAATCAAAAGGTTTTCATCTTAATGCATTTTTTTGTTTTTATTTATTTCCCATCTTTCCGTCAGTAATCTGATTAATTTTAATTCTTAAGCATTTTTTCCCTCTAGTCTTTTATTTTGAAGACGAAGGAAAAGAAAAAACTCGAGCTCTCTCATCTGAAGGTTATTAATTAAGTAAATGAGAAAAAAAGGTTTCTTTTATTAATGTTTTTATTATGAGAAATTCTGAAACATAAGATGTGGCAGGCAGGCTTGTTACTTTTTGAGTAAAATGAAAATAAGTGTATTTTTGTATTCGTTAAGAACGTTTTTGACCCAGTTTGACCATCTGTAGGTTTTTGTGGTGTTCACCGAATTAAATTTGTTTCTATAGGCATACTGAGCTTATAGTCAAAGTGTGGCTAAATAATTAATGCTTATACTTTAGACCCTGTTCAACCATCCCTATGTGCACTGAAAACTATTTTCACCGGAATAAAATCATTACCAGTATTATTGAGTAACAGAATTATTAAATTATTATTTATTTTAAATTTTTTATGTTTACTGTAACAAAATTTAAAGGTAAATTGGACCCTAAAACGAATAAAAATGACATGGTCTTAATGAGAAATTAAATATAATTGATTTTTGTAAGTCAAAAATAGAGGCTATTAAGGTTTTATTGGAACAAAATGACATTTTTTGTTTGTTCTACACAACAAAATGAGAAAAAAACATGAATTTTTTTGAAACGGAAACAAAAGCAATAGATGTTGAATAAAACAAGTAATATGAAGAAAATGAGAAATAAGAAGAAAATACAGGGGATGTTTGATTATGTTTACACATGTTCCGGAACCAAGGACACCTCCTACCGGGCTGTATTCCACGCCGAGGCAAAATAAAGGGATTTGCCAAACTAAATAACCTAAAATATATAAGGGAAAAAAGTTATTTACTATGAAATACAACAAGAAAATTATATATTTAGACCCCTAATACGAAATAATACAGAAAAAGAGGAGAAATATATAAGACAAAAAGTAAATAAATACAGAGGGATTTTGACTCTTTTATTAAGTTGGGAAAAAGAAAATGTCAGTGAAAATGAGGAGGAAGGATAATGAAACCAAAAGGGAAACTAAGGAAATTATAATGACCAGATATAATTTACTATAGAATTACCGGTCTAACTAGTCCCCAGCCGAGTTAACAATACATTAAATTTAATAAACATTACCAAGGTCTGTAATGGCATCACCTTACTCCAGTCTGTAATGGATCTTACTAGGTCTGTAATATTTTGCTTTATTACCTACTAAATTTTTATCCCAAAGTAAAATGGACTTTTTCTTTATTATTTTTTTGGGATATAAAAATAAATTATTGTTATAAAGATAACTGGAGAAGAGACAAAGTGCCAGCAGCCTGGTTCTTTAGTTAGTTAATACAAAGAAGACGAAAATCGAAGCTAACTATGCTTTAAGCATTTCTCCAACATACTCATTTTACGTTCTCGTATTTATTTCGGAATCCACGACGCGGCCATTTTTACAAACTTTTATCCTTTTTTATTTTATTCAACTTATTTATCCTACAATTAAATTGACTTGTGTTAATTATTATAAGTCAAAATAGCGGCAAGAAATAATTTTCATAAAATGTCTACTTTTCCTCATTTATACTGTAGGTATATAGGAAAAGTATTGTGTTTGCAAAAAAATCCGAAACCGGATGACACCGGAATTATCGTTTCAGGCGTTTTTAAGGCCTCTTGGTGGTTCTCCTAAAGTTTTCTGTGTGTGTATGTGTGTGTGTCTGTCATCGTCATAGCGCCCAGTGTATTTATGCTAGAGTTGAAATTTTGTACAAAAATCAGTCTACCTCTGTAGTTCTGCTATTCGGAAATAATTTTTAAATGACGTCATTAACCCGCAATAATGACTCAGCAAAAATTGTGAAAAATCATAAAACATGGAAAAATGATGCGATCAGATTGTATGACTAGATATTGCAGACATGTTGTTATAAGGATAACTGGCAAAGAGACGATGTGCCAGCAGCCTGGTGCTTTAGTTAGGTAATACAATGAAGACGAAAATTGAAGCTAACTATGCTTTAAGCATTTTACCAACATACTTATTTTATGAAATCCTATAGATTTTAATATTCTGATAAACTAAACTAAACTTGGGCAATTCTCGAAACTTCATCTGCCATAACACTTCGAAACATTTTTATTTACCAGAATTTTATATTCGAAGTTGAACATTAATAGAGTGGAGGCAGTATAGGCATTTTGTTCATAAAACCTTCCTTATGCTATTTTCTAAGTTACTTTCTAAAGAATAAATTATGACACAATATAATTGTGCGAGAGATAATTGTGTCAACTATTCATGTGTTGCAAAACTCGGTAGTATCAAATGATATAGAATAAATTATCTTCACTAAGCATTTTCATTTCCTCGCGAATAAAGAAAAAGAGGATATTTAAAAATAAGATAAAATTCTCGACTGTAATTCTTGACAAGGACAATAGAGTTCAAATAAGATCAAAAAAAAAAGAAAAGAAAGAAAAGCTAAAATAAAAAGTTTTCTATTTAAGGATTCAGCTAGTCGAGTCTCCTCCTCGGTTTAAATACTTAGAACTATTCTATTCTCCCGACAGCGTCGTTTAGATTCCATGCAGCGAAATAAAACTCGACACAACACAATTAACTTAATTTTTGACTTAATTGGGGAAAAGGGACTTTGAAAAGTTAAGCATTTGGAATAAGAATGAAATACTTAACTGATATCTTAACTTATGTACTAGTTCTTTAAGTTTTAGAAAAAAAATATTTGTCAGGTTTGTTCTTTTTATCTTGAGGTATTCAGGAGAGTAAATATTAAGTTTTGAGAAACAAAATAAAGTTTGTAATCTAATGACAATAAATTTAAAACTTAAAATTGTTCCGTTGAACAGGTTTTATTTGAGATTTTTAGCTCGTTTACATATCATGATATGCATTTCTAACTCGACTTTGATTTTGACTTTGAAAACTTTTATACATATTTTTTATTCTCAACCCAATAAAACACCAAAAATTATGTTGCAAAGGAAGGGCAAAACAAACAGTGTAAAAAGGGTTTATCTAAATAAGAATGCATGTTTAAAAAAAGCTTAAAGAAGAAGTTACGAAGAATAGAAGAAGTTAAGAAAATACGAAGTTCTCGATACTATGTATTGTGGTAGATCATATTAAAATCCTAGTTTGTTTTATTACATACCAAGGATTCCTTTTATGGAATGACGCGATAAAGGATTTCATCTTTTACTCGCCCTACAAATATATAATGAGATATGAGATAGAAAAAAGCAAACTTACCTATCCCAGCAAGGTTATATCAAAAGAAGCGAAACGCAGGTTATGTAGCAAGGATATGACGAGATCAACATATGTGAATAGATTAGTCCAAATAAAAGATCAAATGACCAACCTTTATTATATCATTTGATACTACCGAGTTTTGCAAAACATGAATAGTTGACACAATATAATTGTGCGAGTATTTTTAATAAAACAGTTAATAATATATTACTTTCCTTTTTCACTAGTTTTTTATAAACTTCAAAAGGAAATCATTCGTCGAAAGAGAGCGGGTTTGAACTTATACGGTTTGATAAGTTTAGACTTATATTCGATAATATTTTTTAAATAACAGTCGATAATATTTTTGAAATAATAGTCGATAATATTTTTGACTATGGAAAACACCATCAGATGGTGATGGATGTTTTCTTTAAACATGAGGTCATCATCAGTGTCTGCACAAATAAGTTATTACAAATTAAAACAAAATAAAAAACAAATTACATCAGAAAGCCAAATTATGAGAAATAAGAAAGAAACACAAAAATACAAACAGAAACGCGGAAACAAAATAATAAAAATACAGTAATAAGTAAATAATAAATCATAAGCGAAAAATATGCTACACATACAGTTAATAAAAATAAAATAAATTACCATGAAGATAAAGATAAAAGTTATAAATACGTAAAACTATTTTCTTTTCCGAGATGGTAACAGCTCGGTGTTAACATCCACTTTTAGTAGAGCGCGCAGAAGTGGCGAGCTATCTCCTCTGATGTTCAGGTTCAAGTCGCCCACATTACTCTGGCTACGAAAGATCTCGAGGTTTAATTATTGATTTAAATCATTACTGCAAATGAAAGAAGGGAATAAATGCATTATATACAAAGTAGAAAAAAAACAACTTTGAAGTAAATTAGTATTGGGGTTTTTTTAGCTAATTAATTCATATAATATTGATCCTGAGAGCTTATCATGGCTAGATTTATAGTTGAGATAAGCAGGCTGGTCGGTCATGCCGTGCACGACTCATTTGCCGGACATAAACTCCGCCACCAGTACACCGGCTTGCTTCCAAGTCAACCTGAATTATTAATTAAGTTTTTATGTGTATTAAAATGTTATAAAGTTTTTAGAGGGGTTTTGGTTGGGTAATTAGTCAAAGGGATATTTGTGCTTCAATGTTTATAATATGTAAAGCCACTCAGAAAATTGAATGAGGGGGAGATCCTGATAGCTCTATATATAACAGGGCAAGGAGAAAAATAATCAAATTTAATTCTAATTATAAGTCACAACTCTCGAAAACTGTCGCTAATAGAAAAGATAATATTATTTATTTCGATTTTATCTTTACAGTTGCATATTATAACTTCATATGAGTATTGCTATATATTTAAGGAGAGCATCTGTCTACAAAATTGCAAATTACTAAACCAAAAGATAAAATTAATACAGTTTCACCGACTCGAAATTGTTTTACCTTATCAAAATTCGAGAGCCAAAAAATCTATCAGTCAATGGTTTATTATTTTTTCGATGGTAAGTCGACACTACTGTTTCCAATTTTCTCTCCTCCAAATAGTTTTGATATTTTGATTAAGGTGGGTTCATATTTTCTAAATTTAATCCATTAGGAATCAAAAGCAGTTCCGCAATTTTAACAACACTGAATTTTATAAGTCAGTATTTAAATTTTTTACAAAAATAAAATTTAGTTATTTTTATTAGGGAATTAAGATAAGTTTCAAATCTCATAACATTTGAAGACAGGAGAAAAATGAAATTTATACTAAACCTAATAATGATATTGTCTAATTTTCCATTTAATGCAACTAAGCGGTGTGTCAGGGCTTGTTTGAAAAATCTAAAATATAGCTGCACAGTAGAAGCTCTAGCTACTGATCTCCTATAATTGCTATTTCCGACAATGCAGAGCTAAAATAAAAGCGAGTAAAGATATAAACGGATAAAGTAGATAAGTAAGTTATTATCCCACTGTTATCTCAAATATTTGTTTATTCCTCTTTTCCTTTCGACATCAAAGATAAGAGGGAGCAAAAAAAAATGAACAATAAAAAGAAAAGCGATAGACAAAGCCAACCAAATCTTTTAATAAGAGATTTCTTCAGAAGAAATTTCCATTCCCCGGAAAAATGTGAAAAACCTGAAAGAAAAGAGCTCGGTGTGGTCTGAAAGAAAATCGCTGAGGTTAACTTACTCCGGGACGTAAAGAAAAATCTCTACAGACTTTTAGAAGGAAATTTTTTTTTCTAATATAAAGAAATATTGTAAGGAAAAGAAAACGTTAGACAAAGCTCTTTCCTTTAAGAATAAAATAAAGTCCTTCTTGTGTTTTTATCCCCTTTGATTTATATCTCCGAGTTAAAAGAAGAAAATAAACTAAATAAACACGGCATATATAAAAATATACATCAGCAAAAAAAAAAAAATACATAAGACATATGAGATGAATATAATCTATGAGATTGAGAGCACTTCTTCCTATACGACTCGTATTCTTCTTATTTTTCCAAATGTAAAAGATGTTAGTCAAAATACCTTCTTTTTTTCATAAAGCATCAATTTTTTATAGTGAATGCTTTGGAGAAGAGTACTTTTACTTAGGGCACTTTAACTCGTCAAGGTCACTAAAAGAACTTAATATAATTACTTCTACATTTCTCGTTCTCCTCTATTGTATTTCGTTTTATTTGTAATTTATAGTATTTTTTAATTGAATATAGAGATAGATATATTACTAGAGGAGGCATACCCTATCTCAATACATTGGCTTGAAACGTCTGTATAGGGATTTCAGGGGCTCTGTTAAAACGCCGTATTGTAACCTGCTTTAAGCGGAGGTTACGTTGTCGGCTTTTTGCACGGGGGTAGCATAAAGGCAAAAAAGTGTTGCCACCGTTTTCAAGGAAAATAGATGGGCCTGGGACAACTTGTCCCTTATAGAGTTTAAAAGTATTGGAGAAGCGTATAAAGTTTGTGTTTTTCACTTTTAAGATCTAACACGCTTAATGTCAACAGATTTTAATTCTAGCAATTTTTTATTTTCTTAGGAAAATTACTTATAATTTTAAGCAAAAATAGATAACATTAAATATGTACAATTAACTATACTACACAACAGTAAAGAATAAAATTATACTCGACATGTTTATAACTATATATATGTACGTAGTAGTGCTACGAGTGCCGAGGGAGTTGTGGTGGGGGTTGATAGGAAGGATGTAGTAGTGCTACGAGTGCTGAAGGAGTAGTGGTGGGAGTTGATAGGAAGGATGTAGAAGTGCTACGAGTGCCGAGGGAGTTGTGGTGGGGGTTGATAGGAAGGATGTAGTAGTGCTACGAGTGCCCGGGGAGTTGTGGTGGGGGTTGATAGGAAGGATGTAGTAGTGCTACGAGTGCTGAAGGAGTAGTGGTGGGGGTTGGCGACAATATTTTACATTAGGAAGATCTGATATGTTCCTTCCGCTTTATTTAAGTTCCTTGGCATTTTACATATTTTTTATGTTCTGTGTTGTACTATAAACGATGAATCATATGTACAATTAACTACTACACAACAGTAAAGAACTAAAATTATACTCGACATGTTTATAACTATATATATGAAGGATGTAGAAGTGCTACGAGTGCCCGAGGGAGTAGTGGTGGGAGTTGATAGGAAGGATGTAGTAGTGCTACGAGTGCTGAAGAGTAGTGGTGGGAGTTGATAGAAGGATGTAGAAGTGCTACGAGTGCCCGAGGGAGTAGTGGTGGGGGTTGATAGAAAGGATGTAGTAGTGCTACGAGTGCTGAAGGATGTAGAAGTGCTACGAGTTCCCGAGGAGTGGTGGGGGTTGAAGATAGTGTAGTTGGACGAGTGCTGAGTAGTGTGGTGGGGTTGATAGGAGGATGTAGTGTGCTACGAGTGCTTGAAGGTGGTGGGGGTTGGCACATTAGGAAGATCTGATATGTTCCTTCCGCTTTATTTAAGTTCCTTGGCATTTTACATATTTTTTATGTTCTGTGTTGTACTATAAACGATCTATCATATAAGTTACTGTATTTTTTGTACTGTTTAATTAATTGTATGTGTAATACCTATATATTTTAACCGATAGGGGCTTCTCTAGTAATAAAATCTATAAAAAATATAATATAAATAACCACACTTATATAAATATGTAATAATAAAGAACTTACTGTCCTTAAGTCATGTAAACCACAGGTAATACATGTAAACCACAGAAAATTAAAATATTACATTTGTCTAGCCCCATGTGGTACGGAATACGTTTTTAGTTAAGGAGCGAAACTACAATTTATTTTTCCTTGAGCTATCTTTTGTGGGGTCGCACTAGCAGCGGGTCGACCAAAAGTAATAAAATCTGGTATTTTTTTGGGCAAAGATGACATTTTTTTCAAGAAAAAAATGTCAAAAGAAATTATAGAATTTCATTGGTTCAATATGTTTTACTTTGTGCCAATAGTTCTACTGTGACGTCACTCTACTGTAAAACACAAAAGACGCTTCGGAACGGTCTGAAATTTAAGTGTGTCGAATTCGATTGAAATCGAACACATTCTGGTAAAGCGGCTAAATTATAGACTTGGTGATGATAAAAACAAGAATTAGTTCCAGTATAAATAAAGAATACAAATAAATAATACTGACTTATTTAATTTATCGGTCAAGTTGTTAAAAATGGGGTCGTTAGATATAATATTTATTTCATATATAAATGGTCTATTTAATGTCGGAATAAAGGAGAGAGAGAGTCTATTTAGTATTGGTATGGAGGAGAGAGGTCTATTTGCAGAGCACTTGTCAATGTGGTCACTAACTCAACAAAAAACCCTCTTTATTATTAATGTATTAAAAATTACGGACTTTTTTATAATCGATACCCCCCCTCCCCACGGTAGGTAGCGTGAAGGTTTTGTTTCCGTGTGACCCTCTTTTTATATTATTAACCCCCCCTCCCCTTGCATTTTCTGTCCCTTTTTAACTTTTACCGTTTTTCTCTTTTCCCTAATTCAAAGTTTCCCTTTATTTTTATTTTATGGCACACTTGTTGTTATGTTTAGTTCTTTAAAGTTTTTTTCAAACTACTTGATAACTTGTTTTTCTCTCCTGTTACCTTTACCAGGAGATTGATTTGAAATAGCAATCAATGACATTAAATATAATTTCTATTCTATAATATAAATTCATTCTAAAACACGATCAATGACAATTTTTTTACATTCCTTTTCTCGCCTGTATCGTAAGCGTATGAATTTAATGTTTACTCTAAAGCTCTGATTATAAAATTTGCATTTCTTTTATACGGTATTGAAAATTTTAGCTATTTATAACCCAAATTTTAATAAAAAAATATCCATTTGGTGGTTTTCCCACACTTAGTGGGATTTAACACCACCCTTGTTTCCGCTTTTAATATGACTTCAGCATCCACTGTTAAACGATTAAATATTGCAAAAAATGCAAATCTACTCTATATTAATTAACCACATTTAAAAAGAGAAAACTGTACAGCAGCACAATACACTACAGCAAAAGATAAATGTGCACAGCACAGTGCATCTACCAGCAAAAAGATAAAATTGTACAGCACAGTGCATCTACAGCAAAGATAAATGTAAGCAAAGTAAAGTACAGCACAGTGCATTCTACAGCAAAAAGATAAAATGGACAGCACAGTGCATCATTACAGGCAAAAAGATAAAAATGTTTCAATATAGCACAGTGCATCTACAGCAAAAGAGTAAATGTACAGCCAGTGCATCTACAGCAAACAATAAAATGATACAGCACATGCAACGCAAAAAGAAAATGTACAGCACAGTGCATCTACAGCAAAAAGATTTAATTTACAGTCCTTAAAAAAAGGCAATCACTTCTAGAAAAAGAGAAAAATTATAGGCAGTGATCTACGCAGCAAAAAGAAAAATTTCAGCACAGATGCTTCTACAGCAAAAAATGTATGATGGACAGCCACAGTGATCTACAGCCAAGATAAACGTAAATTTTGAGATTTGTTAATGTCCTTATAATCATCCTTAGACCGAAATGAATTCTAATGGGGGGTTCACTGAAGCAGAATCAGGAATTCTCGAGTGATCACTAAATCTTATTTATCTATTTATTTAACACCGTAAAAGTATAAACAAGAAAAATTGGATTTTAATATGCCAAAATTTATGTTATATTGAAAAAAAATCTGTGTACAGGGTACCTCGGAACTTTTCCTCATTAAAATCGGGTCCGCTACGGTTTCCCAGCTTCGGACTACAAGCTTCGCTGTTCCTCAGACGTACAAGTCGTAAAATTGTTTACTGCTCCACGTCTTCGGACTCGCTTCGGTCGTCCTTAGATAGTAAATACATTCGTTTTATTCCCAATGGTCATCTATCCTGGCATTGATCTCGCTCGATGCTGCTTAACGTTTATAATCCACCAAGATAGATAGACTTGTTGTATAATAACGAAACTTAGTACACTTATTTAGAACGTCAAGGGGTACTACACTTGTACCAATTTTCAATTTAATTGTAATATTTTCCGATTTTCTTAAAAACGTATACAAATTATTCGATGAAAATTGAACTAATGCTGATAATGAGTTAAAACTTGGCACATATGTTAGTCTTATACATGGTTACATGTGTGATAAATTTCAATTGGATCGCATTGTTTTTCCGTGTTTTAAGTTTTTGCTGAGTCATTATTACGGATAATGACGTCATGAAATAAATCATTTTCCGAATAGCACAACAACAGCGGTAGACTGATTTTTGTACAAAATTTCAACTCTCTAGCATAAATACACTGGGCGCTACGATGATAACGGACACACACACACACAGACAACTTTGGGAGAACCACCCAAGAGGCCGGAGAGAAACGAATAAATCCGGTGTCATCCCGGTTTCGGATTTTTTTTGCCAACACAATACTTTTCCTATATACCTACTTAAACAAGGAAAAGTAAACATTTTATGAAAATTATTTCTTGCCGCTATTTCGACTTATAATAATTTACATTCAAAAAAAAATTAACACAAGTCAATTGAATTTTAGAATAAATAAGTTGAATAAAATAAGTAAGGATAAAAGTTTGTAAAAATGGCCGCGTCGTGGATTCCTTTTTTTCCGAAATAAATACGAGAACGTAAAACGAGTATGTTAGAGAAATGCTTAACCATAGTTAGTTTCGATTTTCGTCTTTTTTGTATTACTAAAGAACCAGGCTGCTCGCACTTTGTCTCTTTGCCAGTTATCTCTATAACAATAATTTATATTTATATCCCAAAAAAATAATAAAGAAAAAGTCCATTTTACTTTGGGATAAAAATTTAGTAGGTAATAAAGCAAAATATTACAGACCTAGTAAGATCCATTACAGACTGGAGTAAGGTGATGCCATTACAGACCTTGGTAATGTTTATTAAATTTAATGTATTGTTAACTCGGCTGGGGACTAGTTAGACCGGTAATTCTATAGTAAATTATATCTGGTCATTATAATTTCCTTAGTTTCCCTTTTGGTTTCATTATCCTTCCTCCTCATTTTCACTGACATTTTCTTTTTCCCAACTTAATAAAAGAGTCAAAATCCCTCCGTATTTATTTACTTTTTGTCTTATATATTTCTCCTCTTTTTTTGTATTATTTTGTATTAGGGGTCTAAATATATAATTTTCTTGTTTTATTTCATAGTAAATAACTTTTTTCCCTTATATATTTTAGGTTATTTAGTTTGGCAAATCCCTTTATTTGCCTCGGCGTGGAATACAGCCCGGTAGGAGGTGTCCTTGGTTCCGGAACATGTGTAAACATAATCAAACATCCCTGTATTTTCTTCTTATTTCTCATTTCTTCATATTACTTGTTTTTATTCAACATCTATTGCTTTTTCTTGTTTTCCTTTCTTTGTTTAAATTGTGCCTATTTTGCCGTGTGGCAAATAACAGAGAATAAATGTCATTATAAAGAGAAACATAATATATTTATTAAAGAATACAATATGAGGCTGCATATTTAGAAAAAGTTGCTACATACACAGCATACTGATCAATCATATACAAGACAATAATTAAACTAAATAATAAAATATAAATTTACAAGAATAGCGTATAAATCTCCGTAATTATTAAAAAATTATTAATTTGTTATTGGCTTCTTATAAAATTATATGGAATGCAAGTTTATTTCAAATGTTAAGAAATAAAATATTTACTTATAGGATGTTATTTATTAACATTCGAATTTAGCTCCTTTTCGAGCGTTCAAAATTTAAAGAATAAACTTAGGGTTTTTAAGGTTTTTGTCATTAGACATTCTGTTATCTTTTATTCATATTTAAATCATTTTATACATTTGCCTATTAGAATAGTTTCCTTATTATAACTATCCTGGTTTCCTTAACACCTGGTGGGACAATAACTATAACGGGAATATTAACACCCTGTGGACAGTGTCCCTAAGACGGAATATTAACCTGGTGGGACAAGTGTCCCTAAGACGGGAATATTAACACCCTGGTGGGACAAGTGTCCCTAAGACGGGAATATTAACACCCTGGTGGGACAAGTGTCCCTAAGACGGGAATATTAACACCCTGGTGGGACAAGTGTCCCTAAGACGGGTAATGAGATGTGACATACATCGCTAGGACGGGCATATAATCATTATTTATTTAAAATTCTTTCAGTCCATGAAGGGATCAACTTAGATATTTTAAGTATGTCGTGCGTGCTCCGCACGCACAATTTTTATATAATTGTTAGATAGCGTGTGATGTTTGACAACTTTTTTCCTCTGGGAAAATCAGTTTATCTAAACGGGAAAAAACTGGAATACACATTTAGGCTCATAAATGACGAGTAAAAATTAACCTGAAGCTGTACCAAATATTAGTTGTCTACCTGAAGCTGTACAAATATTAGGTTGTCTACCTGAAGCTGTACCAAATATAGGTTGTCTACCTGAAGCTTACCAAATATTAGGTGTCTATCCGAAACTGTACAAATATTAGGTTGTCTATCCGAAACTGTACAAATATTAGTTGTCTACCCGAACTGTACCAAATATTAGTTTCTATCCGAAACTTACCAATATATCTAGGTTTCTACCTGAAGCTGTAATAAATTTAGGTTGTCTACCCGAAACTGACCAAATGTACTTTTTATGCCTATTTCACCTATTGCACAAAAAATCTGTCTATCATAGGAAATTCTTGGAGAGGGCCTAAGCCCTCCTGGTTTGAAATACCCCCCCCTCCAAAGAATCACATTGCCTTCATACAAGTAATACGAAAATAAATTTAACTTAATGTTTTTAATTAAGTTATCAGTTTTATATATGTCTAATATATACATGTTCATTAATATGTATAGGACTGAAGTCCCCTTATGATATTTAACTAGGACCTCCTATGCTGTCTATTTTACAAAATCTTTCTATTTATTGTTTTATACTCCCTGAGAATAACTTTTCAACTCTGTGAGAAAGCCAAAGCTAAAACTTCCTAATTTTCAATTGCCTATCCATTTATTTTAGTTAAAATATATTTGGACTCTGTTGCTTTGTAGGGGAGATAATTAAGAAAATTTGATTGTGTAGAAAAAAATATTGTGTGTAGGAAAATTTTAGTATGTAGGAGAATTTGGGTATGTAGGATTAATTTGAGTATGTAGATAATTTGAGTATGTAGGAGAATTTGAGTATGCAGGAGAATTTGAGTATGTAGGAGAATTTGAATGTGTAGGAAAATTTGAGTGTCTAGTAAAATCATAATGTGTAGGAAATTTAAGTCTGTAGGAAAAATTGAGTGTGTAGGAAAATTTGAGCGTGTAGCTGCAAATAGAGGTTGTCTTACCTGAATTGCCAAATATTAGGTTGTCTACCTGAAGCTGTACCAAATATTAGGTTGTCTACCTGAAACCTGTACCTAGTTGTCTATCCGAAATACCAAATATTAGGTTGTCTACCGAAATGTACCAAATATTAGTTGTCTACCCGAAGCTGTACCAAATATAGGTTGTCTATCGAAACTGTACCAAATATTAGGTTTTCTACCTGAAGCTGTAATAAATATTAGGTTGTCTACCCGAAACTGTACCAAATGTACTTTTTATGCCTATTTCACCTATTGCACAAAAAAATCTGTCTGTCATAGGAAATTATTGGAGAGGGCCTAAGCCCTCCTGGTTTAATACCCCCCCCCCCACCAAAGAATCACATTGCCTTCATACAAGTAACGAAAATAAATTTAACTTAATGTTTTTAATTAAGTATCAGTTTATATATGTCTAATATATACATGTTCATTAATATGTATAGGACTGAAGTCCCCTTATGATATTTAACTAGGACCTCCTATGCTGTCTATTTTACAAAATCTTTCTATTTATTGTTTTATACTCCCTGAGAATAACTTTTCAACTCTGTGAGAAAGCCAAAGCTAGAAACTTCCTAATTTTTCAATTGCCTATCCATTTATTTTAGTTAAATATATTTGGACTCTGTTGCTTTGTAGGGGAAGATAATTAAGAAAATTTGATTGTGTAGAAAAATATTAGTGTGTAGGAAAATTTTAGTATGTAGGAGAATTTGGTATGTAGATAATTTGAGTATGTAGGATAATTTGAGTATGTAGGAGAATTTGAGTATGCAGGAGAATTGAGTATGTAGAGAATTGAATGTGTAGGAAAATTTGAGTGTCTAGTAAAATCATAATGTGTAGGAAATTTAAGTCTGTAGAAAAATTGAGGTGTAGGAAAATTTGAGCGTGTAGAAAAATTTGAGTCTGTAGGAAAATTTGAGTGTGTAGGAAAATAGGAAAATTTGAGTGTGTAGAAAAATTTTGTGTTTAGGTGTGTATTAAGTTGTGCTCACGGCATTTCATGTAATATATATTTGCATTTTTATTTTAATTTTACTTAAAATTACTTACAATAGTTAAAATAGCTTAAATATTAAGTATTGTTAGGGCTATAATTTTTACTTGAGAAAATACTACACTGTCTTTACTTTATCAAGTTAATAAAACTTGAAATTTCCGTCATATACATAATCTCTTATATACCAACTAACACTAAATTAAATTAAATTCATCGATTCAATATCTGTCGACGTATATTTCCAAGTAGTAATTAAATTGTATAAGTTTGCACATGCGTACAATGCTTACTCGGATGCTTAGAATGGAAACTCAAGTTACTTGGAATTGCCAAGTTTTCTCGTAAAGTAGAGCTTTTTAACGTTTTTGCAGGAGGTAGTGCGGGTAAAGTCTATCCTAGACGGGTTGTATTGTTTCACTTGCAGTATCTATACAGTATATTACAGTAGACGTCTAACTAGGGTTCTAGATGAATAGGGAAAAGCTCTTATACTTCTAAAAGGGTTATACCGGGATGAAATGCAAATGTAAACTTAGAAAAGGTCCATTAGAACAACGCTTTATATACGGCCTACAAATATCTTTCTACTCTTATAAACCTTTATAACCCTTGCCTCCCCAGCTAGGGGGTGGCTCGAGGGAGGGAGGTGGATGCTTACTGTATTTTTATAAATATAAACTAAAGTTAAAATAATAAGCAAGGAAAATTGAATAAGTTCGCCATGGCAACAGATCTGTGCTTGTGTTAGAATTATATTTTTAGCAGGAAAAGTTTTTTACTTTTATCATCTGACTGAGAAAAAAATGACTTTTATTATCATATCATTTCTTATCTTGTATCTTGATTTTTTATCTTGATATCTTTATCGTATTTATTTTTTTTTCTTATATTTTTGTATCATAACATAGCTCATTTTAGATAGATATTATGATAAACTACTAGCGGAAGGGTTATTGTGGTCTGGTACTACAAAGAGACCAGTTTTTCGTGGCGCCTTAACGCTGTGTTATGTTACCTAAGTCCTCCTTCTAAGTAGTAGTAATATAGGGGAGTGGTGGTAGCTACCAAGCAAATTGTTGGGCCCTTTTTGCCATCTCCCTAAGATAGTGTTCTACTCCTTTTAATTTCAAGTGGTATATTTCATCTAATTTAGACAGAAGAGCCGTGTGAATTTCTATGGTTCCTCTCATGCTTTTTCAAGCAATCATACATATTTTCACTGACTCTTATAGTGTATAAAAAACGAGACCAAACATCCATTCACATTAAACTACAAGGCAGACACACTATAGTATTATCATGAATCCTAAATTTGCCTATACCCAGTTTCATTTAGGGTAAGGGATCTTTTACGAGTACCTGACAACGCACAGGCTCGAGACCACAGGTTTTACGTCCCTCCTTCTGAAGGACACGGTATGCAGATTTTTCATCCTTCTCATAGAAATCCCAGAGGCCCGTGCTGGGATTGATGCGATGCTCACATTTGTGAGCATTTCTTATCAACAAATACCTTCACATCATATAACTTGACAATATATCAGGCTTTATTAATAAAAAACTGAGCAGTGGAATAAACACAGCTAACCAATAACAACACCGAAACCTCTCCACAAAACCTTTATTAAAACCAGAGCCGGTTTTCGACTTCACGATCATCATCGGTGCCGGAGTGTCAAAGAAGGAGAATCTGACTTTTTAGGCAGAGTCATATAGCGGACTATGACTCTATATGACTCTGCCTAAAAAGTCAGACTAGGATTCTCCTTCTTCGACACTTTGGCACTGATGATGATCGTGAGGTCGGAAACCGGCTCTAGTTTTAATAAAGGTTTTGTAAAGAGATTTAGGTGTTGTTATTGGTTATATCAGATTTAATTTTAATCGCGTTGTAATTCCCGATTACCCAACCGCGTTAAAATATTAAATGCGCATGTCCATACAATCTTTAACTGAATCCTTACTGCGTTCCTTCTATCCAACTTTTTACTGTCCTTTAAACTTCTATTCCACGTATTAAGTTTACTTTAAAAAAACATAATTTATCTTTTAAAAGAAATCGAAAGCTCAGGTGTTTTATAAACTAAATGAAAATATAGATATTCTTTAAAGGAAAAGGAATGGAAACTTTTTATGTTCTTTTTCTTTTTATAATCTTTTTGATCCATTTAAACATTTATTATGGTCATATTTTTACTTCAAAATTAGACTTCTTTGTTTTCCTCTTACTTTTATGATTATTTTTTATGGTGAAACTTTTGAATTAATAAGTTCATAATGGTGCTTTATGAGTCGATTTTCAAAGTACCCTGTATTTCATAATGGATAAGTTTGTATTTAAAAAATTTTTAAATTATTTCCTTTGTTTGATAGGACTTTGGTAGAGTTTCGGAGGTTTGTATGAAGATCGCTCTTTTATAGTAGTTGCGTTTCATGTTCCAAAACGAGATTTCAACTTTTTACTACGGCTTATCTAATAAGCGTCAATGTTCAGGAAGTCAATTTTATCTACTCCTTGCGTGGTAAGTTGATTGTCTCGTTAACTCGCATTGTAAATGCTATTTACCTCTCTAGAGAGTGTTAGTAGCAGTATGTAACGTTGGCAGACAAAACTAAGATTATTATTTACATTATAAAAGAGTAAATTTCTTGGACTCGTACAATTAAGTCTTCCTAAACTTTAATTATATTATATTATTTACATTTGGTTAAATAGGAACTAAAAACTGGGATGTTGCGATGCTTTGGTCTGATTAACCGCCCCGCTTCTCATGCCACTCCACCTCCACCTTAAACTACTCTATTTTTAATTATGTTTATCATATTAAGAATTAAAAATAATATTTTTTTAATGACTATTAGTCAATTTTTAGAATAATTTTATTCTAAAATTATTTATTCTAATATTTATAATATTAGAATAATATTTTAATATTATAAAATTATAATAATAATATTTTATTCCAAATAATAATTTAAAATAAGAATACTAATATTTATAATTTTTATTTTTATGCATTTACTTGATATTTCGTAAAATAACAAAAGTGATTTAGCTAAGAGAGCAAATTATAAAATTTACCAAAGAATACAATAAGCATAGAATGTCGGAAGGTATAAAAGAGCGTTAGACATGATAGAAGTGAACTCAGTGCTGGCCTCTAGCGGCAGCTCTGAAACTAACCTCTCTTACCATAATATTCTTCTCACATTTTTAAGTTATTATCATAAAATCAACTCGTTCTGTATGACTAGTTTTAGTTGAGGGCCTAGAAGAGACTAGATTTCATTAAATTAAATAAACTAATTCTCATTTAGTATTATGGAGACACAAACAAGTATTAATAATCTTGAGTAATATTAAAAATGTACGCAATAAATAAAAATTACGTATTATAAAAATGGATTATAACTGTTGCGCTGCCATAAACCTTTATTTTTGGTCGGTTTAAAGTTGGGCTTAACCGTACTTATCAAGGTAAAGTACTTACGAGGAATAACATTTTATGTTCAGCTGCAGTTACTTTTTCATTATTCTTTGAATAAAATAAAGATATAAAGGACAGTTGAAAGAAAAAGTTAAGTAGAAAAAGTTTTATTTTGTACGAGAATGTTTTCCAGTGGAAGGCGAGTCCCGTGTTGTAGATATCGTAATACAATGGTTTTCATAATATTGTTCTAAGGGTTAGTTACCTTTAATAATAGCATAACATAAAGGGGCTCAATGTGTAACCCCCCCCCTCTCCGCTCTTTAAATGGGCCTTAAAAACCATTTCTATCCTTTAGCAAAACAACAGAAACAACAACTTCAACAATACAACGGACCTCATCAGTGGAAAAAAGAGTTTTTTCGGAGGAGAAAATCTCCCCCCCCCCGAAAATTATTTGAAGAGATAACTAGGTAAAACAAAAGAAAAAAAAATGTTGTAAAAAAAGTTGTTTAGATTTTTAGAGGGGAATGGTGTTCTAATCAAAGTTTTTAATATCGCCCAACTTTTATTTTAGTGTGCTTAAGAGTCTGTTTTAAGAACTTGTATTAATTTAACAAGAATGTAAAAAATTTTTATCTTAGAAACATTTTTTAAATAGAAATTTTGTGACAGTTTAGGTGGGTAAAATGTCTAATCTTAATTTAAGTTTATGAATAAACCAAGTTAAAACATAGTTCGAATTCCATGCTGTAAAACGCGAGCTTTAATATAAGCTACAGAGCTGCTTGTCAAACAACGCTACTGATGGAATTATTTGAGAGGCGACAATACGATTTTGTTATATGCCAACGACAGTTCGGTAATGTCGTTGGCATATAACATAATAACATAAATCAATACTCATTTATTCATCAAATATTTTCTTTATTATCTTTATTTAAACTAACCCCCCCCCAAAAAAAAAAAAAAAACGCATGTATCAAATATAAAAAAATTTATAAAGCCAATTAGACTCCCTCCTGCAGCACAGATCTCCTGATCTAAGCAGGAGGTATCTTTTGTATATTATTTTTGAAATGTATACCTACTTATTTATATATTAATAAAGAATTGTAAAAAAAAAAAAAAAAAAAAAAAAATGTTACATGCTAAGCCACAATACGATGCAGTCGGTGTTATTATTTTCCTGCCGCAATTACGATGTTGTTATTTGTCAGGGACAATTCGATGATGTTATATGCTAGGCGAAAATACGATTCGGTTGTATGCTAGGCGACAATACGATGCAGTTATTTTCCAGACGACAATACGATTCTGTTGTATGCTAGGGGAAAATATGATGCAATTTTTTCTAGGCGACAATACGATCTAGGCGACAATACTGTTGTATGCTAGGCGACAATACGATTCTGTTTGTATGCTAGGCGACAATACGATCTGTTGTATGCTAGGCGCGATTGTTGTATGCTAGGCGACAATACGATTCTGTTGTATGCTAGGCGACAATACGATTCGGTTGTATGCTAGGCGACAATACGATGCAGTTATTTTCCAGACGACAATACGATTCTGTTGCATGCTAGGCGAAAATACGATGCAATTATTTTCTAGCGACAATACGATTCGGTTGTATGCTAGGCGACACGATCGGTTGTGTGCTAGGCGACAATACGATTCGGTTGTATGCTAGGCGACAATACGATTCGGTTGTATGCTAGGCGACAATACGATTCGGTTGTATGCTAGGCGACAATACGATTCGGTTGATGCTAGGCGACAATACGATTCGGTTGTATGCTAGGCGTATGCTAGGCGACAATACGATTCTGTTGTATGCTAGGCGACAATACGATTTGGTTGTATGCTAGGTGACAATACGATTCTGTTGTATGCTAGGCGACAATACGATTCGGTTGTATGCTAAGCGACATTACGAAGCAGTTATTTCACAGGATACACTACAATACTGTTAGCTTTAGGTTGTTGGTCAAGTTTGTATTTTAATTCGTCAACACACCGTAGGGTTTAGTAAGCGAAGTTAAGTAACTATATAATTTATATTATTTGATACTACTGAGTTTTGCAAAACATGAATAGTTGACACAATATAATTGTGCGAGAGACACCTAGGAAATGTAACAAGCAAAAACTATATAATTTTTTAAAATATAGTTTGCTTTCAAAGTAAATTAGTTTAAACTACAATTTAATTTATGACTACTGATCTTCTTAAATATATTTTTAAGATTGAATATTCTTAATATCTTTAAAATACAATGGTGTTATACTAAATGAAAATAGTATTCTACTATAGTGTAGAAGTTAGTGAAAAGTTCTGAATAGAGTCTGAACAAGAGGTTCCCCTCAGCCTCTTACTCCTCCTATACTGTCTAATTAAATTTTAACTCGACTTTTTAGAGCTTTATTTAATATTTTACCGGTCATTAATGCTAGATTTAATCTTATCTCAACTATTTACTCTTTATCCTTTTGCGTGGGCACCTTCCTATTGAACAAAACATAAATACCTTTGGAATAGTTAAATTATTTTATTTAGCTCTCAAAGCTTAGTTGAAGCTAAATAGAAAAAGAGGAAAAAGGAGCAATTTGTAGGATAATGGGAGCTCAGAGATATTTATGACTTTAAACCGATTCCTTAGGGGTTTCAGCGCTCTCAAGAAAAACCTATGAAAAATTGTATGAATTCCATGCCGAACGTCCTGCGAAGAAAATCTCCTTAATGATGCTATTAATTAGAAGGTTTAATCGAGTCGGGGAAATCACGCCGTAGGCTTTCCCTCCGACCCTTTGTTCAAAGAAAGGGAATTTATATTTGTTTTAAATCCTTTAGAGATTTCCTGATTTATATCGGATTGATCTGTGTTTAATTATTGAACATAAGAGTTGTGTTCATTTATGAATGAGACTTTGATTAGAGCAAGCTAAGCAGGAGGATTACTTTGTGTATATTTAATCCAGTTCTTCTGGATTCCTTTATAATTCTAACTGATGAATTTAAGAACATGAATAGATTGTGTTGAATTCCAATGGATAGTGTTGTTATGGAGAAAATGTCAGGACTATCTATTCGAAATTATGATATTAATTTATTTATTTGTATTATTTATCTATTTACTTATCACTTAATATAATAATACATATTACTTACTGGTCCACATCAGCCGAAGCTGTGGTTTTGGCTTTGCTATTATTTGGCAAATTAAGTTGGTAAACACCAGTTATATTTCATGTTGTTCAAGTTATACTTGAACGTGATAAAGGCAGTAAAATAAGGCTCAGGCAGTAATATATATATATATATATATATATATATATATATATATATATATATATATATATATATAATATATATATATATATATATATATAATATATATATATAACAATTAAAATAACTTACAGATGGTTAAAAATATAGAAGGAAAGGATGTACTCGAGCTTTCGCCGTGCGGCTTCGTCAGGAGTGTAGCACGTACTGGAGTTGAAAAGGGTTGATGTGCGTTCCAAAAGTAGTGAGACTGCAGCGCGGTGTGGTGGTAAAACTATAGTTTTACCACCACACCGCGCTGCAGTCTCACTACTTAATCTTATGATTTGTTTTTCTATTTCTTATTGTTTTTTATATAATATATATATATATATGTGTGTGTGTGTGTGTGTGTGTGTGTGTGTGTGTGTGTGTGTGTGTGTGTGTGTGTGTGTGTGTGTGGTGTGTGTGTGTGTGTGTGTGTGTGTGTGTGTGTGTGTGTGTGTGTGTGTGTGTGTGTGTGTGTGTGTGTGTGTGTGTGTGTGTGGTGTGTGTGTGGTGTGTGTGTGTGTGTGTGTGTGTGTGTGTGTGTGTGTGTGTGTTGTGTGTGTGTGTGTGTGTGTGTGTATATATATATATATATATATATATAAATATGGTATGTATATATGTACGAGATTTTTGTTTCTAAACATTTCTATGGGACGATAAATTTTATTGATTTGGCTGGTTTTATTGATTGGCAAATATATAATATAATGTTAGCAAATCACATTTTTTGGCCAATAAATTTGCCAACGTGGGTTTTTAGGGTTAGTGATCTTCTACGAGTACCTGGCTTCGCGCAGGTACTCATGTTAAACCTCCGGTCTAAAGTCTCTCTGGAAGGTGGCACATGTAAAGATTTCCGTCCCTCATATAAAAATCCTAGAGGCCCGACTGGGGTTGAACCCAGACCATTTGGGTGGCAGGCAATCATGCTAACCGTTAAACCACTGAAACTTCCAGTCACAATAAGTAGAAAGTTGCAATCTAAATGAAATCAATAGATCTCTTCAAAATGTATGTGTAAATTGATGTATGCTGTGAGTTAAAATGATATGTAACTGTTGTATAATATATGACTTTATTAAAGAGAAAACACCTTTATAAAATCTGATAAATAGTTTAGTTCTCATTAACACGTGGTTGTCTGTTTAACAAGACTAAACGTAAAAACTGTCTGGGGGGGGGGGGTGTAAAAAAAACTTTCAGGTTTAGATATTTAACAGGGAAACTATGTTAGCAGAGTTCGGAGAGGCTTGCGGTAAGAGGGGGGGGGGGGGTGTTAGTTCCCCTCCTTGCTCTTATACATAGGAAATCTTATGATTTATGAATATAAAACCTCAGATACAGGAGGCATGGGAGGGGGTGTAAAATATACTTGAATATTAACAAACTTACCTCCCTTCTCCTCCTATTCCCCTCAATAACCCCCTCTTACCCTCTCCCGTTCCTTTCCATACCCCTCCCATTCCCAGCCCCCTCTCTCTTCCTTCTTAAACAATATTCACAATAAAGTATGGCATTATTATGCTGATATATGATCAAGTTCAAACCCTTACATATTGCAGATTTTTAAACCTTAATGTGAAAAATCAATTTTAATTTTCTCTCCGTGCTTCCTTTGAGTTTTCCACTACCCAATTATATTTTGAAAACAACTTCTCTAATGCAATGGCTTCACTTAAAAATCTCATTTCAATTTTTTAACGGCACATATTTTATATAGCTTATAGGTTTATGAAAATTATGGAGTATGAGTCAGTAAGTTGTATGACTCATCAAATTTATGTGTTGAGCATTTAAATTCAAATTCAAATCATTTTTATTTTTTTGAAAATACAGAAAGTATAAAAATATACAAAACAATAAAACAAACAACAATAAAATAAAACATAATTAAAAATAAAACAAAAAATAAGGTCTCAACTTACATATTTGTAGATCTTCCGTTGAGTCATAATTAATTAAAGATAATTAATTAAATAAAGATTAAACTGGGAAGTTTAATCAAAATATTTAATAAAATATGTAACGGCAAAGAGGTAAAACAACTATTTGCTAACATTTGAATTATAGATACTTTTTGCTGCTTTATTTATGCATTTATTTATTTTGATAAATAAGGAAGATTTTTTCCTATGACAAGTATTAAAGATTGCACAAACAGATATTTTAAAAGTGTACAACATTTCTTTGAAAAATTAAATAATCAATTATGTTATCCTTTATAAACTCCTCTCTCTTAATAAACTTTTTTTCTTAATTAGTGTTTAGTAAATGTATTAAAAATAAACATAAAATAAAAAATATAACTGACCATAAAAATTGAAATCAAAGGAATTTAATAAAAGTAAAGTTTAAAATTTGCAGTTAAAAAATTGAGCATCCATGCAAAGTTTCAAGCAGGGGCTCAAATCAATAACTTGTGACAAACCTTCACACTTACAATAATATCTAAAAGTTTAATGTTTTAATTATTGCCCCGTTATGTTCATGTAATATGGCGAATACTAATGATGTTGCCAAGAATATGGTGATGTCAAACAAAATCATGTTCGGGGGTACAACATATTGAGTCAATGTTAACAGACTCGAGAAAGGCATGATTTTGAAAATAACGTGTTAAGAAAAGTTTGATAGACTCGAGAATGTTACAATTGTAAGAATAACTTGTAGAGAAAAGTTTGATAGACTCAAAAAAGTCTTATTTGGGAGAATAGCGTAGAGAAGAAAGTTTGATAGACTCGAGGAAGTCATGTTTGTTAGAATTACGTGTAGATTGTAATTGACTCAAGAATTACTTTTTAGTTGAGGTAAGGAAAGTTTGATTGGAGAATGTCTTGTTTGCAAGAATGTCGTGTAGAGTAAAGTTTGATAAACTCCAGAACGTCTTGTGTGGGAGAATAACGTGTAGAGAAAAGTTTGATAGACTAGGAAAAGGTTGATATAATAAGGACAGGTAGAACCATCAGTTTCCTTCCACCTGTCACTTACCGAGTCTTTCCAAAGGAAAATCAAGAAAAGATGAATGGACATTACCAAGAAGGAAAAGGCAAACAAGACAAAATCTTAACATAGACAAATGGATCAAGAAAATAAGGGAAAGCCGTATTTTCTCCGACCCAACAATGCAGTAGTTTCCCTTCAGCCAGACCTAATAAATGAAATAGACAAATGGTATCAAATTATCTATTATAAGAAACTTTTTCTACCATATACAATAAGCAAATCAACTGTTCTTTTAGAAAATTCTTATTTTTTTGAAAAAGGAAAACTACCGTATTATGAAAGATATATCACTAGATATTAACTGCATGGAACTGATTTCCATGACAGAATTACTTTCATATATTTTGAAGAGTTTTCCTATACAGATTCTGCCAAGAGTTTTATTAAGTTACTGATAGACAGACAGCGATATGATTCGAATTCTAAGAATATTAGTGCACAGTCAGGTACGATATAGAAGCATACAGCGTTAGGATATTACTTGATATGCGGTATATCCTAACTCTAGCAACAGTTGACTTTTTGATATTGACTCAATATCAAAAATCACCTTTCAAGAAAATTCTTCAAAGTCGAGCATTCTACATTTCAAGGTTATTTTTAAGGTAAAGTTACTACCTTTCAAGGCTATTCTGAGAGTCTGGACTTGCCATGAAAAACACAAGATTAGTTTTTCCTTTAGTATTTTCCTCCTTGGTCAACTTGGTCACGATTACATCCCTGTGTCTATCTACTCAGTTCTTAAAGTAACTTTTCTTCAAACTTAGTTACAGTCCATTTTCTTGATATTTGTCTTTTTTTACTCTTTTCCCCCCAAAAAATTAGTTTAACCTCACTTTTAAAGTTATACTTAAATGACTTGTGTTAAACATTTTTTTTCAGAAAGTTGTAATTAAGTCAACAATTTTCTTTCTACTCCTTTAAGCCCTTTTTCTGGAGAGAGAATATTTCCTGAGTGGAGGAGGTGGGGGTATTAACAACTTCCTTAAGTTTAGTTTTAAAATAAAGTTAGTTAAAGCCAAAGTAGAGGGGAGGGGGAACAAAAACTCGAGATTATCTCCCCCCCTGAGATTCTTTTAAAGCTTTTGGCACAAAAAATAATCTTCAGTTATTAAGATTATTCCTTAAAAATTTTCTTTTTGGCTAACCATTTCTATTTAGGAAGGAAACCGTTTTCAGTTTACAAGTTTCTATTTTTTAGTTGTGCTTCTGTTGAATAATGAAGAATAGTGGCTGTTTTCACGAACTCAATACTTAATTCACTACTTCTAATCTCTAGTGTGAACAGAATTGAGTCCATTGCTGTTTGGTAATGTTCTACATTGCTCTTGCAATTTTTTTTTTTAGAAAAATCGAACGATAGCACCTTTTACAGAGTGCTTAATGCTCGCAGCACTTTTGGGGCAATTCTGATTCAAAATGCGGTTTTAGTTTGGGGGAAAAGACACTTTTTGTATTTGTAAAATGAAAATGTGACATTTTACGAACCATTTTTATCTGATCTAATTTCTTAAATCTATCTTTGATATCTGATCTAATTTCTTAAATCTGTCTTTGATATCTGATCTAATTTCTTAAATCTATCTTTGATATCTGATCTAATTTCTTAAATCTGTCTTTGATATCTGATCTAATTTCTTAAATCTGTCTTTGAGACTTATTTATCACTCCTTTTTTTATTCAACGGCTAGGTTCTGACGATGGCCTCTTATTAGTTAAAAGTGCATTGCCAGGAAAAAAATATAGTTTTTTCTTTCATTAATACTTTTTAGCGTGGCTGTTAGGTGGTCGAAACAGTTTCTTTAAATAGAAAATATACTATTATTTTATTAATCACTTTAATTAGTACAAAGACAAGATAACACCCGAGATCGTTCCTGTTGAGATATACCTGATGAGAGGAAGGTCCCAGTGCTACAATAGTTGGCACATGAGGCTGCTGACCAGACTGTCCGTTTTCGATCCTGGTCAAGGCCTTAAAAATATTGATAGATATCCTCAAATGATTTTCATGGAGGAGAGTTTCGTTAATCGTTGAGTTTCGAGTCCGTGTGCCATAACCCTAAATGATCCTAGTATCATTTTTAACCCTAATTGAAGGTTTGTTAAATAATATAAATTTTTATTCTTTTCACCTTCCAAACTTAGGATCATTGAGACTTATAGGGAGGCACGTGTAGTTTCAAGCTAAAGCTATAGAAACATTCTGTTTGTGTCTAAGTTTATTTGTTTTCAATCAGACACATAAGGTCTGAAATTAGACTTTTAAAGCCCAAATGCCTTTATAGGATACAACCTCCTCCTTATTAGTATCTGTAGAATAGAATATAGAATAGAATAGAAAAATGTATATTTTGCAAACATATAAATACAATTGTTTATACATTACATTTTAGGCATGGTTATGAACCGTCAGCCGGAGTTGCACATGCATTAGTTTTTTAACATTATTCTACATTAGTTATAATAAACATATATATAAATTTTTATTTTGTTTTATCTTATTTTTATAATTTAATGTGTTGTTAATTATTGTTTGTATTAAATTATTATTATTATTATTATTATAAATTATTATTTTTTTTTATTTATTTTTTTATTAGTATCTGTATTGTTTTCCCTGTTTCTTTGTAAGCCTCTTAAACAGCGTTTTTTGTAAAGATCAAAATTTGTGAATAAAAAAAGACGATTTTTTTTACAGTCGTCGTACGTGTGACCAAAATACAGCTACGGTTATCTTCCTGCAATCTTCCGGTTATGCTAAACCTTCATGCGTATGTGTATTGTTAAATAACTGACCTTGTCGTCATCTAAATGAATTCGTAATATTTACCTTAAGATTTTTACAATCGGCTTTCCAGTTGATGAAGTCTCTACTTTCATTTCGTTGTCTATGTGAATAATTTTCTTGACTGCTACTTTCACAAAATGAAAGTAACAGTTTTTATGTTGTTCTCGCTCATTTTAGTTGTTCTGTTAAATTTATTAAAATTTTTATATATTATTATTTGTACGCACTGATGTGATAAATTTGTATAAGTTTGTGTGTGTAACTTCTACATACTATTAAAGTCGAAACTGGAAAATTGGTGTGAATTGATCATTTTGTATAAACTCAATGATTTTTAATTTCTTTAACTGTTGATTTTAGAAATATTGGCGGAATTTTCAATTTTCCGTCGGTTTAAATTTATTCGTTGTGTCCAACCTTAAAATATTTATGCACATTTGCTAAAATCAGTTTCACGACTAAATTAAGAAATCCATATATTTTTTATCTATGTCGGTCTAATGTAACGAATTGTTTTATTAATTGTTAAGTCTGACCAAACGGAATCGACCCAGCAAAAATAATTTTAAGACATTAAAGTAAAAGTCGTTATTTTTATCCTTTTTTTGTTAACCAAACATGGTCTCAAAGGAATATTATTCTGTGCGTTATTATTATGCGAATATTATTATATGCGTTTAAATAGCGTAATACACACACATATGCATATGTAATATATATATATATATATATATATAATATATATATATATATATATATATATATATATAATATATATATATATGTATATATATATATATATATATATAATATATATAATATATATATATATATATGTAAAATTGGACTTTTAAACAATTTAATAAACGATGATTTGTTTATTTTTTCTCATAACAATTTATCAAGGCCAGCTATATTTATCTAATTTTATAGCATTGAATTTGCTTATTAGGTTAAAATAGCTTGTGTTTATAGGTTTTCTGATTATTCTTCGTTTCATACTCTTTCCCACTATGTTCTTCTTAGAAATAAAAGAAAGAAGCATTGTACAGTTTATCCCACCGCAGTTTTTCCTCTAAAACTTGTTATTAAGTTTACTAATAAGCTCTCCAAGTTAACTATCTCTCTAAGTATTTTTTGTGCTGTAAAGTTTTAAGCACACGGAGCACTAAGTAGGAGCTTCACTCCCTATTATCTCGTATCATTGTTTTTCCCCTAAACAATTCTTCAAGTGCTACTTTCTGTACTAAGTTTCATTTTCTTTGTTTTTTCCTCCAGTTTGTTTTAATCCGCTATAATTAGTTTTTATTAGAGCGTTTTTTCTCCTAAAATGTGTTAACAAGAACACTGTATTTTTGCTTTACCTTTTTTTATATATTTTCCCCAGAAAAAAATGTATTTTTATCTTACTTTTTAAGCTAAATTTATTTATATTGTTTTTATTTAAACATTTGCATACTATTTAAATTCCTTTTTTAAGATACTCCAATGTATTCTCCTACTCTATGTCCTTGAGGTATAGTTAGGAACCAATGACTTGGGACCAAACGGTTCACTTTATATATTTATAAAGCAATGAAGTATTTTTAAAATTAAATATTAATAAATAAATATGTTATGAACTGAGCATATAACATTTTATTAAATAGTTATTTCGCTGCAGTTTTTAAGCTATTTCATTTATAATTTAGGAATATCTTGTGCTTTGCTCTAAGCGTATATATGAGTCGCTATTTTATAATAAAAATTTTATGGTTAAATGCCAAAAAATAAAAAGAAAATATAATTCATATTTATATTTTTTTCGTAAAAACATTGGCGCCTTTAGTTTTTTTTAAACGTTTTTTTTGGTTCTTAAAAATCTCTGTTCTGAGGAGGTCACGAGGAGCTTTATATGTTACGCTCAATTTTTTTTTGTATTTTTTCGTAGATGAATAAAAAATTGTTTTTATGGTTTTTTTGGGGGAAGGAATATGAGGATGGAAAACAAGAAAAGCATATTTTACTCCATGAAAAACCGCAGAGAAAAAAATGAACCATTTTCTGGTATTTCGTCTTGGAAAAGTTTGCCCTCATCTGTGTGTATTATAGTCTTTTACGTCTGAGGCCATTAATGTCGCTCCCAGTGAGTGTGTTGGCAAGACTGCAAGTGGAGAGATGTTTGTCCAAAAGCCAAGTTTTCCCGAGCTTTCCTTTCATATTGTATTTCTTTATTATTTCCATGAAAGGGTCAAAGGATTGGGTTTTTCCTTTTTATTAATATTTTTTTGTTACTTGTATTCTCATTTAGTTTTACTTGCTTAGCAACTTATGATAAATATATTTAGACTATTTATTACTTCATAATGTATTTTTTTCTAACCTCTAAGATGTTCTATGTATTCATCGTTTGCTGTAAGCATTAATTGATTACGTTTTTTTCAGAACCATTTAACTACTCTCTCTCTCTCTCTCTCTCTGAAACACGATTTAGCGTATCAGGTATTTCTTTAATTTTCAGTGAAAGAAAGTTTAAGTAAACGTTATAAACGGTTTAACAGAAATAAATAAAAGTGTCACATCTAAAGATCTTCTACAAAGGCTACTTTCGTGTTGATATACGATATTGCCTACAACTTCTCAAGTCACCTTCAATCATATATATATAATATATATATATATATATATATATAATATATATAATATATATATATATATATATATATATATATATATATATATCAATTTGCTTTTTGTTGTCATGTTTATTTTAAAAACCTGCGAAGAAATTATAAAGATTAACAGGTTTTTGGGTTTAGGGATACAATTGAGTTCGGTAGATGCAGCAACTCCTGAGCAACCATTGCAGGAAACGCCCAAGACCTTTAAACACCTGTCTTGGATCTCTAGGCTGCTTTAAATCTGGCAATCATCCTAATATCTGTTCCCTTACTAAAAACCATTTTGGAAATATGTACTAATGATTGACAAGTAAGGCTTGTGGCGTTTTTGTTGGAAAGACAAACAACTGAACTATGGATGTCCGTCCAATGATAGTCGGCTGCTTATTTTTTTTGCCGTCGCAGTTAATTAATTTGTACCAGCAAATGTTTGTCTATATGGAACAGATTTTTTGGAAGATATTGCTAAGCACTAGATTTACCTTAACAAGGACATAGGGTTGGAGATACCCAACGAGTGGACATTTCTTCAATCTATACTTGAATCCATTGTGCTTTTCTTTGTGTAGAATTGTTTTTATCTGACAATTTGGCTGGGCGTAATTATAAATTTTGAGTAATATGAATACTCAAATTGTTTGCTCAAATAACTCTTAGTGCTGAGTCATCATTTCTTTCAATTAGGAAGTCACGTATAGTCTGTGGACAAATCATCTTCTGGCACAAATGGATAAAGCGTCGTGCTGGCGTATTTGAAGTATAATTAGGAATCCAAATCCTAATCCGATCGCATTATTTTTCCGCATTTAAAATTGTTTTCTGAGTCATTATTGTGGATTAATGACGTTATAACATTTTTTTCCAAATAGCTCAACTACAGTGGAAACAGATAATTCCGGGTTTCATCCCGGTTTTAGATATTTTGCAAACACAATACTTTTCCTATATACCTACAGTATAAATAAGGGAAAGTAATAACAGTTGTGATCATAAAGTGGATATTTGAATACATTTTACATTTTTGGTTGATGCATATATTAAATATAAATGATATAATAATTATATAAGTGTAGAGGTATATTTGTATACTATGTAATAGTTTAAAGTACAATATATGTAGTAAATAATTTATAAATAAATGATATAATAATTGTTACATTGTTGCTTCCATGTTTCTTATAAATTAATTTATACTTGTTCCTCACCCACCTATAAAACACGATATATTTGTATCTTATGCATTTATTTTGTATCTTTCTTCAATTTCAAGACTATAAAATAAAACAAATTTTGTTTTTTAGCTACAACTTGAACATTTTTTAACTTTCTTCAATATTTCTATTTCATTTCTTTTTATTATTTCTTCCACTTGAAACATATTGATGTTTATTTGTTTTTAAATCAACAGTTTTGTTAAAATAGTCTTTTCTTTAATATATTTACTATTTTTTTTATATTTTTCTTATTTCATAAATTTAACTTATTCTATTAGGTTAGTATATTTTTATTTATTTCTTCGCTTCTGTCCGTAAACATTTCATATTATATTTGTATATATTTTTGTTCTTTGCCCAAATTGAAAGTATTTTTGTTTCAATAACAATATGATTTTATGAGAAAAATATTTAAAATAAATTACTGCGAAAAATTGTATTACTTGTTTAATTTTATTTAGTTTTCAAATGATGCAAAAGTAGCATATCGAAACTGTATGTAGAACATTGTTCTCTTATTAACTTTTGGTAATAAAAATAAAAAAATAAAAGTTTTTATTTTATTTCCAGTCTCTTCGATTGTTCTTTCTTGTTCGATAAACGCCATTTTTATCAAAAGAGAGTGTTTCCTTTCTTTTTAAACGCGATTAGATTCCAATGGGAGGGAGGCTAGTGGATTGGATTGGAATTGAAGTGTAGTTATCAAGTTCTTTTTTCTCAGTTCTATTTTTATTGTTTTTAGATATAAAAGGTAGGCGGTATGTTAAAGAGATGCTGAGAAGAATATTGTGTGAATACCTTACCTAGCTTCTACAACCGTATTATTCCGATTGATATCTGCTTGTTTCAAATTCAAATTGCTTTTAAACATTTTAAGCTTTTTAATTTATCTAATTTGTATTTTTGAAAGTAATTGAAAATTGGTTCCGTCTACTTTAATAAATGTGTCGACTGTCTTAGAATATGATAAGCCAAACTAAGAATTTAACTTGACTAAAGCTAAGCCTAAATGAATAATATGACTGAATTGTTAATTAGCGAGCTTATTAGTTAGGTTTTTAGAAAAGTATTAATTAATTTAACTTTTTAAAACCCTATACTGTTATGCATTGTCAATTTACGTCAGACATATGACAACATTTAGTTGAATTTTAATTTTAAAAAAATTAATTATTGTTAAATTTTAATTTTTTGGTCGCTGAGTTGCTATTTTCTTATTAAAATGTGTAACAAACTTAATGACTATTCAAAGAGTTAATCGCAGGATTAACTCTTTACTATAATACGGGCCTTCGGCCGTAGCCTCCCAGTGACCGCTTCGCGGCCACATTGTTGTTGTTTTGTATTATGTATGGTTTCACTATCGTTTCTTGTTACATGGCATTTTGCCACGTATTTAGCGAATTTTCACAGCCTCGCTTCACAGGCCCGCTTCGCGGGCCTGAGAGGCTTTCTCACAAATTTGATTTTATTAATCCTCTATTATTAATAGTAAGCAATAATAGTCAGCAACAATAACTGGTCGCATTCGTTTTAGAATGACTTCGACCATATAAAGACTTCTTCGAGGTTCTTCTTCTTTACAGGCCTGCTTAGCTCGGCGTGGTTCAGTAGAAGCCATTTTTGCCCTGTCTCTCTGGGACAGTAGGCTTACCATGATGGAGCAAGAGGTAGTGGCCTCTCTTTTATACTATATCCCCACCCTCTAACACTACTGAACCCAACAGATATCGTATGAGTCTTTGACCTAGACGTATACATATATACAAGATTATATATATATGTATACCGATTGCGCCATTTGTGATGATTCGATTGAGCTGAAATTGGTCTTACTCGATTCAGCTAGCCGTCTACCTAAATACTAAATACCTTGTTTTAAAGCCATTTCAAGTTTCAAAAATTTTTTTTTTCATGACGTCATAACTTTGGTTGATGACGTCATAATGTTTTTATAAACAATAGGCCTTGTAACCTCCTCAACATCTCGCGATTTGCAAAGTTTCGTTTCAATTTGAGAACGCCTTCGAGAGTTGTCGTTCGCCATACGAAAGGGTAGAAACTCTTACATACATACATACATATATATATATATATATATATATATATATATATATATATAATATATATATATATATATATACATATGTAAACTTTTTTCGGACATATAATTTTGTAATCAGGAAGCCAATAGGAACCGATTCCACTCACTCCCACCCTCAACTTCCGTCATCCGAACAACCTCATAACCGTCATTTTCATAATGAAAATTCCCTAAAATTAACTAGGATTTATTTTTACTTTAAAATTACTTACCAGCATAGAATCAAAATGAAATGTAGTTGGAAAGAATGTAATATTAGCACTGCAACGAACAATACAAAATCGTAAACAGAGTTTTTCTTTTTAAACAAATCTGCAAGTTGAAATTCGATGTAATAAAAAGTATTACAGCAAACGATTCATAATTCATAATTTTACTTTTCCTTATTTATACCGTAGCTATATAGGAAAAATATTGTGTTTTCATAAAATCTGAAACCGGGATGTAACCGGAATTATCCGTTTCAGATGTTTGAAGGTCCTACTGATTGTTTTCTCAAAGTTGTCTGTCTGTATGTGTGTCTGTTATTATCGTAGCGCCCAGTGTATTATTGCTAGAGAATTGAAACTTGGTAGAAAAATCAATCTACCGCTGTAGTTATACTATTTAGAATATATTATTATATAAATATATATTTAGAAAAAAATATCATTCCAACCGGGATTGTTGTTAAGCACGGAAACACGCATTCAAAGGAAATTCGCCCGACATGCGGACCACATTAAAGCTAAAAGATTAAATTAGCTAAAAGAAAAATCAATAAATATAACTTCATTATCTTTTTTAAGTAAGCATTGTTTAATTCTTATAAGAGAAGTATGGAAGAGTGAAGTTTGTACTTTATCTTGAAATAAACAACTTTTTTTAATCGCTTCTAATTGACTAATCATCTATCCAACTTTATAACAAATAGTTACATTTGATAATTTTTTGGAGAAGTAAAATTGATAGTAACTCTTTTTTCATTTTTTCTGTATTTTTGAAGGAATAAAAGTTAGAGGAGTATTGAATAGGGATAGAGGAAGCCATTTTCACAGGAAAAGGAAGAGTGGGGAGTAGGAAGGGGAGGGGGTAAGAAGGGAGAGGAGGTTAGTTTTGTTAGAATTCGACACTGGGTTATCTACTGTTTGGGTTTTAGATACAGAGGGTTGTCTAAAAGTTAAACATTGGATCGGTTCCAGAATACTCCTTTTTTTCTACTCTTTTACTGATCTCCCCCTCTATTTAGGAAAGGGAGGATTTTATTTCCTTAGTTCTTACTCATTTATAGCGCTTTAGTCTTTCTGGTCCACAACCTCCCCCTCCCCCTCTCTCCTTTAGAATCCAGACTTCCACAACATTAAATACAACGCTTTTTCCTCTATAACCGCCCCCCCCTTGCCTTTAAAACAGTAAAACTTGCAACAGACACCGCCTCCACTATATGAACTCTGAGATTATTTAAAACAGAGTAATACTGGTATTCACACTTTATTCCGACTACTAAGTCACCAGACTTAACTGGTTTTTCTTAGTTTTTCCATCCTATGTATTTTCAAGTTTATTGTTCGACTGTTCTTCGTCTTGACAAAATTACTTACGGAATAATTTAGTTAATTAAGTATTTTATTCATTTCTTTATTTTCTTTAATTTTAAGCATATTGCTTGGAATATTTATGAAATAATAAAAACAACATTAATATCCTTACTCGAGTTCAAACTCACCCAAATTAAATAATAAAACCAGATATTTATCAATCTGATATCTATCGTTCAAAGTTGCTTATTATTATTATTATTGTAATTGTCTTATTTTTATCTCTTACTCTATTTATTTATTTTTTCTAATCTATGTAAAAAGTCTTTTGTGTTTTACAATAGTACAACAATCAGTTACTTATTTTGTACATCAATAGTACAACAATCTGTTACTTATTTAGTACAACAATCAGTTACTTATTTAGTACATCAATAGTACAACAGTCTGTTACTTATTTAGTACAACAATCAGTTACTTATTTAGTACATCAATAGTACAACAATCTGTTACTTATTTAGTACAACAATCAGTTACTTATTTTGTACATCAATAGTACAACAATCTGTACTTTTAGTACAACAATCAGTTACTTATTTTTAGTACATCAATAGTACAACAATCTGTTACTTATTTTGTTACAACAATCTGTTACTTATTTAGTACAACAATTAGTTACTTATTTAGTACATCAATAGTACAACAATCCGTTACGTATTATCCTAAAAAGCGCTCTTAAGCAAATAAATTCCTTACAGCGTTGGTCTTACTGTTACATCGTAAAAAGGAATTATAAACGTATCCTACTAAAGTTAGTCCGGGTTTATATAAGAAATATTTTGGTTCCAATGAGAAAGATGTGTAGCGGCAAAGGCATTGATATACAATAAGAATAAAGTTTAAATAACGACACTAAAGATGTGTTTGAAACTGTTTTAAGACAAGAAGCTAATAGACAGCCATATTGTACTGGAGGCATTTGAGTTTTTTTAAGAAATATTTATTTTTTTCAAATCGTAGTATACATAAAATATGTCGCAATAACTCTGAAGCCAAAAAAATAAGCTTGAACAGGAAATAATGGATTTCAAAGAAAATTTGTCTTTCAAGTTTATCCCAGTTATAGAATTTCTTTCATTAACATATTTTTATCTTAAATGACTATTATATTATCCAAATATTATTTTAATTACTCATACTTCTAGAGAAGCTGATGTAGGTTCGACTGTATCAAAGGGAAACGAGAAAAATTGTTTTAGAAAAAACAAACAAACCCAAGTCGTTGTAAAAATATTACTCCTCCCTGGCTAGGTTTATAATTGCAGCTCGTAATGAATGCTTTGAAGTTCTTAAGATGCTTTGTAGTTTAAAGTAATACTTAAAGTTGAGTTAAGTTGAGACTTAAAGAGAGCTAAGTAAAAATAATTGTTTTGTTTCTTTGTAAGTGCTCCTCGTTAGACGGAGCATTAATAACCTTTTCTTTTACTCCGTGCAATTCGTTCCCTTTCTGTGAATTTTAGTTCATCGGGAATTAATCCTTTGAATTAGTATTCTTTCGTTTTGAACAAACGTTTGCTTTATGGTTTGATCATAATGATTGAGATCCGCGTTACCATTCTAAGTTCTTTTACGTTTTTACTGGGAAAATTACTAAAAATTACTTTTACTACTTATAATGAACAATATTGGTAAATTCTTACGCATTGAATCCATGCTTCAATATTTTCCTGGTAGGAATGGAATCCCCCAGTGCGCTTAGAATCCTAATCCGTAAAATTATCCTCTTACGCGGATCCTCAGATCAAAATTTGTTTCTTGTGTTTTACTCTTACTTAGGGTCTTCTTTATTGTCTCCACTGACTTATTGCTCTACAGATGCCTAAGGATTTGTCATTATTTGCTCCTGTTAACTTCGGGTAACATAAACCAACTAATAGTTACCATCAATATCCTACCCACTATAGACTTACAATATCCTAGCCACTGTAGACTGAACATTATCCTACCCACTATAGACTGACATTATCCTACCCACTGTAGACTTAACATTATCCTACCCACTGTAGACTGACATTATCCTACCACTATAGACTGACATCCTACCCACTATAGACCATTATCCTACCCACTTAGACTGACATTATCTACCCACTGTAGACTGACATTATCCTACCTACTGTAGACTGACAATATCCTAGCCTCTATAGACTGACATTATCCTACCCACTATAGACTGACAATATCCTACCCACTATAGACTGACATTATCCTACCCACTGTAGACTGACATTATCCCCACTATAGACTGACAATATCTTAGCCTCTATAGACTGACAATATCTTAGCCTCTATAGACTGACACTATCCTACCCACTGTAGACTGACTGTATCCTAGCCACTATTGACTGACATTATCCTACCCACTATAGACTGACATTATCCTACCCACTATAGACTGACATTATCCTACCACTATAGACTGACATTATCCTACCACTATAGACTTACAATATCCTAATATTCAAGCCTTCAATCGCATTACTCATTTTTTAATTTTTTATGAATGTTTTATTTTACAATTTTACTATCTTTTTACAAACATTGAAATAACCCATTAAAATATTTTTTTTAAAAAAACTAAAAAACAATAAAAATATATTTTAAAAAATTGAAGAATTCAATTAGTTTTGATTATATTGTAGGATAATAGAGTTACATTAAGTTGTAGAGGTTATTTTTGGTTACTGGTGGACATTCAATTACAAATTATGCTTGTTATAGTAATCACACTTGTTCTAAAATCTTTAATTAAAAATCCATGAATTGCAGGAATCATTGTCAATTAAACACACAATAAACAACTTGAAGACGATCTATTGGTTTAAAAGAAATTGATTTATAATTTTATCAACTTATCTTAACTAACTTAACATTATTAAACTTATCAATCGGTAATAATAACTGATTATCGTTATTGTACTCTGTGCAACTTCTAGAATCCCTATTGTGCGTTTAGATTTTTTAAGTCTCCTAACAAAATTATGAAGATCATTTAAATGTACTGTATTGGTAGAAAAATCTCCGTAAAATACTTGAATTCTTTATTGCATAGAATCAAACCTTTTAAGCACTAGCGGTTAGATCTTGCCAAAAATCATTATCGTTTTAAGGTGTTAAGTCTGCCATAATAGTGAGGCAACATATCAAAGGAATTCTGTAGGGCAGAGCAGTAAGACGTTTTCGCTGCCTCTTGATGAACATAATAGTTCTTTTAAATCGTTATGTATGTTATTATATACTCTTCATAATACTTTTAATACCAACTTAATTTATTCATACATAGATTTATTTCGTTCAAATTGTTTTTTTTTTTATTATAATGTTATAAATTAATTATTTCTAATGATTTATATGAACATTTTGGGGTTAAAGTTAAAATTGAAACGTTAGAATTTGAAAGAGGCAGAAGGGTCGTTAGCCAGAGGGCTAGTCCAGCCAAGGACCCCTTTTATCCCTTTTTATAGTTTCCTTTAAGGGTTTTCTTCTACTTTTCTTTCTTTTGAAAAACAAATCAATAGGTAGAGGGCACTGAAAAGCATCTTTTGCAGCTTTTCCTTAACATCACTGATTTTTCTCCTTGTTTTGTTTCAAAGTACCCGAGTTATAATTTATTATCTTTTATTGTTTTCAAGTTATAGCATTTTCTTTGTACTTATTTTACTTAGTATACTTTTATTATAGTGTTGCGAATTTCTTTCGGAATTATTTATTTAGGGATCGCGTATCCTGAAATATATATTTTCTGAATATTTACCTAGAATTAATTAAAGTTTACAGATTTTTCTATTTACCCATTTAATTTTCTACTTTGAAAATGTTGATCTATTAAATTCACACGCAGGTGGCATTTAGATGGGTAGCGAAACTTTAAAAAGGGAATCAGAAAACTCACTAATTAGCGATTTAAATGAAATCTAATTGAAATATTTACTTTATTTCTATTTAAGGATTTTATAAATTGGTCGCCTCAAGTTTTTAGAGCAGCCTTTCTTAAAACGGTTAAGTTTGAGTGTGATTTATGTTTTTGACCTTGGATTTTACCTTTCCGATGTAAACCTTAAGAAAAAACCTCTAAATGTAGTTTACAGATCCTTAAGCAATAAGATGTATTTTTTTATAACCTGATTTGTTTGCTTTTTAATTCAGTTTTGATAGCTTTAGTTACTGAGCTTTGAATAGTTTAATCAATAACTTAGGGTTTCATGATTCCGTTTACTTAGCTTTGATTGGTTTCATCAATTTCTTAGATTTTGATTGGTTACATCGATTACTTAGCTTTTGATTGGTTACCTTGATTGTTTTAGCTTTTGATTATAGTTACATTGATTACTTAGCTTTTGATTGGTTACCTTGATTGTTTAGCTTTTGATTAGTTACATCAATTACTTAGCTTTTGATTAGTTACATCGATTACTTAGATTTTGATTGGGTACATCGATTACTTAGCTTTTGATTAGTTACATCGATTAATTAGCTTTTGATTGGTTACCTTTATTACTTAGCTTTTGATTAGTTACCTTGATTACTTAGTTTTGATTAGTTATATTGATTACTTAGCTTTTGATTAGTTACCTTGATTACTTAGTTTTGATTAGTTATATTGATTACTTAGCTTTTGATTAGTTACATCGATTAAAGGTGTAGTTCTACCAGTGGTGAAGGTTTTTGGATAGATAATTTATCTGACGTTTTGCTTCCACTACGGGTGACCTCTTCGGAGATGTAGGACATAATACAGTGTTAAATGAAAAGTCTGATGTTGCATTTTCTTATTCAATGATTTGGTTGGCTACACTGTGCCCAGGTGTTTTTTTTATCAAAGTAACATAAAAATAGACGCAAAACGTTTTATGTAAAATGTTTTTTCTTAAATATTAATATACTGTGTAATTTTGGTTTAGAATTATTACGTTTTATTTAACAGGTTATGGACCCAGCACGCTTCCACTGCGAAACGCATTGCTCTGCAAATCTGGAATTGTTGATCTGATTACTAAGGAAACTAAATCTGGTAGAGTTTCGTTTCTAGTGCCGAGTCGCTTAGTAATAAGTGTACGAACATTTATAACTGTCACAAACTGTTGAATTCTCCCAACGATGCTAAATTATGTAACAACTGCTACATATTTTACACTTAATAAATTAAAAGTCGCTTTAGGGCCTTTTAGCCTGATTTAGGCAAGGTCTACAGAAGAACACGCTAAGAGGTACAATCATACAGAGAGTTCAGTTTGCACTTTCTATCAACAGAAGGTTAAGACAAAAGGTTTGTCTTGATTTTTTTAATTCAACTCCCTTCTTTCTAATAGTCTCTGCTAATATTTAAATAAAACATAGTTAAAAACGTTGGAGTATCCTTGGGAAATGGGTTTCAACTGCACTCTCACACTCCCACAGTAAACCCTTCATTTAAATTGGAATGAACTTTTTTAAAAGGTATAAATAAAATGGAGTGGGAGAGGATGCAATGGTACACAACGGCAACATAAGGGCTGTTATTGCTCGCTAACCCCAACCAGGGGAAACTCAAGGAAATTTCCCTTGATTAAGCCTCAGCTTTTCCTGATTCCATATCCTAAGCCCCTTTTTTTACCCTTCGTCTTTTCTCATGAGGCTTTTTGCAAGTTTTTAAGCCTTTTAAGAGAAAACTGTGAAAAAAGGGTTTTTATAGTTCACTCTACGATTTAAGTTACTCAACAGCAAAATTTACATAGATTATTATGTTTAAAAAAACTAAAAAAATACATAAATATCCTAAATATATGTTTTACCTTCTCAAAACCAAACAAATACATAAAGTTAATTGGAATACATCAATCACTAATTAAAATATCGATTGACTTATATAAAAGTTAATTTCGCTTTGAAAACTGTTAAAGGGTTTTTTGTGCGTAGATTAATTTATCGGTTGATTCTCGGCATACCTGTCTTGCTCAGCGGTCTGGCATTGGTCACCTTATACCAATTTTAAAACTTTTCGAACTGAAACGTTTTTGGTTTAGCTTAGCCAGTTACAATCCGCTAAAAGGTATTCGATGAAGCGAAACGCCAGATGGGCTTTTGGTTTTTCTCAAATCGAATCTCTTGTTTTACTCTCTCGGGTTGGTTTTTGTTGTCACGGGTTTGTTCAATAATTTTTTTTCATTCTAGATTTATTGAACGAACGATTATAAATTCTGGATTGGAAAGAAATATGTTTTTCCACTTAATATATATTTTTTTGACAGAGGCGACTTTCCAACTTAACAGATCGTCATCAGTGCCCTTTAAATAGAAGTGAAAAAGCTAGGAGAAAGATGTAATAGATTTGTCCAGATGCTTGGTGTCTGACAGCTTTGTCTCCTAGCTTCTTTACATCGCTTTTACAGGCTCTGATGACGAACTAACTGTTAAGTTTGAAAGTCGGCTCTGTTAATAAATATATATTAAGTGAAGAGACATCTTGCTATTTTCCCTATTTTAAAACTCCACAGCTCATTTTACTATCATTGTGAATTCTGGCCATTTCAGTTTCTTTTTTTCTTGGTTACTTTTCCTCATTCAATCGTAGGTATATGATAAATATAATAATAAATAAATAAATCTTTATTATGTTTAAGACCCTTTTGGGGTATACATTCGTCATTACATACAATACAAAGATATTCACACTGGATATTCACTCCTAGATTTTGAATATATCTTTTTTTATTATCTTTGAAAAATTCATTTAAACTATAGTAGGGATTATCAAGTAAGTAGTCCTTGACTATTTTATTAAATTTGTCAATTTCCTGGTTTTTAACAGCATCGTTTAACTTATTGTACATTTAATGCCTAAATGGCCAAATCCTACTTTAGATTTATTTAGTCGGTGGCTACTTCCTTTCAAATCCCTTCTATTCCGAGTGTCGTAACTGTGAACCTCTTCATGCGTGTTGAATTGACTGCTATTACTTTTTACATACTTCAGCATGTATAAATATATAAATTGAACTGTAAGTATTTTTAAGTTCTCTAAAGAGAGGTTTGCAATGCTCATATCGATCTTTTCCAGCTATTATTCTTATTACTTTTTTTGCTTCTTAAGTATTTCCTCTAAATTGACATGCCCCCACACCAGAATACCGTAACTCATCTTACTCTCGAATATCGCATGATAGGCCATCTTCAGGTAAGTACCTTCTATATACATTTTCAATTTATACATGATATATACAGTGGATGACAACTTCTTCTCTAAATATGAGACATGGTCTTTCCAACTTAGCTTGCTATCCATATAAAATCCTAGAAATTTTATAACTTGTTTAGGATCTTCCTTTCTGAGCGAGAACTTTATTATCTGTGTCTTATCTTGGTTCATTACAAAACCATTAAAATTGAACCATTTGTTGGCCTCATCAACAAGATGATAAAGTACTTCTTCAGCTTCTCCTTCATGTCCACTTGAAACCAATATGTTGTCATCATCTGAATAGCAAACACTCTTAATTGAAGCTTATTTTATCTGATTTATTTCTTTTTTGCTTTTTTTCTATTTCATCATGTTTTTGTTTCAGGTACGATGGTAGATCATTCATATCTATTATAAAGGCTGTGGCTCCAAGATGCGTTCCTTGTCCAATGCCAAGCTTAACTAGCTGTGGCGATGAAGTCACACTATTCAAAACAACTTGCTGCCTTCGACTGGTTCCATAGTTTTTTAACATTGCTAACGCTTCATCTTCAATATGATAATACTCAGCCTTTTCTTCAAAATATATCATGTGGCATAAGATCGAACGCCTTAGAGAGGTCACAACATGCCATTATTGTGATCTCCTTATTCTCAAACCCCTCAATGATGGTCTCTGCAGCTGACTGTACAGCACTTACAGTTGATCTTTTACTCCTATACGCATACTGTTCATTTGCAAATAAACTATTTCCTTCAAAATGTTGCTGTGTGTCTTTATTATTATTACTTCTATTATCTTCCCTATAACAGGTATAATAGCTACAGGTCTGTAGTTACTTACTATTGATGGGTCACCTTTTTTGTAAACAGGTACGACTCGCGACAGTTTAAAAGCCTCAGGGAAAATACCCTCTCTCAAAGACCTGTTAACAATAAAAGTTAGAGGCTCAATGATAATAGGTGCCATCTTCTTTAAAAGATTTACAGATAAGCCATAAATATCCTTACTTTCTGAATTTTTCAGTTTGTTAACTATCCTGAGAATATCTGTGGCAGATACACCGTCTTTACCAAATTTTGATAATTTTTCTGCATTATGATTAACTGTTTTTACAGCCCTAAGAGACTTATCGGTATCTTTTATTAACCTGTAATGCAGTTTTTGTTTACTGATGATATAAAGTAATCATTCACATACCCAGGATCAACATCTAGGCAACTGTTTGTCTTCTTTCCCTGAATTGAGTTCATGATTTTCCATGATTCCTTTACTTTGTTGTTAGCCTTATTAATGCGTTTAGTATAATGCTTCTTTTTTTCACTTTTCAGGGCTTTTCTATACTTTCTTTTTTCCTCTGCATACACCTGTTCAAATATTTTGCCATAGGCTTGTTTGAGGTCAAATAACATGAGAACATATTCGTGCATTTCTTTTAATTTATTATTATACCAAGGGCTCTGTTAACTCTCTTCTTATTGCTCACTCTCCTAGGGGAAAACATTCTTGATAGTTCCACATTAACTTGGCCATGAAATTCGATACTTGAGTATTTAAGTCATTTTTCATAATATTGATTGCCAATCCGTGACAGTTAGACCAAATAAGAAAGATAATATTTGATCTTCCGAGTACGTTCTTTTCCAAATGTATTCTGTTTTAACCTTGGTATCTGTTTTCACATTGATTAATAAATCAAGGTGATCAGCGAGTTGTCCTGATATCTCATACGATATACCTTCTGATAGATTTGAAAAAACATTATCAAGGCAATTTTTGCCTCTCGTTGCTTCGTTAATTAATAATCTCATGTCATATTCTAAAAAAAATTAATAAGAGTTTCATTTTCCTTCTTATTGATATTAAATTTATAGTTAAAATCCCCACACAGATCACATACTTCTCTCTGGCAGACAAAGAATCCAGTGCTTTGGACAGAATATTAATAAAACTTTCTTTATCTCCCTTGTCTGATCTGTAACATGCTAATATAATAATATTTTTGTCAATCAGTTCTACGCACGATAACTCACCATTCATTTCCTCTGAGCCGACACTGATCTCTTTAGATTTGATGTCATTTTTAACATAGATAGCGTGCCTCCGTGTTGCCTATCATGTCTACAGTAATATGATTTCACATCATACCCGTCATCGTATTAATTAAAGCTATCTCGTTCTCACACCCCAGTGTTCAACTATCACAGCTACATCTATTCCTTTGTTCTTCAATGTTATTTCAAAATCTTCTATTTTGTTCTTTAGGCATTGAGCATTTGCATAATAAATACGTACATTTTACTGAGACCCTTTATCTTTTTCTCGGGTAGCTCGGTCGGCGTCGCCATAAAAAAGGCCTCACCATAACGTGAGTAGGCCAAAACTCGGGTTCTAGTAGGTTTTCAGACTCGTTTTGATCAACCCCAACTTTAAAAGTTGGATAAGAAAGGTTTTTGTTTAACGGAACGCATAAAACGTCAGCTTTTGGTATTCGTTTTTTTATGTAATCAATAATATCATCTTTTGATGTTCCTTCGGCCACTCTACTTACATGTATGTATGTTTTCGGCGGTAATGGGGCTACTCCTATCAATTTATTTTCACTATCGCTAGCTTGACCGATTATCGCTTTTTTCATTTTCACCATCTCAGACCACTTATGCTTTTCGTTTTTATTTTTAACCTGGTTTTCATCATCCTTTGTTTGATTTTTATCATTTTCTTTTTCGTCAAATTTGACATTGTTTTCTTTTTTTCCACTATCATCTGTTTTCTTATCAGGAACAGGTTTGTTCTTTTCGTCTTTTTTGTTTCTTGCAACACTGTTTTGTCCTTGATTATTTCCCGCTTTTTTCGTATTATCGATTTTAGAAATTTTTTTAATTTCTTCGTCTTCTTGTCCCGATTTTAAAACTTTTGATTCTGCTACTTGAGTTTCATTACTGTTTTTTTCAAGTTCTTGAATTCTGAGGAAAATATCGTGTTGATTTTTATCCAAATTTTGAACTTTTGGAACTTATGGAAATAGTATTGTGTTTGCAAAAACATCCGAAACTGGGATGTCACTTAAATTTTTCTTTTCTTTTCTTCACACACAAATGGCCTTGTGTGTTTGCGGAGGTGTCTGCATGTGTGTCTGTTGTCATGATAGCTCCCAGCGTATTTATGCTAGAGAGATGAAACTTGATACAAAAATCAATCTTTAAGTGTAGTTGTGCTTTTCAGCAAAAAATATTCTATATTGACGCTATTAACCGGATTAATGACACTGAAAGAGTTTTAAAAATTCATAAAACGCAGAAAAATATTTCAATCGATTTTAGATTTGGCACTCATTTAGTCATATATAGGTCCAACTTATTGTCAGCATTAGTTTAATTTGTATCAAATGACTTGTATACGTTTTTTTTTAAAAAAAATCGGATAATAATTCAATTCGTGCCAAAATGCGGCACAAGTGTATAGGTATACGTGTATACAAGTGTATGTAATGTATATAAGTGTATATAATGTATATATGTGTATATAAGTGTATAGGTATAATGCATATAAGTGTATAAAGGTTTACGTGATAAATAAGTGCATTAAGTTTCGTTTCATTACAAGTGTATCTAAGATTTTATTTGGATAATAAAAGTTATGCTGCATCGAGCGTGGTCAGTGCCTAGATGGGTGACCACTGGTAAAACTTATGTAATTAATATTCGAGCGAAGCAAATCTGAAGACGTATTGCAGCATAAATTTGGTGGTTTTTATATTCTTAGGAAGAGTGAAGCGAGTCCGAAAAAGGGAGGACGATCTCATCGTACTTGATCTCATCGTACTCGATCTCATCGTAACAATAATACGAGAGAGGAAAACCATTTGGCCTCGCTAGTGGACAGTACTGGCAAAGCTTGTAAATTTTATTGATTTTTCCTGATAGTAATTATATTTTTGGTTTGTTTCCAGAACACTATCACATATTCGTTGGAGACCTCAGTCCAGAAATAGAAACGCAAGCGTTAAAAGAAGCCTTCGCTGCCTTTGGAGAAATATCGTGAGTTTTCTTTAACGTATAATCATGTTTATATTTGAACTGAATATCATTGTTTAACTCAAATGTTTATATTTCAACTGAATATCTTTGGTTAACTCAGATGTTTGTATTTAAACAGAATATATTTGGTTAACTCAGATGTTTATTTTTAACTGAATATTTGGTTAACTCAGATGTTATATTTCAACTGAATATCTTTGGTTAACTCAGATGTTTATATTTCAATTGAATATCTTTGGTTAACTCAGATGTTTGTATTTTATCTTTGGTTAACTCAATGGGTTAACTCAGATGTTTATTTTTTTAACTGAATATCTTTGGTTAACTCAGATGTTTGTATTTCAACTGAATATCTTTGGTTAACTCAGATGTTGTATTTCAACTGAATATCTTTGGTTAACTCAGATGTTATATTTCAACTGAATATCTTTGGTTAACTCAGATGTTTATATTTTTAACTGAATATCTTTTGTTAACTCTGATAATTATATTTCAGCAGAATATCTTTGGTTAACTCAGATGTTTATTTTAACTGAATATCTTTGGTTAACTCAGATAATTATATTTCAGCAGAATATCTTTGGTTTACTCAGATGTTTATATTTTAACTGAATATCTTTTGGTTAACTCAGATAATTATATTTCAGCAGAATATCTTTGGTTTACTCAGATGTTTATATTTTAACTGAATATCTTTGGTTAACCCAGATGTTTATAAATAATAAAAGAAAGGAAGTCTCTCCACAAAACAAAACTTTATTGGCAAAGCGCTTTCAACCTAACTAGAGGCCATCATCAGTGCAGAACCTAACAAACAAGTTACAATAGAATAAATAAAGCGAAAAAATAAAAATACAATAAATAAAACTAAATAAATAAATATAAACATAAATAAAGCATAATAAATAAAATACATTGGAGATAAAATATGTACGTAAACATAAATAAAAAATAAATAAATAGTAACGAAATCAAATAATGAATAAAATAAAATGATAAATGAAAAAAAATTACCGTTGAGATGTTAATGAAGTAGAGAAGTGAGTCTATGTTTTCTTATTAGGTAATAGAGTAAGACTGACAGTAGGAGGCGACGGCGCTTGTAGCATAGCTCTCATTAAGGGCGTAGATTCCCCTCTCTCATTTATGTTCAGGTCGCCAACTCTGTTCTGACTTCTTTCAATTTCTAATTTTTCTAAAAACATCATCTTGCGACCTTTATTTACAAAATAAAGACAACCAACTTTATGGGGCCCATCAAAGTGGTTTTCATATAATAAATGTTGGTAAAATTTGCTGTTGGCCATTGATTTATGCTCTTTTGCCCTCGTAATTATATTTCTACCAGTTTGGCCTAAGTATTCAGCTTCGCATATGCCACATTGTACCATATAAATGCCGCTTCTATATAAAGGTGGTATCGGGTCTTTTACACTGCTTAAAAGAGTCCTTAACGTTTTAGAACATGAAAAGCTAACTTTGTAATTACTCTTTCTTTTACTCTTTAATGTTTTACTCCTTAAAAAATTTTCAGTTTTAATCCAATTGAATCGCCTTATAAATTTCTATCATCTTGCCAGGTATGGACATTTTTATTTCTTGGGGAAGGGATTAACAATGTTTGGTAATTTTACGACTTTAGAAAACATTTGGTTATTAAATATCTTTATTTCCTAAAGTATTCACTCGTGTGAAAAAAGCCATGCATTTTCGCGTGAACGAAGATTCGCGGGAATGCGGTTTCGCGGAAACGCAGGCGACCCAAAATAAAGACTGGGTTTTTCAATTTTTAATGGACTATTTAAATGCTTTAAATAGGCTCTGTTCCTACTGCAGGTGATAAATCTGACAATCCCCAAGTTATTTAAAACCGCATTAACTTATAAAAGAATCTTATAAGTCCGAAAGAGGGAGGGAATCCTTATGTTTTTCTCTGCTTTTTTAATTTTCTTTTTATTTATAAAATTTTATTAAAAACATTTTTTAATGTTTATTAAACAGGATTTTATTAGATAACTTAACATTTTTAACCCATCAGAAGTATTTGACAAAGCTAACTTTCTTGGGGAACATTTTTAATGAAATTTAAACCCGAGTTATAAGTTATGGTTTAAAAGAAGGTGGTTTAGAAAAAGAGGGAGTTATGGTTTTTAAGAGGAGGGAGGCAAAGTTAAACCTGCGTGACATTATTTGATAAACTTATTAAATTTTTCTCCCTTAAATTTTTAGATTAAAATATTTCAATATACAAGAAAATAAAGTTTTGAGTCAAAATAAGGAAAGAAGTACAAAGGATGAAAAACTTTTTAAAAAATCTTTCATTTTGTAATCTCTTTTGCAGTGAATCAAACTTTTTAAAAAAAAAAAGAAAATCTGAAACAATATTTAGAGAGGGGCAAAGATTTTCTTGTTTTTCATGGCGAAACACTGAGAGCCAGGCTCTCTAGTCGTGCCGCAGAAAACTTGTTGGATATTTATTTAATAAGTCTCGAGTTTTCTGCCTTTTTAAAATCAAGTTAAAAACAGATTAAAAGATTTTTCGAAAAATGAAGCAAGTTTTTCTTCAATAGAATTTTCACGCTTCCGATATTTAAATTTCATTGGAAGGAATTTAGTTAGTTTTTTTTTAAAGGAGACATGATCTTTGGAGTATATTGTTTGAATTATGGAATGCACAAGAACTCCACAGTATTACTTTAGCGGAGCCGTTTGCAACCTTAAGAAGCCAGATACTATAAACTCGTACAAAAAATATATCATTTGATACTACCGAGTTTTGTAAAACATGAATAGTTGACATAATATAATTAAAAATGTAACAAGTGATGTTGCTTGATACATTTTCTAGATGTCTCTCGCCCAATTATATTGTGTCAACTATTCATGTTTTGCAAAACTCGGTAGTATCAAATAATATATGTTTACCTTGCCAAGCATAGTGGCGGTAAGAGAGCAACGGTCATCTCTGTTAAATAGAGTGAGTTTAAGCTCTGTCGGTGCCCTGATGAGTTAGACGTAACGAAACAGAGTGGGACATGACATTATGTCGAGCCATCAATGTTACGAATGACGAATGATGGAACAGTTCCAAGATGTAGCATTGCTTTTTGCTTGATACATTTCCTAGATGTCTCTCGCACAATTATATTGTGTCAAGTATTCATGTTTTGCAAAACTCGGTAGTATCAAATGATATTTTTTTAGCTTGTCAAGCATGATGGCGGTAAGAGAGCACCTCTCGTCTCTGGTAAATATTTAATACTATATTCCTCGGAATTTTAATTGAAGATCAGACAGAGTTTAGGCTCTTTCGGTCCCCTGATGAGTTAGGCGTAACGAAACAGAGTGGGACATGACGTAATGTCGATCTATTAATGATGGTTTTCGTATTTGATTGAATAGCTGACAACTGTGATAATTTTCTAAGCTTTAATTAACCTTAAGTTGTATCACACTTAAAATTGGGTGACATAATAATTTTGATGTCTAATGTGGCCAGACTAAAGTGATACTACTTGAAGGCTTGAATAATCATTAATGGCTCCAAAGTCATAACTCCCTAGTTCATGGCTTAAACAATAAACATAAGATTTTCCCTCTCTGCACCTCAAAGCGCAAGCTTTAAAGCAGAGAGGTAGCCTTGGTTGATTTTTTGTAGTATAATATTTTGTAATTTTCTAAATAAAAGTATTATTAAAAAAAGATCTATGATAAAGTCATAGAGTATATGCTAACTAAAAAGAGAATTTGGCAAAAAGTTAATTCAATTAAATTTGTTCTATTTTAAAGGCAACAAAAAGTATATGTTCTTATATTCATTTCAAAAGAAATAAAAACTCTTAGATATAATTTTCCATTGATAAAAGCAAGTTTATATGAAAATACAATTGTAAAAGATAGGGTGTTTAAAAAGTGGTGGGAATTTTTGGCGGGAAGTCGAAGAAAAATTTATGTGAGGTAGCAGATAAAACAGGTTACCTGTACTACTTTTGACCTGTCTATTGAGTAATTCAATCGGTTGGTTTTGGCTCATGTGAAGCAAATAATTGAATTTATTTTTATTCTAGCTGATATTAATTCTGTGTCGTCCGCATATTTTAGCTGCTACGCAAGAAGCCGTTCTAATTCAACCAGAGTGCATTCTTTCGAAGCGTTGCACCCGCGTAAATTTAAATACAATTTTTAAAGTTTTCTCTCAATGAAGAGTTCTCGGAAATAAAAACGATTTCCTTCCCAACTTTCCTCCTGGAACAAATCTCTATTTAAATCTTGGTTGCAAAGCGACCCATCCAAATCTGGTTGCAAAGCGACAAGATTTAGAATCTACCATGTTGTCTAAATCTTGGTTGCAAAGCGACCATGAGACCAAAGGTATTTTATAAATATAGATAGAAATGTAAAAATAACTATTTTTTATTTAAGTTTTATAAAGTATTAAATTTTCAAAATTTCTGAAAAACTTACCTAAATTATTTTTAAATTAAGGAAAAATGAAAATTCAAAGAAAATTATTTGTTGGCATAACGATTTTCTCAACCTGTGAAATTCAGTAAAAGGATTTAAGTGATAAACCCAAAAAGCAAATTTAAAAGAAAATGGACTGCTTATTGAATCTCTCAACTACAAACTTTATGTAATATTAATAATAAAACATGACTTAGCAGTAATAAAAAGAAAATAGTTTTCATGTTCTTTCCTGGACTTTTCTTTTCTCCTACTTAATCTAATTATCGTTTGACATTTGTAGTTGTCTCTGAACAAAATATTCTAATAGAGTTTAAAGTCTAATTTATGGTTTATCTCCAGACAAAGGTATCTAAAGGAAAATTTTGGGAGAATTATTTGAAGATTTTAATCTCAAAAATTTAATAAAGCAGAAGATTAAATGGAAAATCCTACGATATCTTAATTTTTCTTTGGAGTATGTTTCGAGGTGGATCTAGTTTAAATTAGAATTGTTTTTATGATGTTTTACTTTGTCTTATATTAAGATTTTTAATCGCATAACAAAGACCAGCAAAACCCCTCGATACACGATATGACATTTTCGTATGCGCTTGTTATTACCTTTTCTAATTTTATCTTGATTTACTTTCTTTATCTTCTTTATAATTGATTATGTTTATCAAGTTAGCTTCTGACGTCACAAATTTTATTGCAAAGGTATTTATTTTACTTCCTGAACTAGCTCGCAATATTTATCAGAGTCGCTTCAGCTTTGGTGTACGAATTATAGAAATATAGAGAGCGTTCAGTGTTAATTGCAAGTAATTTGTATAATCATCACAGTAACTATGCATTTTTAGCGAATTTCCGAAGAAAAAAATCAGCTTATGAGGTTGGGGTCATGGACAGGGGGGTGGATTTTTGGAAGAGGGGGACTCTCTAATTCAAAATGTGTATATATATATATATATATATATATATATATATATATATATATTATATATATGTAGAGAGTTGTGTCCTATAGACGTTTCTATGGGGCACGATAACTTTCGAACGCTTTCTCAGATCGAATTGAAACTTGGTACAAAAATCAACCTTGCTTATAGTTTCAGAACTCTATTCTTTGTGAAATATGTGTGACGTCATTAACCCACAATAATGACCCTACAATCATTTCAAAATATCACAAGTCTTCATGTAGTATTTAGATTAGGCAGAAATTGTTTACATTTATACTACTATGTATGGACCACTACAAATACGAAGTTCCATTATATTATTAGAATTAATTCTGTTTTTATTGATTGACATATATATGTCAAACCAAACAATGTCATTAATTGACATAATTTAAAAATCAAATTGTTTCACGAAATACATTTGAATTCGCTTATATCGTGGCAGTATGCCAGACACTGATAAGGGCTCATAGATAATGGACCGACGTAAGCGCAACAGTCATACAATCCGCTACAACAAAACCCGTGCCTCCCTGTGGCAGTGGCAGCTGCTAAGAGGCCAAATGACTCTTATTTTTCAAAGTTGTTGTCTTCTTATTTCAAAGTAAAATATATAATTCGTTCACAAGCCGGGGTTGACAGGGGGTTTGACTCCGTGTTTAACACCCTAGGGGGTATAACACTGCTCCTGGCAGTTGTCGTGTGAAAACAGGGTTCAACCCTGAAACTCTATAAATAGAAATATTTGTAGATTAATAAACTATCTAAAAATAGAATATTTGTTTTATTTGTTTTTACCTAATACGTATGTTTGCAATTTTAAATTATTAAATCTCTCATAATTCTTGAAAATGGTTAAAGCTCAAATCGATTTCATCTCAACACAACCAGACTCTAAACAAATCATTTAAAACTAGCGACTTAAAAAACTTAATTAAGTTTTTCCAGATAAACTACACTTGTTGGAGATAAAGTCATCCCTTCCAACTTGTTCTCAAACAAAGTCTTCTACTTAGAGCTTGACAAAGTTCAATATGTATGTCCCTCAATATTATTAATCCAGTTTAAAATGATTTGAGATTTTTAAATAACTTAAATATTCTTACTAATGCAAATAATAAAATAAGATTGAAAAAGAAATTTGAAATAAATTTTTGTGTAATAAAATATTGCGGGAGTTGAGAAATGTAAGAAAATGTAACCGAAGGGGGATTATCTAGGAGGAAAAGGTAGAGGAGTTTGTCACTCCCGTAGCTTGGGAAAGCTCTTCTCAATGAATATTTATCAGAGGAAAAACCTCTAGCGTTAAGCCTTCTCTTAGACATAAAAAAATCCTCTATATAAGTATATATTTCTTTAGTATATTATATAAATATAATACATAAATAGTATAAAATATTAATATTTATGCGTATTCTTTTAAAGTTTTGTTTCAAATCAAAATAAAGAAGGAAATAGCTAAGTGTTAGAGTTTTATTGTGTGACGTATTAATTTCAAGAAGGAAAAGTGTAAAAGCTTAACCAGTGTAGGGAGAAGGTGAAGGGAAAGGTATGTCTTGTTGGATCCGAGAACTTAAGCTCTAGGTAATCAACCTTTTCCAGCTCGCCTTCTCGACCTTCTACATCGTCAATATTTGTCTTCTTATTTTAACCAATTATTACCTGGGTAGACAAGTAGTTGACTCTTCAGGTTGAATGTCGGATGATAGACGCTGAGAAACATAAAAACACCTGCTGAAATTCTTTGCTTTAGGGTAAATTTGACGACGTAGTTTAAACAATAGGTCTTGGGGATCTAGGCCACAAGCAAGGTTCAGTAGGTTTTTGAATTAAACACACAAACATATATATTTTATATATATTATATATATATATATTTATATATATATATATATATATATTATTTATATATTTGAGACTGTGAGTTGGATATCAGTCTAGGCTTCTATGATTAGTATATGGATTTGTATTTTAGCAAATTTCATTAGAAAATTTAGCTTATGAGGTTGGGGTTATGGAATGGGTAAGGGAGGGGGTTTGGGGGACTCACTGATCAAGAATATATATTGTTGAGATATATATATATATATATATATATTATATATATATTATTATATATATATATAATATAATATATATATATATATATATATATATGTGTGTGTGTGTGTGTTTATCTCCTTTTTTCAATCAAATCAGCTCCACCCCTACCTCAAAAGCACATTTTCATTTGAAAATTCTCTAGAAAGTCTGTTAGTAAGTAGTTTATGCTTGTAGAACAAACAAACTTAAACAAATATCCTGACACTTTGATTGAAATACAAAAAGGATTTTGATTTCAATAAAAACCAACTCTCCTATTTAAAAAAAATACAATAAAAATATATAATTAAATAAAAAGTATTTTTATTAAAACGACCACATAAATCACTATTATATATAATCGTTAAAAAGTTTTAATTAATATTTTTAATCGTCCGTTTCCTAACTTAATGATGATTAATTCTAACAATTAATCAAGACTAAGACATTAATTACCTACTTATAAAACGTTTCCTAATTTTTATTAATCAGTTAAAAAAAGTGTTACATTTGAATTATTTATTTTAACTTGAGATTACCATTCAGTATTAATTATTTAAAGTTAACTTCTAATTTTTCATGAGATTATATTAAAGATTAATAAAAAGGAGGAAAAAAAGCAAAAAGAAATAATTTAGCACTTAAAATTGGATAAGAAATCTTTGAAAGAAATCTTATTTCAGCTTTTATTTATGTCTTTAAATGTTTTATATAAAAATAGTACTATAGCTACATTTTAGAACAACTAAGAACAAAAATAAGTTTGCAGTCTAATAAATAAAAGAGAGAGAGTTGGAGAGAAGATATCTCCACATTAAAAGTTTAAATAAGCAGTTAAATATAAATGATAAAATGTTTATATTATGTATTCAATAAGCTAATTGCTCCGGGGCTACGCCCTTTATGCTGAGCAGTTTGGAAACGAGGACAGTCGTAATGTAGACACTTGTTATCATTTGGTTCTCGAGGAGTGCTGGTGACACGGAAACATATAATTTAGTTTAATGTTAATTTTTTTTAAATAATTACACGAGCATAAATATTTTACTTCTGTGTCTCATGTGTTAGGAGAAGAGAGCGTCGTAAAAATAAAATGGGAGTTTTATTTATAAAAGTGTCCACGTTTTAGGACCTTTACAATCGAAAAAAATATGTCTTAAATATGCACTTAAAATGCTCTGTTTACCGAAAGAAAAAAGCACTTTCTAACGAAATTTTAACGAAAAAATGAGATTATGAGGTTTGGGTCTTTGAAGGATAGCGTGGTAGTGAAGTATTTTTTAGGAAGGGGACTTACTAAACAAGAATTATATATATATTATATATATATATATTATATATATATATATTATATATATTTATAATATACATACTAATAAATACACACACATGTGTGTATGTATGTACGTATCCATGTACGAGATTTTTAACCATAATTTTTGAAGTATGCAGGTACTAAGTCTTTTAACCAGGTATGAGTTATATATCATAACTTATACCTGAGACTTACATCATAACTCATACCTGAGACATATATCATAACTTACCTGACACATTTATCATAACTTTCACCTGAGACATATCATAACTCAATATGAGTCATATATCTCATACCTGAGATTATATCATAACTCATACCTGACACATTTATCATAACTCATACTGAGACATATATCTAACTCATACCTGAGTCATATCATAACTATGATACATATATCTACTATACCTGAGACATATATCATACATACCTATCATAACAATAAAACATATATCATAACACATCTGAGACATATCTCATAATCATTCCTGAGATATATATCATGACTCATACCTGAGACATATTTCATAACACATACCTGAGACATATATCATAACTTGTTATATATCATATTACAAGTGGTGTATTGCCTCAGTATTAGGGAATTTACATTAGTAAAACTATGATTTGTTTATGTAATATTGTATACATCAAACGACAACATTAAAACTAATTCAGATAATTATAAATTGACTATATTATCGTTTGATTTTCCTTATAAATTGCTAAAACAGCGAACTATTTCTTTAAGTAAATATTTCTGTCTAGTTTATGATTATTATATTATATCTTTGTGTTCTAAGCTTAGCGATTGCTGGGCCAGGTTTGAGGCACAGTTTTACTACAAATTTCGTTTTAAAACTATTTTGAATTTCAACGCTCAATTTATTTTTTAGTCGTTTTAATTAATAATTATTTCGTCGTTATAATAGAAAGAAAATTATTTTCTATTGAAACTTTTTAGCTCAACTTGATTCAGAAGGCAAAAGAAAAACACCTTTTCTATATTTTATATCAATATGACTCAGCACTTTATGACATCAATGAAATTAGTGTGAGATAATAGTTTTCACAATTATTACCTAAATAATTTTGGAATTTAATTAACGTTTCTATTAAAATAATTATCGAAAGGTAATTTAATATAAATATTATACCAGAACAAAGAAAATAATAATTAGTGAAAATTGACCTCCTGGCTGGGGCTTCACATGGAAATTAAACACCTCCCCCCCCCCTGGTGTATAATATCGCCTCATACATGAAGTAATGATGCATTTTAATGAAACCCTTAATGCTGGAGTTTAAAATGAAATAGATAATTTTAGTTCTAAGTTGTTTCAATATGAAATTATATAAATATCAACTTTCTCTTTTATGTTCTGCAATTATCGAAAGCTTAGGGAAAAACAATTAACTTTGTTATACTGAGAAATATACTTCTCATAAACCAATTATTTATTTATAACGAACAAATTAATTATGAATTAATATTTCAGTCACCTAATGATAAATTCATTTTTGGTTTAGCTTGGAGATAATAGGTTCGGAAATTATATATTACACTTAAATCTAAGATATACAATATTATTGATTTCCATAGTTATGCTCTAAATATATGTACTTATTAGTTTTATACAAAAAAATAAATAAAATATACCTTTGCCAAATTATTATTGGTCTATACTAACGTAACTAAGATTTATTTGGATTCATTTTCAGTAAAATTAATATATAAATAAATATTATCAATCGACATATATGTTTTGAAAATTGCTAGTGTATTCATACACTATTTATTTCTAATTGTTTTTATTGTTTTCCATATTGTTTTAATAATACTTGGTCTAATATCACAGTATAAAATAAATCAGATACTTGCCGCGCTTTGGTAAGTATCCCATCATCGTATATTGGTTAAATTTTAACCTATGTACTACATATGGTCTTATTCCTAATCATAAGTAAAAATATAGTCAATTAAATAACTGTATTATTTAAAAAAAAAAAAAAAAATGTTTTGTATTTAAACTAAATAATATTAATATTAACTGAAAAATAAATCATTATATTTATATGTTAGTACTTTAGGAACTTGTTAATTTTTAGTACAGGTGGTACAGGCAAAGAAGCCCTTTCTTTTGGTCCCTGGATCTAAGAAGTCGTCCATCCTTCTTACTTTACCTACACATAGTATTAAGGAATTTAAGTTTAGTTTTTTTTAAACACTGATGATGAGAGACTTTCCGAAACGCGTCTGATTTATTTTATTTTATTGTGATATTAGACCTAGTATTATTAAAACAATTTTTTTAAACATTATATTGTTTTATTTATTATATAACATTTCCTTGGATTGTTAAAAAAATGTTATTTTACGAATGTATTTAGTGTATGAGGATAAGTTAAACAAATCCGATGTGGTTTTGTAAAGTTTCTCTCAATAGAGTATTTACATAATTTTTATTGCATTATCTTATAAGTACGTCACATAAAATAACACTCTGTTAAAAATTAGAATGGAAAAACCTATACTTTTGATGACACAGCACAAAAACGAGAAATATATATTCAAACACGTTGTTTTGGCGGGAAAACGGCCTCGACTGCTTGTGTCATACGTATGAATACCACCGTTTAGTACAATATTCACTAGAGCAACACTCATAAGAGTTGGTTCTATACTGTTAACAAGCTGATACTGACAGCTGTAGTCATCACGTTCCTTAGGCATTGTATTACCTGGAACACGGAATTGTTTCAGTCTTCTTTACATTCTATTGAATTGTAAGCAACTGTTAATAATTGTTGTAAAACCTTACGATATTTCTAACTAAAACTCCCATCTGTACCTTAATCGACCCAACCTTTAGAACGTTCCATTTTCTCCCCACTCCCTCACCCATTCCTCCTCTCCTCTTCTTTTAATGCCTATTTCGAATATTCAAAATTAAATAAAATATTTTTGTAAAGCTAAATATATTTTTTAAACACATTTAATTTATTTTTTTGGAAAAATGCAAATACTCTATTAGGTGTCCAAAAGTTTCATTCCTCTTCCTCCCACCCGGAATTGTCGGAAAATAATTATCTAAATTTTCTTTTGGTACTTACTAGCTACAGTTAACATAGCATCTAATACCAAATCAGAATAGCGCCCGTTGTGGAGAAGTGGTTCTTGTCCCCAGGATTGAGTATCTGGCCTGCCCATAGACATATTTTAAAGACTAAAAATTCTTAAGCAAGGGAGCCTTAACTTTTTCATGTAACAACAAGCTATTAAACCACAGCACTATTTAAAAGTGTCAGGTATATAAATAGTATTAAAAAGCTTGACGTGAAAATATTTTCCCCTCACTTTGCGGGAAAAAGAAAATTAACGAAGATCAAAAACAGAGAACACACAAACTAGAAAAACAAACGTCTGATCTAATGATCAGCAACGTCTTCAATTAAAAGTATTTAAACCGGATAGAAATTCAAGTCGAAGCAAAGTTTGCCCTGCGGTAGGCAGTATTTGCCCCTGTCTGTGTTTGAACATCTGAGGGGCAAGTTTTGCCTGCCTTGCCGTTCACCTAGAGCTTTGATAGGAAAACTTTCAACTGGTTTACTCAAAGAAACAGTTCAAACAATCTGTTGCTGTGTTTTATCTTTGTTGGCACTTTTAAAGTCAATCAGAAAGCATCCTAAAGAATTTTTAATTTCATTATTTGCTAAAAAAAAATATCGATATTTATAAAATTGCTCAATACTTAATAAAGTATTGTAGTGTGGCCCCTTAAGAACTTATGCTCCAACATTACTAGACTAAAATATTTTTATCATAAATCTAATATATGTCGAATAATAGCTTGGTGGAAAGTTACCGGAATATGGTGATATTGGTATCAAATTTCTAAGCTTTTAATGCAGTTAAAAAAATTGGGTATAAGGTACCTCGGTACTTTTTCTCACAGCTTTGGAGTCACTTCGCTCCTCTTTAGAATGTCAGGATTATCTAAATCTTAGAGTTATTGTATTACTTATATTATATATACTTATATTACATATATTACTTTGGACTCGCTGCGCTCGACCTCAGGACAAAGTGGTTATATGTATTGTGTGTAACGACTTATTACTTTTCAAAAAGGCGATCAATATCAAAATTAAATTTTGTGAATTGATTTTCATCTTTTATATATGTACATGTACATTTTTGTAAAGTATCAATTTGATCTGTCAAATTTTTAACGATTTCTTAAAATAGGTTATTGTAGTATAAAAATATCATGTTTAGGGCGCACAATTAGACATAAGGTTATTCAACAATTTTTTAAAAATTTGTAACACCAGAAGTTATTGGTTACATCAACTCACACACAAACATATAATTGGACGGATAGTACGTGTTGCTCGTTTGAGTTGTTGTCCTCGCCGGCATAATTAACTTTTTAATAGTTATTAAAGCAGATACCTATTTAAAAATGTGTGATACTGACAGTTGTTATGAAAAAATAAAAATACTTAAATAATTACTAGCTTAAAAAATGCTGCTTGAATTATTAATACAAGCCGAAATCAAACTTAAACTTTTGATACTAGCAGAATCTAAAGACTATTATGTTATTGCTTAATGTTACTAATAGTTTTTTAAAACCCCAAAAATTTTAGATAAAGTATGGTACTCAACATGGGAGTTAGACGTCACTGCAATGCTCGTGTGGTATTTCAACCTTCGCTTCGCTCAAATCAACACTCGTGCACGCAAAGTTGCGTTTCCCTCATTAGTTGCGTTATATTCTGTTACAACCTGTTAAAACCGGGAATAATGTAATGTCATTCTCCCTTCCTTAGAAAAACGTTATTTTACACCATCCTATTAACGATTAATAAATATTTATGAATGAACATAAATAATTAATAAACTTATTATTCATCGGTATTAAATCAAATTGAATAGGATGTTAATTAAATCTGAAGATTATCATAGCAAATAATATATACAGCAATAACGTGTTGATAAATATTCAGGTAAATAGAACGGCCGAACACATTAGGTATGTAAATACATGATGTATGTAAATACATAAGTGACGTCATATAAATGTATTTAACATTTCAATGTTTATTAAATGAGATGTGTAAAACAATACTCTGTATGCATAGTTCATTATAATTTAGTTTCAATCACCTTTCTAGTGCGCTTATTATCACTACGCAATTTAAATTTTTCCAAATTTCCTTATCAATCCTTTAAGTACAGGATAACCACTTAAAGAGTAAAATAAGACAGTGCAATTAAAGCAAGAATGATAACAAAAAAGCAACCGAGCTACAAGACTGCATTGATATCTCAAAAACAACGACTTAACTATGAAAAACAAAAAAATATTAAAACCACAGGCTTTTAGCCTCTTAGACGCTACGCGGCGTCGGCGCTAAGGGCCGCTTCGTGGCACCTGCGCATCCCTGAGGCCTTTCGTGGCCACTTAATTAGTTGACTTTTATCAGTTCGTCATATTACTAGTTTATATAAATGTCATACTGCCTAAATATAAGCAAATTTTCAAATGTGTTAGTCGGAAACGTGATTTGTTTACATTATGTTATATATATTACATTAAAATAATATGTAGCTTAGTATTTTTATTTACCATACATAGTAGTACATTTGTGAAAAAGTTTTAGCCTGATCTATACTCTTGTTTTTAAGATTGTGAATATTTTTGAAATGTTTATATATATTATATATATATATATATATATATATATATATATATATATATATATATATATATAAAAAGTTAAAAATGATCTAGTCAAATATTTCAAAACAAGAATGGATTTTAAAAGACTTAAACAAGCGGCTTTAAAACAATCTAACAAAGAAGATCTCGATATAATTATTTGAACTCAGTAATATATTCTAAATGACTAAATTAATTACAGGTTTGGAAAACATTATTAAATTATAATGCATTTGTAGAAGTTTATAATTAATTACTCGTGCTGTATCCAACACGTCTAGGTTTAGAAATTTAATTATTATCTTGATACTAATCCAGGCGGGTTTCATTGACTGGGGTAGTCGAGTAATGCCTTTTCTCAACCAATTAATTCTCAATAGAATCAAGTTTAAAATTTCTCTTATACCTATAGTAATCTGTGATCAGATACAATTTATTGTTAGCTAGGGGGGAGATCGAGGTATTAACGCTGTTATTTATATCGAGAAAACCTCGTGTGTTGGTAAGTAGATATATAATGTGAAGTCTAGAACATACCTGAGGTTGTTTCGCTTCTCAAATGGTGCTACTCGTCCTTATTCACTCTACTCAGTGTTTGAAGGGTTTTCAGAAAAGCCTTATTTGCATGTAACCTTGCCTCTAGTTTGCAAAACACCCGACTACCACATGTGATTACAAAACCTTTACTAAAAACCCCCATGAATAGTTTAACATTCATCCAACTCCAGCCCCTAATTTTCACAATTACTCCCGCTTTCCTCCCTGCGAGTTTTCCCGCACTCAGTAAAACTTTGCCCACTAAACCTTCATCCTATATTTATTTATTCTATTATTTTCCATAATATAATTTTACCTTTATACGTTATGAAAATTTTATTAACCCTCTTTTCTTCACTTTTCACGTGTGTGTGGTTTTTTTCCCGAGCCCATCTTGTTATATAAAGTATTTAAATTGCATCAAGAAATATTCGTTCACTCATGAAATGTATTATTAAAAATTTTATCGCCGGGAAACTTGGATTCAAGCTATACTGCCTATTCACAATAACTTTCTACCACCTTGACACTGCGATAAAATTAGATTTCACTTTATGCATTTTTCTGGTCCTTCGAGCCGGAGAAAATATTATTTGATGCTTCCCCCTTCACAGACAGTGTTAAAAAAGTAGACATTATATCTCAAAACATCCTCATAATTCTACCAGTATTAATAATGTCTTTTTCCATGCTTTTCTCCTCTCTTCTCACCCGAACACATTTATTACAATAATTATAAGTTTTCTTGGTTTGATACAAGTTTTTTGTTTAAGTATCAAAACTTCAAAGCCATTAAAAGGTATAATAATTGTATAATTTTCCTACTCGTGGTGGAACAGTCATTTTCTCAGCCCGCAAAACTTTTTGATTGTAATAAAATTCAGCTTTCTATTTTATTTCCTTTTTTTCCCTAGTAAATTTTTTCCCACCGATTTTTCGTTTTATAATTTAAAGACATTTGATACTTTTTGAAGTTTTAATGCTCTTCATTGTTTTATGTGGGACTTGATTAAAATTTTTATTACTTATTTAATTTGTTTTTTATTTCCTTTACATTTTCAGCGGAAAACTATACGGTTTCTTAAAGCACCAAATCCCGTTTCTGAAACTGTTCTATTCTTTGGCAACTCTGATATATTTTGATATTAACAAGTTTTTCTGAGACTGGTCATCTTGTAAAAATTAATTTGAGCTAATTTTCCAATTATAATAATGCCTTAAGATTTTTGGCATGGCTATGGTAACAAAATTGGCCATAGCTTCATAACTGGAAACGCTCGCAATCAATATACGTATAATTACGTTGAATTAATTCAATGTTATGAATTAACATTAAACTTAAAATTACATTGAATTTTAGTGGGATAAAATTTATTCCGCTGCATTTTAAATTTATTTTTAAAATAAAAAAGCACAATGAGCTGTTAGATGAAAATGAGTAAGTCTTTGAAGGAGCTGAGTCGTGTAATTATTGGTTTGACATTTAGTTAATATTGACTCTATGTTGTCATAAGGAAATGTTGACACAACCAATCGATCTGCGGTTTAGAATTTTAGGTGCAACGTGTCAACATGTGACGTAAATGTTTTGCTAGAAGTGTTTTCCTTGTATAAGTACATATATATATAATATATATAATATATATAATATATATATATATATATATTATAATATATTTTTGGTGTGTATATGTATGTATTTTTATATATATATATATATATATATATATATATATATATATATATATATATATATATATATAATATATATATATATATTACATACATGTCTATCCTTTAAACATTTTATGTGACACAGTTATGTCATTGATTAAGTTATGAAGTATAAGTTGAAACTTAAGCAAGTTTGGTGGGATGATAGTTTATCAAAATGGAACAGAATTGTAAGAATGACAAAAAAGCAAGCATTTTCAAAGAAATTCCTTCGGGTTCTCTGGCCCTGAATCTCTGGTCCTTCCAGGACCTCTGGGCCTGAATTTCTTCATGTTCAATATAGTAAGGAGACAATTACGTTATTATGATATGACTTGAAAGCAATATGCTTTGGCATAAACATTTATTTGGTTCGTTTATTTAGATTTTAGCTAACTTTTAGCAAAATGCATATTTTGCAGTTAGTGTTATAAAAAAAAAAATAAAAAAATATCCTAATCTGCCGTAAAGATAAAACGTGAAAACCAAAAAACAAAAACTTTATAGGGACCTCTATTTTAAATATTCAAGCTTTTGAGGAGGAATAGGTCCTAATTAATACAAATAAAAACTAATTTTGCCGAGCTTTCGATATAATTTAATCTTTTTCAAGGCCTTAACATATTAAATTAATAACAAAAACAGTTTACATGGTAGTTTACACTAGATGTTTGTTGTCCACTACAGTTGTTGTCCAAACATCTAGTGTAAACTACCATGTAACTGTTTTGTTATTATTTAATATGTTAAGCCTTGAAAAAGATTAAATTATATCGAAAGCTCGGCAAAATTAGTTTTTTTTGTATTAATTAGGACCTATTCCTCCTCAAAAGCTTGAAAACCAAAAAAGGTATATAAATATAGTAATAATTTATTATTTAACATTTATGAATCATACAAATATCATACATATTTTCCTAGATAGGAAATCATGATATGATCAATTTGTATAAGTTTGTTATATTTAAAAATTATTTTTCTTTTTATATATTGAAAAAGATATAAGATTTGTATAAGGAGGGGGAGGGGGATATTTGTTTTTGATGCTAATACAACTTGATTTGAATTTGCCGCATGATCGGCTAAAACCTGAATTATCCTACCAGTTCTTTTTAGTTGGTTTTACCTTACATCCGTGTACTTACTCTTCCTGTTTGTATTATTCATATTTATTTTATTCTAAGAGGTCTAAAAATCTGATTCCGTTTTCTTTTTTAAACCGTTTGATATGGTTTGAATACAACTTCTTCCTATGGTTAGTTGGATTCGTTTTTATAGTTCACTTTGCTAATTTTTACAAAAAAAGTCGCGGCGTTGTAATTCAAACGTTTTTGATTCTGAGGATATATAAATAACTTTGTTACATTTTGGTGTAAGATCCTAGTTCTTCAAAATTTCCGTTTATAGCTAAAAGATTTAATTATATTGTACGATTATATTGTAAGAAATGAGTGGCACAAGAAAATGTTACATCTCTGAGCATCAAAATTTATTTTGCTGTCATTCAAGGCATATTTAAGTCAAATTTAAGTTTAACTTAGTGTCTTAAGACCCTAGTTCTTCAAAAATTCCGGTTATAGCTAAAAGATTTAATTATATTTTACGATTGTTAGAAACGAGCAGCACCAAGAAAATGTTACTTCTCTACGCATCAAAATATATTTCGCTGGCATTCAAGGCAAATTTAAGTCAACTTTTAGTATAAATTTGTGTCTTAAACTTAATATTTGGTCTTCGAATTAAAGTTTTCTGATTTTAATGCTAAAAATGAAATCAATTGAATAACATGAAATTGATATTTTATGGAATGAAAATTTTTTTTTTTACTTGGTATTTTTTCTGGGTAAATGTATTTTTAAAAAGTTTAGGACAATTTAAAGTTAATAACAATTAAATTAATTACGACTTATATCCTTTTTTAAAAGTTATTGAATATAAACTGACGAAGAGCTTTCGCCCAGGGATCCTGAGCTTCGTCAGTACTTGCTTGAAATAGAGAAAAATGAAAAAGTTTGAAAAATAATCATATTTTAAATGTTTTTTTTTTATGTCAAAAAAATACTATGTCAATATTTTATAAAAAAACAAGAAAATATATTTTATGTCAATTTATTTACTAACTATGTAAATAAATAAATTTAAAATGAAATTACAAAGAAGGAAGTAAAGGAAAAATTAAGATTTTACAATAATATTATAATAAATACTGCCGAGATTGTAAATGACTTATTTTTTTGTTTAAACTGTCTTTGTCAGTTTTTGTATAGAGCATTTCCAATAATTTCCTTTTGTCTGTATGTGGTTCTGTATGAAGTAAACGACAATTTTTTTGTCTGGTCGGTGGTTTATAGTTAAGGTTGAAATAGGCGGAATTGCGAAAATTGTATAATGTGTTTTTCTCATTTCGTTATCATTCCATAACGAAAGCTTATGTGCCTCCTAGAATTTGTTTTAAAGTTGACCATCACCTTGACATAATGATTAAGGGCAAGGGAAATTTTGTTTTTCAAAAGTGTTTAGTCATCTTAAATAAGGATATTGTTACTATTTTCTATATTATCATAGAGTTCCTCTTAAATATAAAGTTATATTAAATGAATAACATAATTTATGTTGAATTTTATTCGTTTTATTAAGTATAAAGGGCTGGTTTTTAGGTTGCGAGCTGTAAGAAGAACTGTAAGAGCTTATTGGCATAAGATACTGTAAGAAAGTATTCGCAGTCTGATGGCTCAGCAAATGTTGTATATTGCCTTTACTAAAGCTATCATATCCAAAAAGAAAATACGTCTTTCCCAACCCAATTTTCTTTTTGAGGGAAAAAAGCCCAAGTTTTCCCACTAACAGACCTGACTCAGACAGTTTACATTTTCTTCTTTGAATATTTTCTCCCTTCACAACATTTTTCCTACTGAAAGGGTTTTTCTTAAAGTCAGGTTTTTCTTTTTGCATATCATACTTTCCTTTTCCGAAAAAAAATCAAAATACATTTATTTATGTAAACGATCGGTGTATGGGTTTAAATAAAATTTATAGCTGCGTATTTTTTTTAAAGAGTTAAGCAATTTGCTGAAGCGTGTCAAAATTGTTTGTTTCTTTTAAACATTTATGTAATTTTCTAAAGCGTGTCAAATTTGTTTTTTTTTAAACATTAATGTCATTTTCTAAAGCGTGTCAAAATTGTTTATTTCTTTTAAACAATGCAATTAGCTAAAGTGTGTCAAAATGGTTTGTTTCTTTTATACAGTTATAATGTTTAAAAGAAGTAAATTTCTTTTAAACATTTATGTAATTTCCTAAAGCGTGCCAAGATTGTTTATTTCTTTTAAACTAATGCAATTAGCTAAAGCGTGTCAAAATGGTTTGTTTCTTTTATACTATGCAATGGGCTAAAGCGATGTCAATAATTTTTAAGCGTGTTAGATTTCCAATTTTTAATCAATAATTTTATATTGTTTAATTTTTTTTAAAGCGTGTCGTTGTATAATATTGATTTATTTTCTTTATAAATGTTAAATGTAATATTTCTAAAGCGTTGTCAAAATGTTTGTTTCTTTTTACAGTTATGCAATTTGCTAAAGCGTGCCAAAATTGTTTGGGTTGAACAAAAATACTATGCTAGCATGGACCTTGAACGGCCATAGGTTCTGCTAGTGTACGGATGTTTTACGTGAGTACAAGATGTTGCATAATAGTTAATGTGGGTTTGTGTCCAACCTTAAAATAATTTTAAAAGTTTAAATTGAGCATATTCCTTCTGAAAACACTGTTGAACGTTTCAGTACCAACTTAAAAAATCTAATAAATCTGTACAATTGGGGTATTTGTTATAAGTAAGAAATAATCAAATTCAATTAGAATTAAGACTGTGGGTTGATTGAATCTAAGGTTCTTTAATGATACAGAAAATTGAAGTTTATCTTATTATAAAATTATATTATTTGAATCATTAGCATTTTAAACCAGGTTTCTCTTTAATTACAAAGAAAAACTTTCCCGGAACGAAAGAGCAAAAGGAAAATAAACCAGACTAAAAGATAACCAAGTGAAGGATGAAAAAAATACAGAAACATTTTTTTTAAGACTAGCAACGGGAAAAAATCTCAATCAAGTTTTAGAAAAAAAAGACGGCTCAAGCTAGATAAATCCCTCTAAAATTGAAATATAAGATTGGGGGGGAGGGGTTGTAAAACCAGCCATATAATAGGGATGGGGTTAAATTTGTGGAGTAGCAGGTGTTACCTGAACAAGTGTGAAGGTTTATCTCCTCCGACAAGTTGGATTTAGAAGAACAAACATGTCTCCTGTGCTTCACATTCTCCCCTCTGAGACTTTTTCCGCAATTCTTTTGAGCAGGTTTATGAGAAGTTTTTTTTAAACCTGTTTACTTTTTTCAAAAATCAAACCGGAGGAAAGCTTTTAGCGATGATAGGAATTTTTTTCCCCGAGAAATACGGAAAATATGATAAGCCTGGATTGGATTACTAATTAGTATCGAACAAAAACGTAATCAAACTAATTCGAATCAAGTGGATTATTTTTAAATTTATACCGTTGGTGTTTGCAAAAAAAATATAAACCCCGGATTTCGCCTGAATTATTCGTTTTGTTGCTTTTAAGACTTCCTGATTAGTTTTCACAAAGTTGTCTGTATGTGTGTTTGTGTGTGTATTTGTTATCTTCGTATCTTCCTGCATTTATACTAAAGAGTTATAATTTTGTACAAAATCAATCTTTAGGTGTTGTTGTACCGTCAGTAAAATAATTGTTATACGACGTTATTAACCCGCAATGATTACTCAGCAAAATTTTGAATATTCATAAAAAGTAGATAAGTATTTCGAGTGATTTCACATTTGGCGCGCATGTAATATATATTTAAGACCAATATTTCATTTTAATTATCAGCATTAGTTTTACAATATTTTAATCAAATGACTTGTATATGTATTTAAAAAATAATATATATAGGAATATCTATCTTATTCAGTTAAAATTTAGTAAAATTGTATACCTTTATGTAATAAGTTAATATTCTGATAGGAAGTAAGTTTGATTTCAACACAGCAGATAAAACTACGGCTTTTGTTTGATCATAAATGTTAAGAAGCACCGAGCCACGTTACTGCCTAAATAGGTGACTGTTGGAAATAAAATTTTTGTATTTACCATCTGAGGACGACCGAAGTTATTCAAAGATGTGTTTAATATAAATTTGACGATTTGTATTTTCTGAGGTTGAGCAAAGCGAATCTGAAGTTGATCAGATGTTCCAAATTACACTTGTTGATTCAAATGTTCCAAAGTACACTTGTGATTCCAAATTTTCTTAAATCACACTTGTTGAATTCAAATGTTCCAAATTACACATGTTAATTCAAATGTTCCAAAGTACACTTGTTGATTCAAATTTCTAAATCACACTTGTTGATTCAAATGTTCCAAATTACACACTTTAATTCAAATGTTCAAAATTACACATGTTGATTCAAATATTCCAAATTACACATGTTGATTCAATTGTTCCAAATTACACTTGATGATTTAAATGTTCCAAACTACACTTGTTGATTCTACGACAAAACGTCCTGTCGCTCAGTACTTGGTGGTGATATTTCAATACAATGTAAAATTGTCTATGAAATAAATATATATTCTATTCTATAGTTAGTATTATTTTATCTGTGAATTTAAAAATGTGTTAAGATAAAATCATTATGTCTTTCTCCTTCATACAGGAATTATATGTATATAACTTTTGATTATATTTTATTACCGATAATTATTTTTTAAAGGTTAATTGATTCCACTATCAAGTGCTCTTTTAAAGCACTTGGTAAAGCAATAAAAATTAATACGATAAAAATAGAAAACAGTATTAAGAAATAAAAGAAAAAACGCATGAAAATACATTTGTCAAATTTAGCTCCTCGGGGGGAAGACAAAGGCTGGGAAAAAATGTAATTAGCTTTTTATGAAAATGATGAGAAGGGAGGAGTGGGAGGAGGAAATGGAGAGAGCGAGAGATGGAAAGGGGAAATGGAGAGAAGGTAGGAGTGGGAAGGGCAGTGTTAATGTAGTCTCTTTGCTCCATCTCTCATAGTGTGTTTATGTTTTATTTTAATCCCCCGTCTCCATTTCCTTTGTTTGGTAATTAACGATAAATAACACATTTTCATTCTGTTTTTTAATACATTTTTTTTCTGAATACATTTGTATGGAAAATTAGTAGGCCATTTTTTTTTAATATGCATTGAATACAAAAAATGAAAAACACGAAAATACAATTAGATAGGGGGTTTTCTTTTAAAGGAAGTCGTTCTGGGATGAATAAAAAGATAATATTATTTTCTTTTTTTTTTAGAATACATTATGAACAATCTGAATGATTTTAAAAAGAGAAAAAAATTGATGAATAAAATATTAGAGAATTATCAGGGTTAAAGCTCGCTATAGTTTTACACTGTTGTAAGAGTGAACAGTAGTCAAAGCTGGTGAGTACAACACACCTTTGAGTGCTCACCACCAGTCGTCATCACTATACCTCCACAAGTTTATCCTCATCAAACCTGCTACGATTATGAAATTAAGAATGTCTGTCATCTTAGAGACTCATTTTCTCTTCTTGTAGCAACTCGAGTTCTAAACATTTGAAACCCGAGCCTTAGTGGCTGGTAGACTTATAAGCTAACTTAAAATATGAAATATAGGTATATTGAGGAACTTGTGAGGAAAAAGAAAAATTGGGTAAGAGAAATGAAATTTATCTTAGTACTCTTTCATTATAATACGACACACGGCTAAAATCAATTGACAGTGTGGGAAAATAATGCGAGGTAGGCAACGAGTTAGTCCTGGATGTTAAACCACGCCCTCAATTCAAATTAGACCAATCTTATCGGTTCCTTAACACTATTTTCCCACACTGTCAACTGATTTTAGTCGTGCTCTAATACGTCTGCTGCCAATACACTGATCGTATATACTATAGATATTAGTATTATATAAGTATTATTAGTATTATATAGTAATGTATACTATTAATATTAGTATAGTATTATAGTAATATTTAAGTACTAATATAGTATTATTAGTATTAGTATATAATATTAGTATTATAGTATTAGTATTTATATAGTATTATTAGTATACTATAATTATTATTAGTATTTATTATATTAATTATTTAGTATTAAATATAGTATTTATTATTAGTATTAGTATTAATATAGTATTATTAGTATTAGTATTAATATAGTATATTAGTATTAGTATACAGTATTTCGAAAGTCATAGAAAGGAAAATACGTCCAATAGTTTATTTAAACCTTTGTTGTCGGTTGCGTGGGACTGACTTGTTTTTATACTAAAATGAGTAAAATCCTGAGGGATAGGAAGAGTGGGGTGGAGGACGATTTAGGGTTTGGGGTCACTGTAGAAAGGGTAGGGTAGACGGTGTAAACAGGGTGGGGGAGACTGTAGGTAGGTTAGACTCCGTGTAAGGACAGTTTAATGTGTTTTAGGGCCTTTTTTTTATTTTCTTGTTTTATTTTTTTGTTTATATTAGTCCCTGTCTAATTTGCCAGGTTGTATTTAGGCTCTCCGGTAGTTAAAAGTGTTTTTGTGTGCTAAATAAGACTGTGCAGTAAAACCCTCGTCTTTTGTTGTACAAAACAATAGCCTCCGCAGTGAAAACTTTACGAATATAAAAACCCCTACTTTACTGCCCCGTTTATCGTCCCTAGATTTTTTTTCTGCTCCACTTTATCTTGGTACCAAGTCTCATTAAGCTTCACAATTAACTTTTACAGTGCTCTGGGGAGCTTCAAAAGTAAACTTGAAGGTATCAGAGTGCGAGTGCCGTTTTAAAACGCGCCCCAGGGCTTTTATTTCGCCCTTCTTTTAGTATTTAAACCTCGTCCTTTCTTTGAGAAAATGTCTTTAAAACTATAAAGGTTTATATAATAGGGTGTCTTCTCTAAGACTGATCCTCCGATTGTAAGTGTGTGAAGTGAGTGGCAAAAATATTATAATTTTTCTTCGCCTTCAACTGTAGGTATAAAGAAAAAGTATTGTGTTTACCAAATTGTTTTCAGTGTGTTTCTTGCATAACATCTATTGACATGCTAAAAAATTAAATATGTATAATTAAAATTCACGAAGACTGAAGTCTTATAATAATATTAATTTATTTAATAATTATCACAACGTTTCACTGGGCGAAGCTCAGCATCTTCAGTTGGTTGAATCAAACGCACAAAATAAAACTAAATCGAATTAAAAATAGTAACACAAAATTTGTTATTCTTATAGGACTACAGTCTTCGTAAATTTTAATTATATATATTTTGAAAAATACTAGTCCAAGAAATTTACTCTTTTATAAAAATTTAAAACTAAAAGTCCTGACTTTTATTTCTGCCTGAAATTTTAGATCCTTAAAAACCTTAGAGGCAGAGTTGTCAAAAGAGAGTTTGGATTTGAAATTAAACGTAAATGGAAGTATTTTCATTGTATTTCATTTTTATAAAAACTTCTTTATTAACGTTTTAATACCGCGAGACCTGAAAAACAAAAAATAGATCTAATTAGAAAATTAGATTCTAATTAATTTGATTATTTAGAAAATTTTGGGTGACAATTAGTTATTGATAATTAATGTACTTATAGTACTCCTCCTCACGACACAAAGCTTCAGATCCTTTTTATGTATTAGAGGCAAATTTTCAAATTTCATGTTCTTAAAAATGTAATGTTTACATTGCGTTATTGAAATTATAAATAAATGAAAATAAATAAATAATAAGTTGTCGAATCATTTCACAGTTTTCTGTAAATAGATTCCTTAGTTCTAAAACATGACGTGTGGTCGTGAAGCCACTCTGCACCACTTAATATTAGCACAACTTTATGATCTTAGCATCACTATAAGTATCCTAGGAAAGCGCTTCGCTCTCTTAGCTCAACACTGAACACCCGATACCTCTTTTGGTTAAGTCAAACACCAGTCTCTGGACAAATCTATTTCGACTGTCTCGTAGCTTCTTTACTTCGCTTTCACCAGCACTGATGATGAACTGTTAAGTTTGAAAGTCGACTCTGTCATTAATATATACTAAGTGGAGTGACATCTTTCTTTTTTTCCTCTTCTGGTTAAGGTTTGAATTCTGTTTTTAACTGTATTCGTAGCATTTGGTTCTCATGAAATTTAATATAGGGTTAACTATCATTAGACAATCCATAATAGGCTCCAACAAAGTAGGCTTCACTGTTGTATTTACCATTATGCTGTAGCTTTGCTTTGTTGGGACTAATAAATTTAGTAGGATTTAACACAAGAGATTTACTAGAAGATAATTTTTATTATTCGTTCGGCTATTTCACGCTCTTCTAGATGGTTTAAAACAAAAAAAATATCAGGGGAAGGAAATAAAAGAACAAACTACAATTAGACAGATAGACAGATGTGTGAGCTTATAAAAACATTTTCTTTTCCCTCGCTAAGCTTTCTACTCACTTATAGTCGTGAAAAAGAAAAATATAAATCCGAGGAGAGAAAGATTTGGTCAGTTTTTACTGGCAGAATCATCCCTCTGGGAAAGCTGATAACAAAAACGATAAGAGGGAAGATTTTTCTTTAACGCTGGGAAAAGGAATTAGAAAAGCTTGGATGTGCTAACAGTGTTATCTCGGTGGGAATCAGTTGTTTGGGAGAAAAGCATTTGTGTGAAACATCTACATCTAGATCTACATCTTTCTTTTTCAGCGAGGCAATGTTGTGGAAAAGCTCAATGCCGGCAGTTTTTATTGAGGGAAATCGTACCGTCTACGGTTTCACATTTATCTCGAACCGTATGCGTTCCATCTTGTCTTCATTTATACTTTCAGTTTTTTAAATCTGTAGGGTCAGAGAATTTACTTAAAATAGACTTCTTTAAACCCATAACAGAGACCAGCTGTTTTAGCGTTTTAAGTAGTTGAGCCACCAAGAAAAAAGTTCGGTCGGTACAAAAATTGCGGATTTCTTATTTTCGAATATATTCTTGGTTTTTTTGGTGACTGTTAACAAGGCTGACTGTGTTTTTCTTGTAATGGTTATATTTTACTTCTTATTGTTAAATAATTCTGCGCGGTGGTCCGCTGTCGGGCGAATTTCCTTTGGATGCGTGTTCCTGCTTTACATTATATAAGTTTACAACTACTAAAAATATTCGGAGCGTGTCCGCTGTCGGGCGAATTTCATTTAGAATGCGTGTTTCCGTGCTAACAACACCCATTTCTTGCTTATGCAAGAACCATGCCCATTGCGCGGTTCGGTTCATGCTTAGACCTAAGCAGTTACTCAAATGTCAAAACACTGCTCGTAACATTCATTTTGTCTGTTATTTTCCAAAGGAAATGCGCATAATTTATCCAGTTGGTTGTACAAAACTATGCCTCCAAAAATTAGAAGTACGCACTATTATTTGCACTAGTTTAAAGCTTATTTACTTATCTTTAAGCTTAGTCAGTTTTCTTTAAAGGTTTTTAGCGCCATTTCCTTTGGAAAATACAGACAAAGAAGTTACTAGCAGTGCTTGACAATTGAGTAACTGCTTAGGTTTCTAAAGCATGAACCGAACCACGCAATGGGCATGGTTCTTGCTAAGCAAGATATGGGTTGTTTAGCACGGAAACACGCATTCAAATGAAATTCGCCCGACAGCGACCACCGCGCCGGAAATTAATTATTTAGTAGTTGTAAACTTATATAATGTAAAAAAGCACGGAAACACGCATCCAAAGGAAATTCGCCCGACATGCGGACCACCGCGCCAGAATTATTTTCTAGTTGTAAACTTATATTAGGTAAAAAAAACGAAAGAAAATTTTTGTCCCTACTAGGATTTGAACCCAGGTACTCTGGGTTTGAGTGCTCGCATCCAAAGGAAATTCGCCCGACATGCGGACCACCGCGCCAGAATTATTTATAGTTGTAAACTTATATTAAGTAAAAAAAACGATAAAAATTATCGACCCTTCCAGGAATGTGAACCCAGGTAACCCTGAATTTAGTGTTCGTATCGACTTCCGGACCACTGCATTCAAACTCAGAGGCCCAAAAAACATTGAAAACGACACCCCTACTCGAAATTTATTTTCAACGACCGTAATTTTTAGTTTTGTATAAATTTTTGTGGTTTTTTCGACTTTTTGGTAACTTAAAGTGGTCGTATCGACTTCGGACTGTTACTTCGACTACTGCTCCACTACCACTACTACTTTTCTTTCTTCTTTTCATCTACTACCACTTATACTACCACTACCTATCTGCTTACTACTACTATGTTACTACACTACTCTTGCTACACTACTACTGCTCTACTATCACTACTACTTTTTCTTCTCTTTTCATCTACTACCACTTATACTACCACTACTTCTCGCTCTACTACTACTACGTTCTACCACTACTCTTGCTACTTATACTACTGCTCTACTACCACTACTACTTTTTCTTCTTCTTTTTCATCTACTACCACTTATACTACCACTACTTCTGCTCTACTACTACTACTGTTACTACCACTACTCTTGCTACTTCTACTACTGGCTCTACTATCACTACTACTTTTTTTCTTCTTTTTCATCTACTACCACTTATACTACCACTACTTCTGCTCTACTACAACTGCTGTTACTACCACCTACTCTTGCTACTTCTACTACTGCTCTACTATCACTACTACTTTTTCTTCTTCTTTTCATCTACTACCACTTATACTACCACTACTTCTGCTCTACTACAACTGCTGTTACTACCACTACTCTTGCTACTTCTACTACTGCTCTATTATCACTACTCTTGCTACTTCTACTACTGCTCTACTATCACTACTACTTTCTTCTTCTTTTTCATCTACTACCACTTATACTACCACTACTTCTGCTCTACTACTACTACTGTTACTACCACTACTCTTGCTACTTCTACTACTGCTCTACTATCACTACTACTGCTACTTCTACTACTACTGTTTATTTTAATTTCATGTCTAACTAGGTTATATAAGTTTCTTAACAGGCAAATACTATCCGGAAATTTAGTGTCTTAACATAGTAAATTCAGTGAAGTAAAAAAATAAAAGGCAGAATGCTGTATTCGATCTGTAGATCTTCACGCAGTAGTTCGTTACGCCAAGATATGTATCTGTTGAGAAACGATCTTTCACTTTTACTCGGATGTATTTGTGTGTTTCTAAAAGTTGTGTCTATCTAAAGTTAGAGGCAAAATAGAAGAGGAAAATATCTCGAGAAGACAAACTTATAATGAATGATTGCTTTTTTTTTACTTTTTTTTCTATTTTAGTACTTTTTTCTTTTTTTATTCACAAAGTACTTAAAAAGAAGAGAAATAAAGATACAAAGTACCTGTAATGAATAATGACAAAAAACTAAACGGAATGGTTAAGGGAAACAAAAAAAAAAACAAATTAAAGAGGCATTGTTAAACGACAACAAAATACGAGAAAAAAAAACAGAAAAGAGAAATAAAAAGTTTAAAATGAAGAGCTGGCGTAGTTAGTAAAGTTAATGAGTAAGCTAATGGTGTACAAACAACTCTACAACAAAGATAGACACAAAGGAGAGAAAAAAAAAGTTGTGAATATATAGCAAGGCAGCTGTGACAGGGGGAGAAAAGCATTAAGTTAATCCCGCAAGACATATAGACGACACGGCAATGAATAAATCAGCCTGTTCTGCAAGCAAGACAAGTCTCGGCAAATCTTACCAAAACCGAACCCCTTTACAAATTTGATAAAATTTCAACGGAATAAACCTTTTGGCTGATAAACTCCGTGTTTTGTGTTACGTTCCAATATCTTTTCCTTTTTCTGTCTCCCTTTTCTTTTGTTTTAAAAGTAAGAACTAATTTTAGTGGTATTCTGTTTATTTTGTTCGCTTGAATATGTGCAGCATTTTAACGTTTGCCTCCTCCAACATTTTACTCTTCCGTTTGTCGATTGTCTTCCGGTTTTATTATCACTATATGGAACGAAGCCTTTGGTACTTCTACCCTCCACGTGCGTGTCTGAACTTGTGGCTGATTCTCACTTTGCCAACGGGGTCACCCGTAATGTAGTGGTTAAGGTACGCGGCCAATACAAAGAATGAATGTACATTAAACTTCCGAGTTTATTTAGTCATGGGTTCAATCCCAGCACGGGCCTTTCAATCCCAGCACGGGCCTCTGGGATTTTTATGAGAGGGATAAAAATTCTGTGTACCACGTCCTTCAGAAGGGACATAAAGCCGGTGGTCTTGAGCCTGTGAGCCTGTCAGGTACTCGTTAAAGATCCCTTACCCTAAATGAAACTGGGTATAGGCAAAATTTATTACCCTCATAGTAGATTTATTCTAATACTATAATGTGTCTTCCTTGTAGTTTAAAGTGTATGGAGGTTTGGTTTAACAGCGAGGGCACATGTTGTTCCTAGTTTTCACTAGGGTATAAGAATCAGTGAAAATATGTATAATTGCTAGAAAAAGCATGAGAGGAACCATACAAATCCACGGCTCTTCTGTCTAGATTAGCTGAAATATACCTACACTTGAAATTAAAAGGAGTAAAACACTATCTCAAGGAGCTGGTAAAAAGGGCCCTACATTGTGGCCTACTTGCCTGGTAGTTACTACCACTCCCTAATTTGCCTAATTTCTTTAGACATACTATTTTCTCTGATTGATATCACCTGATAATTGCAACACCAACCTCAACTCCTCTCCCATTTTCACCTGATATGGGATCGGTTTAGTATTATGTCTGGTTGATTGCCAACTTATTATCACCGCGTAAAAACTAGAAGTTCATTTGAAACCATTGAAGGCGTTTTCTTGACCCAAGCTTTACGCTTCTATCACTCGATGTTGCGTCCGTACGACCAAAGGCATCTAGGATCCAGGTTTCTACTTTCACTTTTTACGTGTTCGGATCCTTCGCCGGCCAGAAAAACTCAGTTTTTACATTACATACATAGTGAAAGCTTGGATCTAAACCAGTCATAGAGGAAACGAGGATCTAATCCCGCAATTGAAACCAAGTAAAATATAAGCCTCCAGCATTTATGACACAGGAGATAACCTCAGCTCATAAGGTCGTCCTCTACTGGATTCGAACCCTAGACCTTGCAAGGCGAGTGCTCTTTATCAATGAAAATCGGGAAGGGGGGTCATAAAATTGTCTATAACATGTCATTCCCGCTTGACGTTTAATAAAACGTAATAATATAATGCAATTAATTTGTTAAGCTCAATTAATAATTAATGTTTGATGTCTGCAGTTAAATAATTTTGTCGATAATTTCTTATTAGTGTGGTCAAAGAACAGGTTGCCATGGTTACAAGTAGTTAGCGATACAAAGAGATAGTTGTAAGGTTGGCAATACCAATGGCGGGAGAACGAAAAGGTGATCAAATATTTTTGTATCATACGATTAGCATGGAAGACGAAAACATTTTCTTTTATTTCTTTATTGTTAGTTAATTTGTGATAAAATGAGTTAAAAATTAATAGATCGACCACAGGTGCTAAAAAAATTTGCCAATATTTCATAGATCGATTATTATTTTTTATACATCGACTATTTTAGGATTTTAAATTTAGAATCAGGCTCTTATCACTGCAGACTTGGATTTGTCCAATTTAACCCTGAAAATACAAAACCTAAAGAAATAATTTAAACAAATATTTTACAAAAAAAGGGAATTTATTGAGTTATTAATTATTTTAGTGAGTAAAAAAATTGATTAACAATTAATAAATTAAAACACCATTACGGTGAAAATCAGCTTGTTATCAGTTAATTTAAATACCTGTTACAACTAATTTTAAGCAATAAAAAGGTAATTTTGTGTGTTTGTGCCACTAAAAAAAAGTGACATTAATTTACAATATATCAAACCTTCTTATCACTCAATTTAAATACTCGTGACAATCCATTAAAACCCTATTTTTAAATGAAATAGCGATTCTACTGAGTTCACACGCTCTAAAATTAATTAAATTGAAGCAGTGTGAGAAAAAAATTAAAGGAATAATCGTCACAAGTAAGAAAAACCAAAAAAAGCCCCATAAAGACTTTAACAATTGATTTCTTATGCTTGCTGACTGTAAATTTTGTTTAAACTTTTTATAATTAGCTATGCTTGTACATGATTTCGAGTGAGTAAATAGTGATTCCAACCCAGGATGCGAACCATGGCCACAACGCTCTATGTTTTCACAGACGTCAGTCTCGATTAAAGTTAAGAAGTTAGCCTTAACTTTAACGGCTACCTCGGCCACGCTGGCGGCAAATATATAAAACTTCACCTCTTAACAGGAAATAAACTACAAGAAAACTTAGAACAAAAATAATTAAAAGAAAAAAAAGAAAATGTCTTTAGCCGTTAATTAACACTTGAAAACTGTTGAAACCCCCGATAAAAAAATACCAAAACAAAAGTTTTCCAGAAACAACTTGTTTGGAGGGGTTTGGACTCGCACACTTAGACACACTGTAGTGTCCATATGGTCTACCCACCCACACACACACACGCAAACATTGTGAGAGTGTTATTTGCCTCACCTACGAACGTCTTTATTTATAGTTTTTCCATTGGTAGATAAAATGGCTGAAATGAACTACTTTGCTACCAGTCCTCGTCTGATTCCATATCAATTGTTTTTATGTCATAAAAATGTTAGTTGATCTTTCTTAACACCTAATAAATTTAGTGACTTTTTAAGTTACTACAACTAGGTTATGTCGAGGAATTGACAAGCCTCTTTGGCTTCTGCTCTTGGCCACTTTTCATTGGATCTTGGTCACAGGTCCTTGATGGTCCTTGACTCTTGGCCACGTGGTCATTGACTCTTGGCCACATGGTCATTACCTCTTGGCCACATGGTCATTGCCCCCTTGGCCACATACTCATTGCTCTAGGTCACATGGCCTTTTGGTCACATGGTCATTGTCTTTTTGCCACATGATCAAAAGATTTATATAGGCCTCTTGGACTATATAAGTTTTTCACATTACCAGTTTATATAAATGGCATAGCATTTATATAAAAAAATGGTAATCAGTCAAAAAAAACATGATTTTTTATACTATGTTTATATATGTCAATCGAATAAAATCTAATATATATAATTTATATATATATATATTATATATATTATATATATAATATATTGATTTCTTGAGAGATCCCCTCCCCCTTTCCAGGAGATCTAACTCCCCCCTCTATAACCCCAACTTCATGAAGCTCATTTTTCCTTTGAAATTTATCTAAAATAAAGTTATCTTAAAAGTTCAAAAAGTACCTAAGCCCATAATTACAAAAATGGTGCAGGTTTATTGCTTATAAATTAAAAATATGAGCAAATCAACCTAAACAGTTCATTGTTGAGCCAAAACCAAAACAGAAGATCAGACGATAAGAGAGCTGGCTCTAGTCCTAAGTTTGAGTCCTAGGCCCTATAAAAGTTTTAGAGAGTTACAAACCTTTAGAGAGTACCAAAATATTTCTTTCCTACCAGAAGCCTACCACTTTGGTATAAAGCCATTGATAAAACCAGCTCTCACCATTTTTTGCAGATCCGGTTTGGCTTAGGCTTCTAAATGACCTGTATAAGTCTACACTTGCTTTGTCTATTTCATTTTACCTAGAGACCGTTCATCGTTTCATTTATTTATTAGGTCTGATTAGTTCTTTAGTTATTCTTCAAATGCGTTCAGAAACATTCAACCGAAAAATTCAGTGATAGCTTTTACGTAGTAAAAGGATATTAGATGCTCTACGTAAGTCCAATAAATAATTTTTCCTCGAGTATAAATCAAATAAAAAATTACTTAATTTCTCCATTCTCTAAATAACTTATTACATTTTATTAAAAAAAATATCTATAATTATTATAAAACATTGAGTATAATTTATATCGGCTCTCCGTGCAATATTTAACTCCATCTTAAAAATTTCCTTTTTGCTTATTTTCCTCTTTTTGATCATTTTTTTAATTACGAAACTTGTATTTAAAGTTGAATGGTTTAAGGGGGGGGGGAATTGTTACGGGAAAAAGAATAATAGGGGGACGTTTTTTATTTCCTGGGGGAGGGGGTTGTCTGACTAATCATAAAACTTGTTTCAAAGTAGAAAAAATATTGGGGGGGGGGACTTTTGTGTTCGTTTCTTAAGTCACTTCATCACTAATCTTTTTTTTCCTTCTTAAACTTTTTTTTCATAATTTAAAAGGTTCTGAATGATGATTCTTACAAGTTTTCCAGCCTTAAACTTTTCCCCCCTTCCTAGGGTCGCCGTTTAAGAAAAAAAGTCAATATGAGTTATGGATTTCCATTTGTGGACGATTTGTTAGAAAGTCGAAGTCTTTTGTAGGAAGATCATTATTTTTAGGTTGGCTCCTGGTGTTCAAAGTTTGCTTCCCCCCCCCCCCCCACCCCACTACTCACTAATGTTTCAATCTTATGATCAAGTTATCAATCTTTTTGCCACCAGCAAGCAACTGAGGTAACAACAAAAAGAAAAGCTCTTAAGTATAAAAGAAAAACTATACTTTTTTTCATCTAAAAAATAAACTTTTTCCTCTCCCCTCTCGTTATTTATTTGCATATTAATTTCTCATCTTTTTTTGTGCTAGATATAAAAAAATCCGAGTGAATTATGATAATGAATTTGTCAATTTTATAATAAATAGCTTTTGCGTAAAAAAGGAAAGTTTTGTTTTATTAAACAAATTATTCTCTAAAATAATTTTAAGGCCGCTTCTACCTATCGATAGTTATGTTTACCTTGGATGAATTGAATGTTCTTGTACTTTAGCTAAAAAGTGCTGTTGGTTGTTATGTGTGTTTGACTTTAAGCTTAGAAGCGCTGTTCATGGCATTTCTTGTAACTTTTGGTTTAGAAGCGCTGTTGGTTGTATGTTCTAAAACTTTTTAGTGTAAATATAGTGCTGCTTTTATTAATGTGCCATGTCTTGTAACTTTTAGCTAAGAATGCTGTTCAAGCATGTCCCTGTACTTTTAGCTAAGAAATGTGCCTCCAATCGGCATGTCCATAAAGTAATTTAAAAAAAAATTAATAGACCTATCACAGAAGCACTGGTTCGGTACGCTCATGTACCTGAAAACTTTAGGCTAAAACCTCGCTCATTGATTATGCAACCATGTCCTGTAACTTTCTAGCAAAGAATGCTGTTTCAAGGCATGTCCTGTAACTTTTAGGCTAAGAAATGCTGGCTTCAAAAGACATGTCCTGCCTGTAACTTTTATAGCTAAGAAAATGCTTTGTTAAGAATGTCCTGTTTTTTAGCAAGAAATGCTGTTCAAGGCCATTGTCCTTAACTTTTTAGGCTAAAGAAATGCTGTTGAGGCATGTCCTTTCCAACCTTTTTGTTCAGAAGCGCTGTTGGTAGTATGTCCTGAAACTTTTAGGTAAAAGTGCTATTAATGCCATGTCCTGTAACTTTTAGCTAAGAAATGCTGTTCAAAAACGGCATGTCCTGTTAACTTTTTAGAACTAAGAAATGGTAGTCAGAACATGCTCACCTTGTGATCACAACTTTCTGTTCAGACGGCTGTTTGTAAAGTAATGCCTAACGAAACTTTTAGGTAACAAGTTCGCTTTTCGCGCCACACAAATGTCCTGTGACTGTTTGTCTCAGAAGCGCTACTGACGGTATTTTCGCAACTTCTAGACTCTTAAATTTCCCAATTATTTTTTCTCTCTTGAGTACGGTATTAATTTTAAACACTGCTACAGAATTATTATAACTGGATATTAAATAAATATCTAATTAAAGCGAAACGAGTCATCAACAAACTTAACTACACTATAAAAATTATTAAATTAAAATATTTCGTACCAATTATTCCACAATAAACTTTTTCAGACCTTACTTATAACAAAAGTCAAAAATACAATAAAATTATAGATAGAGAAAACTTTTGCAAGTGTTTTTATCAAAACCAGAGTAATACATTTATTTAAATATTTTATGCTGCAACTAAGGTTTTATGTCTCTGTTCAGCTTTTATTGGATTTATATTAAACAAACTAAAGTATTTAGAAAAATATTTAATAAAAAATCTACAATCTGGTTACCACACACCCCCCACCAACAATATTTATTGGTCTTTTTTTTACCTTTTCGCAAAAACTGAATTAGACATTAAATATATTGAAATCTAGTGATAGGTAATTAATAATATCATCTCTAATAATAAGAGTTACTTTATTTTATTTAAAATAATCCTTATTATAAAACTTGGTGGGGGGCCCCACCATTTTTTTTTTGGTTTTTTTTTTCTTTCTTTCGGGACGGGGGCGTGTGTGTGTGTATTTGGGGTGGGGGAGTTTTTTAATTGGGTTGTCTTTTTGAGTTTTTTTTTTTTTTTTTATTTATTATAATTTTTATAATTTTTTTTATTCTTATTATAGCGTGAAATAAAAAAAAAAAAAAAAAAAAAATATTATCTAATTGAAACACACTTTCTTAATTTCTTCTTTTGAAATACATTTTATTAAATATATTGTATATTTTTAAATTCATATGTTATAAATATTCTCTCTTCTCAACACAAACTTTCAAAACAATACTTCTTTTTTCTCTTCTATCTTGGTATTTTTATTTTTTTTTTTTTTTTTTTTTTTTATATTCTTTTTTTTTTTTTTTTATTATTTTAACTTTTTTTTTATTTTATAATAAGTGATTTTTTGTTGTTTTGTTAGATTTTATTTTTTTATTTTTGTTAAAAATTTATATTTCTTCTATTTTTAATATTTAATTATATTTTTTTTTTTTTTGTTTTAGGGGAAAAAATAAATAAGATGTTTATTATTTTTACTTATTTTGAATTGAGAAACAAGCAAATAATATTAATTTATTATACCCATTTTTTAATTTGAGTTTTTTTTTTAGATTAGTTTTTTTTATTAATTTAATGTTGGTTATTCTCCAAATATGTGTTTTTGTTTTATTTTATTATAAAAAATATTATGGTTTAAATTTTTAAATTAAGTCTGATAAGGGGTTTTTTTGTTATTGTTTTTTTTTTTATTAAACATTAATAATTTTTTTGTGATCAATATATTTATTTATATTTTTATTATTTATGTTATTAGGTTTTAAAACGGTTTTATAAATGGTGTAGAATTATATTACTTACTATTTATGTTTTATTTTAGTTTTTTGTTTTTCTTCTTTTTGTTAATTTATTTTTGATCGTTTGACTGTATCATTTTTTAATTGAAATGTTGTGTTCTTTTTTCTATAAAACTATACAACTATTCAAGGTTTATAAATAAATATTTTAGTAGGATTGTGTCATTTTTAAGTTTAGTCTTATTACAGATATGTTTTTATTGTTCTATTTCTTTTTTTTTCTTACGTCATCGGTTTAATGCTTCTTTAGAGTTTATAAGAGAGGGACATTTTTGTTTTAATATGCTTATTGTTTTTATTTAAGTAGACGCGTTAATTTAAGTTAATATGTTAAAATAAGTCATTGGTTTCGCAAAGAGAGAGACAATGTAATGCGGGCTCTGTATAGATAAGATGAAATTTGACATTTGTTTACAAAGGATATTTGAAAATGAAACATTTAATATTAAACAACTCGAGCGATACTTTAAGGAGTCGGGTTGAACAAGGGGTATGTCAAGTAGACGGGTTAGTTTAAACCCCTTGAGTTAGCGTAAGCCCTTGAAAGGGTCTATGCAGGGTAAACATACTGTGTCACACGAGGGTCTCACACAACATGCCTATAATGCATCGACCATTGTGATACGGCACAATACCTTCTTATCTCTTAATATTAATTGGTTTTAACCTAAGGGAAATCCCTAAACTAACCATCCTTTTCCCCCTACCTAGTATTTATATATATATATATATTATATTATATATATATTATTATATATATATTATATATATTTATATATATATATATATATAAATATATATATATATATATATATATCTTGTATACTATATAAATATATATATTATATATATATATTATTATATATTATATATAATATATATATTTAATATATATATATATATTTAAATATATAACCTGTATAAATATATATATATAATATTATATAATATTATACACATAATAGCATTATAACTCCTATAAAATACCGCTTACCATATAAACCATCAACCATCTCGAACTTAATTATAGAGCTGATACCTCCTAGAGCGAAAATCTTCATTTTTAGATTGAATAATAAATGGCTAAGAATGAGTCTTTACAGGGTTTTATATACTCGATACGAGAGTTCTTGCTAACTTGGGTGTTAAGAATTTATAATGGAAAAGTAAAGTAGAATCGAAATTGACTTATTTTCAAATTTACTTCTGTAGCGTAAAGGGGGCAATACTACAGATAACACAGGAAACGGGACCGTGAAAGGTCCGGACGAAACAGTTATTTCAATTAAAGATTTTACAAGGCTGGTAAAGGGTGGAAGGCGATAATTAAAGCCATTTTGATGTGCCACGGATAGAGAACAATATAAACATAAATTAAAGATTAATTAAATAAAACCAAACTTAATTAAATACTTAATATACCGGAGAGGAGGGAACGCGGGGGCCGAACTCGAGATAGACTGCCGATTCCCGGGATTTCGCACAACTCTAGCGCCTCCGGGATAGGGCTACCAACATACTAACAAAATTGACAACAAAAGCTAACAAGGCGGAAGGACACCACAAGGATCAAAACAAAGTTCTAAATAAAGACCTACAATGCAATGAAAACCCCTTGGGCCCCCTTTTACATCACACTTCCTGTCTTTGATATTAATTTATCCGAAGTTGGCGAAACATAAAGGTTTAAAAACAGTGATTTTTGTAACTATTTGGGTGGCATGCAGTTTAAACTTTGATTATTGCTGTCAGCTGAAGTGTGAAATTTTAATCTCGTACAGTTAAGATGCCTACTGTAGCCGCCTTAGAGATTGAGGTCGCCAAAGCGTTAGTATTTGATTTGACCGAAGTATAGGTTTCGCATCCTATGCTATGCTTACTTTTTTATATAAGAGTATAGTTAAAATAATCATCGCCAAATTTAGATTAGACTTGGATTGCCACTACCAGCACCAGCTGAGCTGGCTCCTGCACGAGTTATCTCGAAGTAGCCACAGAGCTCGAAATGGGCATTTTTATGTTAATATCACTCTATAGCTTCTCTTATCGAAGAAAGTCGACTATAATGGTTTGTCTAAACTTAAGAAAGTATAGTATGACAAAAGGTTAAAATCTTTTGACAGCGTGGGAAAATAGTTTTAAGGAACCAATGAGGTTTCTTAAAACTAAGAAACCTGATATGAAATTATGTGCGTGTTTTAACACCCAAGAATAACCTTATTGCGTCCCTCGTATTATTTTCCTACGCTGTCAACTGATTTTAACTGTGTGTCGTACTGTAATTAGCTTTGATACTTTTTAAGTTTTAAATCTAAGTGCCAATACTTTTGTTTCTGTCTCACTTGCAGATTTTTATCACCGGGCAATAAGCGAAAATTAGTTCATGTTTGTAAAAAAACCTAACTGGGTTTTAATATATTATCAGCGAACTGATTTGAGCAACGCAAGCATTGCCCTATATTTAAGTATAGTCTTACTCTAAGATCTATTTCCCACTCAAACCTATCTGTCATTTCTTGGTCCGTCTTATATTAAGAAGGAAATAACCACAATTTTCTTCAGAAATTTGCTAAAAAGTTTTAATTATTAATAATGTTTATTAGTAAATTTATAACGGTATTGGAAACTTTGTTTCTCGCCTCGCTTGAAGATTTTTCATCACCAGACAATAAATTTTAACAGTATAAAAAGCGGGGGTTACTTCATAAAATTTTACGAAAGGAGCCCCTAGGTTTTTTTTTAAATTAAAACAGTGTCAATACTAACCACCACCCCAGTGGTGGTTTTGGTTTTACCCCTCTTTAAATAAAACGAGAGAGGAGGGGGGATAATTAAAAATTGAAAAATTCATGAGAAAAAATATAAGGGAAAGAAAAATGTTACTTCTCTTCCTGTATCCATTCCTTTTCAAACCCCCCCCCTCCCCAGAATAAGAGAGAAATTATTTTACAATTTTTCAAACCTTTTTCACAGAAAACCGAGGATATTCAATAACCCTTAAAGGGCGTGTTTCTCATTTACTTTTTTTCAATCAGCGAGAAAAAAAATAAAAAACTTTTATTTATATTGATTTTTCTCAATTGTGTTTAATTTAACCCTTGCGAGTGAAAAACTTATTATTACTTACACGCGTCATCCTGCCCCTTTTTTAAATATGTAAATTTAATTTTATCTTTTACTTTTTTTATGTTTATGTAAATATAAATTTTATATTTTTAAAAATTAATTAAAAAGAATCATATAAAAGTAAATTTTAGAAAAAGTAGACTAAAAAAATACTTAATGAAAAAAATTGTTTTATTTTATAATAAGTTGCTAATTAAAGAATATGACAGAAATGGGCGAATGCTTAATTCCAATGATTTTTCTTAAATAAACAAAATTCGACGATTTCTAGTGTTAGTTATAGGACTGACAATACTGTCCAATAGAAGCGCTCTGCTACATTTTCTGTGCAACTGAAGCACCCTCCTAAATTTTCAAATACTGGGCAAGAAGCGCTTTGGCTGGCTTTTTAATACTGTGCAACAGAAGCGCCTCTGCTCACATTTTCAGTACTGTGCAACAGAAGCGCTCTGACTACATTTTCATACTGTGCAACAGAGCGCCTCTGCTACATTTTCGTACTGTCAACAGAAGCGCTCTGCTACATTTTCAGTACTGTCAACAGAGCGCTCTGCTACAATTTCAGTACTTGTGACAACAGTAGACAGCGCTCTGCTACATTTTCAGTACTGTGCAACAGAAGCGCTCTGCACATTTTCAGTACTGTGCAGAGAAGCGCTCTGCTAATTTTCAGTTACTGTGCTAAACATTTTCAGTACGTGTAGCGCTCTGCTACATTTTCAGTACTGTGCAACAGAGCCTCGGCTACTTGTCTCGAATCATTTTTTATTGGTAAAACTTGTTATTAGCAACTTGTTGCCTTGTAAGATTACTTTTGAATATTTATCTATGTTTTATTTTGTTTCAGGTAAGTCGGGTTAACTTTTATTTCTACTTGTTACTCTGTAAGTTATTTTTTTGTCCACATTAATACTCATAGGGTGAAAATTTTTGAAGCATGCGAGAGTAAATAAAATGGGATTTATTTTTTACTGCGGACTAAAAATTAAATAGATAGTAAAATTAATAATATCTGTTTATTTATTATAATGACCGTTTAGAGCCTTGTGGATCATCGTAAAAATAACTCTCACTTGGTTGTTGTGCTTTATCAGTTCGTCATATTCTGGTTTATGTACAAGTGGCATACTGCCATGATATTTGCGATCTTCTAATGTATTAGTAAAAAAAATAATTTTTGTTTACATTGTGTAATTAATGACATAATGTTTGGTTTGACATATGCGTGGCAAACAATAAAACCAGAATCTTACTGATCATAATATGGAACGATAAGGCTAGGTTTTTTTAAATATCTAATTTTATTAAAAATATAACTGAGCAAATACTTTATTTTTTCTTAAGAAAATAGTAAAAGTAAAAAAATTAGTTAACTGAGATAGCATGTTGTGTAAACTTAGTTTTAATTATTCAGGTGTGGAGGGCTCAACGTCTAGTGGAAGGGTAAATATCTAGCCGGGGCAAGGCCTGTGTTTTCATTAGGTTTCGTGTACCAACTAATAAGGGACATGCTTTTTGCTCTCATTTTCTCCTGAACCAAAAATTTTCTTTTATTTCAAACGATTTCTTAGAGTTAAAATAAAAATTTCAACTCTCAGAAAGTTTTCGCTTTTCAAGTTTCGAATTCAAGTTTCGCTCTCAGTTGATATAAGATTATAGTTCGAATAAATAATTGCCAACTTTAGATTACACTTTGAGCACAACGGTTGCCGCTACCACCTGAGGTGGTTCCTGCAGGGTTTATCCCTCATGGGCCGCAAGGCTCTAAACAGGCATGACTATTTTTTACTTTATTAGGTTTTTAACACTTTTGAATCTATTTCTTTATTTTAATAATACTTTAATTCTTGCATTAGTAGGAGCATTGGTGAAAATCTTTTCAGACGTTTAAGCCATTGATAAAACTGTTATCCTTTTTTTTCCTTGTGTATGTTCAGATGGGTTTTGGTATACTCAAAATAAACGCCTAGAACCGTAAGTTTTTAGGTAAAAAATATGACAATTGAAAGCAATGCATAATTGTAAGAAATGCATTTAAGCACAAGGCAGTAATCTATAAGTTCGACTTGGGCACAGGGTCTATTTAATACTAACTAAAGCTTTCTCTTGTACCCTCTTAATCCTTGTTTAGTGCTGTTAATCACATTACTTCAGGCTAGGTTTTGTCTTTAGACAACCGGCTTTCTATTTCAGAGTTTGTATCTATCCATTTATTAAAAAAATATAAGACATTATAATAATAGATTGTAAAGGCAATAATAAATACTAATTTATAACCAGTTTGTCTAAGTAAATACTTAAATAAAACCTGAATGCTTCAATAAGGTGAAATTAACGAAAAAAATTCTTTTCTCAAGAAAAGGGAAGACTTGACTTTAGATAAAAAGTTTATTATTAAAAAGAAAAGTCGTACAATAGGAAAACATTGTTACTCGTGCGGCGAGGTAGGGTGGGGGGAGTTGCCTTTGTGTGTCTTTGTAAGTCCTAAATTTATAAACCAAACATAATAGGTGTCCTTGTTTTTACACACAGAGCTAGGTAACAAAAGGTTAACACTGGGTGTATATAAGGATTGGGTAGGAAGAGTGGGGGTTACTGGTTGGGTAGGGATGACTAGCGAGGTAGGGTGGGGGGTTGGACTAACGCTGTAGGGTGGGGGATATGACGAGTAGAGCCAGGATACACAGTAAAAGGATAAACCTTTGTTTATCTTTTATATAACGAGTCCTGCTACTTCCTACCCATGTCCTTATTAAACTACATAACCTTTCCAACAGAAGAAAAATCAAAAACTAACCCTAATATAACAGGCAAACATTCAACCCAAACAAGACTTTAATTGCTCTGGGGAAAATCAAAAAAGAAAATGAGACCCTTTACATAGGAAAATTAAACCTGACTCACTGATTTATTTGTCTTCTTTATTAGGAAAGCTTCCCCTGTTTTTCTTTACTGGGTCGGTAAAATACCTATTAATATAGAAACCTTTTTTTACCGTCCAAGTCGTATAACGTTGAGTTGCTTATTTTTTACTTTATGTTATAGAATCGTATCTTTATAACATTATCTCATTAAGCACACCCATTAAATTTGTTTGTTTCAAGTTCTGTTTGTTCCATTGTTAAGTGCTACAAAAGAAGTTAAATCTTTTTTAGCTATTTCGTTAATCCTTAATATCTATAATTCAAGGCGTTAATCCTTAATATCTATAATTTAAGGCGTTAATCTTAATATTTATAATTTAAGGCGTTAACCCTTAATATCTATAATTTAAGCAGTAGAGTTATAAATCCTCCTTAAAGAAAGATAACTGTAGATAACAATGAACAGTGGAGTTATAAATCCTACTTAAGACAAAAACTTTATAGGGACCTTCAATTTTAAATATTCAAGCTTTTGAGGAGGAATAGGTCCTAATTAATACAAAAAAAAACTAATTTTGCCGAGCTTTCGATATAATTTAATCTTTTTCAAGGCTTAACATATTAAATAATAACAAAAACAGTTACATGGTAGTTTACACTAGATGTTTGGACAACACTAGAGTAACAGACAAATAATACCGTTAAAAACAAAAAAGGTAACAATGTTATTGAGTTAAATTAAGTTCTAAACAAAGATCTACAGTTAAAAATTCTTATGTTGGGGCAAGACCCTCTTAAATAAATAAATCTTTACAGCCAAATGTTATTGATTATGATTGCAATCATATATATAAATGTTACTAATAATATGGTTATCTACTAATAATATATAATTTAAAATATCATTGCACTAATTATTTTTAAATGGAGGTAACAAATTTTTATATATAGCACTAAGGTTTGAGATATCAGACTTTTTATTACAAACATTAGGGTTAGTCGATATGTATGTCATTTCTTTAAACAGTCTTTTTGTAGTGTGGTTCAAATTCAAGAATTTAGCATTTTTATATTGAAAGTTGTGGTCTTGGGAGATTGAATGTCGGGCCAAAGCACATTGTTTTGAGTCATCTTTTATGTCAGATTTATGTCCTGCAATTCTTTGCATATGGACATAAATCTGACATAAAAGATGACTCAAAACAATGTGCTTTGGCCCGACATTCAATCTCCCAAGACCACAACTTTCAATATAAAAATGCTAAAATTCTTGAATTTGAACCACACTACAAAAAAAGACTGTTTAAAGAAATGACATACATATCGACTAACCCTAATGTTTGTAATAAAAAGTCTGATATCTCAAACCTTAGTGCTATATATAAAAATTTGTTACCTCCATTTAAAAATAATTAGTGCAATAATATTTTAAATTATATATTATTAGTAGATAACCATATTATTAGTAACATTTATATATATGATTGCAATCATAATCAATAACATTTGGCTGTAAAGATTTATTTATTTAAGAGGGTCTTGCCCCAACATAAGAATTTTTAACTGTAGATCTTTGTTTAGAACTTAATTTAACTCAATAACATTGTTACCTTTTTTGTTTTTAACGGTATTATTTGTCTGTTACTCTAGTTGTTGTCCAAACATCTAGTGTAAACTACCATGTAACTGTTTTTGTTATTATTTAATATGTTAAGCCTTGAAAAAGATTAAATTATATCGAAAGCTCGGCAAAATTAGTTTTTTTTGTATTAATTAGGACCTATTCCTCCTCAAAAGCTTGAATAATCCTACTTAAGGAAGATAACTATAGATAACAATGAACAGTGGAGTTATAAGTCCTACTTATGGAAGATAACTATAAATAAAAATGAACAGTAGAGTTATATATCCTCCTTAAGGAAGATAACTGTAGATAAAAATGGACAGCAGTTGATAAATGAGGTAACAAAAATAACCTAGACATAAATAGATACCAGTAGGTAAGTGAGAATGGATAGAATGATCGAGATAATGGCGAATAGAAATTGTTTAGGCGATAATTTAACTTTTTTCATATGTCCAGTAAGAGAAGTAAAATTTCTCTTTAATACTTGACAGAGTTTACTTTGATAGTAATAAATGACAGCTTTAACCCAGATAACAATAGATTATAGTGATAACCTAAATAACAATACATGACAGAGATAACCTTAATAACAATATTTGTTAAAGATACCCTAAATTACAATACGTGTCAGCGATATCCTTAATAACAATATATGATAATGATATTCTAAATAACAATACATAGCAGCGATAACCTTAATAACAATTTATGATAAAGATATCCAAAATAACAATACATGATAGCAATAACCTTAATAACCATATATGATAAAGCTATCCTAAATAACAATATATAATAAAGCTATCCTAAATAACAATATATGATAAAGATATCCTAAATAACAATACATGTCAGCGATAGCCTTAATAACAATATATGATAAAGATATCCTAAATACAAATATATAATAAAGATATCCTAAATAACAATACATGACAGCGATAACCTTAATAACAATATATTACAGAGATAACCTCACCTTAATAACAATACATGTCAGTGATCACCTAAAGAGCAAAATACTCATCAATGTGAACAGCGAAATAAACAAAAATAATGTTCGTAAATAAAACTACAGAATCAATCAAAAGGCAAGCTTAAAAGATTAAAGCAACTAGCTAAGAAGTAATAAGATGTTAGGAAATGTTTATTTTCTAGTTAATTCCAAGTTATACGTCCTCCTATTTAACTCTTTACCTTCAATTTGAGCCCCCCCCCCCTCCTATCCTCCCTACCCCCACTCTCTCTGTAACCCTACAGTGTGATAAAATCTAACTCCTCGACTCTCGCATTAAAACTTCTGACATTTCCTCTCCAAACTCTGCAATGGGGTTTAATTCTCGTTTTAAACGTTTTACTGCCACGTATGATACTTAAGCTTCTAGAAATGATAATAGTTTGAAGTCGAGATTCCTTATGAATGGAAATCGTACGTTTACAGTTGGCGTTTTGGTTAATTTGCATCTGAAAACTTTCAAATCGAGTTTTCTTTGGGGGTTTAGTTTTCAATCCGAAAGATTTTTCTAAAGGTTAAAAAAAGTTAATTGTTCCCACATATACTGCAAAACATTTATATAAAAACATTTTATATACGAAATATCAATTCAACAAATGATAATTTTATTTTATTGCATTTTTTTACTTCCCTTTGAAATGGTCGTTTTAATTGGTCTGAGGTATGGGGGTTATTTTGGCGACAGTTTTTAATTGGCGGAAAACAGTTTTCCTCGTATCGAAACATATTTCCAATATTTTGTTGAGGTTTCCATTTACAGAAATATATTTCCTTGATATATCATAAAGAGAGGACTTCAGTAAAAAATGAGTCATTTAAGTATAAAAACTTGAGCTTTCGATTAATGAATTATGTCGACATCAGAGTGTAATGTGTTCGTACATGAACAGAAATACCAAAATCATAATAACAGACAGACTATTAAAAACCAAAATAATAACAACAAAAATTAAAAAATAAATAAAAACACAATTAAATGAAGATATTATTTAAATAACAGTTGGTAACAGTGTTATAAGTTACCTGTTATAATTGATAACACTTGAAACAATACTTAAGTGAGCTTAAAGCTATTTCGCTTTAAAGGAGGTGGTTTTTTTTTGAAAGGGTGGCCCTCCTCTCTGATTTAGAATATTATATATATATATATATATATATATATAATATATATATATATATATATATTATATATATATATATATATATATATATATATATATATATATATATATATATATATATATATATATAATATATATAATATATATATATATATAATATATATAACATAAACACACTCACACACACACACACAAAAATATATCAGTTAATTTATTTTAGCTTTCTTTTTATTGCGTTAATGGAAGTTGAAAAAGAATCCAAGCTAAATGAGAGGTCATTACTTAATTTTATGGCAACATTGACAGAGGAGTATTTGTAAAAATTAGTTATATTAATTAAAATTGTCTTAATTATGAGTGCTTACTGTAAATAATTATGATGATTTTATTTAATAAATTTGTAAGCTTATTTTACTTAAGACCGCTGAAGATAGAATGCTCGATCAAGCGTTAGTTTGATGGATTAAATCATCAGGATTCACTCTTAAAGATTTAACTATTTCCTACGCTCTTTCCTGAAATAAAGTTCTCGATATGCTTCTCTTGCCGCTATCATAACATGTACAAGATTTATTGGAGGGGGGGATGGACAAAAATTGATAGGGAATCCGACAATTAGAATTTATTTAAAATGGGGATCCGCGGGGCTCTGATGTTTGCGTAACCCTGGCATATATGAAAGTTCAGAAGCGTTCTACCGGTATCACTGCCTAACTTCCTATTTATTCTTTATAATCCTATAAAGGCAGTAAATTTTCCTTTAGATATTTATTTCTCTATTACCAAGTTCCTCCGCCAGTAAATTACCCAGGTTGATTTTACGGCTTTTCTTTATGTACCGCGGGTTTAGTATTTAATCCACTGTAATTGAACTCCGAGTTATAAAAGTTTAAAACATATTGACCATGAATTCCGAATCAATATACATCTAGTATACTTGATTGATTGAACCTGATAATTCATAGAAATACACAGGGATAGAATGATCTTTTTTTTATTAATTCCTAAAGCAATTCTTGCACTTGGTGCTTAAATAAACGTGTTAGTAACAAAGGAATTTATATCTAGAACTGGAGAATTATATCCAAGGATCTTGAATAAAAGGAATGACGCACCTACTCGATTTGCCATACAAAAAGTGACCCAATCGAAACTAAGAAAAATAGAGAGAATTTAACACGAAACACTCATCAAAATCCAACTGGAAAAACCATGAGAAGGTAAGTTTGCTCCTATTTCTCTATCTCATACAACTTCCATGGGGTCAGGAAAGTTCCTTAATGCGTCATCCCCTTTATTCAAGATCATTGATTATATCATTTAAATCCAATACAATTTGTTAATGTTGGACCATCAAAATATTGATGTTTCGTACAAAATATCCTCACTGTAATAAATGTTAAAATAACTTTAACGATCAATGACTATTAACTTTTCTCCTTTCGGGAGATAAGGGGAAAAGGGAAAGTGTAGGAAAAGATGTTTAGAAGTGGGAAATATAAATGAGAATTGTCTGGAGTGGTTTGAGTCGTGGCAGGTAATAGTGACATTTAGAAGCGAGCGACCTGTCAAACTTTTGTTCAATCTTTGACTCACACTCGACAGATATTAAGTAAAGTAATTATCAAGCCATCTACATCTTAAGTGTAGATTATAAGTATATATCTATTTATCTAAGTATTTGTCTATTATTTATTTATTTTTTATTTTCATTTATTTATTTGTTATTCTATTTCCTTATTCTTATTTATTGTATTTCCTTTTATTAGGAAAATATGAATAACCAGCAGTTAAATATACATTTTTTTAAAATTTCATTTATTTATTGTTATTTATTCCTTTATTCTTATTTATGTAGTTCCGTTATTAGGAAATATTAATAACCAGCAGTGTAACATACATTTTTTATATTTTTTTTATTTTTTTATTTATTGTTATTTCTTTATTCTATTTATTGTATTTCCTTTATTAGGGAATATTAAAACCAGCAGTGTAAACATACATTTTTTTATATATTTTTTTTATTTTCTTTATTATTTGTTATCTTTATTCTTATTTATTGTATTTCCTTATTAGGGATATAATAACCAGCAGTGTAACATACATTTTTATATTTTTGTTATTTTATTCCTTTATTCTTATTTATTGTATTTCCTTTTATTAGGGAAATATTAATAACCAGCAGTGTAAACATACATTTTTTTTATTTTTTTTATTTATTTATTTATTTGTTATTCTATTTATTTATTCTAATTTATTGTATTTCCTTTATTATTGAAATATAACTAACCTATAGTGCAAATATACATTATTTTTATTTTATAACAATTTTTCTAAAAATCTTATATTACTTTAATCCATAATACAATAAAAAAATTTAAATGGATTAAAAAAACAATAAAGTAATCATAATACACTATTAAATAAAAATAAACTACTTAAATATAATAGAAACATCAAAAAAGAAGACTTAAGCCACGCACAAGCTCACGCTTTTGCGGCTTAAAAAATGTTTATTTTCTCTCCAATAATAAGTTAGATAGTTGCTCTAATAATAAAATTATTGTTGTGAAGTAATGCTTACTCAGACTATAAGGTTTTACCTCTAAAACGGATTTTGATGTCTATTCCGACTCCGCCTCCTACCTCAAGCCACTTAAGTGATTTTCATAAAAAAAAAATTCTCTTAAAGGAGCTGTAATAAAAGTCATTTCCAACCAAAAAACCTCATATTGATTTAAGTGCGAGGGCACGTGTTGTTCCTAGTTTTTACTAGGCTATATGAGTAGGTGAAAATATGTATGATTGCTTGAAAAAAAGCATGAGAGGAACCATAGAAATTCACGGCTCTTCTGTCCAAATTATACCTAGACTTGAAATTAAAAGTAGTAGAACACTATTTTAGGGAGCTGGCAAAAAGGGCACAACAACGTGGCCTACTTGCCTGGTAGTTTCCGTCACTCTTCCCTATAATACTACTAAGCATATAGTAAATAAGTCTGTAAAAAGAACTTTTAATTTTAAAACCCTTTCTTGTCAAAATTACAGTTTTTTAAAAATTTTAACTTGCCACAAAATTAGTATGTTTATATTTATGGTTGAACAAATGTTTCACTGCCTTATGGTTTCATTGCTCTTACTATCAAATAGAGATATATACTAGATGAGGGGGAATGGCCTATCTCAATACATTAAGAGTTCTAAAACATCATTTTGGGGCTCTGTGTAACCTCATTGAAGTCAAGGTTATAATAAATCAAATTTTTTCGGCCTCCTGCACATTGTTTGTGTTATGATTTATATTTTCAGCGCTCTACTGTAAAATTCACTGTAATTTTCACTGTATAAATCGAAGGTGGTCAGGTTATTTTTTCGATGTTTCAAAATTCAACCAATAGGGCCCCTCTAGTAATACATCTCTATGCTCTCAAACATATTGTTACAGTGAGACACATGTTGTTCCAATAAGGAACATCGTCTTGGTATAAAGTTGGTATACCTTTCTACAAGGTCTTGGTATAAAGTTGGTATACCTTTATACAACATCTAGGTATAAAGTCTCGGTTCTTTTGTTAAAGAGATTCAAAATGGCTCAACATTAAGTCCTAAACTATAAATTATAGAATGTTATTCTAAAGAGTTAACCAGAAGGCCTACCGACTTAATCTAATTACATGATTTATCACTTCCCTCATAACTATCACTATTACCAGTATAACAAAAGAAAAAATTACCGATAAAAAATATTAATAGCAACAGAAAATAATATGCAAAACAGTTATAAAATTAATGAAGAAATCTTAGTAAGAGAGTTAATTGACCTACTTGAGGTTCCTGAGACAAGGGGCAAATCCCCTTGCCCCCCTTTAAGATCCTTGCCCCTCTAGAAGTCCGTGGTAAGCCCTCTCTGCCCCCATAAGCCCTCTTGATATCTTGTTCTACCGAACACTTTCCACTTGTTGATTTATGCTTTCGCTCTCGTTTTGTCGGAAAATAAAAACATTATTACAGTTTTTTTTAAAGCAATTGTTTTATTTTTATTTCTTTCGTTGGTTCAAATATGGGTTAATTATTGTATTTTTAAATGATACATGTCTTTATCATGTTTAGACGTTTATCCTTAGTTCCTAAGCTTCAGTCGATATCTTATTCTCTTATTTATTGTCATCAAAGTATTTCTGTAGATTGTCCTGCTAAAAACTTCTTAAATTTCTTTACAAAAGCAATTTTGGAAGATCACAATTATAACCTGGTTTCGTTGTTAGCATTGTGTCATTTTGCTTAGTAAATCAGCCATATATATATATATATATATATATATATATATATAATATAATATATATAATATATATAATATATATATATATATATATAATATATATATTTTATAATATTGTATGCTATAACAAAACAGAATCATTTCGTAATATATGAATTAAAAAATAGAATTACTTTGTACCATATGAATTAATAAAATATAATAACTTTGTAGTATTTAAATATTCAATTAAATTTTAAAGTATTAAGAACCTTAAAATACACGGTTTTATTTTTTCTAGACTTATCATTAATTTTTAAGCATATTTTAGTAAAAACTGAAGGGAGGCAGGGGTTGTTTTTATACTTAATAATTATTTATTCACAAGAATGGAGACCCGGTGGGGTTTGTATGGAAAACCCTGGGAGGAAACGAGAGACCGAAGGGCATAACTTTGTATTCATAGCGGCCCTATTGTTGTAATACTTTATGGTCAAGCATATTTTCATGATTGAAAACCATTAAATAGGATATTATTATTTTTTTTCTTCTTTGTATTAAAAAAACCTTTTTTGTTTCTTTTTTTTCTGTCGTTATTAAAACGAAGCATTATTTTATGAAATTAACACGCCAGCAATCAATATTTTAATATACTCTTAACTGTTATAATATTAACCAGACTTGACTTATTTAAAATCTAATAAAAAGGCATGCTATAAATAAGTACCAAAAATTAGCAATATTACTTCTAAAATTGTATTTGAATGTTAAATTATCGTGAATCTAAATTGTATGTTATTACAGACTATCCTTAAAATGCTTTCTAAACTTTATTGTTTTGTTTTTAAAATATAAGAAAAGAAAATTATATTTATTATTTAATATTTATATTATTATTTAGTAAAGAATAATTATATGCAATAATGTAATATTTAATAATCTATGAAATATACAAACAAAATTATTATTTTATCCTTTTATTTATTTAATTTTTCCGGTGGAAATAATTCCAAGGCCTTAAGACCTCTGATGTGGGTCAACTGTACCTATTCTGGGCAGAATAATAAATAAAATAATAGTAACCAAGTTTCTGTGTTTTACAATCAATTTCTTGCTTAAGGTCCCGGTTTATGCATTTTAACTATAGCAGTTACTTAATTATTTACCACTACTTGTATCTCAAAATTCTGTACTTTTAATTTTTTTTAAAACCAGTTCTTTATTGGCGAAATTATACAATATTTATTTTGTGTAAACCGGAGCCATATGTTATTTATTGATATGGTAATTGGTGCCTCTTTATTTTTATTTTATTTATTTATGTGTTATTTTTGTAGTATACAATTTGATTATTTTTTTGGGTGTAAGGGGGTTTGTTTGGGTTTTATATTTTTTGGTTTGGGTATTTTATTTTTTATATTATTTTTTTTTTAATATTGTCAAAAGATATTTTTGATGGTGTTTTGAATAGGTTTATATTGTAAAGGTAGTTTGCAGGAGTTTCAAAAAGGGTTGCCTAAGCAGTCTGTGGACTGACTTTTGATGATAATCTGGTTGCTTTTCATTTTTATCAAAGGTAATGTGCTAAAATGCTAAAACGTTTTAAGATAAACAGTAACTAAGGTTTGAAATATTGGAAATAATGGTTACTTTTCAAATATTTAAGACATAGTTTTGCATAACATACAGAATAATTATCGCATTTCCTTTGAAAAATACAGAATAAAATATGTACGAATAGTGCTTGATGATTAAATCACTTCTCAAGTTATAGAGCATAAACCGGAACCTTAAGGAAGGTTTGGATTGTAAAGCACGGAAACACGCATTCCAAAGGAAATTCGTCTGATTATCGCGCCAGAATTATTTTGATATAAAGAAAGCCAAACTATATTGTCTAAAGGCATAGAAAAGATTTAAGTTCGTGTTAGGTTGTGTTTATGCTTTTCTGACTGACTAACGCGTTTATCTACTCTAGAAAAAGATGTTATATAACAAAAAAAACTGAGCGGCAGTAGCGCTGTCTAGCGATTCAACCTGTCTTTACAACTTAGCACTAACCGCTTTTCTTACTCGTTACGCTCTAATGTTTCTTCTTTCAAATAAAAGTCTCAGAAATTTCCAAAAGAAGAAATTTCTCTGAAAATATGATTTTTAGGTCTAGATATTGAGTTTTGATTTTTGAAGTAAACACAGTTCTAGATATATACAGTTTATATATATATATATATATATATATATATATATAATATATATATATATATATATATATATATATATATATGCTTTGAATGTTGGTTGTTGAAGAGTCTGTGTTTTCTTATGATGCTTGAAACAGAATATGTCAAGAAAGCTGAATTCAAAACGATAAGTTGTTTTTTTATTTTCCTCATTTATACCGTAGGTATATAGGAAAATTATTTTGTTTGCAAAAAATACGATGTCGTCAGGTACGAATAATTCATCAGAATTATTCGTTTTAGGTGTTTTTAAGAGCTGCTGAGTAGTTTTCACAAAGACGAAACTTTGTACAAATATCGGTCTATAGTTGTGCTTACCGGAAAATAATTTCTTATGGCATCATTAACCCGCTATAGCGACTCAGCGAAACTTTCGATAAATCATAAGACACGGAAAAATGTTTCGATCAGGTTGAGATTTAGCACGCATGTAAACATATATAAGACTAACATATGTGCCATGTTTTACCTTATTATCAACATTAGTTTCATTTTTACTAAATGACTTGTATACGTTTTTTTGAATGACGCTAATTCACTGGGAATTATCGGATGAATTTACTATCTGAGGACGAGCGTAGCGCATCCGATGTGACGAGGAAAAGTTCTAAGGTACCCCGTACCCGATTTTTTTAAAGTTTGAATTCTGTTTTTGAGTGCTTTTTAATCTTAACAGGAAGTATTAAAAAAATATTATTTTCATCTTTCCTTTGTTTACTTTCTTTTAGAGTAAGAATATTTCCTTATAGGATCAGAGAGTTTTCTTTAGTAAATAACTAGGTGTTTGTTGGACAGGGGATTAAACAATTACAGACACGCTATATAGGCTATTACTTGCCCCTTCATGACCAGCCATTGCTTCTACTTGCCCTCTCTTAGTTATTACTCCTAAACATCTTTATCAGTTTTTCATCGAGTAATTTTATTGCTTTCATAGCAGACATCTTATAGGCTATTATAGTGAGCAATTATCTTAAAGGAAAGCTAATTCCACGCAATAAATCTTGAGATTTTCTCTCCTGGCGAATTTCCATCGGAACATCACACTTATGAAGGTATTTGATTGGGGAATGTGGAAGAGGAAGGGGAGGCTTAGTTTATTAAAGCGAATTTCCCATAAAAAAACAGTGAGGTTAGGAACAAGGAGAGAGGAGAAAGGGAAATTGGTTGTTTAAAGGGTTTTATAAATAGTTATTTATGCTATTTATGCACCAAGAGAGTAAAGAATGCTATTATTTCCCTGAGCAGTTAGTTGGTTCCTAAGGCGTAAGCCAAGAGAAACAAAGTCAAGAGAAACAAACTCCCTAGGCGAAGCCGAAGATTTTATCTCCAGGCGTTGGTTTTATTTCAATGCGTTTTTATTCTAGTTTTTTTAGGTCAGACTCCTTTATAAATTTAGGGGGTGCTGCCTCCAATAAAATTAAAAAAAATACTCCAAACAACTTCTTTGGACCTGAAACGGATTTTGAGGTCTGCGCCAAGGCCGTTGAGCGCCCTTTAGACTAAAGGCCTTTTGTTTTAATTCAAATTAAATCACTTCAAAGTTAGGTTAATTTTGGAGTTAGGCTCTGCCGATAGTACTCAATTTTCTTAGTATTTGACTTGTCTAACAGGTAGCGCTAGTAGTTCAAATGATATTTAACTTAAAATTTTATTGTTAAGGAATTAACTTATCAAGCTTTGTATATTTGAGTCATGGAAATTATTTTTTATTATTTATTTATTTTTTTTATTTTTTAACATCTAAAAATTATCTACTATATTCATAAAACTAATTCGCATGCAAATTTTAAATTAACTAATTTTTTTATATAATATTATTTTACAATTAATATTTTGTGTTGTAAATATAAATAAATAATATGACAATAAAACTGAGCAGTGGAGTTAGTATATAAAGCTGAATAAAACACCAAAGTCTCTCCACAAATCGTTTATTACTATAAACAGAGCCGGCTTTCGATCTCTCGATCATCATCAGTGCCTAACCCAACATACAAAGAAAAATAAGAAAATCAACTAATAAACTACTAAAAACTAACCTAATAAATAAGCAATTAAATAGATATCTAAAATCGTAAAATTAAATAAAATCTAAAATTTTAACAAGGTAAGTTAAAAAGTTAAAATACATAAGAAATTGATTAATAAGTTAAAATTCCAAAAATAAAAAACAATGTAAATAAAATTAAATAAATAAAAAGAAATAAATAAAATAAAATAATAATGCATACAAAATTTAAAATAAATAAATTACCGGTGAGAAGAAAAGCATAGGCTTTAATCAAACCCTTTAGTTAGAGTCATATAGCGGACTGGCGGGCGAGGGGCAAACACAAGAGACCTTACTATAACGGACGTTCCCCCACTTTCTCCTTTCCTATTAAGGGCTTTCTCTCCATTTTCTTCAACATTACGCAAAATCTCAAGATTTTCTAGCGCAGACATACAATTACCTTTCGAAACATAATGAAGGAAAGCAACCTTGTGGTTATCGCATTGTCTGTGGTTTTCTTCTGCCAAGTGTTGTTAAAACTTGCTAGATGCGAGCGCTCCATGCTCAGCAATTCTGATACGGAATGCTCTACCAGTTTGGCCTATATAAGTACAACCACAAACACCACATTTGAGGCTATAAACCCCATTTTTATCTATAGGGTCCACTAAATCTTTACATTTGGAAACATAACTACGTAATGAGTAGGATTCTAAGATTAGCCCCTGGAGGAGTGTTCCTTATATAGGTTCTGTTTCTGATAAAATAGGAAACATATTAAGGAAGAATGGAGTTAACGTGGCTGTCCGTAATTTACACTCATTACGTAGTCATGTTTCCAAATGTAAAGATTTAGTGGACCCTATAGATAAAAATGGGGTTTATAGCCTCAAATGTGGTGTTTGTGGTTGTACTTATATAGGCCAAACTGGTAGAGCATTCCGTATCAGAATTGCTGAGCATGGAGCGCTCGCATCTAGCAAGTTTTACCAACACTTGGCAGAAGAAAACCACAGACAATGCGATAACCACAAGGTTGCTTTCCTTCATTATGTTTCGAAGGGTAATTGTATGTCTGCGCTGATGATCGAGAGATCAAAAGCCGGCTCTGTTTATAGTAATAAACTATTTGTGGAGAGACTTTGGTGTTTTATTCAGCTTTAAATAAATAATAGTTAAATAGTGTATTTATATCTAAATACTTTTTTTAGATATAAAAAATTAATTATTAAGAAATAGATAGGTTAATAATTAATAAAAATATTATAAATAATTCAATAATAAGAAACATATAAACATTAAAATGATAGACATCATGAAACAAATGAAGAAAAGGAAAAAAGTATTTTCTTTTAGCACTTATCGCTTTCATAATATTTCCAGGATTTATAATTGCTTAAAAAACACAGAAAAAAATAGGAGGTAATTTAGAAATATAAGGAGAGATAAGAGTAATCAGAGCTGGGATATATTACAGGTGAAAGAGTTTTCCTTCATATTTCCTTGTCAAGGGAAAACCACTTTAAACACACACAGACATACGAGACAATGTCCCAGGTCTCACTCTCATTGCCCCACGACCCATTAGTTAAGTGATATTAATGAATCCTAAAGCATCCTACAGACTGACGAGGGGAGAGAGTTTTCCAAGTTTTCTCATATAATCTCACGAGGAGAGATTTTCATCTTTCCCTCCAGACATAAATCTCTCCACACAGACACACATCCGTGACAATTATATTTTCTTTTTTAGAAAACTTTTGTCATTCTGTTTTTCTTTGAAGTTACCTTTATTTGATACTTATCTCTTAATTATGGTTTATGACTATAATCTGTATTTTTGTGTAATTTATATAAGAATACAATATAGCTTTGTATTCTTATGTCCTCTTGGGTATTGATAATTCATAATATAGCATCGATTCATACCAGCCTAACCTTTCATATGCACCCCATTCAATTTAATAAACGTACGGGGATACAAGGACCTAAACTTTCAAGAATCGTCTTTAATAAGTTAACTCATCCTAATTGAAAATTCATATTCTTCTTTTTCTGCAACGAGGAGAAAAAACAAGTTTTAAAACCTTGTTTTTAGAGTGTAAAGTGTTATTTAACAGCCCGGTCACACAGAGTTAAAATTTAACTTCCTGCTGATAAGTGTAGCCAACATAAGTAGAACAACAAATATTTATTTAGTTAGATTTTGTGAAGATTTAAGTTGGCCCTACTGATTTTTTTTATTTCTTACATGACTCTGCAGTCACACGTTTTTTTTTAAAAGTACTTTGATTTATTTCACGACAATTTGTTTCTTAAACAAATTTGTGTGTGGACTTTTGTTAAAGTTATTTAAGTAGACTTATAAAAATGTATTTTAGTTAGTTAGTTAGTTATGTTAGTTAGTTATTTAGAAATGTAGAAAGTTATTTATTTATAAATTCAATTCAGAGAAGACAAATTAATAATGAAATATAAAATTTGTAGACATTGATGTGGTATTCCTGAGTATATAGTGCAATAATCTGCGGCAGATTTGTTACCAAAAAATTTGAAGAAAGCTACGAAAAGATATATACTAAATTAAAACTTAAACTTCTGAGGTGTTACCACGGCTACACCTCGGGAACCAACGATTAAGTCTCTTGGCTTCGCCTCGTGACTTAATAATTATTATTTCCTCGGCTTTAGCCTTCAGGAGTCAAATTTATTGTGTAGGGAGTTATGACTAACTTGACTCTCTTGTTGCGTAAATGACTATTTTGTTTCCGATTTTTGTTACTTTACTTACCATGCTGGCTTTACGCTGGGTCTCAGCTTTGCCTCGAGCTTATTACCAACCAGGCACTTCGCTGTGTCTAAGCTTTGCCTACCTATCAAAACAGCTATTATTGTTAACTGCGGAAAAGTAAATTAGAGCTTACCTCAATATTGATTGATTTGATACCAATTCGCTACCAATTGCAGTATATTTAAATAATATTTTATCAAGATTTTTGCTATAGTTTGTAAGATTTTTCGGGGGGGGGGGGGGGGGGATAATCAAGTTTTTAGAGAATTTGACACGCTCGAATATGCTCGTTTCCAAGGAGATAGAGCTATGACACAACTTGTAACCTACGATTGTTTACTGTTTTTATGCAATTATATAAAAACCGCTTTTAATTACCAGTCTACTCTAAAACATTAGCGAAACAAATTTCTTACAATTGGTCCTGGTGTCAATCAATCATTTGTGAGTATTTTATTTATTACGAAGGACCTTATGTTAAATATGAAAACATAGATAAGAGCAAGTTTCCACTTGCAAATGCCTCCTCTCCTAAGTATACAGTCATATCTTGGGATTGAGTTTTGTCACTCGATCCAACTTGGAGCCAATTTTCCGAGGAAAACTTGACAATAAAAAACTCTTCACTCTTTAACTCAAACTATAAATTTCAAAGTTGTTCCGCAACCCCACCCCCCCCCTCCCTCTCTAAGCAAAGCAATCCTAAAGTTTTCCTAACTTTTCGTTTACATTGCCCCCTTCTTTTGCCCCTAGTTTGGTTTTTTAACTGATTCCCTTTCCCCCTTCCCACTGGTAGGTGTCCCAGAAGGTTTTCGAGTAATGAAACAGTAAATAAAATGTTTACACGTTTCTTTAAGAAGTTTTTTTTTATTTCCCTCAATGATTACTTGGTTTTATTTTATTTTCATCTTTTCCTGTTTCGCATTTCCTCCTTTTCCTTTTGCACTTATTGTGGAAATGTGGTCAGTTGTCGTAGTTCAGCATAGCACTTGATTCTTTGATTTACTGCGTGCACACAGTATTCAAAATCCGCGGATCGTATCAAGTACGGCAGTTAAAGACGCTTTGGAAAACATGCAGAGGGAATCCAGTTGGATACGCTAAAACTAGGGATATGGAATCTAGATCGATCCCGATACGTTGTGTGTACCTTGAGAGAGTCGATCGTATTTACAATATTACCATCTTGACGAACTATTATTTGACCTAATCATTACCGATTTCTACCTAATAACTTTTCAATTACTAGTGTAACTTCATTATTATGCAAAAAATCACAATTTATGTAATAGTTATTTATGCAACAAGGGATGAAAGTAAGTTTTACAGCTCAAGTTAAAGTTTCGTCCTAAGGCAGCGCCGAAGGAGGAAACTTTCATTAGCTCACGAGACCGGTAGGCCGAGGGAGATAAACTAGTTAGCTCCCGAGGCTTGCCGAGGAAGTTAACTAACATTTTGGCTCCCAAGGCTTAACGAGGGAGATAATACGAGAGCTGAAAACTTTCATCCCTTGTTGCATATTAAATTTTATCTACGACTAGAGAACTAATACTAACAACTATTAATATATTCTTCAGCTCCTTAATTGTTATTGTGTTAGTTTAGTTTATTCTTACCATGTCAATTACTCTGATGAAGAGAGAATAAAGCCACTATCTTCACATTATTTTATTGTAAGCTGTCAATAGAATAATGTGTAATACTATATTTGTAATTTAAACATTAGCGTGAGTATATTGTATATTCTAACCGTATTACCAACATAACACCGAAAAAAATCCTAAAAATTTCCTAAAATTCCTAAAAAATTCTGTCAAGTTGGCAACACTTTCACTTTTCCTCCCTAGGGAGTAAAAGTACATTTACAGTGTGAGATAACAACACTGTAAGTAGAACTTACAATACAAGGAGTAGATAAATATATTTTTTGTTTAAAAGTTCCTTACAAACCCAGTGGACCTTCACTGTATAATTCCCAATGTTTTGGCGAGATCAGTTATGAGGTCATCTGACTCGATCAACTAATAAAATACGGTACAAGAACCGTATTGAATGCGTATAAAATACGATCATCTGTTAAATACGCTGTGTATGTGTAGTAATTGTCGTGAGCGACAAGATGTAAATTTGCATATGGGAGATCTTAAGCTATGTTTACAAAAACATATGTTTTTTAAACAAATCTCCAAACCTTACCAAGGTGCAATTTAAAGTAGTTTGTAAAATTGTTTTTTTATTTTATATTTTATATTGTTAAACTCTGATGATGACTAATTTTTGTCGAAAGCTTAGTTTATTATTATATATTAAAAATATAGGACTTCAGTGTAATTCATCTGTTTTCATGTATATTTTTTTTTAGTCCGCAAAAAGAAACTTTTTAATAATAATTTTTATTTTTTTTTCTGATTTCAGAGACTGTCGGGTAGTGAGAGACCCACAAACGCTCAAATCCAAAGGCTATGGCTTCGTATCATTTGTTAAAAAAGCCGTGAGTATATTTCATGTATTTATTTCGTTTATGAGCTTTACTACTTAGCTACTTTACCCCGCTGTATAGATATACACTCCAATTATTATCCACTCCAACTACTGCGGGAAACCTCAAATAAACTTGTTACTTCAAATACCTTGAGGTAACAATACCTTAAATAGAAGCAATACTTAATGGTTTTAAGTAACTTAAAACCAAAACCAAGGGGTTACTTTATTTTAAAGTCGTCCTGTGCCGTTTTTTACATGTGTGTTCTCATGCGTGTGTGCTTGGTGCACCTGTCACTACCCAAGTTGGTATTTATAAGAAACTTTAAGTATTTTAGTTAAAAAATAAAATGTTTCATTATCCAATCTACCTGCTATTTTTAAATTTCCTCATTTATTCCGTAGGATAAAAAATCCAAAACTGGGATGAAACCGGAATTATCCGTTCCAGGTGTTTTAAAGGCCTCTTGAGTAGTTTTTTCAAAGTTGTCTGTCTGTATGTGTCTATTATCATCTAGCTCCTAGTGTATTTATAGTAGAGAGTTGAAATTTTGTACAAAAATCAGTTTACCGCTGTAGCATTGAGCGTGGTCAGTGTTGTATGGGTGAAGTGACCGCTGAGAATGATATGGATGCAGTTACTATCTAAGGACGAGCGAAAAGAGTTCGAAGACGTGTTGCAGTATATATTTGCGAATTGTATATTCTGAGGATGAGCGAAGCGAGTCTGAAGCAGGGAGGATGAGAGTATCGAATCCGATGTGATGAGTAAAAGTTCCGGGGTACCCCGTACCAGATTTTTGGTATTAACCTTGGATTTTATACAAGGTGGAGTATATAGTATCATTTCTTAAATCTAAAGACGCTGGAATAATTTATTACTTTTCCTCATTTATACCGTAGGTATATTGGAATAGTATTGTGTTTGCTAAAAGATCCGAATTTGGGATGTCACCTGAAGTATTCGTTTGACGTGTTTTAAAGACCTCTTGAGTGGTTTCCATAAAGTTTGTCTGTCTGTATGTGTGTGTGTTAGTGTCTCTTGTCCTCGTATCTCCCAGTGTATTTATACTTAAGAGTTCAAAACTTAAAAAAAATAATCTAAGAGGTCTGGCTATGCTATCCAGGAAATATTTCTTACAACGTCATTAACCTGCAATGATGACACAGAAATTTTTTTGAAAATTAATAAAACGTAGAAAAAGTAGACTATCTATTTGAGACTTGGAACGCATGTGCCAATTCACACATATGTGCCAAGTTTAATTTCATTATCAGCATTAATTAAATTTGTATGAAAATAATGGTATACATTTTTTTAAAAAATGATTAATCCCACGTTATAATTCCACTTTGGGAGACATCTTTAACATTACGAAACTAAAATCAGTTTAGTTTTTAAAACAAGTCATTGAGTTTTCATCTTTGATATCTTACATCCCTCTGGAAGACTCCCTTCGTGGAAGCGAAACGTAGCATCTACATTGAAAGTGTTACTACCGGAAAACTTAAAAATTTTAGTTTAACAGTCTTCAGATTAAGTATACATCGACATATATTCCTCCTATTTGTTTTTAACTCTCAACTATATTTATATTCAAAGATAATGAACCAATATAGATTCTAAATCACAGATTAAACTATAATAGATTAATTTAGGATTATAATTAATTCGAGATTTAATCAATTATTAAATTAATATATTCAAGCGTTTAATTAATATCAATATTTACCCAATCCCGACACTGCAGTCCTAATCAATTTCTGGAATCAAGATAATTTATTCATGTCGTTTACATGTTATAAAATTTACATTTTAATTCTTGAACTAATCAAATTGAAATTGGACTCGACTAAAGTTTGTGATGCACTTATTTACTTTGTCAATCAAGTATTTATTAGTTTTATTTAAATGACGTTCCGCAATGATCTACGACTCAGTTTCCTAGTGGTGTTTGGCTCGGGTTCCGAAGGAATCAAACTCGATTGTGAACCAAACAGCCGTTTTCTGGGAAACCTGTCTGCAGTTTGGAATCGAGAGTTACAATCAGAAGTCTTTAAATCTGTCGTAATCACAGAATGTATTAATATTAATATATGTATATTAATGTAATGTATTGATATCAAAAGATAATTGGAAAATCTTAAATCAGTTTTAAAATCATATTCGACCTAATCCAGTAGCTCAGTGGTAGAGGGCTCGCCTTTCGACTGACCGAGGTAGAGGGTTCAAATCCAGCCGCGGGAGGACCTTAAAATGGGGTTATCCCTTGAACCGTACACTTGGGAGGTCATAAAATCTAGGCCTGCCAACCCAGCCAGGGTTTTTCGTGGTTTCCTTGGCTTCGTCCGAGACAAGTCTGGATCCACGTTTCCGTTGTCTCAAGCTCACGAAAAGTCAAGGCTCTGCGGACTGATGGAGGTGAAGGTCGGAAAGATACACTGAACCTTCGTATGTCCGAAAACTTAGCCAGTGAAAGTATAGGCGGTGACACGAATAATTTAAGTGACTAGAAACTAAGTGCTCGGTTCTTGAAGATGGACGTCTCCTAGTAGCAATGCGGAACTTTGACTTTCAAGTCCGGGCTATAGAATGAGTTTGTGTACACTGGCGTCGAGGTTGCCACAGTTTAGTACATCTGGCGCTGGACTTGCCAGAGACGTGAGCCTAGCTAGAGTCTGGTGATGATAAAGGTGCTGATGGGATTGGAGAATCTAGTAAGACTAGATGAACTAAGCACTATGTGAATTAATAGTCGGCACTAGCCAGAGTGGTGAGCCTATCTAGAGTCTAGCTGGTCTAGATGAACTGGGAACACTGTGAACCAGTTCTGTTACTATTGCGCCTAAAAAAATATGCAATTCATATGAACTGATTTCTGAGAGAAAAATAGCTTATTTCTTAAAGTAGAAGTAGAGAACTGCATTAAAATTAGAAGTACTTATTGCTTTGCCGAAAGTAATTATCTACCTGGCAAAAGTTTTTTTTTATTTACCTGGAGCGAAAAACGCTTCAATACTAACTGTGCCCGGCGCATTAATTTTAAATTTTGATGACCAAGAAAGAAAGACTAAGTATTTTTTTTTTTGAAAATAATTATTTATTTGTAAATAATTAGTTTAAATAACTAATGACTCCTAGTGTCAGCAGGGACGTCCCTTCATTTTCCGCCACTGATCGGACTTCGTTGGAATTTTTCGAATCGGATCAGGTTCGTAATTTAAACTCGATTCATGTGAAATTTGGAAAATTTCGCGCGACTTCCGGTACCCAACGGAACGCCGAAACGTAGATACGGACTAAAAAATTGTCGACCCCGAAAAATTTTAAGTCTCCGAAATCGAACGCACCCCGACACGCTAAGATGAGAATTTATATGTAATTTTTCCGACCGAAAAAAACCCGTAAAACCCCAAAAACACACTGCATAATAAATGTGTGCATAAAAGTGTGCGTCATAAATAAACCTGGAAAATAAACAAATCTCAGCTGTAATTAACTGCTGCTCTACTGCAGCATAATTTTTCCGACTACATTAACACTCGTATGTATCATAGTTGTTTAATTTACCATCATTATATTTTTGCAGAAAGTAATTTATTTAGCAAACATATTTTCCGTCGAGATTATTTTAAATTCTCTGAATTCATTCCGCCTAATTCACTGTGAATTTATTCGATTAATGAATGACTAGTTTGAATTATATTATAATTTTGTGAGAATGAAAATTCGTTAAAAACAAACAAATAAAAGCATAACAAAGTTTTAAAATAAAATTGAAGTGCCTATTATGTCGATATAGAGAGGAAATAGTTGTTTCATTTTCTAGATTGCTTCTCGGTTTTCCTTCTGTTTCCACAAAAACTTTTCATGATTGTTTTATGATAACAAAGTTTGCCTCTCGGTAATGTTTTAATAGACAAAAAGAGTTTGATAACAGTATTATCTGTATTCGATGAAGCATCAAAGCCTATGAGCTACACGGTGCACCAAAGTGTGTATACGCTTATGTGTGTTTAAGCAACACTTTAAAAGCGCTTATGTAGGTATGTATTTTGTTACACTGTGAAAACGCCTATGTCTGTATGAGCTTCACGTTGTGGAGATAACCTTTAGGAATCTCCTTCGCCCTTTTAGGTGTGGGGGGGGGGGTTGTCTGCCTGGAGGGATAACAAAGTTTTAATTAAAATCTTGTTATTGTTTACTTTAACTCTCTCATGCCTAGTATTTAACCCCTACACAGGGTTGCCACCATCAGGCAACTTGCACTGTGTTTCACTTTGATGAGATGAATTTTGAAACACCATGAGATCATGTGATGCACCATGACGTGCGTAATTTATTTATAAAAAATGATCTTAACAAAACTTTATTACTTATAAATGACATATTTTAGAATAATCTAATCAAAGATCATCAATCGAATCATAAATTTTTTTTAAAGGGTGTGAAGCATTGGTAAAATGAATGTAGTGGATTTGATGAAATGAATTTAGTCGATTTGATGAAATGAATGTAGTCGATTTAATAAAATGAATGTAGTCGTTTTAATGAAATGAATGTAGTGGATTTGATGAAATGAATGTAGTCTTTTAATGAAATGAATGTAGTCGTTTTAATAAAATAGCTCTATTATATTCAGAGATGTCTCAATGTAAATACTATGACAAATATAGAATTTAGATTTGTTTGATTAGCAATCCTAACGATTTGTTGGGATGTTCTCTTGACGAACATTTCTTTTATCAGTCGATTACAATGTGAATACTTTTTTTATCTATCCGTGTTTTACAATTTAAACCTGAAAATCTAATTTTAAAGCCAAAGGAACGCTAAAGCACAATGGAAACACATAAGTCAAGTGTTAGGGGGGACTTAAAACTTATTTATCACTTAAAATTATGATAGGGTTACAAAAACGCCAGAAAAAAAACGATAGGCAGACTGACCCCGAGGTAATCATTAAATTAGATCTGGGGCTGATTTGTAAGCGGTGCCCTGCGAAATTTGCTGAATAAACCAAGATGCCTTATCTAGGTTCAATTTCATTTAATATAATACAGTGAAATAAACCTTGGGGCTATCTGATGGGGGAATAAAGTCAACTTTATATCCCTTCTTTATAATCTTTGTTTCATTCCTTACATATTTATAGGTATTGTTTCTTAAATGATTAAACAAGGTATCATGCTTACATCTGCTAATATTGGAATTTAACTGGGTTTTGTTTACGCAGATAAATCTATTGGGGTTAACAAGAAATTCTAGCATGGAGAATTTCCTCCTCCACGCCAGGCGAATTTCCTTTACATGCCTGTTTCTGCGCTTAAGAATCGAGTTCTTGAGCTTCAATTGTTTGTTTATGCTTTATAACATAAGCAGTACTCTACTAAATATTACTCATTATCTTGTATTTTTAAAGGAAATGTGCATATTTATCCAATTTTATTTTTACCCTATATCTCATCATTTTAAACCGGTTTCGTTTGTCTCAGAACCTAAAAAACAATTAAATGACACCCTACTACTTTCTTGCTATAAGGCTGATCCTAGCTTCTAGCCAAGAGTTGAGGCTGAATCTAGCTTCTAGCCAAGAGTTGAGTCTGATCATAGCTTCTAACCAAAAGTTGACGCTGATTCCAGCTTCCAGCCGAAAGTTGAGACTGATCCTAGCTTCTAGCCGAGAGTTGAGGCTGAATCTTGCTTCTAGTCGAGAGTTGAGGCTGGTCCTAGCTTATAGTCGAGAGTTAAGGCTGAATCTAGCTTCTAGTCGAGAGTTGAGGCTGTTCCTAGCTTCTAACCGAGAGTTGAGGCTGGTCCTAGCTTCTAACCGAGAGTTAAGGCTGGTCCTAGCTTCTAGCCGAGAGATGAGGCTGGTCCTAGGTTGGTGCGCAGCCTTAACTAGGTTGGGACCAATCCTCTAAGAAGCTGGAATAAAAATGGATAAAAATGAAACTTGGCAGGCGTGTATTCCTTTGAATAGAAACCAAGTTTGCACGATTTTATTTTCATACCGCGGGCATAGCCACGGTTTTTTCGTATCACTTTCATTTAGCGGTTTTAGCTTCGACGGTAGTATATTTTGATGCTCTAACTCCTGTTTTCACGCTACTTCTATGTACAGAGTTACTGATCTGTTTTTGTTTTTGTTTTTCTCAGGAAGCAGAGAGTGCGATAACGGCAATGAACGGACAGTGGTTAGGTAGCAGGAGTATTCGAACAAATTGGGCCACAAGGAAACCCCCCGCCCCAAAAACCGATGGTAAGTAATCGTAGCTTGAACCTTCTCAAAAATTGAGTGGTGCTTAGAGATTGTCTCCCAGGTCCAAATTAATGCTGGTAATCATATCCAGGTACTAATAGTCAGTAAATCATATCCAGTCTATCCTAAAATATTTTGGATTTGGGAAGTGTACTGATAAATTTAGCAGACTCCTAATTTTTTTCTATAAATTTAATCCTTAGAGCCATGAAATAATAACTTAGGCTATGGCTATAGTATCAGAGTAAAAACTGTAAAAGACAATGAGATATCTCCTCGTTTTTGGTCTCTTTTAAAATGGAATAACAACATATCAAATGAATTAATAAATGCTAATTAAAAAGATGTTTGTCATTGTTGCAACGCAAAGTTAAAGATATCCACGACACTGAATCAGTCATAAATTTTGTCATAAAATTAGTCATACATTTTGTTGTTACAATACTTTTTTAAATGTGCACATTTATGATATTTTAAAATGTGCGTCTTTTTAATCCGAAACAAGACTGTAACTTGACTTCGTTTTGATTCTTAATGTTTCGCTGCTGTTGAAAATTTCCTTTTTTGTTTCTTACGTGCCAAAAAGACGAAATGTCAACTTTTACCGAATTCAAAGTATACCGTATATTTATTTTTTTTCGGCTGAAGCGAAAATTGAAATATTAGAAAATAATTGTTTTTGAAAGAGAATGTTTTTAAGCCTATAAATAGATTACTTTATGTAACGTTTATAAAAAAGTTCCTTTTACTCTCAAAACTCAAGTTACAAATTATTCATGAGAAATATAACTGCTAAATGTGAAATCTCAAAAAAGCACGAGATAATTTTTGATGCCAAGGTTAGTTTGTTGATGTATTTAAATGTTCAGCACAGATCTTGAAAACTCAGTAAAATTTCAAATTTGCACCACCTCATGTTTTCCCCCATTTTTTATCTTCTTTATCATATTTATTTTGTTTATGTATATTTACTTGTTTATATGTTTATTGGTCTTTTACTTTAAAAATTTTTCTTTCCCTTTATCTTATTTTTTATGTTTTTAATTATTTGATGAAACCCTTTATGAACGTTTAATATAATATACCAGAGATCGACTAGCATGTGTTAAGGAACATAACAATCCATACACCACCATAATGTTCAATAAAAAAAAACACTGAAATTAAAAAAAATAGCTGACGCACAGAGCTGATGTTGTATCATAACAGCTCTGATGATGACGTAAAGTTGAAACCGGTCAGTTATAATTATTTTTACACTATTGTGGTTGAAAATATATCTATTGTTTTTATTCTAGTGTGTGTTTTTTATTAACATCATGGTAAGTTTATACCACAAACTCTCCGTCAAAACAACTATTCATGTTTTGAAAATCTCGGTAGTATCAAATGATATATAAAAATATAATATTGAAAAGTATAAATAATCCGAGGTACCCTCAACCCAACGTCATTTACACGTAAATAGCGTTTCTAAATTTTACATCAAAAATAAAGACGACTAATTTCCTCATCTAGTCGCTCTTAAGACAGTGTTGTAAATGAAAATCGAAAATAAAAAAAAACAGAGAAAAATGTTCACAGCTAGACTTTTAAGTTTTTCAAGAGAAGGTTTTTTATTGCAAGGTTGGCCGTGCTGTCTCCTGGGTTATTTTTGGGTCTTCAACTAATTGCTTTTAAATACCCTTAACCTCCTCCTCCGAGCTAACGAGTGGAGAGAGGGGGGTTTTATTCTCGATCCTCTCCTAAGTTAATTTTTTTTTGTTCCCAAAGATACTTAATCTTTTATTAAAGGACAAAGTTAAGTTGGGTTTCCCGTTGAATTTTCTTTTTAACTAAATTATTGTAAGTTATCTTTTAATTTGTTCTTTTCTTTTGTCGAATTGAAATTTTTTTTCTTTTTTGTGAGATAATACAGTTTCTTTTCAATGTATTTATAATAATGGGGGAAATTAAGTAGTTTTCTTTATCTCTCTAGAGAATAAACTTGGTAATATGACTTGCATTTGTACATCATTAGACTTTTAGGATCTATTATGTGATAGTTTGCGTGTTAAACTCTCTTTCAAATTGTCCTATGACGTTTTTGTAAGATAAGAAATTCCTTGTTAAAATTCCTTTTCCAGACCGCTTACTTAGCAGAGGACTGTTATTTATTTTTACCAAATACATTTTACTCATCGAACCTAAAAATGGTTTATAATTATTTTTTCTCAATTCAAATTTACCTTATTTCTTTTTTCTTATTATACCTTATTTTCTTATATAACATACATATTTAGTGTTAATAAAAAAATTGTATGAGATTTCCAATAGATTAAAATCTATTTTATGTATAAAAATATATTTAGAGGACGAGTTTATATCCCTGGGGCGGTAGTAGGTCCCTCTGGGGGTGTGTTCAAGGGTAGTTATTGTGGAAAAAGTTGTCCAATGTATGGTCCATAGTATGGGTCCACTGTATGGGTTTTCATATCTCCAACAGCCTATCTGTATAACCGAGACAGCTTTACTGCTAAAACCCATAAATTTTAGTAGAGTAAAAAGGGCACTTTGGAACAGGGACGGTGAGATACACGAAGCTCCCACTATATATCAATCCACTATCTATCTTAATTTTATCATTTAACTTACCCCTCCTTTTCAATGTTTTTCATTCTGATTTCTCTTCCCACTTTTCTTTTTTACTTTCCCATCATCTGTTGAATGGTTTTGAGAAGGAAATATTGTCATGGTATAAAATTAACTTTAATTTCTTTTGCTTTCATTTCAAACCATGCAGAGGTAACTTAATAATTACAAACGAATAGACCATCCCATCTTTCAGATTTCAACCAATCTAAACGTTACTGCAACATAATTACTGTTTTCAACCTTTTTTTAGTTAAAATAATTAGGACGATTTATATAGAGCAGCACATATTAAATTGAGTAGCAATATTCCCAGCGCTGTTATTCCATACAATATTTATAGTTACATTATTCAAACTTAATCCCTTCTAGATAAGTCTATCTTTATCACATATTTGTTTTAATTATATTCTTCTAACTTTCTATTATTTATTCATCTTTATTTTCCCTTTTATTTATTACAATAATTTACTTTCTTTCCCTAGACAGTGGAAAAACTTTTTTACAACATCTTTACAGTAAACTTTTCCGACCTTAGCTGTGAAAACTTGTTCCTCGTACCTCCAATAAAAACATTATAAAACTACCATATTAATAATTCATTTTTTCCACGTTTACTTCCTAACAAGCCAATTTTCAAAATGGCTGCAGTTTTTCTTGTTTTGATAAACTGCAAGTCGTAGTAAACTCGGGAAAACTCAATTTTCTTTAACTACTCGTATGTCGAGTCAATTTTTCTTTTTGGTATTTTACGTACTCTTATCGAGCTTTTGTTTCCAAGTCGATTTACAACGTGTTCTTTATGCTCTTTTTATGTTTTATGTTGATTTATAACGTACATGTTGTTCTACGTTTCCTTTGTCTTATTTCCACGGTATATTTTTGATTTATATAAAATTGCATTTTTTGTGTGGTATAATCGTATCTCAGCTATGATTAAGTAGATTAATTTTATTGGTCTCCAATGCAAACTAGATAATTATATTTATCTTAATGATATTATTGTATTACTCTTGATGAATATTAAACAACAATAATTGTGGTACAGTTGAATAAAAAAAAGGAAAAACAAGGAGGAGAGGAGGGTGTAAATAAGGATTGTTTTAATAATAGAACGCAAAAAAAAATTAATCTTAAGGGAGGAAAAAGTGACTCACTTCCTTGAGACTAAATATTGAGTCTTTATTCCCTAAAAACTAGTTAATAAACTTCACATTATACACCACCTGGGGATAAATTATATTTAAGTCAATAACTGTAGTACAATACAAGGCTAAAATCAGTTGACTGAGCGGGAAAATTGCGTTAGGGAACCAATAAGGTTAGCTTGATTTGAAATTGAGGGCGAACCTCATTGGCTCCCTCGCATTATTTTCCCACGCTGTCAACTAATTTTAGCCGTGTGTCATACTCTAATGTTTAAATTACTATAATGTTGTCGGGTGATTTATAAATTTTGAGGCTACCGCCAAAATAAAAAATCTTTTATTGTTCTATTGTTCACTTCCTTAGGACAAAAAAGTGGTTATTACTCCCTTGTTACCAAACAATACACTTCATTTTATGTATCATCTGGAGATTGTTTAATATATTTCAACCAAACTTATGTTATTTGCAAATTAAATGGCTTACTATTTTGTACTTTTCTTCATTTATACCATAGGTTTATAGGGAAAGTATTGTGTTTTAAAAAACAAGGCCACAGTGGAGCATTCAGTGAAACTACCAAATTAGCGCTCCTGTTAACTAGTTGCGGAACTAACTTTTTGTCCGAAATAATATAACCCAGGTCCATCTTTCTTTAATTATATATTTTTTAGGTAAGAGATTGTTCATTTTTTACTTAAAAAATATTGTCAGCATGGCGAGGTTGCGACATTTATTACTAAGTAGGAACAAGAAAGTTTAAGAAGATCTTATTTTTTTTGTCATCTGGCAAGAGTGGTCCATGAAACGTATTACTAGCTCGTATACGACTCTGCGTATTTCTCCTCCCTGCATCTTTCATCTATTTGTTTGTTTATTTTTACCTTTTTACGATTCTTTTTTACTACTTTTTGAAAATTATTTCTTCCTCTTTCCTCTGTTTTACGATCTAATGATGCATAGAGGAGATAGATTTTTCTCATGAGTAAAATTTAGACTGAAGGAAACTGAGGAGGTTTTTCCTATTTTCTTTTCAATAAATTCTGTTGCTATGATCTAGGAAAAGTATTATACCTTTAAAATAAAGCCCGGGGGACGGCTCCGCATTGTGTACTTCTTACTTAGAGCAAAAAAAGCAATAAAAGAGAATAAAAATCAACCCTATAAAATAAAAGAGGGTTTCGCAATAATAAGGGAAAATACTTAAGCCCTTATTAAGGTTGCAACGCTTCTAATGAAGACTTCTCTACGTGGTGTCGTGGTAAAGCCTTCGCCTACTACACCGAAGGTCTGAGGTTCGTATTCTGGAGTTTCCTTTCAGTTTTTACAAACTTTCGTTCACTCTTAAGTACGCTTTGAGAGCATTAAATAATATAACTGTACTAATAGCTAAAAATAAGGTTGACTTGGGAGAACTGCGTGTTTTTTTGTTAGGGATCAAATGGCCTAACATTGGACCAACATTTAAATAATAAATAAAAACATATAATATCAGAGGCATGTAAATTATAGTTATATTTTTAGTTTTCCTCATTTATACCGCCGGTATATAGAAAGAGTATTGTTATTCCAAAAAAATCTGACACCAAAATGCCACCTGAATTATCCGTTTCAGATGTTTTTAAGGCCTCCTAAGGGTTTTACACCAAGTTGTCTGTTTGTGTGTGTCTGTTATCATCGTACCTCCCATTGTATTTATTCTAAAGAGTTGTAATTTTGTACAAAAATCAGTCTAGGTGTAATTGTGCTGTTCAGAGAATATTTTTTATGACGTCATTAACTCGCAATAATCACAGCTAAAATTTTGATTAGGGAGAATAAGCGTAGTGAATCCGATGTGACGAGAAAAAGTTTTAGAGGTATCCCGTACCTGATTTTTTTGAGCTTAATATACACTTAGGTAACTTTTCTAGTAGAGCACTGCAACACAAATCGCTGAAGCATTGATGACTAGTCGTATGATAGTTGCGATTTTGTGGTACAATTTAAGACCTCTTATTTTGTAACAGTTGTAAAAATTCACTGCGTCAAGTCTATCATCTAAGAAAGCTTCTCATGTACAATTTTACCTCGCTAAATAATATTTTGGTCTGCCTTCCAAAACCTGGTATACATTGTTTTTTTTTTTTGTTCCTTTTTTCTTAAAAAGCCCAAGTTCTTTATTGGCAAAAGTATACAATATTTATTTTGTGTAAACCGGAGCCATATTTTATTTATTGATTTAGGGTAATTGTGTCTCTTTATTTTTATTTTATTTATTTATTTGTTATTTTTGTGGTATGCAATTTGATTCCTTTTGGGGGGGGGGGGGGGGTGTTTGTTTGGGTTAAGGAAAATTGTATATTTTTTGGTTTGGGATAATTGAATATTTTTTTAATATTTTTCGGCGGTGTTTTGAATAGGTTTATATTATAAAGGTAGTTTGCAGGAGTTTCAAAAAGGGGATTTTATGCTGTCTGTGGACTGAGATATACATTGTTAACAAATTAAAATAGCTGATTCCATTTTTTTCTTTATTATGATTTATATGTAGGTATGTTTATTATTATATTTATTCTCTTCCTCGTATTCTAGGAAACCATAAAGAGATATTAAGTTAATCTAGTATATCTGAGCATTTTAAGTTAGTAGGCTTGTAATATCTTTTCTTGGGCTTATTGTTTATTGAAGCTGTTACCTAATACCTAATACCCCTATTAACTATCAGATAGATAGACAGTTATGAGATGGGGATGCCTAGTTCCAAATTTGACCGTTTTGTTTATTTTCAATTTATAACCATAAATTTCTTCAAATGATCACGATGAGAGCATGTTGAAACGCTCCCATTTTACTACACTGGGTTGGAAGCAAAGTAATGTTTGTACAAAAAAAGGTCGGCGGGATGTTTAGGCCTTCCTATATAGGTTAGAGTTTTTATTACACTAAGGGTTTGCTGGGGGGTGGTCTCAGGCGCCCCTCCCTCGCGAGCCCTTGCTCTGACTCTTTATTTAGTTTTGAGTACTCTTAGAATTGTAAAAAAGGGCCAGGGAGTTTCTCAAGTTGCTACTACTGGGGCATTCTTTCATTAAAAAAGGTCTCTCCCTTTTCATATTGTAATGTAGGACACTTTTTAAAACGCGTCAGACTTGAAAACAAAATATAAGTTATTAATTTTTTAAAACTGTCCTAACCTTTAAATTTATTTGTACAATTTTTTAAATGATTAAAATCTCATATCAATGATTATTGAGAAATATCAATCTTAATTAGTATTTGCTGTAAAATTAATTAGAGACTTAATTAGATACATCAGTTGTGAGAACTTAGTAAGGGTTAGGACGGAAACCTGGTTAGTAGATTTCACAATTGTTTCTTTTCACCAACCCCGAAATCAACCACATATCACCACACCACCATATCCTAATCAAACCATCTAAAACTCTAGACCAAGGTGTGAAGCTCCTGTCATCTTAAGAGTTTCTCCGCGTTGAGACTAAATAATGTCAAATTTGTCAAAAAGCATTTGTAAAGACAATTTTGTCAAAAAGCATTTGTAATGAAATTCTGTCAAAGCTGAATTCTGTCAAAAAGCATTTGAAATGACAATTCTGTCAAAAAGCATTTGTAGTGGCAATTCTGCCAAAAAAGCATTTGTAAAGACAATTCTGTCAAAAAGCATTTGTAATGACAATTCTGTCAAAAAGAATTTGTAATGACAATTCTGTCAAAAAGCATTTGTAATGACAATTCTGTCAAAAAGCATTTGTAATGACAATTCTGTCAAAATCGTTTTTAAAATGTCAGAGATAAATACGTTTTATCTCTGCACAGTTGCTACAGCAGTGCTTTAGCACTGCTATATTTATCACTACAGTGCTGCTTGCTGTAATAGTCATATCTATATAGATATATATTAGGATTTCCATTTCTATCTTCTGTTAGCGCATTGTTCCAATGTAAATTCGCTGATAAATATTCCAAAAGAAAAGTTAAATTAAATAAAAAATGAAGACCAACGGCCAATAAAAGTGAAAAAGGAGGTTAGTTTCTCAACAGCCTTGTATTTGATTTATCTTTATTTGTTGTGAAGAAAAAGGGTTTCGGGTCCTTTTAGGGTTCGGTAGAAAAAAAATTCAAAGTGAATAACTTGTTACCTTATAGAATCGGTTATTAGTTGTGTTTCCCCCCACACAGGGCTTGGAGCGCTAGCGTCGCAGTGGGGGATAGATTTATGGTACAAGTCTGAGAATGGGAGTTACCCTTCTTTCGTGATATAATGTTTTCAGTATTAGTTGAGACCCCACGCATTAGGTATTCTATTGTCGAAGCAACACTAGAAGGCAAAGACCTGCTTCCTTATAAAAAATGTTTCCTTTTCCATCTTTCCTGCCTTTTTTCAAGAGCCTTTTATCTTTTCCAAACATAATTAAATGAATACTCAACTATTATTTATTTTGACTAAGTAAGTTTTGCGAATTTAAAGGTTAATAACCTAAAATGGTTGGGTTTAAGTAGAGAGAGAGAGGACAGATGGTTTTTCTTAAGTTTATATATTTACATACATACATACATACATATATATATTATTATATATATATATATATATATATATATATGTATGTATGTATATTAAGGTTATATTTAAGGTGGGTTTAAGGAGAGAGAGAGGGACAGATGGTTTTTCTTAAGTTTATATATTTACATACATAATATTATATATATATATATATATATATATATATATATATATATATATATATATATATATTATATTATTATTTATTTATATATGTGTTGTGTGTGATAGTAACATGCGTTTATAGTTCTAAACTTGAACAGGTTTCATCAATATTCTATATTTTTATTGTTTGGCATCTAGATCAAATATATGTACTTATATGTCATGCGTTGAAGACAATTCGCATTATAATATGTATAAATAGGATTTAAAAATAATATCTCACTCACATCGGTTTTATTAAACGACGAAAAATGTGTTTATGACCAATGTGATCTTGGTCATTTATTAAAAATAAATATATTGGAGGCACTTACACAAAAACTTAAACAATTATGAAGTAGTGCTTTGATGTCGCTTTGTGGAGATAGTTTTAAATCAAGTAGAGACCGATTTGGTTTATTATCTCTATTTTGTTTGGAATTTAACACGTGTGTGAAAACTTTAAATAAATTGATTGTGTTACAGACTATTCTGTTTTCAGTGACTCTCAGCATTGCATGTAATAACTTTTCCTCCGATTTGTTAACTTATTGGTCGGACTCAGTCCTATAAACCTCAAATTATCACATTGATGTTTAAATTTTTATATCTCTTGGTTCCTTTTATTGAATAAAAACTGAAGCATAGTTTCGTTCTACTTATAAACATTTTTTTTTTGTTATAAATAAAGAAAGTTTTAATATGTTTTTAAATAAAAACTATGGCAAAAGAAAAAGGCCTGGGAGAAATGTAATTTCCTTTCTTTTAGGTTATAAAACAAGTGTAGTCCTTTATGAGTAACAGCGTGTTAGTGTTGGCACGCATGCACACATACTGGCGTGTCAGTGTTGCCACTGTGGCAAACATTCATGTGTGCTTTTATATCCAACAAATGCTTTTATACGTTTAGTTATTTCTTTTATTTCATTTCATTGAAGATGCAATAAATTATTTAAAAAAAAGACAGATATCCGAAGGTAAAGGCAGCCATGAAGATAAGGCCATCGAGGGATATATATATATGTATATATATATATATATATATAATATATATATATATTATATATATATATTCATGTAAATATGCTAGAGAGAAGTGTCTCATATCCGATCTTATGTGCATTGTTAATTAGCTGCTTAGTGAGCAAATTAAAACTTCTATTTTACTTAAACTCAGATCTCTCAAATATTTTTGTTACCCCACAACTTTCTTGTCAAATTTAGTACCACGGAGCTCTACAAAATTTCAATAGCCGTCAAAAAAAATGTTACGGAAGTTGAATACTGTTTTTTTTTTAATATCTATTTTTATTAACACAAAATTACTATCACCCGACTAAAATTAACCACTTTTGACCAAAAATAACAATACTACCTCGGATATATATATATATATATATATATATATATATATATATATATATATATATATATATATATATATATATATATATATATGTGTGTGTGTGTGTGTGTGTGTGTGTGTGTGTGTGTGTGTGTGTGTGTGTGTGTGTGCTAGTTAATGACTACTAGAGATTATCAATTGTGATTAGTTGCCAAGAGATGTTAAACTCTAAATAAAGTTTAAAAATGTTGAAAATGAAAAGTGGAGTGGGCGGAAAGACCTGATCTCTTTTCTTTGCTCCCCTGACTAGGCTCAGTATTTTTACCCGCAAGTGATTTTTGCTTGTGTTTGTTTTCCTGTCCCGTTTGCCAGCGGAAATTGAAACTCACGGTTTTTTTTTTATTTTTTAAGAAAATAGCTTCATAATGATGATGTATACTTGACTTGGCTGAAATCTGTCTTGCTGCCAACAAGTAGCTTGGAGTAAATTTTAAACCTGCTCTAGATGAGTAGCTTCTAGATGATTCAGCTAAATTATCAAACAGAAAATGTTTGATATAACTTAACATTTGTTTATACCATTAAATTTAATAAAAAATTTAAAATATTGTTGAAATTTCCATCCTAAACACCGAATCCTTTTACTAGTTATCAGTGGATGTATATATTCAAGAGTAATTTTGGTTGCTGTTGGATGAAGCCGCTACTGAGGCAGACTTAACATTTTCCTGCCTCCTCCCTCAAGAAAACCATTATCATGATTGTTTTCCCGTCTCTTATTTTCCCCAGACCTAAATTTTCTTTACTGATGTTGATGTTTTCTTTAAATTTTCCAAAAAAAAAATAAGGAAAAGTGCGATAATTATGTTTTATAAAGCAAAACAAAGTAATTATTCTTTTTCTAATATTAAAATTTTAACTATGAAATTTATTTACTTTTGAGACATTCTTTAATTATTGAAATGTATTACTCAAAGTATTATTGAATTAATGCTTTGCTTAAACTGAGATGCCCTTCAAACAAGGGCAACGTTATATTCTCATGGCTCTATCCTAGAGTTTTCTCTAAAGAGTTTTTCGTAATATTAGATATGACGAGTTTGTATTTTCGTAATATTAAATATGACGAGTAGGTATTGTCGTAATATCAATTAAGACTAGTATGTATTGTCGTAATATCAAATATGACGAGTATGTATTGTCGTAATATCAAATATGACGAGTATGTATTGTTGTTGACAGTATATGCCAGGAAAAAAATACTGGCAAATACTGTTTTCCTGCGACAGTATTTGACGTAAGAAAACACCTGCTAAAGTCCTTAGTGTCTTTGGCACAATTGCATTCTGTCCAGTATTTATGTTTTACAAATGTCAAAAAGAAACGGTCCTTTTTGTTACATATTGTTTTAGAAATTTGCAAAACAAGATCTTTAGAGATTCAATTGTAAATAAATATATATTCTTATTATAAAAAGGTCATTTTTTATATTAACTTGTATTAAGTTGCTTTCTGTGCATATATACATAGTTTAAAAGTTTCTGACAACGATGTTATAATAACCCTGGGGATTAAGGTTTGGTCAGTAAGGGAGTGAGTTCGGTCAGTAGCCACCAGAAGTAGTGGTCCTATGCAAACATTTAAAACCTTATTTGTTATAACATTGTTTGTAACAATATTAAACAAAAGGTAATACTTTGGGACCAAGAACTTCATTAATTGTAATACTTAATACAAAATATCTCCTTGTGATCGACTGCTTAAGCCGATTTATAGCATTATCTCTGTTATTACTTTTCCTCAGATATACCGTAGGTATATAGGAAAAGTACTGTGTTTGCAAAAAAATCCATAATCGGGTTGTCACCAGAATTATCTGTTTCAGGTGTTTTAAGTAGTAGATTAAATTGAGCTGAGGAGTCTCACAATAGGATTAGAAAGAAAACAGTCTCCATTTTTTCAAAGCCGACTTTCGGTCTTACAGACCATCATCAGTGTCTAAAACAACAAAGTATAATGACTAAGACAAAAAATTAGGTCCTAGGGACAAAAAAGGTGTCCTAGGTGCATTAGTTAATGCACCTAAGACACCTTCAGTCAGCAACAGGACTCTGTCCTACTATAATATAAAGCTTCCTGACATATGATAGTCTAACTTCCTTCTCTTTTCACCGGGAATTCATCTGCTTCTATTTATTTATTCACCGACTTTTTCATCTAATTTAATAATTTAATTATGTATTTTCGTTTTATTCTTCTTTTCTTTTTTTATTTTTCTTAGTTATTGTACTTTGTTGTTTTAGACACTGATGATGGTCTGTAAGACCGAAGGTCGGCTTTGTTCAATATTAAAAGTTATTGTGGAGAGACTGTTTTCTTTCAATGCCTCCTAAGTAGTTTTCCCTAAGTTTTCCGTCTGCATGTGTCTGTGATCATTGTATCTCCCATTGCATTTATGCTAAAAAGTTAAAACTTAGTACAACAATAAATCTTTAGGTCTAGCTGTGCTATATTCTGAGGCGAAGCGAAGCAAGTTAAAAGTTGGGAGGATTAGCGTAGCGAATCCGATTTATTAAGGAAAAATTCCAAGGCACTCCGTGCCCAATTTGTTTTATTAAAAGTAAATTTAAGAGGTATTTTATTATCTTAGTGGCAGTGCTCTCTAAAATAGTATCCTCCTTTAAAATTAAATTTAAGAGGTATTTTATTATCTTAGTGGCAGTGCCTTCTAAAATATAGTGTCCTTTGATCAGTATTAAATGATATAGCAGTTGGGAAACAGCTACATAGCATGCCGACATTGCTAACTGTCTCTCGCACTCCCATTTCTTATTATTTTTCTCGTTTAGACATAAAGTTTTCCCGAATCAATACAACGACTTGAGGGTTGCATTTTTCATAAAAAGCGATTTTCGTGATTTAACAGCTCCAAGGAGAAAACACTGCTGTAAAGTGTTTCCCACTAAGCATCAAGTACTGGGCAGGTGAAAAGTAAGTTTTCCCCGCTATCATAAATTCCAATTTCCCTTGCTTTTACAAAACACACTGAAATATGGGCCAGCGTTTTTCCTTTCAATGCGGACTATTATTAAATTTAAGTTGTGAATTATTTTCATCAATGACTCGTGGTTTGTAAATATCAGCAGTATCAGATTGTAGAGTTATTTTACCTTTCAATTATTTTTTTATTAAATTGTTTTGCAATATTTTAATTTATTTCTTTCATTCTATACAATATTGCATTTATCCTATATTTATTTACATAATAATACTTTTATACATGGATCATACATGTCAGGGTTGTAGGGTTTGGTGAAAATAATATTTAGATCGCTGCTCTCTTTTGTACGTTTATACAGTGCTTTATTAATAAGAATTTAAAATATAATAAAACATAATAAAGGTACTTACAATAAATTAATTGTTGTTTGTTGTTGTTAATTGTGTACTTAGTGTAGGATATTTTAATTCCGTTTTTCCCTAAAGAGGTTCACAATGATGGACGAAAATATTGACAGTAAAATTTCATTATTATAGAATGTTACATTTTTTTAGTAGAGAGAAGAGAGAAACATAATATATTTATAAAAAAAAAAAATACAATATGAGGCTGCTTATTTACAATGAGTTGCTACAGCTACATACACAGCATACTGATCAATCTTATACAAGACAATAATTAAACTAAATAATAAAGTAAGAAATTTACAAGAATAGCGTATAAATCACCGTTACACTTAAGTCAAAAACCAATTAAGAATCATTGCATAGTTTTGTCAAAGAGTTAATAATTATAACTAAAAGAAAGTCTAAAAAAGATAATTAAATAGAAAAACAACCGTATATATGATGATTTAATATTCCAACGGAATCTAAAATAATAGATTCTGCTATTTTTGTTATGTAAATTCCTTACTATCTATACCTATTTTATTGAAAAAGTCAGAGATAATCTTAGGTATAATGCCTCTAGAACCAAACCAAAGCCCTTTAACAGTATAATTCTTTTGGTCATGTCTTTTTAGGAATTTTTCTTGGTAATAATTAAGGCACTTGTCGTAAATTTTCTATTTTTCAATATAGACTTTTATACTCTGGTCTAAATCATTATTTTTATATCTAATGATAAAAAAGTTAGCGACACATTTAAGAAATGTTTTTCTTTTAACTATTTTTGAAGCATTCTGCGATTTACTCTATGATGTATTCTAAATTCAGTGAGATTTTTATGAGAATTTTGGGTAGGTGAAACTGTTTAATTTCACAAGGTCAATACGTTAACACTATGAAATTAAAACAAGGTAAGATAATTAACTGATGAACTAAGGTCAATTAAATAAACGAATACCAATTATAATCGAAAGTGAATTATTTGTTTTTTGTATCTAGGTGTTTTAGTGCTATAGTGGTAATACATCTTTAAGATAACAAGCGTTTATATAAAAAACTAAAATCGTGTTTTCGAAGGAAAAATATAACAAAAAACATTATCCAATACAGTGCAGCTTTTTAACAAGTTAATATATTTATATTTTTTACTTTAAAAAAAATGTAAGGGAATAAACATTATATTGTTCTTTATTCTTCTTTATAGTATTATAAAATAGGAAGAAAAGAATAGCAGGAAGAAGAGGAAGGCATTAAGGAAACAGTGTAGGAGGGGGAGGGGGAAATAAGCAGAATTCGTGTTTATTAAATTGGAGGAGATTGGTTCAGAGGTTGGGAAAGAGGATTCGGTTCCAATAACACTTAGTTCCGACCCATCTACTTATCTCAACCTCCCTCTACCCCTCCTACCCCTTTCTTGGGGCTGTATTCCTCTAAAGCCTTTCACGCCAGTTTTGAATCGATTTTTGATAAATTTTCATAAGTCCCTTTTTTTTAAACCTTGAGCCCAAGTTGTGTTCTTTATCCTTCCCCTCCCGATACATCCTTCCCCCTCCCAATACACCCCCCTCTAACGCACTCCTTCATTTTTTTTTACTTGATCCTCAATCATTTTTATCCTTATACATTGAGCTAAAAAAAGGCTCACATATCTTAAAGAAGGAAATATTTTAAGCTAAAATCAATTTGTTCAATAAATAATCATTTCTTTTAAATTTAACTGCCAGTCAAATATGTATGAGTTCAAGATTGATTTATACGTCCAATAGTTAAAACCAAATTTTTCTTTTAGCCCTAAATTATGGTAACTCTTTGAAACAATAATTTTGGATACGTACCCTAATGGATCCTTGAAATTTGCTAAATAATTGCCACCTTATATTGTATCCAAAACTTTTAGATCTGTGTCTACATACATTTATGAAAACGGTTGAAAATGTTATTCATTTGATTTATCTGTTGTAAATTTACGATAAAATTAATATGAAAACACAAGTTCAATACTTATTATTCTAATTACAGAAGTTTACAAATTACCAGAAGTTATTTCAACAGTGTTCAATAACAGATCCCCTCTTATGAATCAATACGATGTGTGAACTATGTATATTGAATCGAATACCATCTATTATCTAAGAAGAGATCGGTTCAAATAATTTTGTAAGTAAAATTTGTAAACTTACAAGTAAGCAGAGCAAGCACAGCTATTTATGTGCAGTTAGTACTTGAGCAGTTAGTATTCACTTTTTAACGAAATATTTTACCTGCTACTAAAATGATATTGGCTGGAAAAGCTTGTCTGAAGTTGTAAGGAAAATTTTCGAAGTACCCGATTTATTTTATCTATCAGATATTGCCGAATGATATAAATTGGTAGACAATAGTTATTTCACTATCGCGAAAGACCTTACGGTGCCTTCCATGACATCCTTATCTGTTCTTACTTATCGAAAAACGTTTCGAAGATGTTACATCAGCAGTTATTGCGAAAGATCTTTCTCCAATCACAGAAGATAATTGGCAGTTATTGCGAAAGATCTTTCTCCAATCACATTAGATAATTGTCCTCTTGCTTAAATCTTTTTCCAAAAGATTTTCTATAATTCTCCTCCGATCACTAAATATCTTATTTCCATTTGCTGAAGTCTATCTCCAATTGCGCACAACGATCCGTTGTAACCAACCCCTGTACCAAATTAATTTTCTTTTAAAAGAAACCAAAAATGTAATAATTGTACGTCTGTGAAATCCATAAAAATGAAACAAGTGTTTAAGTAATAATGGTTTTACAATATAACAGGTTAAGCACGAGGGAACGTTTCTCTATTAATCCAATTTTCTCTCTCCCGACTTTCATTTCCCAAACCTTTCTCCGATCATTTTTACCCCTGAAAAATGTCCTCTTATAAAAAGATTTTTGTAATAAAATTTCGGTCGGGAAAACTTTTTTTACTCACAGATAAGTCCCGAGTGTAAAAACCAGTTTCCGGTTTGTGGACAAAAAAAATCTAAATTTAATTCGTAATTTAACCCTTTACGAACAAAGTTGGTGGAAAACTTTGTACATTAATTTTTCCACAAAGGTAGAAATTTTAGGTTAAATAATATTTTCAGTGAAATCAAAGATCATAATACCATTTGTCATTTTTGATATTTTATGATGAAACTTAATATACAACTTCCAAATAAACCTATCAGAGTATATTTTAAAATTAGAAATAAACTTGGGACAATAGTCAAAAGGGTGAGAGAAAATTTGCATAGAAATGAACCTGGTGGGTCAGCTCGGGAAACTAGAAAAACTTTGCTCCGTTTGTTTTCCATTTACTGTTGAGTTACAGCTGTGGGACACCCCAGAAATATTTTGATTACTTCTCCGTTGTTTCAAATCAACTAGCACATATTATGTTCATCCGACAATAAATGTTTGTTATTTAAAACTTCAGAAAATCTAAACTCATTTTTCATGTAACTCCAATCAGAATTCTGGTTGTAAAATGCAAATGTTACAATAAGTTGTTTCGAATGAACTTATGATTTGATCAGGGGTTACTAAATTTTATTATGGATGTGTAAATGACTGCTGTAATAAAAGTTATGTTGCGGTTTGTTTTTACTGTTGAAAAGATTGGAAACAATTTGTCCAATGCTAAACCTGGCTCTCTACGCAGTTAATTAAACCTGGCTCGCTGATTAGCATAGTTATTAGCCCAATCCTCTAAGGCCCAATCTGACCCAATAAATAAAATAAAATGCCCGTTTTAAGGCCTTTCGGTCCATCAGAGTATTCACCCTGCGGGAACCACCTCAGGTGGGTTGCATCTACTACACTCTAAGAATTAATTAAAGTTGGCGAAATCATTTTAATACAAATACTAATCATAAAATCTTAGAGCATAGCCCGGGCTGCGAACCCCAGACCTCCGGTGCCGTAATCGAACGCCTTTACAATCACGGCCTCGGAGGCAGACCCAATAATATGTCCATAAAAAGTCTTTAAAAGTCAGAAAAAGTATATTTAAAAAATCGGGCACGGGATACCTTGGGACTTTTCCTCATTACATTGGATTCGCTGCGCTCATCGTCCCAGCTTCGGACTAACTTCGCTCGTCCTCAGATAGTAAATACATTGACCACGCTCGATGCTGATTAGCTTTTATGATTGACCAAAAATTTAGTACAAAACTGGGTACACCTATTTATTACGTCAAGGTACACACTTGTACTTAATTTCAACTCAATTGGATTATTTTCCGATATTTTACAATTTTTAAAAAAGTATACTAATAATTTTTTAGTTCAATAATAATTGAACTAATGCTGATAATGAGAATCAATCAGATCGCATTATTTTCCGTGTTTTATGATTTATCGAAATATTCGCTGAGTCCTTATTGCGGGTTAATGACGTCATAAAAATTATTTTCCGAATAGAACAACTACAGCAATAGACTGATTTTTGTACAAAGTTTCAACTCTCTAATATAAGAATTATAACAGACACACACCACACACACACACACACACACACACACACACACACACACACACACACACATACAGATAGACAACTTTGCGAAATCGCTCAGGAGGCCAAAAAACGACTGAAACGGATAATTCCGGTGGCATCCTGATTTCGGATTTTTTTGCGAACACAATACTTTTCCTATATACCTATATTCCTATAAATGAGGAAAAGTAAAACGATGCAACTCTACCTACCTAAAATAGAGAATGAACTTGTCATTCTTGACTTAAACTGAAATTTTATATTGATGACATACTGTTGTTGCATTTGCTTGTTTGGCCAATTGGATCAAAATCGATTCCTTTTGGTTATTCAGTGGTGTTCTTTTTGTTTATAAATAACTTTTAAGTTTGAAAAACGTTCAATGAAAGCGTTCAAAAACGTTCTTCCAGGATGGTAATCTTGAGAGCATAAATTATCAAATAAATATGCCCACATATTTCTTTTGAGATTAATGACATTCAATTCCGTAGCTTTATAGGGACCGTGTACTTCCAAGGGTTTACAAAAAAAAGATGGCCCTTCTAAAAAAGATCCCCTTCCAAAAAAAGCTTTGTTACTAAATTGATGATATAGAGTATCGAAGAGAAAAAACTTGGGTATGTCGGAGAAATAGAAGGGGAACTATAAACTCGGATAGAAGAGCACAAAAAATACAACAAACTCGAGGTAATAAGCAAAGGCTTATTCATGATTGATGAATGAATAGTGAAAAAAAACAAGAAAGTTGTAATACAACAATGTATTACAACCAACAAAACTACACTACAGAATAATGTGACCTTTAGTGTACTGAATTAAGTTCTTGATTAAGCTTTGTTATTTATTATGATTGGCTTGGCCGACACTTGACGCTCGATCTTCGTTTGATGCTCCACTGACGCTTTTAGTTATTTCATTAAAATTTAATCATTTATTTGAATCAAAGAGGTTTTAAGATAAACAAAAAATCATTAAAATTTAGGAAAAAAGACAATTTTTACAAAACGAAGGGAAAATAGAGAAAGGGGGATTAATTGGGAGCGATTAATCCAGAAAAACTTTACGAGTCTATTGATGAATGAAATCGTTTAAAAGCGTTTACTCTTCTTTTATTTTACTTTGTCCCGTGTTTCCACAAAGATTTGGTTTTTTACCGCTAGAGTGTGCTAGTTGTAGCTAAAGCGAGTATTTAGTTGCCTGTGTTTTGTTCCTCTATATGTTAGCTGATAAATATTTGATAAAAAACGTTTTTAGTTTGATAGTATTAGTTATTAGTTGTTTGAATTTAGGTTTATCCTTTTTGTGGATTAGTTTGAAAAATTGTAAATTTCAGTTAGTATTTAATTTCGGTTTATCATTGGGTGTGTTTTGATTGAGAAAAGCAGTGTGAAGTGTAGAGGAAAATTGGTTTTGGGTTAAAAGGTTGCTTACGATCCAACCTCAACCCCTCCCCTCTATATAACCACAATCAATCGGTAGATTTTGAAACCTTCTTGTTTTGAGGGTAGATCGATTAAATACCGGACAGTAGACGAAAGGGGATTGTATTACCAAGTTGCAAACTCTATTAGAATATCATTGTCACAATGGAGTTTCCAAAACAGGAGCGTTCTCACCGAGCAAACTTTTCGTAGAAAATTTGTTGCGTTAATATAGTTTTGTTTAAATGGGCTTAGAATTTTGTCCGTCTTAGGACTTAGCCCTTCTTAACACTGCTACAAGTATAACTTGTATCTTTGGCAATATCTTTGAAACTTATTCAAAGATGCTTTGTGTTCTACAGTGTCGTGAAATCCAAATGTTTGTATTTTATCAAAATTTAAAGCTACTGTAATGTATTATATAATAAAACATATAAAGCTTCCATTCTCTTCTGATTCTCACCTGTTTGTAAAATTTGCCTTTCCAGTGAAAGAATTTAATTGAACTAATTTAATAAATTTTTTCTTGGCTCTTCTGCTGTAGTATCAAACAGGGTTTTCTTGGAGTACACTCTACAAAACTAAAAATTTCACGAGAATGTTTTTGCTAGGCTGTCCGTCATGGTGGCCTGTATAGGATGTTTTCGCTAGGCTGTTCGTCATGATGGCCTGTATAGAATGTTTTGCAAGGCTGTTCGTCATGGTGGCCTGTATAGAATGTTTTTGCTAGGGCTGTTCGTCATTGAGGCGCCTGTTATAGAATTTTTTGCTAGGCTGTCCGTCATGGTGGCCTGTATAGGATGTTTTTGCTAGGCTGTTCGTCATGATGGCCTGTATAGAATGTTTTTGCTAGGCTGTCCGTCATGATGGCCTGTATAGGATGTTTTTGCTAGGCTGTTCGTCATGATGGCCTGTATAGAATGTTTTTGCTAGGCTGTCCGTCATGATGGCCTGTATAGAATGTTTTGCTAGGCTGTCTGTCATGGTGACCTGTATAGGATGTTTTTGCTAGGCTGTTTGTCATGATGGCCTGTATAGAATGTTTGTTGCTGGCTGTTCATCATGACGGCCTGTATAGGATGTTAGTTGCTAATACGTCCGTGGGGAGACATTTTATTATTATATTTATTAAGTTAAATATGACTATGAAGGGCAAATAAGATAAAGTATAACCAGCCAATTCAAAAATAAAATTTTTGCATCTTATATAATTTTTTCTTCTAAATGTAACCACGCGCAAAAAGTTATAATTTTCTCTTTTTAAAAAACAGATTTAGGGCTCTCTTGAACGTCTTATGCCTCAAAATAAGCGAAAAGAAATGAAAAGGTTAAACAAAATTTATTTTATATAAATACACAAAATGAAAATTATTTTTGGTAGTCTTTGGCAAATTATACTATTGGTATTCATTCACCATAAACTATAAAAAACATAAAATTCTTTTGATAAAAAAATATTCTTTAAAAATTTCAAAAAGATTTGAATACCTATTTTGAAATGTTTTATTATCAATAAAAGTTTTAAAAAATTTCTGGTTCAATAATTTCATTTGAGGACTTTTAACTGGAAAAAAATCGGACAGGTAAAGAAATAAAGAAAATTGACAAGAAAGAGGGTTTAAGGACGAGATTTGGAAAATGTGGAAAAAGGATTTAGGGGCAGGACACAGGGCAGTAAGGGACAAGTAAGGATTAGGTGTTGGAATTCCTACGGCAAATACTAGAGTCCTTAAAAGAAAATCCTAGCCTTAACACTAAGCACCTTTAAATACAACTGAAAAGAGCCTCTCTTTTCCTAATATAAAGAAAATTGTCAAATAGAACATGTGAAAGGAAAGCTGGAGGGGTTCAGTGAGGCAGCGTAAACAAAACCCTCGAAAACATTAAACAGCATTTTCCTCATCTTTGATTTTTCTTTAGCTTAGAATAATCTTCGATTGAAAGAAAACTTAAATATTAAACCAAATCAAATTCAACCGCCCGTTGTAAGATCAAAAAGAAATTTATCAAATTTTTTAAAGCAAGGAAACCAATGAAATTAATTAAGAAGGATTATAAAAGGTTATTTAATTATGAGAAGTAATTAATGTCAATTCAGTTGAAATTTTAAAAGAAGCATTTATAGCATAACATTATGGTATTCCACTGATAACATAAAAGCCGGTTTTATGGTGGTCTTAAGTAGACGTATCACCCTAACAACAAAACACCTAACTTTATATAAAAGTGTCATAAATGGCTATTAAATGTCTGTCGGACTCTCTTCCCTTGTTCTCAGGTAATAAATACATCCATTTCATTCCCAGTAGTCACCCATACAGGCAATGACCACGCTCAATGCTACTTAACTTTTATGATCTAACAAAAATCATAAGTATACTTGTCCCATTGAAACGAAATTTGACGTACTTATTTATTACGTATTTTGGCTAATGTTTTTTCTTTATACGGTATAAATAAGGAAAAGTAAAAATATCAAGAATTTTAATGTAAACAGAGGAACGCTTTGTGCCAATTTCTTCGTTTTTTTTACATTCAGGCGTTTTCGATGTCCCAAAATGAAATTCAAGCCTCTCCAAAATTCTGATCCTCATCATATTCTCAAAAGAGGATAATAATTCGTCACTACGTTTTTGACAGTTAACATTTTTGCGTTAATATAGTTTCGGTTTAGCGCAACAGTAATATTGATAATAGGGAGGGAAATATGAATTTTATCTATTGTAACTAGTCTTCGTCGTTTGGTTCATTTTCTTCTTTCCCTTAATATATTATAATAGTGATTTAGTTTTTATGAATACTATAGTCCTAATAGGAAGAGATGGTTTTATTTAATATCGCAAAAACCTTGTCAGGGAAACGCTTTTCTTGTCCGCTATTTTGAAGTTGGTCGTAAGACTAATAACGCCTTTGATAAGGCAAACTCTTATTATCAGAACGTATAGTGTATTTTAGTTGTCAGAATCTAGACTAAATCGGCTGGTCGAGCTGAGGATAGTTTTTCGCTACATAAAATTCAAGGATGGAGACACAGGTCAACTAGACACCACACCTGATCGGGTCCCAAATTGGTGGAACGGGAATTCTAGGCAAGCGAAACAGATGTTCTTCAATCGGTAAAACAGAGGTTTCGGAATTGGTAAAACAGAGATTTTCTGATTTGTCGTAGGCTATACCTTACTTTATCTATGCTCAAAAAATTATCCGAGGAAAACGGTTTCAATAAAAAGTAAATAAATGTAAAATACTTTTCACGATTGTTTGGAAAAAGCGTTGAAAAAGGGAAATGTGCATCTGATTTTAAAAGCGAAAAGTACTAAGTTTTCTCATCTAAGTTTTTCTTGTCTTGTTTAAAGGAGGGAGACACAGATTTCACCAGGTTTCAGATTGGAGCACAACATCCAGGACCAAATCCCTCCCGACTTTTCCTACAAAAGTAACAAAAAAAAAGTTGAAGCACTCTAAAATTGCCTCGAGTACTGTGGAAATGGGGGACAATTCTTACACTGGTACGCGGGATTTCCTTAAGAAAATGACTTCTATAAATATTGAATGTTACAATTTTCTTTGGTGGATTAATATATAATGATAGATTTTCTAAAAACCTGATGTTATCTTTGAAAAATTTTAAAATTTTCTGCGTCCTCCAATGTCTTACTCTATTGAACTTGCCTTTAGCCCTAATCCCAATATTTCTCTCTTTTTCAATCGTCTTTATGTATCTAAGTCACAATGACTTAGATACAAAGTTAATAAGCGTCTAGAAGCAAACTAAGAATGTAAAAAAAATATTAATTTATGGAAAATTTAAATTTTTATAGATTACATCGTTTTAATAAGTATGAAAACTTTTTTAAATTTTGAAGTATAATAGAATTAAGAAGTAGAAATTAATGAATGACATTAAAAGCTTGGGAGGGAGGTGGGTGGTATTGTTTGCGGGCCCATCGAAGAATTAGCGTTTATTCGTTTGTTTAAGTAGGTTAGATTGCTGAGGGTGAGGGAACCACTTGATCTAACCCAAGTAAGTAGTGCACTTATTTGAGGTCTTAGTTGTTTCTTTGGCATCTCTTATCCTTTTCAATTTATTCGAATGCAATTTTTTTCGTCTTCATAAATATATGTTACTTGATAGATACGTCGTTCTAGTCATTAGAATAAACTATTAATCATTTTTCTTTGGAGCGCTAAGTCTGTTTCTATATTTCAATTCAATTCTGTTAAGCGGTTATAGGTTTTTGCGGTAAATCTGAGTTTTTTGTTTTTACTATTGGTAATTTTACCTTATCTGTGGATTTACCAATTTTATAAAAACGCAATATATTAATTTAGTTTTTTAAAGTGTAAATACATTGATTTATCCCTGGTTTTTTATAAAAATTTTGTAGGGTATTCGTAGTTGAAAGGGTTTGTTTTAGCATATTGTTTAAAAAGCTGGTTGGGACAATTTGGCCTGGCAGAAATAGGCTCTACCCCCTTCTCTTTCTGAATATGTTTTTCTTTGATCCCATATTTTCATTCAAGTTTTTTTAAGTAAAACCTTTTTTTGGTTTTGATGGGAAACCCTTAAAAGGCTCTTTTTGTCGTGGAAATGTGTCCGAAACAAAACAAGTTATTTTCGGTAAAATTTCCCCCTTCCTTGTACTTAAGTTATTTTTATTTTTTGATTCCTTGAATTACTTAAGAAAAGTACACGAAGTATAAACAAATTAAAGCAAAAAAAGCTTTCCAATCTAATTAATAGTAATCATTGAAACTCTAACAAATATACAGTTCAGAATATTTTTTTTTTTTACTAAATATACGTTTTTATTTTAAAAATATAATTTTGAATCAATAGACAGATGCACGTAAGTCAATATTAAAAATTTCACATGGGGAAGGAAAAAAAATAGTTTAAACAAATTTAACAAGAATTATAAATGAAACGTATCAAAACGGTATGAAAACAGAAATTAGAGACGGGATCAAAAAACAGTGGCCCAATCAGGAAAGGAATTAAAACTTTGATTTCGAGACACACAGAGGACTAATTCGATTAACTAACTAGCCTTTTTTAACCACATTTTGTTTTTATTCTATTTTTTAAAAATACTACTTAAAAACGTGCCGTTGTGACGCGCGTGACTTGCATGTCGGCCAATTTAATATTTCTATACGTCAAGTCGTGTTTTAGCTGTAATCCCTAGATTTGTCGCAGTTGGACAGTCTGGTTGCTCTATAAAAGTACCACTTGTAGACATGTCTACATTTGCTTCCATATATTTCACATTTGCTAAGAATTGAATTGCATTTGCAAAAATTTCACCTATTTTTTTTTTATTAAGTGTTTTGAATATCGAAAAACCATAAAATCGAAAATGTGTCTTATGTTGGTTATCTTTATAATACCTTGAATTTATTTGATATTGCTTTCACTGTTCCAGACTGTTTCCATTAATTAAAACTATTTAACAGAGAGTGATGCATTACATAAAATATTAAATTATTGAATGAAAATTAACTTTTTCTTTTTTTAACTAATTTCCAATAAGATAAAATATTAAATAAGTTAAGAAAAATAAACTTATTCTTTTTGAACTAATTTCTAATAAGATAAAATGTCAAATTAGTTAATGAAATAAACTTATTCTTTTTTAACTAATTTTTAATAAGATAAAATTTTAAATTAGATAATGAAATAAACTTATCCTCTTTTAACTAATTTCTAATAAGATAAAATTTCCATTTAGCTAATAAAAATAAACTTATTATTTTTGAACTAATTTCTAAACTATTATCTATGGTGATGGTGAACTATCAAAATTGTAAAAAAAAACCTTTAATATTTTATATTTTAAATTCAACTTAAATATAATCATCGGCAAAAATATATTGTTAATTTCATTAACAAATAAATAATACAACATTTCTCCTTAAACTAATGTCAATATAATTAAAAAATAATATTGTTATTTTAAAATTTTGACAGATAAAAATATACATGCGCTTTTTTAAATATAGTATATTATTGGTGAGACAGAAGGTTGGTTGGGTTTATAAACATAGGAACACATTGGTGGCAGAAGCTTGATTGGACTAAACCCATTGCATGTATTTCTGCGGGGGATTAATCTTTATTCAAACCTGTATTAGATATAACATGTAAAGGGGACGTTACGCTTAATTTAAAATAGTCCACCATCTTGTTTTCCCTATTCAAAATGTCTATTTTTTTAGTCGGATTTTAATATTTCCAAATCTCATACCGATCCTTTTATGTTAATCAGGTAAAACCTGCATCAATGTACATTTCAGAATCAAACCCCTTCTACTCCTCTTTTGCCCCGAGGGTAAAATGGGGAAATATTAATCTCTTCATTTGTCCCCCAATCCCCTGTCCCCAACCCTATTAATTTTAAAAATGTTTTTGATTGAGTTTTGTATTTTGTCTTAAACCCATTATGCATGAAAAAAGTATTAAAATAAAATACACAAAGAGTGGAGTGATTATTAAACATTTTTAAACATTAATAAATAATTTAACATTAAAAATCCTTAATATTCAATAAATGAAAAACATTTAGAATAATTGATAACAATTAGATTAAGAATAATATAACATATACCCTATATGTATATATATATTATATAATATTATTTAAAAAGGGGTAAATTTAAAGAAGGTTACGTTAAGGATGAAGGGCAGGTGGAGAGCATGATAGTAATCAGTACAAAGAGTCTCTTCACATTGTTTATTAATTTATTTAAAACCGAATTTCAACTTAAACGGCCATCATCAGTGCTAAAGAGGAGAACAAATAGATGTAGGCGAATATTGATATTATCTCTGATATTATGACTCAGACAATACCTGATCAAATGGATATTCTTATGATATTATGACTGAGACTCTGATGATCACCGTTTAGATTAAAAGCGGGTTTAGTATTAAGGGTACCCGTAAAAGCTCGAAGTATTAATGCTATTCGTATGAACGAAATATAAATATTCAATGATTTAATCAATGAACATTTTGGAGAGGACATTCGTTCTAATTTTTAAAGTTTGATAGATAGTATAAAAGAAAATAATAATTGCTAGATTTGATTTAAGATAATAATAACTCAAGGTATCTAATACCCTAGATCCTTTCAGTGATCAAACGAATTTTCAATAAAGTTGAAGGTTGGAATCCTACCTAGAGAAATGTTAATTTTATAATTAATTAATAATGACATCAGAAACATAAATAAGAAATAATTATAATAAGTATAAGGTAAAAATAAAATAAGTAAGTGATAAAATAATAAAAATAAATAAGTAAGAACTAAACAAAAATATCCAATAAAATTGTACTCAAAATTCGAATTGTAAACACAGTAAGAGACTTTTATATTACATTGTATATTACACATTTTTCCGAAAGTTTATTACAATATAAGAATAATAGTGATAATTTGATAAATCATATTCTCAAAAGAAAATACTGGTAAAGAAAATGTATTGTTTATTTTATAGGAAAAGTGAGACAGGTTGAATAAGAGGTAGAATATATGCTTTATCTACCGATTTGACTCAGTTTATTTATTTATTTTGCAATTGGTGTTTCTATTTCCGGCATATTTCTATTTCCGGTCTTTGTTAGCTCAGCTCTTTTTCCAACTTAACAAATCGCGTTGTATGAGGCACTGTAAGCATACATTTATAATGTTTACAAATACACTAGTACCGGCTTATGTTGACTTTATTTATGGATTATAAAAAATAATATGTTAATGAAGGGAGTTATAAAATGTTTTTTTACTTTGTTATAGGGGAATAATGTACTCTATTATTTCCTCAGTTACCGGATTGGTTTTTTTATTTCTTGGCAAAGTAAAGAGTTATTTGGGGATAATAAAAGGTACAGTTTGGTTTTATGATAAAGGACAACATTTCTTTCTCTATATTCTAAAAGAGTGTCAAGTTTATTTCATTGTCCATGTCTGCAAATGTGATTGAATCGTATGTAGTCTTTTTTGTCTTTATTGGTAATTACAACTACATTTACTCTGTTATAAGTAATTAAGATAATTGGATATAATTTTGACAGCTTGACATGAAACAAGGTGTCTGCCCAGTGGCAGATCTTGCTGATATGTAGTCAAATCTAAAAAAAAAAGTAAACATGGCTGGACAAAACTAAAAGTAGCGTTGTATTCAGAGGGTAAAATTTAATAGGAAACTCAAAAAACCGCATCTCAAAAGGTTAGTTTTGTTGAAAATAAGATAGTGCAATTTTCGTCAATAACGCGTGCGTGAAATACGTAGAAACATTTTTAATTACGCTTTTTTCGACAACTGTACATGCTAAACAGACAACTTAAAAACTAAAAAGTTATTCAGTAAACATTTGTTATTGTTTGTTGGGGTGCAGTTCAGTACCATTTTTCTCGGCCTATAGTAAAACCTAGCTATGTGGCGTCGGGGCTTAAAACACAACTATAAAAGTATAACTTACAAAAGTTATTATATAATAATAATTTCGTAAGTATGTTTAATTTAAATTTTTAGTTCGGTTTAGAAAATATGCCATGAGCACTTTAAGTAACCAAATGATTATAAATTGATAATAACTAAATTATTATAAATTGAGATTTATATTACTAATAATCATGAAGTGCATTTCGTTTATAGATCTCCTTGATCATTAAGTCTTCCCTTTCGGAAAAAACTAGCTCCCCTCTACCATAACCCCTACCTTATATGCTCATTTTTCATAGAAATTCGCTGGAAATTTAAATTCTTTGCAAATTACTTTGTAATACAGTTATTTCAATTTTAGGCTTTCCACCAAAAATTAAGCAGTGCTTTGATTGATTTTATTGATAAGTTTCGGAGGGAAAACTGTAGAAAGGGTGGGAAAGCGAGAGGGGTGAGAAAACGTCTAATTAAATGGTTTTGTTGAAAACGGGCTTTCCTTGGCTCTGAGAAAACCATCCATTTTAACTAATTATGTATAAGTTTGTTGCTGAGGGGGGGGGGGGGGGGGGGGGTTATCAAACATGATTGGCTCTAAACTGTTGGTAACAATGGGAAACTTTTCACAACCTCTATTTAACCGGAGCAAGAAAACTAATTAAAATAGATTCGGTTAGTAAGGAACTGGAAAAGCCGATTTTCCGTGAAACAAAAACAAAACTGCTCTGGCAATGTTATTCTAATATACTTGTTCAGTTCAGTTTAGGTTACAAGTAAAACAGGTTACGACTAACTATCTAGATTAGTGCTGGGATTTCAAACGGATAAAACACCTCTTTTATAGATTTCTAAAATTTCCATCTGTTAATTTAACTAAGTATGTTGAGTGGATGCTGTCTCGGTTGGTAAAATCTTGATCTCTGATTGTTACAAACTACTTGTTGGAAAGTAAGACGATGTGGGAACAGATTGTCCACTTGTTGACATTGGAATGAGCAGATTGACAGCTGGGATGACAGATGACAAGCTTGCAACATAGCAACCTAATCTGTAATTCACACAGTGTAAAAACTCAAGATTTTTATTTAATTGCAATTGAAAAGTCTTGTGAAAATCATTAGTCAGTCAGTCTTTTAATTTTCCTTTTAATATTTCCTACATTAAACACCTCCATAAAAAATGCATCATTTTAATTTTTATGTAGGTCTACGTTTAGGTTTTGCTTCTCTAAACAAACCTTAGAATATTGTTCTTGAAATCTTGTTTTTCTTTATTGCTAATGTGTACATAGAGATATATTACTAGAGGCCCTATTGGTTGAATTTTGAAACATCGAAAAAGTAACCTGACCACATTCGATTATCATTTTCATCAAATAAACAGCTTCAAAGAAACAATGAATTGCAAAAGTCTCGACTACTGATGGTTGTCTAGGTTGATTCCGTGGGATATTATTAGGATGGGTTTGGAGTTTTAAGTTCCATGGTATTTACCTTTTCAACCCAGTCCTGGTTTGAGTTCGCTTTGAGTAAAACTTCATATAGATGTTCGCTTTTTCGTTTACTTGTGGGTATTCAAGTCACCAAAATACTTTTTCCTGAAGTTATAATGACTGCTACGAATTTAATTTACGATTTTATAAATAATAACTACCCCATATTGAACTTCTTTAATTTAAGTACGTTTTAGACATTTTTAAGGATTATAGACGATTTTTTTTTAACTTTAAATGCTTCGTTGACTATATTCTACTGTGTATAAGAAAATGATGAAAATAACGTCACTAAAAACTAGATAAACTAAAACTTCAATAAGTGTTTCTCTTCTACTCCCTACTACTACTGATTGTTTTCGATTTTTGGGATCTGTAGGTGAAAAAACGTAGACAATTGATACAGAAAATGGTGTCTCGTTTTTCATCATTATATGTTCCTATCACACGCTCTCCCCTCCTTATATAAAAGAAGATATGAAACACAAGTAATTAAAATAATTTATTACATCTAGATCATTAAGTTACCTATTGCTATAATATTCCCCGTTACTCATAAATAAATATAATAACTGCTCTGCTTTGAGGAAATGAGATTGTTAAATTGAAAACGTCCTCAAACTACCGTGCCGATCAATACGTAGACAATTCAGTGTCAATCCTCCCGTGACGTAATTTAGTGGCAATCCAGTTGAACTTCTGAGTCAATCAATCCTGGTTAAATGTATGAAAATCCTTCAATTTGAATTTGAATCCGACTATTATATTAAATTTATTGACTTATGGATTGGCTTCGAGTGATTTAAGACGAACAGGCATTATGCAAACTCAGTATGATGTATAATTATTATTATAATTATAGTTTTACCTATAAATTTCTTATCTTCTGTGACCAGGATAGTTATTGATTGAATTGAAGGAGGCCAAGTCACTAAGTTGACAACGTCGCTTAGGTCTTTTTGATTACTCATTAAGATAAAAAATGAAAATATGTTTTATTTCATTAGTGAGAAAAGTATAGTTTGTTTCTGATAAAAAGTTTAGGGCTCAGATTTCATTAGGTAGAATTAATCATGTTTCACTACTTACACGTAGTATATTCATGTTAAATTAAGATAATTCTCCTCTAAATACTTCTTCTTCTAGGGTGCCTCCAAAAATACTTATGGAGACACACTCAAGTATTAATAATAATAGTTTTTTTGTGTAGATCAATTAAAGAGCCGTCACTATATAACTAGTTTGTTAAAGTTTTAGCTTAGAGTGTTAATGCAGTACGCAACTATATGCTTAGTTTTGCACTAGGAATGTGCCTTAGTGTAAGACTTAGCTTTCTTACTCTCCATTACCCAAAAAATAGTATATCGTGTTACAAGACTGTGAAGAAGGTCTTTTTTTACTGTGGCGATTATATTCACCTTCGAAAGAAGCGAGACAGTATAAGGAGCCGAGGTAAAGAAAGCTTTTACCTGTGGTGTAGCATATGCTATTTTTTTCTGACGTAGTAAAAGTAAACAATTATTTAGAAGGAAAATTGTATAATGTATAAAAATTTGTGGATACACTTCTTTGGATCGCCTTCTTGTCCAAAAGTTTCAATTCTGGCGGCTTATTTTCATTGTCTGTATTGCTATTCATAATTATTAAACACTTGATAATAAACAATTAGTAACTAACTTTACGAAAATGACAAAACTTCGTTAACTAAAACGTTCGGTTATTTATTTGATAAACAAACAAAAAAAAGTAAGAAAAACAAGGAAGGTGATCAAAAACCTTGTAGTAAACTAATAGCACCCACCTAGTGGACATTTTAAGAACTTCACCAGCGACAGTAAAAAAATCTTGTACTGTCGACGCTAGTAAAAAACTACGAAACTGTCGCAGACTGTAAAAAACCCATTTCACTCACTTTTTTTGAGGATGTAAAGTGCCTACTTTAGAGCCTCCCGAAAAAATATGATTTTAGTACTTTTAATGACAGTCGTTATTTTAACCTTGGTTGATTAGGTGGTTATTTCAGAGTTCCTGGCATCACAAAGACATCGGTTTTCGGTTAATGTACCCAGGGAATATGTCCTTTTTGCTTTTAGAGACTTTTCTTCGACAAATCAGAAAGAAAAGGGTTACAAGTCAATTGGTTTCTGAGTCTCACCCATAAATAAAATAAAATGGGCTGTTAAGCAACAAAAATAAAAGTATTCCTATCAAAGTTCCTCCAGCTTTCGCACCTCGGAACCAGTATTTTTTCCTTAAATTGTTATGGGATGGGTAACGATTTCATTATATAATAGTTACCTCATATAATGCTTAGTGCTTATTTTACTACTAGTGGCTGTTTTACTTGTTGAGTACCAACATTAATCAACCCTTAGTTTGTTTGTACTTTGATTCCCGTTTAAACTTTTCCCGAGTTTGCCTATTGGCCGGGGAAAATAAGTTGACTACTTTTTGTTTAAGTTTCGACCGGTTTTCCCCCTTGAAGTTAGTTATATTAATAAAATAAAAATAGGGAAAGTCTAGAATTGTTTTAATTTCGAGGCCCAGATGGCGGCTATTTGCTTCTTTATTTAGATTTCAATGTAAAATTTCAGACCTAATTTTCCTCGAACGTAGTGATCGGAAAAAGAGTTTTTCCAATACATTTATTATTTTATCAGAGGGTGTGTTTTTTGTTGCCCTTATAAAGTTTTTTAACATCTAATTGAATTTCCCGGAGCCAGTTTTCGGGGTGTTAGCCCGGTGAGGTCATGATTTTAAGATGTCGGGACTGCTTTATAGTTCTCATACAATAGTAAACGGTAGCAGAGGGCCCGGTGTAAATAATGCCGCCGGTCTGCGGGATTGCTTGTAACTTTTCAACCGAATTTCCCATGCAATTGAAAAACTCCCCTTTCCTCTATTGAATACGAAATCGGTTTGATCCCACCGACTCTGTTTCAAATATTCAAACGGTACAGAAACTTCAGTTGATCCCGTGTTTGCAAGCCTCAAATTAAAATTTAATCGCTGTTTAAATTTTAATAGAACAATTTCAACGCTTTAAATTTTGTGTTTGATTGAAAACGGTTTAATTTTATTGTTATCCGTCCTTAGTGAAGTAGTAATTGTTGTTATACGAGATAGGAGTGAGGGAACCACTTGTTCTACATCAGGTAAGTAGGCACAATCATAGGTCGTTTTAACAACTCCGTCGTAGGAGTCCTATTGGTCCGTTAGGACATTTGGTGCTCACTGTGTGATATGGACATTTTTGTGACCCGAACCTTGCTCCTTTACTAATTTAACAGTCTAGTTCACATTAATTATTGTTTCATAGGGCTCGAGGTTCAGTTCCGCTGGGAGATCCATGACTCGGAGCGTTGTTGACCCTGATAAATAATTGCTATGTTCCCTTGGATTATAGTCCCTTTTCATACTAAGCCCACCAGACATAGGTGTGTTGCATAGTAACAAAGCTTAGAACGATACAAACGCCATCAAAGTTTTGTATTACAATCCCTCCAATCCTCAATATTGTATTACGACAACAAAGATGACAAAATTATTATTACAAAATAAAATGATTTTACAATAAGTATCTTAAACTTACTTTTTATTGGCCGTGGTACACAGACTGTATATTTTGATAAAATTTCTAGTCGTGTGTCGTGTTCTGAGCCCTTGCTGTGTTCAGGACTTATTTCAACTGTATAATAGTATATCATTTGATACTAACGAGTTTTGCAAATCATGAATAGTTGACACAATATAATTGTGCGAGAGACACCTAGAAATTCAGTCTCTGTCGGCGCCCTGATGAGTTAGACGTAACGAAACAGAGTGGTACATGACATTATGTCGACCAAACAATGATGACGAATGTCGAATCATGGAAGAGTTTCCAGATGTAGCATTGCATTTTGCTTGTAACTTTTCCTAGGTGTCTCTCGCACAATTATATTGTGTATAATAGTACCTTAACCATCCACAATCCAATCAGTTCCAAAATTAATTCCATTTAAAAACGGACTTCTTTTGAAACCCTACTTAATTTATAACCTTTTCAATTTAAAAACAAATTTAAGCCGACAGCTGGAGTAAAAAAATATTTAATTTAAATACTTACTTTACTTTAAAGGTCATTGTTATGGGGAAATTCTCCTACAATGGTCAAATAATTAAAAGTATTACGTTGACTTTAATATTTTGATTTTTTCTGTTTTCAAACACTCATTGATACCAATGTGATATTTGTTGGAAAATGATTTTTATTATACGTTAGGGGGGGGGAGTCTGAAGAGAAAAATATACAAACTGGATTTTTATTTGTTTGAAACCAATACATTTGAGTGATTGTTTTTAATAATATCAATATATTTTCTAAACAATTCATCACCTCCCTCCGCATTCCTCTAAAAGAATGTTATTTATTTTATTGAAATAAAATACCATATAGTATTAATTTTATTTGTTTGTATAAAAGGAAATTTTTGATACAATTATTAAAAATATTTATTTCACCTGGACCCCCTTTGCGTATAGGGAATTCCCAATCACTGTTTTAATTTGTACTAGTGTGTAACACAATCTCTATAAAAGCTTTTTATTCCAATTTTATTATGGAGTACTATAAATGTTTCATCTTTTTATTGTCTTTGTTTTTTCAATGGACGCCATGGATTTTAAATAATGTTTAGGCTCTTGCGTCATGTTACACCCTCCCTCTTTGTATAATTGGATCTTTCAAATCCTTGAACATGAGAAGGTCCATGGAGAGAGATGGACTAGGGCGTAGAAATTTTAGGCGCTTCTTTCCCATCTTTATAACTTATTTATTATTTAAATGTATATATAATTATATATATATATATATATATATATATATATTATATATATATATATATATAATATATATATATATATATATATATATATATATATATATATATATAAACTTTTCGGAGCCCAAGTGGATCCATCTACTTCTTCCTCTCGCTTCTTTGATGAGACCTACCTCTTAAGCGTCTTTTACTATTAACGCATATCCTTTTAAGCATTAATTTTTATTGACATAATTGAATATTCACTCTTATATTCGAATATATTACTTATGAGAATATTCGCATATCCTCATAATAAGCTGTATTTCTTATTGACGCATATTCTCATAATCTTATTTCTTATTGACGCATATTCTCATAACTTAATATTGATTTCTATTGACGCTCTATTCATATTCTTAATAATCTTTATTTCTTATTGACGCATATTTCATAATCTTTATTTTTTATTGACGCATATCTCTCATAAGCTTAAATTTCTTATTGACGCATATTCTCATATCTTTATTTTTATTGACGCATATTCTCATAAGCTTAATTTCTTATTGACGCATATTCTCATAATCTTTATTTCTTATTGACGCATATTCTCATAATCTTAATTTCTTATTGACGCATATTCTCATAATCTTTATTTCTTATTGACGCATATTCTCATCTTATTGACGCATATTCTTATTGACGCATATTCTCATAATCTTATTTCTTATTGACGCATATTCTCATAATCTTATTGACGCATATTAATCATAATTTATTTTTTATTGACGCATATTCTTATAATCTTATTTTTATTGACGCATAATAATCTGCTTTATTTCTTATTGACGCATATTCTCATCTTAATTTCTTATTGACGCAATATTCTCATAATCTTTATTTCTTATTGACGCATATTCTCATAAGCTTAATTTCTTATTGACATAATCTATATTATTCTCCCTATTACGCTTCTCATAATCTTATTTCTTATTCTCATATCTTTATTTCTTATTGACGCATATTCTCATAAGCTTAATTTCTTACGTGATTTCTTATTGACGCATATTATCATAAGGTTTATTTTTTATTGACGCATATTCTCATAATCTTTATTTCTTATTGATGTATATTGTATATTCTCATAAGCGTCATTTCCTATTGCCGTGTATTCTTTTAAGCGTTTAAGAAATAATTTATAATATTGAACGTTAGATGACGTTGAAAAAAAAAAATATTGTTTTTATTTTAAGAATATTTTTTAAAATGGGCTTACGTATGGCCCTGTGGCCATACGTTCCGCCGCGTATACGTGGCCATATGTCGTTCTCGTCAAATTATTGAAGTAAACAGCATCAGTTGTTGTCAGTACTTAAATGACTGACTTCCCAATTCTGGTCATGTAGAGTAGGACTCTAAATCCTGTAAACCAGGATTTTATTTGGGCTGGTTTATCGTCGACTAGCTTCAATGACGCTTATATGTATGCTACCAGAGTGATCTTACCGTTAAGTATTTGATACGTTTAACTCTTGCCGTCCTACGAATCAACATATGGCTATATTGATAAAAATGGGGCTTAGTCCAATGTTATTCGTTTAGATATAAGTTTTATGAATAGTTGGTGAAAAGCGATAGATGATGCCGCTCGGATGTTTTTGCGAACTCCCTTTGGATATAAGGATAATTGTCACGGTCTCGTAGCGTAGCCATAGTTCTACACCAAGTATTGGTGGTGTTATAAATGCTGATCACATTAATTTACTGAGGTAGAAATAAGTTTTTCTCAAACTCAAGTACGTTTTATTCATTACGTTAGCTCAAACTTACGTTAAATATTACTAGTTCTATTATTTTTTGAAGACAACCAAATTATTTCAACTGCTATTTCCAAGATGACGGTAGAACAATTCTTTTGGAGCTATATAGCGTGGTTAAAATGGAAAGAAAAGCTTTTATTTAGAACGTTTATTCTTTGAATTTCCCTCTGCGGGGAAAAGTAAAAGAAAATATTAGAGGGAGGTAATAGAGTTGGTTTAATTAAGCAGGCATGTTAGGTCCCTTGGGCCGCCCCCGCTGCTCCACCTGGTGAAGCAACGCACACTAGTTAAAGCTAGGCAATTAGAATAGAACATGTTTAACGCGGCACCAACCATACTCACCCTACTGGGCTTCTTTTAAAACTCTACCCCCACTCTTCCTCTATCCCCACTTTTCTGTTGCCCTGCTTATGATCTACCTCTACTCCGTATTTTCCTTTATAATACTCCTTCTTTATCACTTCTCATTCTTCTATCTTCTTAATTTCTTACTCCTTCTATTCTTCTATCCAACTCATTCTTTCCCCTTACTTTCTCAACCCTACTTCTTCTTCATCTCTATTGGCTGTCTCTTTGTTCACTTTTTCCTCTACACTTATTCATTTTTATCTCTTCTCTTTCTTTGTCCCGTCTATTCCTCTACTCTTCATTTTTTTATACTTAACTCACTACACCTCAATTCTTTTTTTCACCTATTCTTTCTTTATATAGAATAAATTATAAATAAATAACACAAACCTATTTAAATTTATTTTTGTTTTCTATATTTAAGTTTTGATTCAAACAGTAAATATAGGTAGTGTTGCTCAGCAATACTTGCTGAAAAATTATAATTCACTAAAAAACTATTTCATTATCCCCACTCTTCTTCTATACAACTCTTTCATTATCCCCACTCTTCTTCTATCCTACTCTTTCACTATCCCCACTCTTTCATTATCCTCACTCTTCTTTTATCCTACTCTTTCATCATCCCCACTCTTCTTCTATCCTACTTTTTCATTGTCCCCACTCTTCTTCTATCCTACTCTTTCATTATCCCCACTCTTCTTCTATCCTACTTTTTCATTATCCTAACTCTTCTATTATCCTAATCTTTCATTATCTCCACTCTTCTTCTAACCTACTCTTTCATTATCCCAATTCTTCATCTATCATACTCTTTTAATAAATGCATTTTTTATCTATCATACTCTTTTATTATCTGCACTCATTATCTATCTCACTTCTTTATCCTTACTCTCTTTATCTATTCACTTCCATTATCCTTACTCTCTTATCTATCTCACTTCTTCATTATCCTTACTCTCTTTATCTATCTTGCTCTTTGATTAAACCTACACCTCATCCATCCTACTCTTTTACTATCCCCATTCTTCATTTACCCTTCTCTTTCATTATTTCCACACTTTATCCATCTTACTCTTTCATTATGTCCACTCTTTCTTTTATCCCACTCTTCCTTACCTCTATTAAAGAAGATCATTTTGATATAAAAATTGAGGCACTCGCTATTGTAACCATAGTACTGCGTACTGAGAGTACGCAGATGATTACATCATCTACCAATCCCAACTTGAGTTATGTACCCATTTAATTCAATGATTTCATTAAATGGTGTATTCTGTACCAAAACCTTATCAGTACATTTATTCCGAAAGTTCCATTTTAAAATTTTTGGTATCCATTTTGGGAATTAGAATTATAACATTAGTTACGACCCTAAATTTTATAAAAGGTAAGTAAACAATGAAAAACTACAAGTTTGAGGCATTTTGAATAACCGTGTAAAAATGTAGGATATATTTATTTATCTTTTTAAGCTCTAATCCAAATATTGACTTACTTATTATAATAAACTTTTCTTTACTCCCCCCCCGCACCCTGACAACATGGAGGGGTTTTGTCAAACTAACGAAAACTCTCAAACAAAAAACCAATCAAAAATTGGTTATCAAAGCGTTCCATACTACGGTAACTTTTCACGAAATTTCCCTCGCCGGTTAAAAGACAAATTTAAACACGGTGGAAAGTCATGCTGGGTAAACAGAGGTAACAATTTCCATAGGTTATTTAAACCGTTGTGGTTTGAGGTAGATTTTCTGTAAAACTTCGTAAAGGTTTCAAATGTGGTTCGGAAAAAAGTTTTGGTTATTAAAAAGTGTTATAGCACACATTACATTGATATCAGCGTGTGAGATTGTTCACGGAAATTATTTTGGTGAATTTTTTTTTGGTAAACCAAAGACTATTTATTTACCAACTTAAAATCATGGTGGAATAGAGGGGAAGTGAATGAGTTAACACAAAAACGGGATGGATTCAACCAACCCAGTTTTATTTCACCAATTTTATTGTTGGTTTCAAAAACTAAAGAATAACATGGAACAATTTATGTTTAACTCATGCTAGTCGATCCACATAATTATAACTAATAATAATATTTAATTATATGTTGTATATTATTATTATATGTTTAATTTATTTATATTAATTATATTATACTATAATAACTATAATAATAAAAATAATTATAATTATAATTTTATATGTAATAATAATTTTTCTTTAGTCCTATGATATAATTTATTTGATTTCCTTGTAAATTAATCGTAAGATGTTTATGAACATGAGTATTTATTCTGGTCGGTTTCTCTTTCATTCCTTTTTCTATCTTATCTCTCTATCCTTATTATGTATTAGTGATGTCTATTTAATTTACCATATTACTATTTTATTATCTATGTTATCTCCACTACATTCCTCGTTATGTTTCTGCTCAATGTCTCTTTTGTCATTTTTACCATTTCTAGTCTTTACTCTGTACCTGTTTTTGTACATTTTTTCTTACAAGTAATTTTTAAATGCATTTTTTTATTACCTTAATTCCTTCTCAATTTATTATTCACTAGCTAAAGTTATCTGTAAAGATTAAATAGATATTAGAAATAGAGACTAGAGATGGGAAAACAGAACCTAATTCAGAATAATTTAATTTAATTTTAAATCTTGCATTCCAAGTTCTTTGTTTAAATTCATGTTTATTCCTTGAAATGTATTTACAGTCCATGTTCTATGTTTTTATTCTATGTTATGTTCTATATTTGTATTCCATTTTTTTGTTTACATCCATGTTAATTCCATGTTTCATTTTTGTATTCCATGTCCTTTACTTCCATAATAATCTGTTTTATTATTTATAATGTATGTTACCATTCTATGTTTTTTGTTTCTGTATCCTTTTATAATGTTATATACCGTATTCTCTGTGTCTATTCTTTGGGTGATTCTGTATTCCATGTTACTATTACATGTTCTTTATTTCAATTCTGTTTTATGTATTATATTATTATATATTCCATGTTACATTACCATTAAATGTTTCTAATTTATGTGTTAAATATTTTTGTAATGTTATTTTGTCTGTATTGTTTTATTCTCTTTTAGTTTATTGCATTGGAGGACCAAGTACGTAAAACAAATTTCATTTATTTATTTTATCATTCATAGTTTTTTTTTACATTTGTATATTTATTTAATTTATTTTTAATTTTGTAGTATTAGATACCTCTTTTTACAGTTTTTTTACGTAATTTATTACAAAATTATAAAATATAATGATGACGGAATATTTGGAAAGGTTAGCTTAAGATCAGGGAGCACGTAAGTGCCTAAGACAAATACTTTGTTTAAATTGGCTGCACTGATAGACATCTAGGTTACATGAAATGATTAAACCGATCAGATGGTTTATGTCATGGCCATCTTTCTATCCCCAACACTTAATATTTTTTATAATGATGTTACATTTATTGTGACAAGTAAATTAAGTTCTAGATATTTGAATATCATTTTATATTGATTAAATTAATGGATAAGCTTTGATAAAAGTGAGTGTTACCAAGCTAGAGGGGGGATTGCCTCCTCGGAAAAGCATTTTTCCAACTGTGTATGCGAGAGTATAATGTATTTTATTCTTATTGGATATTTCTTACTCTTTCCACATAGTTGCTAATACCACTGAATGTTCTGGCTGGCCTTTGCTTAAAAGTTTTAGATGTAGTTGACTGCAGAGGGAGTTAAGAAACCCTCGTTTAAGCCATAGATTGGAGTTTTTTTTCTACAAGGATGTTATTAACCGACATGAAATTAACACTACATGTTCTGCCAAAACAGGCTTTGCTTTTTAGCTGAAATGCCTCCAGGAATTTTCCGGGAGATCCTTGAATACTCCTACTAAAGAATAAATGAGATTATGTACAATAATAATCCTAATATTAACAGATATGGTTAAATCTTTTTTAAACAATACCTAATAAGACCGGCAACAAACACAGTTCCATAAAACCTATCTATAATAGCTTTTTTGTATTATTTATTAATTAAATTTAATTGATGGTTGTTGCATTACTTTAATTATAAAATATTAAAAAAAGAAATTTACTTTGATTTAGTATCCTCCCTCTTTACACATTTCAATTATTCTTTTTCCTAACTACTATTATTTTTTCCTTTATTTGATCAAAATAAGCATGTCATCCGCAAACTATTTCTTTATTTATTTGAATTTTTCATTGTAATTATATTTTTTTTATTATTCTTTCTATTTTTAATTATATGTGTATTAATTTTTTTCCATAATAAATTTATTTTATTTTAAAGTTTTTATTATGAATAAAGAAATTATCATTATAGGTATTTGTATATAATTAATTTAAATAAAATACATTCTACTTTTTAATAGAAATTTTAAATAAATAAATCGGAAGAAAATAGACTATAAAATATTGTAGAAAAGTTACTTTAAACCTAAACAAAGACTTGGTGAAGCAAACTGATGAATTGATTGATTGTCTTTGTGCTTTCTTTCAGATGTTCCCCACCCGGACTAAAGATCCATTTAGATGTAAGTTGCGTGCATTTTTCTGATTCCATTTCCATTTTTCTTTTTATTTTACTTTTAATATTTTAAACTTTTCAATAAATACAATTTTTCCTAATAATTAATTTTTATTTATGAGACTTTTCTTTGATTTATCTTTCTAAATAATTTTTACTTTTATTTTTCTTGTAATTTAATATAAACATTTTACAAAAGAGAGATTTTTATTCTTAATTCTTATACTATTTTATTTGGTTTATTTTTATTTTTAAATTTTTCTTTACTAGTTTTTATTGGCATCGTTCTCAGATTTGACAGGTTTTTATTGCATTTACTTTTATTACTATTGATTTAATTGATTCAACATTTTTTAATTACTTATTATATTATTGAATACATTTTTCCACTAAAACTGTAATTTTTCAATTTTATTAATAATTTTTAAAATAAAGTAAAAGGAATTCTGTATTTTTTACTGAATTTATTTATATTTTTTATTTACTTGTAAATATTTTGATTATTTTTTAAAGTTTTTCTTTTATTTAGTGTATTCTTTAATTTTCTTCTTGTAATACACCATTATGGTTAAAACTTAAAATTAACTATAAATAATATATATAAATACATTATAACGTGCCATCAAATTATACGTTAATAATAAGGTCTGAAATTAAATAAACAAGACCTCTTAAGTTAATAAATTTAAAAAAAACATTACCGAGCCAATCACGAGAAATATTGCAAGAAAATAAAAACTTACCTCCCTCCCTTGGTCAACCTCACACTTTTTATTTTATTTATCCTATTTTAACTATTTGTTTATTTTTCATTTATTTTATATTTATATTATGGATCAGAAATATTTTTCTATTGGAAAAATACTTTGCACGCAATTTTCATTAGTTTTTAATAAATATATTTTTAAATTAAGATTCTATTAAAATTAATTAAATGTATTGAAGTAATAAATTAAATAAAAAAGTGTCCAGTTTATAAAAAAAACGTAAACAAAAGAGTGAAATTAAGTATTTTTATAATCTATTTTTATATTTTAATTTTTATACAAGTTATATTTATTTATTTTTCTTTATTTCAAGGTTTGAAAAACATACTCCATTTGAACACAGGTATGTGCAAACCTGCACGGGTTTTTCATTATTTTTATTTTTTTTATGTTTCCGAACCTTACATTTTTTTGCCTTAAACTTTTTTTAATTATTCGCATGTTACTTCACTTATTACATTAGCTTATCTGACTGCATGTATTGTTTACAGTTTTATTTTTTGTTATATATCCTTATTAAATTATATATTTAATACGATTTATTAATTTTCAGTTTACTATAATATATTTACCCCCTCCACTTTGCATATTCCTGTCATTTGATTTTATTTCTAACTCTTTCCAGGTAAACTATTATATTCAACCATTCCCAGTGTTAAGCTTATTATTTAATTTTAACCCTTTTCTAATTTACCGCTGCATTTGATTATTCCTCATTTTTGTTTATTCTTTATTTTGTCCTATTTGAGATATTGTTTTATTTTTATTTGTCAGTATAAAACATTGACCATGACGATATTATCATTTTTGAAAAGGCATGACATTGGAAAATATGAGTACGTAGTAAAACGGCAATCTGTCTTCTAACCCAGATTACAGTGACTCTTGGAGATTTTATTAGCTGCCATCTCTATGTACTGATTTTTAAGTGTGGATGACACTTTTAAGATCCATTAATAATACTACAAAACATTCCTTTATATAATATGATAATGTCATGTATTTTCCCATATATGCTACTTTATTTGCGTGAATTTTTTGTGTGGTTTTTTAATTATATATTTTATTTAGTTTTTGTAATGTGGTTATCAGTAGCGATAATTAAAGCCAGATTTAATCTTTATTTTATTTAAAATAATTAGATTTCATGTTTTAAATTTTAGATTACTTCATTCGATTCTGTTTATTTAGTTCATTTTAAATTAATTTTAATAAGCTATCCGTGTCTGAGTATGACATTTATGAATGGATAAATCTTTTCTTTAACACATGTTGTACACTTAATAAATTGAAACTTTAATTAAAAGTCTATATGATTGTGATATACATATATATTGATGAGTCAATATAGATTGATAAGTTCTTTTGAATGGAAAATAGGGGGAGGGGGAGTGTATAAACTTTTCTAAATATTCAATTGGTATATAAAACGAGATTAAAAAGATATAGCGGAAATTATTAGCAAATAGTTTTAGGCTATTTTTTCTCTTTTCATTCAGCTCATGAAATAATTAAAACCTAATTGAAAAAACGGAAGATCATGACTAATTATTTTGGGCAAATGTATCACTAAAATTTTGCGTTTCTAAAGTCAAGAAAAGATATTGCAGCATTGTTATAAAAAGAAATGACAGCTTTTTTCTGCCTCTTCACATCCGATCAATTATACCTTTTTGTGTCTGCCTGACAATACTATATAATACTACTATTTAATATACTTTTCCTCATTTATACCGTAGGTATATAGGAAAAGTATTGTGTTTGCAAAAAAAATCGAAACCTGAATGTCACCTGAATTATCCGTTTCAGGCGTTTTTAGGGCCTCCTAAATGGTTTTCTCAAAGTTGTCTGTCTATATATGTATGTGTGTGTCTCTTATAATCGTAGCTCCGGGTATATTTATGCTAGATAGTTGAAGCTTAGTACAAAAAACAGTCTATATGTTTAGTTGTCCCATCCGAAAAATGATTTTTATGACGTCTTTAACTCTCAATAATGACCAGGCAAAAAATGTATATTAATCATAAATCGCGGAGAATGTTTTGATCAAGTTGAGATTTAATACGAATGTAGCCATATATAAGACTAACATATGTGCTAAGTTTATTTTTATTATCTTCATTAGTTCAGTTTTTACAAATAACTTGTGTACGTTTTATACAAAATTGTAGACAATTGGAAGTTAAAATGAAATTCGGTACAAGTGATATCGCAATGAACAGTACATGTAATAGTGATTTACGTAATAAATAAGTACACCAAGATTCGTTTCAATACGACAAGTATATCTTGATGTTTGTTGGATCATAAAGATTAAGCAGCATTGAGTCTGGTCAGTGCTGGGATGGGTGACCGCTTAGAATGAAACTAATTTATTTACTATCTGGGGACGAGCTAAGCGAATCCTAAGACGTGTTGCAGTATAAATTTAACTACTTTTATTCAGAGGACGAGTGAAGCGAGTCAGAATAGGGAGGATAAGTTTAGTGAATCCGGTGTGATGAGGAAAAGTTTCGAGATACCTCGTATCCGATTTTTCTTACTTGCAAACTCGGAATAGGGCGAAATGGCTGAGATCCAATAATCAATCTTAGCACAATTAATAACTCCTACAAAAAGAAATAAAATATTTTGGAAAAAATACAGAACTGCCATTTTACATTTCTTGTAATTATATTTTTGTTAAAGATGGAGTCCAGTTCTAGTTCAAGTATGATCCAAGTCCTTTGAGATCTCAACGATAACTGTGCTATAGTTTTTGACTTAAAAAAAATCGAAAGACGTGCCAGCCTAAAAGCTGATTTTAATGTTTAGCAGATTGGATCAGTGCTGTGACATTGAAATATACAAAAATGTCTTTAAGAAATTTTTACTAGGTATCGCTAATAGTAAAAATGAATTATGTACTTTACTTCGGTTGTCTACTTACTTACTTACTATTAATATGTACTTTGATCCGATGGGGATCGCAAAAATATAGTTGATGGAACCGACGTCTCTCTTTCATTGTGGGAGGCACCTTGAGATATGTAGGACATTATGAATGTATCTGAACTGAACATTTGCCGTATTCATACCTGTCTGTGACATTGTCTTCGACGACGAAGGTAGTAGACATGAAAAGGGATTCTAGGGTTCGTGGGTCCAGTATGATGTAATCCACTTGAAGGTCTCGAAGGGGTGTCCTGCCTAGTTGATGCCCTGATTAATGGGGAGTTTCTGTTGGATGACGTAATTAGTGGCGGGTTTTTTCGTGTCGTGATTGGGGGCTAAGATTGGTTACGAGCCAGAATTTGTAGGGAGGAGGAAAAACTAATTCTCGAGGGAGCGATGTTTTTCACACCGTTAAAGGACATCCGCTGAAACTACTGTCATTTTTCAAATTACAGCTAGCTACTGGAGTGCGATCCCTCCTCCCCGGGCTAAGGGACTGTATCCAAGACACGTTGTGGAGAGATAATGTATCTTTATGTTGGACAAAGAATATAATAGATATAGAATGTCGGAAGGTATATAAGAGAGTCAGACAGAAGATAGGGGTTAACTTGCTGCTGGAATCTAGCGGCTGTTCTGTAACTAACTCTCTTTACCATAATATTATTACCACTTTTAATCTTTTTTTCATATCATATCATTTTAACGACACGATTATCTACTGTAAATTGACCATTATTATAAAAAACAATTATTTGAATTAATCTGTTTTGTGCCAGATGTAGTTTTCTAAAAATAAGCCGACAGTGGCGCATGCACTTAGTTGACATGGTGAAACTACCAAACTGCACAGTAGCGCTCCTGTTAACTTGCTGTGGAACTTACCTTTTCTAGTCCGAAAAAACCTCAAGACCATCTTTCTTTTTCTATATATCCTTTGGTGTTGGAGATCATTAACCTAGGAAACATCTATCTTAGAGATATATACTAGAGAGGGCATTGCCTATCTCAATACATTGAAAGCCTTGAAACATCGTTTTAGGGCTCTCAGGGGCTCTGTGTAACCTCATTAAAATCTCCTTCAAGAGTGAGTTTGGGTTATTATAAATCGATTGTTTTCGGCTTTCCGCACATTGTTTGTGTTTTGGTTTGTATTTGTAACATCTTCTGTATAAGTTACTGTAATTTTGTACAGATTATTTGATTATATTTATAAGCGAAAGTGGTCAGGTTACTTTTTCGATGTTTTAAAATTCAACCAATAGGGCTCCTCTAGTAATAATATCTTTATGACGTCTATAACCCTTAGATAAATCTAAAATAAACGCATTTTAAGTTATTTTAAGGTCATAGTAAGGAAAATAAAAACCGTTATTGACTCAGTAGTTATCTAGCAAAACTGTACGCAAGTATGAGAAAAAAACTTTTTTTACGACCTAAAAAATTTTGTTGAGGTAGGGAATTTAGATCCGCTTTATTTCGTGTTGTACAGAACGTAAAATGCAAACTTGGTATTTAGTGTCAAAAGAAGAGTTTTTTGTACAGCTGGGAGTTTATATATTTGCCTTGTGGAGCGCTGGAGACCACATTCTTGTTGTAGACCAAGAGCCCAGGGGTGTTTTGTTAATAAAAATTCTGGCGCGGTGGTCCGCATGTCGGGCGAATTTCCTTTGGATGCGTGTTTCCGTGCTTTTTACATTATATAAGTTTACAACTACTAAATAAATAATTCCGGCGCGGTGGTCCGCTGTCGGGCGAATTTCATTTAGAATGCGTGTTTCCGTGCTAAACAACCCATTTCTTGCTTATGCAAGAACCATGCCCATTGCGTGGTTCCGGTTCATGCTTTAGAACCTAAGCAGTTACTCAATTGTCAAGCACTGCTCGTAACTCATTTTGTCTGTATTTTCCAAAGGAAAATGCGCATAATCATCCAGTTGTTGTACAAAACTATGCTCTAAAATTAGAAGTACGCACTATTATTTACACTACTTTAAAGATTAGTTACTTATCTTTAAGCTTAGTCAGTTATCTTTAAAGGTTTTAGCGCGCATTTCCTTTGGAAAATACAGACAAAATGAGTTACGAGCAGTGCTTGACAATTGAGTAACTGCTTAGGTTCTAAAGCATGAACCGGAACCACGCAATGGGCATGGTTCTTGCATAAGCAAGAAATGGGTTGTTTAGCACGGAAACACGCATTCTAAATGAAATTCGCCCGACAGCGGACCACCGCGCCGGAATTATTTATTTAGTAGTTGTAAACTTATATAATGTAAAAAGCACGGAAACCGCATCCAAAGGAAATTCGCCCGACATGCGGACCACCGCGCCAGAATTATTTTCTAGTTGTAAACTTATATTAGGTAAAAAAAACAATAAAAAAATATTGTCCCTACTAGGATTTGAACCCAGGTACTCTGGGTTTGAGTGCACGCATCCAAAGGAAATTCGCCCGACATGCGGACCACCGCGCCAGAATTATTTTCTAGTTGTAAACTTATATTAAGTAAAAAAAACGATAAAAAATTATGGACCCTTCCAGGATTCGAACCCAGGTACCCTGATTTGAGTGTCGTATTGACTCCGGACCACTGGTATTCAACTCAGAGGCCCAAAAAACATAGAAAACGACACCCTACTCGAAATTTAATTATCAAGGACCGTAATTTTGGTTTTTTATAATTTTTGTTTTTTCGACTTTTTGGTAACTTAAAGTGGTCGTATCGACTTCGGACCGGTTTCATTCGATTCAGCGCCCAAAATTACATAGAAAACGACACCCTACTCGAAATTATTTTTTATCGACCTAAATTTTGGTTTTCGGTCATTTACAATGGTTTTTTTCGATTTTTAGGTCACTTAGAGTGGTCGTATCGACTTCGGACCGGTTTCATTCGATTCAGCGTCTCAAAAAACATAAATATTGACCTTTTTCGCGGCAAAAAATATTAACCCTGAATTTTGCCGATTTTTTGAAAATTTCGCTGACTCAGCAAACCGGGTTCCTGACGTCACAAAAACCTGGTTTTCAATAGGGTTCGTGTCCTCCCAAAGGTTGATTTTTGTACCAAGTTTGGTTAAAAAATATTAATCCGTTCGAAAGATAGAGTGTTTACAAGAAAGTGTCTAGAAATACATATATATATATATAATATATATATACATATATATATATATATTATATATATATATATATATATATATATATATATATATATATATATATATATATATATATATATATATATATATATATATATATAAAGTCCACGAATTTTTTTTTTCGTCATAAGGGACCTCTGAAACGGATTTGTGTCGTGGTCCGAGGTTCGAATTCCGCCATGACGCCTATCCCATTAGGCGAATTTTCAAAGGAAATTCGCTAAAAGTGTAATGGCTGGAACCGGTCTCAATTTTTCGTAAATACCTTCCTGAACAAGGATCTGCAATTCTGCCGACTCGTATCGGATAGGTGTCCCAGGCTGAACCTTCCACCCCTAAAGTGCGTTCTGCCTGGGGCACCCATCCGATACGAGTCGGCAGAATTGCAGATCCTTGTTCAGGAAGGTATTTACGAAAAATTGAGACCGGTTCCAGCCATTACACTTTTTATTAACAAAACACCCCTGGGCTCTTGGTCTATTGTAGATCAGTCATAGTTTCGCTAAATGCTACACTGTGTAACGGTCAAAATTAAATTTAAATTAATTATTTGTATTTATTTAATAAACTTAAAATTGTGAAATCAATTAATACTAATTGTTAAATGTTAATAGTTTTTTGTAAACGTTGTTTATATGATTATTACTCTTTACCTCAGAAAAAAAACAGTGTGCATTTAATGGCTGTCAAATTACTTTTTTTTCCTCAGCTCATTTCACAGCCAAGTAGTATAATATTACTTAATAGATTTTTCAAGAATATTATTTAGCTGTGTAAAATTAATTTTTTAATTTTGTTTTATCATAGGGAAAGTTATTTTATTATTTAAGGGTGTAACAATAGGGAATAATGTGATTCAGTACTCCCTACTTGACATACATAATAAAAAAATCTTGTTTTTTATAGTATTTTAGAACCAATTTGAAATTTATTTAATTCTAAAATGCAGCAAAATAGCCGCTAGATAACTTTTTTATACCTTCTCTTAACGTTTGTTGGATTTATTACTTACACCTCACGATTAACGAAAATAAAATTGTTGAAGTGAGTTTAAAATATACTAAACTATATTTTTATTTAGAGTTTTATTTATCGCGAGTTTCTACGCCTATTTTTTTTTTAATTTAATTACATTTACGATCCTTTACTCTCATTTCTGCCTTTTGTCATTTCATATGAAAATAAACCAAACATATGAATAAAAAAGTTAATAAAAATAAATATAAAAAAAATGAAATAAGAGCGAGATAAAGTGGAAAGAAATTTCAATATTTATTTTCTTTTCCACGTATGTATTTATTTTTCGAAATATATTTCCCCTAACCAATATAAAAATATTAAATTTTTTTCTTTATTTCCATTTATTTATTTGATCTATATTCTTTGTTATATTGATTAAATATTTACATAATTATTTTTTTCTGTTTTTATCTATTTATTTGTTTTTGTTATTATTGCCCTTTATGTTTTTATCTAAGTTGTTAAATATACTGTTTTAAATTAAATTTGTTCGTAACGTTTTTCTCATCCAATACAACCTATTATTTTAATCATCATTTAAACTTCTTTTTACTTTCTTCTGATATGAAGATGTGAACCTTGATCCTGTCATTGAAAAAAAAAATTGATTGTAAGGAATGCGTCGTCTTCTTTGATTCTATTTCTTGAAATGCATTTTATCTATTTTGATTCACATTTCATCGGACGTGAAATTTAGTTTCAGTATATTATTCTGTTAGGCTGTGAAATTAATCATTTTTATACCAAAGCAACTAAAAGTGTCTGAAACGGACGAATTTGATGAAACATCTGTTTCAGATTATTAGGACCAACACAGGAGTCACCCGTAGTGTAGTGGTTAAGGTACGCGGCCAATACACAGAATGGGCTCCGTATCGTTCCGTCGACAAATCACTTCGTCGACAAATCATTCCATCGACAAATCATAGCGTCGACAAATCATTGCGTCGACAAATCGTTCCATCGACAAATAATTTGAGTTTGTCGACGGAATGATTTGTCGACGGAACGAATCGGGTTGTTGCGTCGACAAATCATTCCATCGACAAAATCATTCCGTCGACAAGTTATTGTCGACGGAACGATTTGTCGACGCTGTGATCTGTCTATGGAATGATTTGTCGACGCAACAACCCGGTTCGTTCCGTCGACAAATCATTCCGTCGACAAATCATCCGTCGACAAATCACTCCGTCGACAAATACTTGTCGACGGAATGATTTGTCGACGGAATGATTTGTCGACGGAACGAATCGGGTTGTTGCGTCGACAAATCATTTCCATCGACAGATCACTGCGTCGACAAATCGTTCCGTCGACAAATATTTTTGAGATACTATTTTTGCAATTCCAGCCTGTAATTGTTCAATTGTCTACTTGCATTATGTCAGGCGTTTTAAATTATTTTTTAAGAACTGCGATAGGACAAACATAATATTATTTGTGAATATGAAGGATAAATTTTCTATGATTATATATATTACATAACATTATATATATATATATATATATATATATATAATATATATATATATAATATATATATATATATATATATTATAGATATACAAATAAATATACCTAATTAGGAATAAAAAAAAAAACCTAATTTTTTTTATAGAGATTGTCTACCAAAATCTATTTAATAATTTTGATTTCACATACTTTATTTGATAATATATAAACAAGAAATTAACTTCTTAAAATTACGTTTTATAGTTTTGTAATAATTAAATATATCTGTTAATCGTAACTGCGCTTTTACGTTTAACATTGCGGTCGTGTTGGATGTTGGACTTGAAAGTAGCATTACTATTTGTATTTGCTTATTACTAAAAAATGAAAATGATTTTTCCTTTTTTAGTAATAAGGGGGAGCAAATAAATCTCTACTCTGCTTTGTTCCACTTCTTCTCCTTGCCTTACATTTCAAAGGTATGCAATTAACAATACATCTAAAACACTGAAGGTCTACAGATTTGTCGACGGAACGAACCGGGTTGTTGCGTCGACAAATCATTCCGTCGACAAATCATTGCATCGACAAGTTATTTGTCGACGGAATGATTTGTCGATGGAATGATTTGTCGACGGAACAAACCGGGTTGTTGCGTCGACAAATCATTCCGTCGACAAATCACTCCGTCGACAAATCATTGCATCGACAAGTTATTTGTCGACGGAGTGATTTGTCGACGGAATGATTTGTCGATGCAATGATTTGTCGACGGAACGAAACGAGTTGTTGCGTCGACAAATCATTCCGTCGACAAATCACTCCGTCGACAAATCATTGCATCGACAAGTTATTTGTCGACGGAGTGATTTGTCGACGGAATGATTTGTCGACGCAACAACTCGTTTCGTTCCGTCGACAAATTTTTCCGTCGACTGTCGACGGAGTGATTTGTCGACGGAATGATTTGTCGACGGAACGACATCACACCCACAGAATGAATGGACTTTAGTCATGGGTTCAATCCCAGCACGGGCCTCTAGGATTTTTATGAGAGGGATAAACATTCTGCGTACCACGTCCTTCAGAAGGGGCGTAAAGCCGGTGGTCTCGAGCCTGTGCGTTGTCAGGTACTCGTTTAAGATCCCTTACCCTAAATGAAACTGGGTGTAGGCAAAATTTAGGACCCTCATTGTAGATTCATTATAATACTATACTGTTTCCGCCTTATAGTTTAAAGTGTGTGGAGGTTTGGTTTAACAGTGAGAGCACATGTTGTTCCCAGTTTTCACTAGACTATAAGATTCAGTAAAAATATGTCTGATTGCTTGAAATAGCTTGAGAGGAACCATAGAAATTCACGGCTCTTCTGTCTAGATTAGATGGAATATACCTACACTTGAAATTAAAAGGAGTAGAACACTATCTTAGGGAGCTGGCAAAAAGGGCCCAACAACGTGGCCTACCTACCTGTTAGTTACACCATTCCCCCCCATATTACTATGGCCACTACAATACTTTTCCTATACATCTACGGTAGGTGACAGGGTTTGTTTCAAGAGGGCCTATTGAAGCAACTAGGATACTCCCCGACAGGAAAATCAAATGTAGCCCCTCTCTTGGGTGAAAAAAAAATCCTCACCCAATGGTAAAAATCTTACCTAAAAATTTACTTACTGGAGATCAACATTGTACTTTTAGGTCTCATATGTTAATATTGTTACTTCTTTTGATCTCTTTAAAAAGTTATGTAATAGTATACCCTTAAAATAATACTATATATAGAAGGAGCACTACTGATAACACGAAAGCCGGTTCACTGATGGTCTTAAGTAATGCTGGCAACCTAATAATGTACAATTTTCTTATAAAAAAGTTGGCAATACTTCCGGTTGCTGAATTATTATGTTCTATTATTAATTATTGATTGATTATTCATAAAGAACTAATATAAATATCGGTTCATTACAATATTTTAAGCATTTTAAATTCTAGTTTAACGTTTTTAATTTAAATGATATTAAAAGTAGTCCCCGTCAACTAAATGTAGATTCTTGTATTCCGCCACCCTTTTGCCATCTAAGACCGGTTTTATAAGTTATTATATTTGTTCTTTACGATCTTTCTTCATTAATAGATATTTATGAAACATATTTAGAATAATGTTTTGTTGTGAGGGTGGTACCCCTACTTAAGACCACCAGTCAACCGGCTTTCGTGTTATCAGTAGAGTTACATTGTGTTTACGGTCATATGCTCCTTCTATATTAGTATTATTCTAAGAGTATATTTGAATAATATACCGTTATATTGCCTATCTTGGAAACGGCATTTTTTGGAAAACATCTAAGAAATTTAATCAACTATAATATGGTATTTTATATTATCCAATATCAGTATATTTTGATAATTTTTTTCATCAGGCATTTGTTCGCCGTATCATAGATGTTAGTTAAAAATATTTGTTTCTTGTAGTTTTGAACAAAAGTCTATATGGCATAAGTCATACAATAACAGAATACAAAATGACAGGAATATAGAGATATTTATTACTATTTTTTTTAAGATTCAAAGCAGTTTCCAAAATAGGAAATATTACGGTATCCTATAACTTGACTTTTCGAATTTACCAAATGTAGTAACAAAATTACCGCTTTTGGGTAATACTTACAAAAATAATAATGGTAAATTTAAATTTGCAAGAGTCAATTTACTGGGATAGAATTTTTTTTGAAAGTTTAAAGCCATGTTTTCCCCCTATTTTTTAAGGATTTAATATTGGCTCATCTAATTGTTGCAACCTGTATGCAGCCATGAATGTTACCCCATTTTATTATTGGAAGATATTATTGTGTTACTCATGTGCAATTTTAAAATTGTATATATGTTTTAAACATCTATAAAAAACCCTTGTAGGCGAGAAAACTAATAATGGTTCATTATTTTCCTTTTCTTTCTTGTGTCAACTTTACACCCATGTTCTTTACATCAGTCAATTAATTATTTATTTATAAAATAAATTATAATATATTTGATATAAATAATAATATTTGAACACTTGAAAATAGTATAAAAGGTGCTTTAAAACAGTAGGATTTCAAGGGACCTCTGACTATAAAATATATAAATAGTTATCATAGATAAGACATACAAACAGCTTATGTTTCGAATACTAATAATATCGTAGGCTATTTTCTTATAAACCAAAAGGGAAAATTTGCATTGGGAACAGCAACAAGAGGGGGGGGAAAGAACTGAAACAGAAGAAAAAGAAGAATATAATATTGGTATAATGCGTTATGCTTGGATCTCACGTCCCGGCTACATCGTCTACATATCTTGACTACTCTACAATCTTTATCCCGAGCTTTTCTTTAGAAATTGTACGAATTTGGCAATACGCTGAAAACTAGCCGTTTATAACAAATATCTGGGTTCTACTTTGACTGCAAAATACTCGGAAAAAATGCTGAACGCAAAATTGTCAAATGTACTTAGTATGTTTTTTTCTTCATTGACCTTGGGGCATTTTATTTAGTAAGTTTGTGACATCACACGTGTATCTTTCCGTTCCACTCTGATAATCTTATCAACTCATTATCTATAATTATGCATTAATCAATGAATTGGAATAAAAGTTCTCTCTTGAAAATATTAATTTATTCAAAGGTTTTAACTTGAGGACAAGAAATAAAACCGGTATAAAAATATAATAAACGGTAAAAATATTAAAACTAATAATGAAAACAAAGTTAAACAGTAGAACAAATAAAAGATAATTATGAATAAAAACGAAATAGTGGGAGTAAATAAAAGATAGAACAGCTAAGTAAAAGAAATTAAATCTTAACAGGCCCTTCTTTCGGACGGGCCTAAAAGGGATTATTTTACTCCTCTAAAATTTAAGTTAAGTTTCTCTTTTTTAGCGAATTTCTTTTGAACAAAATCGCTCTTGAATTCAGAAGTGTGCCTAAAATTCGTTTCAAAGGTTTTTTTTGCAAAGCTTAAGATATATATATATATATATATATATATATATATATATATATATATATATATATATATATATATATATATATATATATGTATCTGTGTCTCTGTGTGCGTATGTATGTATTTTCTTCATAAAAATATTCTAGTAAACTCGCTATCTCTGGAATGGATTAATATTTTTAAATGAAACTTAATACAAAAATCAACATGAGGAGGACACGAACCCTATTGACAACTGGATGTTTATGACGTCATTATCCCAGTTTGCTGAGTCAGCAAACTTTTAAAACAAAAGGCTTTCGCTCTCTTGAAATAAATTGCTCAATTTTTTTACAATAATCTATAAAAAATTGAGTAACAAGTAATGATGCTACTGCATAGTTATATAGAACAAAGCGGAACCAAAAATGGATTGTCAAGATCCTAAGCACGGTTTCCAAAGGAGATATTCGCCCGGCATCCGGACCTCCGTGCTAGCATTTTTCCTAATTTCTTAGGATCTCTAACTTCTCTAGGAAGTCTAGCTGACATCATTGATGTCCATAATTAGTAATAAATGTCATTTCCAATTAAACATTCGCTTTAGTTGAAAAATTAAAGAATATACTTTGTCATTTTAAAGAATGCCAAAAATTCTTTTGATCTCATGAGAGTTCATTTGACAGCTCAAAGAGCATAGGATGAAGCTAATCCATTATTATTGATGTTAAAAATAAAGAGCTGGACCTTTACTGCAATGGCCGAACTGTAGTATTCAAGTAGTTTTCCTAATATCGATTTTCCTTTGTAAATGTAACGAGAAATCAAGTTTTCCTTCGAGTCAGACATGCAAAGAGTAATATTTCTCAGAGAGGATCCTGCAGAAGGATCCAAAGGTATAAATATGCCAGAGAGTAAGCAGATTCTTGGCAGCGTTGCCAGCACCGGTTTATACTCGCTGCTTTCGTGGGGATTTAACTTTCGGTTTCTAGTGAAGAGGTGTTATTTACGTTTAATTGACTAAATGCTAGGGTCCGTGTCGTGTGGAGTAGATTTTTGGGTGATTACGAATGATATCTTCGCCATTTGTAGCCGTTATAGATAGCTAAATATTTTATTTCTACGAATTCTCTTGACGTTATAGATAGATAAATATTTTATTTACATGAATTATTTGGCGTTATAGATTGCTAAATATTTTATTTACATGAATTATTTGGCGTTGTAGATAGCTAAATATTTTATTTCTATGAATTATTTGGGGTTATAGATAGCTAAATATTTTATTTTTATGAATTATTTGGGGTTATAGATAGCTAAATATTTTATTTACATGAATTATTTGGCGTTGTAGATAGCTAAATATTTTATTTTTATGAATTATTTGGGGTTATAGATTGCTATATATTATATTTTCATGAATTTTCGTGACGTTATGAATTACCAAATATTTATTATCACGTCGTTTTTAGGCGTTTAAATCTTCATTCGTACTAAATCTCCACCCGATCGCTAAATTTTTCCGCGTTTAATGATTTTTTGAAATATTTGCTGCGTCATTTATCTTTCAAATCAAATGTAATTTGAATGTATACATTATGGGAGGGGGGATTCAATTTTCGAGAGTTTAGGACTACGTTAACCCGTTTGTTTTAAGGATTTTATGTTAGTGCATATGAAATGTTACACCCAGCAAATAAGCCGAAACGTTGACATGGAAAGGCAATCCCTGAAATTCGCAGTTACGCTTCGTTGTCTTAAAGGAAAGTTAAAAGGGTTAAAAAATGAAGATTGAGATAAGGACGTGATAAAAAGAAGGCAAGTTGATATTGATATGATTGAGATGAAACATGTTATTCCAGCAGTTAGGTTTACTTCGGGGGGGGGGGGGGGGGGGGTTAACAAACTGCTACATTCAGCTCTCAAACAATGCTGCCAACCTCCTGACGTGAATGTATAAACTATTCTTTTCTTTAACCCCCTCTAGGGTTTCTTCTGAACCTGCTTCAAATACGTAAACTCTTTCAGCTAAACTTTATCAAAACCTTTACTTTGCCTCCTAACCGTTTATTTCGACTTGACTCTCAGTCAAGTTGTAACTTTAATATAATTGAATGAACTCAAGTGACTTGCTTTCTCAATTTTTACTTTCTTCGTTTTGGTATCTCTTTTGCTTACTTACTTATCTCTAACTTATTTCCTTGTTTCTTGTTTCCTTAATCTTTTTAATCCAATCTCTTGTTTCTTTCTCTCACTCGCCTTTTTCTTGCATCCCTTTCATTTTCTTATTTATCTTTTCATTCCTTTTTCTTACTTACTTATCTTTTGCATCTCTTCCCTTCCTTATCTATCTTTTGCATCCCTTTATTTTACTTGCTTATTGTTTTTATTACTTTTATATCTTGTTCTTACTAACCTTATATCTTTTTTCTTCCTCCTTTATCTTACTTTTTTCGCATTCCCTTATTTCACTTGCATCTCTTTATTTGTATTTGCGTTCCTTGCTCTTTGTTACCTACCTCTTGATCATATTGCATCCCAATTCATAAATCCCTTATATGTAAGATTGTGACTTCTAAGATGCATACATTGTCTACCGAAGTCCATTATCTCACTTTCCCTAAGACAATGCTTCTATCTCTTACACTCTTCTTTTACATCCAAATCCTTTTCTCTTTTCATCCTCTATTTCAATTCCCTATCTCCTAAAAAAAGCTGACATCGTTACCTAGTCATCTTTCAGTTAAAATTAATTTTTGGATTAAAATCATTAATTTATATCTAAATACTTTTTTTACGATAATTAAATCACAATATATGTATAAAATAATATATATTGACCATTTTTGTGGCAAAAGCTGATAGCTCGTGCACCAAAATTTAAAAATATTAAAATTGTTCTGAGCACGCCAAGGAGTATCGCCACTGGGTGATTTCTCCTCAAGTCTGCCAAATCACTCTAATCTGTATGAGCACTATGTCAAATACATTTATTGTAGACAGTAATTAATAAAATTATTAGAATTTGTGTTGGTGTACATGATTGCAATATAATTGATATATGCCATGATTGATGGCACTAATGAGACATTAAAAATCCCTCCAGGTTTTTTCATATTATAACTTTGATATAACTATCATATACTACCCTAACTATCAATACATATTCACGTTAAATTTAATTTTATCATGGAAATATTAATCCTAAAGGGGCGCTATAGGTTAAATTTTGAAACATCGAAAAAGTAACCTGACCACTTTCGATTATAAATACAATTAAATAATCAGTACAAAATTATAATAACTTATATAGTAAAACGTTATAAATACAAATCAAGACACAAACAATGTGCGGGAAGACGAAAACAATTGATTCGTTATAACCTTAACTCACTCTTAGAGGAGGTTTCAATGAGGTTGCACAGAGCCCCTGAGAGCCCCAAGAAGGCTATGTCCCCTCTAGTATATATCTCTATGGATTTTATCATGCCAATTTATCATGAATATATATCAAAAAAAGTCCTAACAAGGGTCGATACGAAATATAGTTAAAATATGAAGTAAACTGAAGTGATTTTTTAATGTCTCATTAGTGCCCCATCATTAATTATCAATTATATTGTAATTAATAAAGTTAATAAAAGAAAAAAAAATAATCAAAAATAGTTACAAATAAGAATATTTTATTGGCCTTATACCTTAAGGCGAGTTAAGGTATAAATAATGTTGAATTGTGAATAAATTGCGTGTATTTATTGTCTATCGTTTAGTTTAAAAATCTTGACAGGTCAGTTTAGACAACACTGATTCTTAAGAAAAAAAATCCCTGCAAGAAGGGAGCGGGAAAAAACTATGTAAACAAATCAGGTTATTTTACCCGTGTTTTCTTGGCGATGTTTTTTTTACGTTTCTTTTGTGTAGTTTTATTTTAAAATATCATTTTAAGATTAATTTGAAAGTAGTTTTCAAATTTTCAAAACGATGTAATCAAAAGAAGAAACACAAACAAAGTGAACGATTGCCGGGAAGGTTTTTTCCCTACAGCGGTTATTGTAGTAGGGATTTTTTTGTCTTTTTAAGTGAGAGGTTGGCAGCGGCTTCTCTGATTGGTCAATCCTCAAAATACTTATGACCTTGGGGATTTTTAAACTAAACGATAGACTGTAGTACTGTTTTTACTGCAGATAATGTTGTACCGGAACCTTGCTATTGATGTCCAGATCCAATAACTCCATGTATTTTACTGTTACATTTCTTTTACAAATAATTCGAGGAATCATCAGCTGCGTGAATATACTTATATTTTGTAGAATCTGTTTTTCTTTCTCTTATTTTTTTTTTTTACTTTAATATTTTTACGTTTATTGAAAGTGGAAGAAAAAATAAATAAAGAATATAAAATAAGAGAAATTTAAAATGCTGTATTTAATATTTTCTTTTAGAACATTTTTTCTATAGAACTTTCCTAATTTTGAAGCTTGAGGGGTTTGACGTGGGAGGGGGATCGTCCTTAAAATGTTGGTTAGTACGTGATTCAGTCCTTTAGTAAAAAAAGGACAATCTTTTGCAGGATGGGAGGTTTTTGATTTTTTTGTTACTTTGACCAAAAAAATGAGTTTTTTATGGTTTGTGGGGCCAAATGTGATCCGATCATGCGTAATTTTCCAACTCAATTGATACCAATATGTGAAGGAAGCGGACGAGGGTTATTTTTTATTGATTTCAAATAGCCCCCCCCCCCATCGTTCACTCTAGGATTTACTCCCCAACTTGACAAGGGTCTCAGCTTTTCCTCTGCCCCTAGACCCGAGGGGCAAAAAGAAAAAGTTTTTCTTCATAAATAATATCGGACAGGTTTCTTAGACTTAAACCCTTCTATAAATCGACCGAAATCTAAATTTCAATCGTATATACATCCATCGATGCGCTTTGCCAATCCTCTTTATTCCCCAAGAACTAAAAATGTGTAATTATAACTTAAATAAATCCCAATTTAATTAAATGAACAAAATTTAATTAAAAAAGACCAAAACTGATCAGCCACTATTTGGATAGCTGATCACTTTAAAACTAATTTACTCATGCATCAGAGAATACTTTAGATGTATGATCTATGATTGTACACTTCTTTAAATCTGCTTCTGCACCTAACGCTTCTTTGGATCTGTGCGGTACACTTCTTGAATCCATGCATTTCCTTTTCTATTTAAATGCGCTAATTGTGTATGGTACGGAAAACAAAATCATGGATTTTTCATCCTATAATCGAACTTGACACTTGCTATTTTGTCAACTCATTCTACCAGACATCTGGTACTCTGATAATTACTGACTGCATAAAGACCCTGATGCTAAGATATCATTGGGAAAACTTCAACAAATCTATTAAGATGAAATAAGCTGCGCGGCTATAATGTTGAACTTGATATCTATCAGTTACCAGACTGGACGAGTAATTAACAATTCCAAGTCAATTTGTGCTAGAAAGTTTTGTTTGTCTTGCTTTGTCAGAGACTAGTTGAGATAGCATCTGTTTTGGAGTTTGCTACTTAATTAGCCCTTTATCTAAAGTGTTAATTTGTTCGTCTTTTCTCCGGAATGCTAACGATGACCGTCACTAATTTATCTTCTTTAAAGGTTTCTGTCGGAAAAAGCTACCTCAACTACTGAAAATAACGTAATAGTATCAAGTTATTTTTTAAGTCAATTTAAAATTCTCAAGATTTAGGTTAAACAAATTTGAAATTCCAGCCAATGCTCAATCACTGAATTGTTTCTTTAACGTCTTTCCAAGCCACTAAAACTGCATCAGCTCTAATATTTGTAACAATTATTTGTTGTTTTATTTCTTTTTGGACACTTGATGAGACGAAATAAAAATTCAAGATTTTCGAGTGTCCGGAAAGAAATAAAATAATACAACGGAGACTAATACTAAAAATAATAATTATTTGTTGTTTTATTACGCAATATGAAATCCCATAAAAAACTAATTTTTTCTTAAGGTGTTTCTTGCTATTTGACATTTAACATATTATCGAGTTCACTTCTGAACCAATGAAGACCGCCAGAACTAACAGTATGCACTTAGATTGAAGAAGGGGAAAGAAATCTGTTGTATGGACCTAAGTTTTAGCTGCTCGCTATTTTAAGGCCTTCTTTATTAAATCTCATTCTGTTTTAAAACACTATTTCATGGTTTTAGAAATACTAGCTCCGACACCAAACCTCGGTAATCCAAAGTGCAACCCTGTTCAGCCGTGTGGATGCAAAAGGAAGATTCTTAGCACCCTCGAGGATTCTACAGCCGTCTTTATTATACGTGGATATAGACGACCATGCCCCGCATAATTTTGTATAATGGATGGTTGATGATGAATACTCTTCATCAGCTATGATGAATGTTAACAATTTTCTGCTCCCAGCAGATCATCAACTCATACCAAATTAAAGTATTATCCAATCCTTATTAGTTTGTCTTCTGTTTCTGTTGCAGCTAATACAAAACCTTTAACATTTGATGAAGTTTATAATCAATCAAGTCCTAGTAACTGTACTGTTTACTGTGGAGGACTTACTAACGGACTTTGCGAGGAACTTATTCAGAAAACCTTCGCTCCCTATGGCTCCATACAGGAGATCAGAGTTTTTAAGGACAAAGGATACGCCTTCATCAGGTAATCTAACTTTATTATATTTTAACTGTTACAAGTAGTAAAGTGGCTGGGTAACCACTTGTTCAATTCAATGCCCACATATTTGGAGAATTTTTTAAGCTTGCGAAAGAAAAACGCTGTAGACTCACTACCTTTTTTTCCGCGTGGTAAAAATCGCTTTTGTTATATTACGGAAGTTGATAGTTGAAATTGAGTTTAGGCTTGTCACATGCTTAACACCAATGTGTTACTGTTGTATGAAGCTAGTAGGATGAGCGTAGCGAATCCGATGTGATGATAAAAAGTTCTGAGGTACCCCGTACCCGATTTTTTATAATTGAAAGTCAGTTTTGCATGCCACTTCGGACGATTGGTTCATCCTAAGCTTGATGAGGCTTGTTGTCCGTACTTGAGTCATTAATGACACATTACAAGTGAGCGTAAAAAGTTGTAATAATAAAGTAATTCCCATAGAGATGTTATAAGTAGAGAAGTCGTATCTGTTAAATATTGAAACATCGAAAAATTAACCTGAACATCTTTGTAAATAATTAACCTGATAAATAAATAATCAGTACAACATCAAAAAAACTTTTATACCATATGATATGCAAGATTTTATTAATACAAGCCAAAAGGATGTCCAAAAATTTGTTAACCATTAATTTATTATAGTTTTTACACACTCTTGGATAATAAGGTTTTACTAAGGTCTGAGAGCCCTAGAAAATTTGGCGTGAAAAATATTTTCCAGATAAGGCAAATAGATATAATGATTAATTTCAGTACCATTTTCAAATATTTCATCTGATATAACGTAATCTGTATCTTTCCACTTGATATATTTTTTATTTATTTATTTAATTTTTTTTTAAATTTTTATTTAATATTTATTCATATTTTTTTTTATTAGCTATGTGCTTATGATTTTCATGCATATATTTCTATCATTATTATTGTTTTTCTTTAATCTTTTGTCCAACATATTATTTTTACAATTTTATTTAATTTATTTATTGGTTTATAAAATTAATTTATTTTGTTAAATTATTAGTTTTAATTAAAAATTGTTTTTCTTTAAATTAATATGTATGGTTTTATTATTTGAATATATATATATTTTATTCTTATTATATATTTATTTCATTATTTATTTATTTATTTAGTTCTAAACATTATCCGACATTTTTAATTTGTTATCATTAATTGTTCTCTATTTATTTTATCTATGATTTTTCTGTTTATTTCCTTTTTGACTGTGTTAATTAATTATTAACTGTGTGATTTAGTTTTTAGTATTTTTGTGATTTTGTCAATATTTAATACAGTCTAACAGTTATGTAAGTCTTGTCTGTGTTTAAAGCCTGAAGGTTGTCAACAATGTTTGATGAAACATACAGGGTTGGCACCCGGGTGGGGAAAATTAAAAAACCCACCCGGGCAAAATGGGCAAAACCCACCCTATTTTACCCGGGTTTTTTACTGGGTTTTTATATTTTTTATTCATTAATTTAGTTTTTTATAATAAAGCTTGTTGTTTCCTTGGGAAATTAGCTAAAAATAAATAAAATAATTATAAAAAGTATAATTAGCACAATAACTTTTTTTTACATATTTATTGAGTATGTTAAATGTTTAAGAAAAAAATATTAATTTACAAAATTATAAACAAACACAACTTAAATTTTAAATTTGGAGGAAATAAACAAAAATTGTCAAATTATTTTCAATGTTATTAAAAAATATCTTATCATCAGACTACTGATTGACTACTGCATTGAAGTTGCTTTGTGACTGTTATTTTTTAACTGTTATATTTACAAGAGAGAAGTATTAGGTATTGTTATTAATTAAGAATGGGGAATTTTTTTAAATTTTTTTAAATTCTGAAATAAATATTATCTTTGCTTACAAAAAATCTTAATTTAACTAAAACTTTGTTCAATAAATGTATTAATTACGTATTACGCCTATTTATCAACTAGATTCTTAAAATAGGCTTAAAAATACGATTATTTAACTTGCAATTTAAAAAAAAAATATAAAAACCCATTTTACCCATTAAACCCTAAAAACCCGGGTTTTTTTTAAAAAAACCCGGGTGGGCTAGGTTTTTACAATTAAACCCGGGTTTTTGCCAACCCTGGAAACATATGGCTAATTAATTTTTAGTTTTTTGTTTTCCTATAGAACTTTAGGCTGATCGTTTATTTCCTATTTTATTAAAATGATTTCAGGACAATGTTCAACTCCCTAGCATAAATACACTGGGAGATTCACCCACATATACAGACAGAACTTTGTAAAAACCACTCAGAAGGTCTTAAAATCACTTTAAACAAAAATTTAAGTAAATTTCCGGTTTCGGATTTTTTACTAACACAAAACTTTTTCCTATACTCCTACAGTATAAATGAGGAAAGAAAAAATTATATTATTATTATAATATATAATGAATACAATATATTCTACAATTACTATATTTTATTTAATGTTTAACACTCAATAGACTGATGTTTATATATGTGTATGTATGTATATGTATGTGTGTGTATGTATATATGTGTATGTGTGTGTGTATATGAATGTATGTATGTGTATATGTATAAGTGTGTGTATGTATGTATATATATATGTATGTGTGTATGTGGATGTATATATATGTATATATGTATGTATATTGTATATGTATGTATGTATATGTGTGTGTATGTATATATATGTGTGTGTATATATGTATGTATATGTATGTACATGTGTGTATGTATTTATGTGTGTGTACATATCTATAATCAAATTAATTGAATAATAATAAGTACAAAAAAAAATTGTAATGTATATGTGATAATTAATTGTAAGGAGAACTAAATAAAAGGCTTTTATTATTATTATTATTATTATTATTATTATATAATGAATATTCTCAATCTGGTTAATAGCTGGAAAAGCATGTTTTCACAGCGTAATTACAGAGGAAAGTGTTATCAATCAAACCCTGTTCACACAAAGGAGCGAAATATCTCCCCTCCAGTTTTCCTCAAAACTAATTGGTTACAAACTTTCCCCTCTACATTGATGAAGTTTTCATACTGGAGATGATCAAGTTTTCCAAAATGGGTAGACCAAGTTTTTCTTCATCAGGAAAAACTTTGTTATCGTTCATTAATGAGAGTGATCCAATTGGTTTTTAGCCGCTATTTAATAATTATTTAATGAAATACCTACTTAGTGGCATGTGGGGCTCAGAAACGCAGCATGTTTTTATACTTTTCCTTATTTTTACAGTAGGTATATAGGAAAAGTATTGTGTTTGCAAAAAAATCCGAAACCGGGATGTCACCTGATTTATCCGATTTAGGTGTTTTTAAGACCTCCTGAGTGGTTTTCACATAGTTGTCTGGCTTTATGTGTGTGTGTGTGTGTGTGTGTGTGTGTATCTGTTGTCATTGTAGCTCCCAGTGTATTTATGCTAAAGAGTTAAAATTTTGTTCGAAAATCAGTCTACCGCTGTAGTTGTGCTATTCGGAAAATAATTTTTTATGACGTAATTTAACCGCAATACTAACTCAGCAAAAATTTCGAAAAATCATGCACCGGAAAAAAATGATAAGATTGGATTGAGATTTGGCACGCATGTTGACTATGTATACGACTAACATATGTGCCAAGTGTCATCTCTTCAAATGAACTGTGTGATTTTTTTTAAAAAAAATCGGAAATTAATCCAATTGAGTTGAAATTCGGTACAAGTATGTACCACTACGTAATAAATAAGTACACAAAGTTTAGTTTCAATACGACAAGTATATGCATGATTTTTGTTGGATAATAAAAGTTAAGCAGCATTGAGCGTTGTTAGTGAGAATAAAACAGATGCATTTACTCTCTGAGAACGAGCGCCGCGAGTCCGAAGCTATGCTGCAGTATAAATATGGCGAATTGTATATTCTTATGACGAGGAAAGCGAGTCCGAAGCATGGAAGATGAGCGTAGCGAATCCGATGTGATGAGGAAAAGTTCCGAGTTACCACGTACCCATTTTTTTTATTGGAAAATAACATTAACATTATCATGGTAGGAAAATTTTTAAAATTGAAATAACCTTTTTGTTTGAAACTTATTCTTTATAAATAGGGGTTCGGGGGCAAGCCAATATTGAAAACCTGTACACACTTAGAAATTTATATCCAAGAGAGGTCCAAATTCAGCTGTAGTCAACCTTAGTAGAGTGTCCTGTATATTGGTTTCTTTGTACATTTGAGTTCGAACTATAGATTGGCCGTTTTCCGACGACGGTACGGAGTAACTTGATTGAATCCGGTGTCCGGTATCGACACTTCGAGTTTTTTATCGAGACTGAATGCATTAACTCTCACTCGTCGGGATGTATGCATCTTATATTTTTATTTAGGTCCAATAGGACGAAACCTAATTTCGTTACATGTTAAATAATAAATTAAAGAATGAGGAAGTCTCTCCACTTTTTGACTATATTGATAAATTCCATACTTGATTTCTTATGTTATATTAAAAAAAAGTATTAAAATTAATATGTTTCACTCTTTCTTAAAATCTGCTATTTTTCGCACCTAAATTTTAAAACTGCGTGCTTTGAAAGAAGCTACGGTTGGTTGATTGCAATAATAACTTGTTTGACTTTTGATGTTTGGTTTACAATAATACTAAACTTGTTACTTCTCCTCATTTATACCGTAGGTATATGGGAAAAGTGTTGTGTTTTTATTATTCTATTTAACCAAAATAAGATAGTTCATAAAAACCGATTTTGTCACCAACCAAAATTAGTTGGTTGGTTACAACTAATCAACCAACTAGCTTGCTGAGGTGCTTCGTTCTGTTCTAACTGGCTATTTAATTGGCTCATGATGCCTGTTAAAAGTTTATTGCACCTTATCTTGGATCAAAGGTGTCTACGGTTTAGTGTTTGAGGTCTTTGACGCTTCTCAAATTTATAAAATCTCTCCTGACTTAACCAAAACCAAGTGGGTAATCATTTAGGTGGGAAAAAGGAAGCTCATGAATACGTCTTTTTTGTTTTTCTTCAATCTCTAACTTTCTGTGTGTTATATCTGGAAAAAAATTTCCCTAAAATAGAAGTTATGTAAAGGAGTGAAATTGTTGTTAGATAGGGTAGGATATTTCAATCCTTCTCCCCACCCTATTCCCACTCCTCCTCCCCTTATTCCTCTATGAGTTTAATGAATTAGTTCTGGCGGAAAAACTGGTCTCCAGTGTTTTCTACTGTTGAATAAGGAGGGGGGGCCACTAACATTTTTTCAACCCATACACGCAAATTTCAATGTGGGGTCACTAAAAAAATGTTTTATGCATACGTGATTTGGAGCTGATGAGGGGTCAGCATTGAATGCCCCCCCCCCCAACATTCTAACCCCCCTCCCTCCCCCTCTCCGAAACAATTCATCGTTGGAACCACGTTTTCCACCAACATCTAGTCAACCGTAATGGTTTCATTTCACTACGGAATTTTTATTCTATTTATTTCCTCTCCTTTTATTTCTCTCTTTCTACTTGGACAGAAGCAGGTACATGAGGGAAATCTGTTTTTACTCGACTTTCGATCAAGTTACTTTCGATACTAGTTATTTACTAACTTCGTTTTCAAGAAGTAGAAACAAAGCAGAGATCATTTCACTACGTATTGTTTACTTGAGTCTTGCCTTAATGAGAAACAAAATTGACGATATGAGATTAAAATTAACTGTCTTTCCTCCGCATCTTTTTATTTCCTTACGTGATGGAAGCCTCTATGATTCTTCAAGAACTTTAAAGCAAATACTTAAATTTTGGAAAGATGTATATTTGTTTGTATACATTACAAATATGTATAAATAAGAGAACAGCAGTAAATATGTATTTGCAGTGTTAAAGTTGATAATAAATAAATTAAAACAGACTTGGGCTGCACTTGACATTTGATCGGTCTTGGTCTACTTGTTGTTTTGGGTCAACTTTAGACGGGCTAAAGTTGCTCAGATTAATGGAAAACTATGATTTAATGAGTTTAAAACGAGTCAATTGAAAACTATATATTTAAAAAACAATACGGTTCGAGACGTTTTTAATGTCGATTATTCTTCCAAGTCTTATTCCGCGAAGTAGCGTTCTTTAGTTATATATATATATATATATATATATATATATATATATATATATATATATATATATATATATATTATATATATATATATATATATATGTACAAAATACACAGTTAAAGAGTTGACTTGTAACATTTGAATCCTGAAGATTCTTACGGTGAAATAATAAATGTATGTATGTATGTATATGTATATATATATATATATATATATATATATATAATATATTATATATATATATATATATATATGTGTGTGTATATGTATATAAAAATATATGTGTGTGTGTGTGTGTTATATATATATATATATATATATTGATTAGTGAGTCTCCCTTTTTTAGTACTTTTATAGTGCCCATTTCATTTCTTAAAAAAATATTTATATTTTTTAAAATTTATGCTAAGCTGAAAAGAACAATAATAACTCTTTTCTGTCCATACAATAAGAAATAAATTAATTAAATACTTCCGTATCTGAGAGAAATATTTTAGCTAGTTCCTTATTCATTATTATGTAATTATTGTAAATATTGAATATTTTAATACAAAACCTGTGAATAATAATATTTGGGATTTCGCCTTATTTTTCTTTTATTATATTGTTCCTTGTTTTTCTTTTCTCTCTAACTTTATTTCTTAAATAATATTCGAGTCACACTTTGGGCTTGAGTACTGTGTTAAGCAAGGGAAAAAGGGAAAAATAAATAAACTATGGTGAACAAGTGAAAAAGAAGAAGAAAACTGACTTATATATTTCTATTGTTATTCTACTAAAGTAAAGTTTCTTTTTTTTTTTTTTTTTGTGTGACCTTTTTCAATAAATAACCCTTGTCTTGAAAACACGTAAACAAGCCCTATAGGGTTATTTTTTTGTGTAAAAAATTTTGAGGAGAGGGGCTGCAGTATTTGGGTTTAACACAAGGTTCTCTGTTTGGGAACCAATTGTTTGTATTGTTTTTAAAGCCACCCTACGTTTAATCGTTTGGCTTTTAAAGACGGAGGATTTATGCCCATGTGCTCTGGCTGGCACCGCTTATCTCTAAATGGCGACCTAAGGGTCTCTTGCGTCTAATAGTTTTAAGAGATTTTACTGAGTGTTATTTTACTTCTGTGAGCAGAAAGTTTTTTTTATTAAACTTACGAGTTTTGGATCCTTTTTTAACCTTATGACTTGACTGATCGTCTACATAAACTTCTGTGTTATTGCATGTGTAATATTAATGGCATAATGATCGAAACTATTTATTTACTATTTATCTTGTAAGTTCTTTGCACAGTCTCATATTCTTGCACTTTAAAGGGCATGTATATCTCTAGGTAGTGCAAAAGGTGTTATTAACCTAACTGAGATTAAAAATAGTATATTATGTTACCGAAAAAAATAGCATATGCTACAAGACTGTGAAGGCCTTTTTACCGTTGCGACTATATTTATTGTGGAGCGAAGCTAGACAAAAAAAGAGCCGAGGTAAAAAATCAATTCCCAGTCGTGCAGCCAATGCTATTTTTTTCGGGCGTAGTAATAGTAAACAGCTATCTAGAAGAAAAATAGTATAATGTATAAAAATTTACCGGTACACTTCTTTCCGTCGTCTTGTTGGTCAAAAGTTTCAACTCTGGCGGCATATTTTAAATATCTAAATGACTATCTATAATTATTTGATGATAATAATGAATAATGGCATATGGCAGAATTATTTGAAATTGCGTCAAAGCTTGTACCTATAGTGTTATAGGGAACCTATTACACAAGATCGCTATCTTGCGACACTATCTTGTACTACTACTAAAGATCATTGATAATAAAATAATGATCGATTATTTATTCGATAAACAAAAGAAGAACATGGAAGTTTATATCATAACCTAGTAGTAAACTACTAGCGCCCACTTAATGGACATTTGAGGAACATCACCAGCGACAGTTTCGCAGTTTTGTACAGTCGCCTAGAGTAAAAAACGAAACTGCAAAGAAACAGTCGCAGACTGTAAAAAACGTATTTTAACTACTTTATTGAGGATGAAAAGTGCCTACTTTACAGCCGCCGGGAAAAAAATATTTTGGTATGAAAATACTAAATTCTAAACCAAGAAACAAAATTTTAAACGAAAGAAACAACCCAACTTGTTAAATTAGGGTGTTTAAAAGCATTTTAGTAAAAATATATATTAAAGGTTCTTTAAGGTTATCTACCTCTGTAGGTAACCATTATCAGCTCATATTTTTCCTGTGTTTTCAAAATATATTTATAGCTTAAATTTGTTTATATTTGTTGACTTGTGGTTTACAAAGTTCAAAACGTTACAGCGAATGGAGATTTTAGCTGTGTTATTGTCTTCCACGGCAAAGCTTCTAGAGCCAAAATATTTGTAAACTAGTGGTTTAGCTTAGTAGTCTACCTTGACATATCAACTTCGGGGGCTAATTGAGTTCCCTCCTTCGGCTATGCCATTTGGTAAAAACTTTAACTAAAGCTGTAAAGTTTTCTTCCTTCCCTATGTAAAAATAACTTTATTTTTGTACATTTACATTTGTAAATGCGTATTGATTTTTAAATGTGTTGCAGAATTTTATTTTAAAAATCCCCTTGTGGATTGCTCGGAATTTAATGTATCAGAATTGTTATTCCTCATAAAAATCCCAAAGACCCATCTGGGATTGAACATGACTAAATAACTCGGAAGTTTAAAGTCCATTCATTCTGTGTATTGGCCGCGTACCTTAACCACTACACCCCGAGTGTAGTGGATTCCCTTATATCGTGGTAGTATGCCACTTGTATAAACTAGTAATATGACTAACTAATACAGGACAACGACCATGTGGCCGCGAAGCTTTAAAATTTTAGTGAAAATAAACTCTTTTGCTATTTTTCCTAAAGCTAGGACCATCAGCGACTATAAATTCCTTAAAGGAGGGTTAAGTAGTTAATTATTTGTGTTCCTGAGCCAAAAATAAAGCATGTTTACTCGTGGCAATGTCTAATGTCAATACTTAAGCTTAAATTTTGAGTTAAAATGACCAATTTTTATCACCTTTATTATGTGTTCTGGCGTCTCGTTTCTTCCGTTTTCTCGGAAGAAATTGGTTGACGGTACTTTATTCGAGACAATTAATTGATATATGCAATAGATAATAATTAAAACTTATTTAAAATCTAATTTAATACATAATAGTGAAATTAATACATAATTATAAAAAAATAAAAAATGACGTCACCAATTTACAGTTATGGCACCTTGCTACCCAAGGAATGATAAGAGCTGTTGTATCCTCCCCCTAAGTATTAGTCTCTTTGTCACCAATGTACAGTTAGGGCACCTAGCTACCCAAGGAATGATAAGAGCTGTTGTATCCTCCCTCTAAGTATTAGTCTCTTCGTCACCTAAGTACAGTTATGGCACCTAGCTACCCAAGGAATGATAAGAGCTGTTGTATCCTCCCTCTAAGTATAAGAGAGACAGTTTCCAGTGGGTACCATAACGGTACTTACTCCTACAAGGTGTTCCTAGAGGAGACTAAAGACCCACTCCCGTGGGTCACTCCACAACCCTTAACGGAGACTAACAGCGGGCATTTTTTAACCCAGATATTTCAATACTATATGCGATAGATAAGAATTACAACTTATTTTAAATTCATTTTAAAATAAGACAAAATGGTCGAAAAATAATGTAATATTTATGATAAATTGTAATTATTATGAAAAATCTAAAAGTGACGTCACTAATATACAATTATAGTGCCAAGCTACCCAGGAAATGAAAAGAGCTGTCGTATCCTCCCTCTGAGTATTAGTCTCTTTGTACTTAGTGTAATAGAGCTATCGAAAGCCATTTTGAAATTTACCCTTTTAAGTCGTATATCTCAGAAACGCTCAATAAAGGTCAATACTAAAGTAATATATAAACCAAGTAGGGAAACAAACAAGATTTCTGTCAGACCTGGCATGTAGTTCACATTTTGTCCCCCGAGAGTTGGCTAAAATTTTCCTATAGGCGCGGCCATAGTAGTGATATAAACAAACTATTTGCGGTACTAAAAATTTTTGTTTTTATTGCATTTCTTTGTAGAATGTAGTATGAGATGTTAAATATTTATGTTAGAAATACGTTTTGTCACATCCAATAGAGATTTAAATGTGAATCTTCAAATACTAGGTTTTTTTTAAATAACTTCAAACGAGCAGCTAATTAAACTTTTTTTTTTTTAATGCACTACTTAACTTAGTATATTTTTGCGAGTCATATTAGTTTTTCCCCTTCAAATATTAATTGTAATTAGTAGTTTTACAACAGTAACCAAACATTTTTGAATATAATAAAAGCAATCGTAATTTTAAGTTATATTTAAGGTATACACTGTCGTGTCTGCATTTTCTTCAAAATTTTAATAAAACATGTACTTTACCTTTACTATATCTTCTCTTATTCTTTAACTAATTTATTGTAACAATTATTTCATAGAATTTAATACAAAATCATTAAACTATCACGTACATATTAAAGTAAGAAAACACGATAAAAAGTAAAACTGACCTAATGTTATCAGGGTTGCCAATAAAACTAAGTAAAAATCGTAAATCCTAAGAGGCGCATGCGCAGTTATTCCTATTTTAGCTATTTTTTATTTTTGAGCCAGCGATCAGCTAGCTCACGCATGTCTGAATTTTTTTACACAGGTTAGTTAATATCAAGGATCTTGAATAAAGGGGATGACGCACTAAGTCGATTTGCCATACAAACAAGTAACCCCAACTGCACATTCTTACAATTCTTATAACAGCGCAGGTCTTAAATTTTAGAGGCAAACTTACCTCTCAATGGTTTCTCATTGTTAATTGCTTGGGAAGGTTATAACAAAACACGCTTAAATTATCACTCACTGAAATGGCAAAGTATAGTCCAAAATTTAAAATTAAATAAGCACGAATGATTTAACAAGCACCACAAATGTAACAATCACGAGAAGCACAGAAGAAGTTCAGAAGCAAACTCGAACCTTGCTATATAACCTGTGTTTGGCGCCTTTTTTCCATTATAACCAAGGGGAAGGAAAGTTTGCTCCTATTTCTCTATCTCATACAACTTCCATGGAGTCAGAAATGTTCCTTAATGTGTCATCCCCTTTATTCAAGATCCTTGGTTAGTATAGGAGTTTCCCTACCTGGTTTATATATTAGTTTAGTCTGTACATGTAAATCTTATGTGTGTATACCCAAATATTTATATAATTTATTTTTTAACCTATCTAATCCAAAGTCTGTTCGATCCTCTATTTTATTATTATTAAAAATATGAAATTGTTTATTTATATATTTTGGGTAATAATTGTGTAGATATCAGGTTAATAATTGTGATATCGTTATACTCGATTATCATAATTCTTGTTTACTTGTTATTTATTATTTTGTGAAAATCTATTTTATATAATACTTTTATTTATTTTCTCAATATTTTTTTCCATTATGTGTATTTTTTGTTATAAATACTTTTTTATGAAGGGGAAGTTTAGTGAAAAAGAATTTATTTAAATTTAGTTGCGGATTTTATTTGAATTTATTAATTTGTTTCTTTGTTGTATAGCCTTTGTTTTTCAGTCTGTATTTGTCCTCCGTATTATATTCTGGTATAATTAGTTTTTTTTGTTTATTAATAATACTAGCTCGCTTCCTGTATGACTCAACATAGTTTTGAATTATCTATAAACATTCTACGACATAGTTTATTTTATATTCGTATTTAAATATCGCCGAGCTGCTTGTTGCGGAACCGAGCTTCCCTATTTTATATTTGTAACGATATATTTTGGGTAGAAAATTTTAATTAGAATTTAGTTTAGATAAATTTGAAATTTTCTTTAAATAATTAATCTCGATTTAGAAGTATTTATTATTTGTATTTATATGCTTATCTAGTTGGTAACACTGTTTTTTTGAGGTGGAAGAAGGTTTTTCCGACTTTCTTGTTTTTTTTCCACGAGGCCCCGGTGGGGACGGCTTCGGCCGTAGGGCCGTAAATTAATTTTAATTTATTAATTTAAAAGTTCCTTTTTTTAGTTTTTTTTATCAACTGTTCAAGTTAGTCTTGATTTTAGCGAGTATCCGTTTCATTTCGAATTGGTTGATTGTTGTACAAGTGCTTTGGACGCCCTTCTTTTGAAGGGTTCTAGTCTTAGGCTGATGACACGGATGTACGTTGGTTCGAGCTTAAGTTAAGTAAGACAAGTCTGGATGAGGATAAGCAATGTGTGATTAGATATAATTTGAATGAACACCTTTATTCACCCACCAATAACCTTATAACCTAATTTTACTATTTAACTGTTTCCTATAATAATCATGTATGCATTTACCATAAGTTAGTAGGTAGGACCTTATTTTTAATAACTCATATCTAGTGGTTTATATCTATAAAAAGGATGTGTATTAAGTATGTATTAAAACTAGACTTGTTAATTGTAAGAAGAATTGAGTATTTTTTATTTAAATTGGTTTAATTATAAATCAAATCTCAACTCTATTTTATTGAGTACTTAGATAAGTTATCCATGTCGTATCTTAAGCCAATATATAGATCCATTTTCAATAGTTCTGGAGGGTTGGTTCTTACCCCCCCCCCCTTTGGGTTAAAAAGAACCTGGCGCTCATTAATTAATATTTGTAACCTTTTCGGTCTAGTATCTACTTCGATGGTATATCCCACCCCCAGCGGCCAGACTGAGCTGGGCATTAATGATATATGTTATATATTTATGTATTCTTAATCAGATGATAAGTCCAGGAGATATGATTACTAGAGGGCTCTAGTTAAATTTGAAACATCGAAAAAGTATCCTCACACATTCGCTTTTTTATAAAATCAAATAATCATAAAAAAATTACTAATACTTATATAGAAGAACGTTAAAAATACAAATAAAAACTCAAACTATGCGTGGGAATGCGATAACAAATGATGTATTATAACCTTATCTCACTCTTGGAGGAGGTTTCAATGAGGTTACACAGAGCCCTAAGAGCCCTAAAAAGACGTTCCAGGTCTCTCAGTGTATTGTAATAGGCTATGCCCCCTCTAGTATATATCTCTATGGATAATTCCCCCTTCCCAATACCCCAAAAATGCACATCCCCTTCTCCCTCCCTTTATAACGCCAACCTCATAAGATTATTTTTCTTTAAAATTTACTAATGCTATAAATTCCCCCTCCCTTCGCCGAAAGAGTAATATGCAATGGGAAAAATATAAGTTAATAGAAACAAGTTGGACTTACTATATGAACCAGACATATGGCAACAAGTATCTACCATAAAGAGACAACTAATCTATAAAAGTTTTTGTCACTAAGGAAATAATGCTATACATATTATTCACCGCTGATACTTTAATTTTTAAGATTGTAATTCTGTACGGAAGCTCTCATGACTTCTTTGGCTTTCCTTCGCTCCAACGTGACCGATTCAATAACGTTTTTTGCTGCCATTCGTCTCGCTATGTGTTTGTGCTTACCTTTGCCTATGGCGTTTGCGTTTAACGCGTGACATCTGATAACAAAACTAGGCGGACCTGTCGTAACAGTGGTGAAAATGGGCGGACGGTGGTTCGACTTTGAACAAATATCAACCAGCTCTTCTTCGTAATCTATTGTTTCGCAAAGTAGCGAGATGCCGAAGTCTATCTCTTTGGTGGTTAGCGGTGGTAATTCAGGCGCTAATGTTCCGCGTTTTTGACGTGATATGATACCTGTTATAACTTGGCTAGCTGCTTCTTGCTTCGCTACTTCTTTTGTTTTTCCGCGCCCTTCACCGATCACGTTGAATAATTTACAAGAGAAAATGTATTCTAAATACCAAGCTGTTCTATTGGCTCGTACCTGTAGGCATAAAATGAAGACATTATAAGATACGTTGATAGTTTGGAAAATTTAAAGGTATCAAGCCTAAACTTTTGTTATAATTAATATACTTCATTGCTGTGCTCATAATTTTAATTGAATTTCTTGAGCCTGCTACATGGTTATGATTAAGGCTCATCCTTTTCTGATTACAGAAGTTAAATTGTGTTTATAACTTAAATGCATGGCCGCCAAATCCAATAAAGGCCACGTTAGGATGGTGTAAATCTGGAGTTTTGGGGCATAGAAATATCACCCATCATTAACTATGTCTTTTTTAAATATCCACATTGACTAAAATTGACTCAACTCAAGTATATTCCACTAGCATCATTGTCTCTTAAAGACATATGTTACCCGACCCGAATGACCACTCCGTGACACGGACAACTCCTGTCTATAGTCCTCTAGATTAAATACCTAATAACTCATTACCTCTCAAAACTGCTACTACCTGAGTCAATTCGACATTTAAAGCTGCATTACTTGCATACTCTTCCAAGAATTGTAGCGGACTCCTCACTGTTGACATACATCCACTCTTGGACTTCCTGGAGTGCGTGTGCGTCGCTTTCGAATCCCTAGACATTGTGGTCGATAACGACTTGCCTCTCAATTCCCTCCCGTCTCTTTTCTTGGCTTCTTCTTTCGAAGCGTAAAATTCTTTAGGTTCTTTGACTTTGTAAGCTGGCAAGGACACCTTAGGCCGTGGTGGTAATTTTGGGACAGGTAATTTATGTTCAATACCTTCTTCGTCTAATATACGACCGAATATTGCCATTAAATGTTTCATTCGTTCGCTTACTTTATCTATACGATCTTTTGCTTTTAGTCTTTCGCTGTCTAAAGAACCAGCTTCGTCGAATGTCGCTTTCGAATTCTGGTGCGAAATGTCTCCTTGGCCTTTTCTTTTGAGACCCAATAACTCAGATACTCGGTCCATCACCAAAATTCCCAATTCTATTTTTCCATTTACATCGTCACTAATATTCTTACATTGATCGTAAACGTCGGAACCCAAACTTTCTCGACGGAATTTTTTGATTCTGCAATCCGTTTCTAAGTCTTTGATGAATATCTCCAAGTCTTGGGCAGTTTTTTCCATTTCTTCCGCTAAACTTGTTTCGTTGTTTTTCTTGTATGCGCTAATTCTTTTCCAAGCCGCGATTCCAGCTCTCGATTCTTTAGTAGCGTCAGCAAAGACTTTAATATCTTCGTCTTGATTGCTGAACATGCTGTAAGCCGACGTCATTACAACTCCTTTAAATATTTCAGCAACTTATTAAATCAGATAAACCAAGTGAGTGACACATCAGAATCCAACTTGACTCATTTGCATTGTGTAGATTTAAATTAAATATTTGACACATTAGTTTGACAAATATTTTTCGCATTATTACCTTGTACTTATAAATTGTAATTTCTCTTGCGTTTGTAAGACTACAAAGAGATTCTAAATAAACAACTTGGTTTGGTTGAAATCTTTTTGTCAAAACAAAAGAATATTATTTGACTTTGACGCATTGAATGCCTTATCATATATTTTCATATAAGCTAATCTCTTCGAACGCAAAAGTGGTTATCATATTTCTATGTTGTAAGAATTTTTCATAAAACATGGGAGCTAAGGCCGTTTCGTATCCTGTCGGAAAAAACATCTTCCGGATGTAGTGCTAAGTGTTGTCTTGCAGAAATGCTGGTTTTGGCCCAATAGAAGAACAGTGGTATAATATCCCTTTGACTAATACCTAACTTTTGTCAAAGGTTAATTTAATCATAAAATTTCATCATATATTTATTAATTTTAAATTTAATTCATTAATTAACATTTTTTAAATAATTGGACACTGGACCGGTATTTCATTGGGCATTAAAGTCTATATACTCAAGTTAATTTCTTAACGATGCCCCTTAAGACCTTACCCCTACCTTATGCCCCTTACCTTTTTCAACACTAGAAGATGAGCGGTCTGCCTTCTCAAGTGATGTCGAAACCAGAGGTCAGGGGTTTGCAGACTGGGCTATATTCAGGTGACTGCCCTAAAGGGTATTCAACCTGCATTTATCGAAATGCCCTAAAGCGGGCATTATTTATATATATTATATAATTATATATATAATATATTATATATATATATAATATATATATATATATATATATATATATATTATATATATATATATATAAATATGAGCAAGGATACACTTTGAGCCTTACAAGATGTATTCCATCTGAGGTAATTCTGGCTTTGTGATACCACTGATTTATGATACCTCTGGGTATTTTTCAGTATTTTATTTAACTTCTTAAATACTCATCACGGATAATCTAAGCAGATTAGTATTCTTAGTTTTGTTTTTTAGCGAATTTCCTTTGGAAATTCGGCTAATGGGATAGGCGTCATGGCGGAATTCGAACCTCGGACCACGACACAAATCCGTTTCAGAGGTCCTAATGACGAAAAAATACGTTTCGCGAGACTTTATATATATATATATATATATATATATATATATATTATATATATATTATATATATATATATATATATTATATATATATATAATATATATATATATATATATTATATATATATATATATATATATTATATATATATGTATTTCTAGACACTTTCTTGTAAACACTCTATCTTTCGAACGGATTTATATTTTTTAACCAAACTTGGTACAAAAATCAACCTTCGGAAGGACACGAACCCTATTGAAAACCAGGTTTTTGTGACGTCATTAACCCGGTTTGCTGAGTCAGCGAATTTTTCAAAAAAATCGGCAAAATTCAGGGTTATTATTTTTTGCCGCGAAAAAGGTCAATATTTATGTTTTTTGAGGCGCTGAATCGAATGAAACCGGTCCGAAGTCGATACGACCACTCTAAGTGACCAAAAGGCCAAAAACCATTATAAATTACCAAAAACCAAAATTTAGGTCGATAAAAAATAAATTTCGAGTAGGGTGTCGTTTTCTATGTATTTTTGGGCGCTGAATCGAATGAAACCGGTCCGAAGTCGATACGACCACTCTAAGTGACCAAAAAACCATTATAAATTACCAAAAACCAAAATTTAGGTCGATAAAAAATAAATTTTGAGTAGGGTGTCGTTATCTATGTATTTTTGGGCGCTGAATCGAATGAAACCGGTCCGAAGTCGATACGACCACTCTAAGTGACCAAAAGTCGAAAAAACACAAAAAATTTATAGAAAACCAAAATTACGGTCGTTGAAATATAAATTTCGAGTAGGGTGTCGTTTTCAATGTTTTTTGGGCCTCTGAGTTGATGCCAGTGTCCGGAGTCAATACGACCACTCTAACTCAGGGTACTGGGTTCAAATCCTGGAAGGGACGATAATTTTTTATCGTTTTTTTTACTTAATATAAGTTTACAACTAGAAAATAATTCTGGCGCGGTGGTCCGCATGTCGGGCGAATTTCCTTTGGATGCGAGCACTCAAACCCAGAGTACCTGGGTTCAAATCCTAGTAGGGACAATAATTTTTTATCGTTTTTTTCACCTAATATAAGTTTACAACTAGAAAATAATTCTGGCGCGTGGTCCGCATGTCGGGCGAATTTCCTTTGGATGCGTGTTTCCGTGCTTTATACATTATATAAGTTTACAACTACTAAATAAATAATTCCGACGCGGTGGTCCGCTGTCGGGCGAATTTCATTTAGAATGCGTGTTTCCGTGCAAAACAACCCATTTCTTGCTTATGCAAGAAATGCCCATTGCGTGGTTCCGGTTCATGCTTAGAACCTAAGCAGTTACTCAATTGTCAAGCACTGCTCGTAACTCATTTTGTCTGTATTTTACCAAAGGAAATGCGCTAAACCTTTAAAGATAACTGACTAAGCTTAAAGATGAGTAACTAAGCTTAAACTAGTGCAAATAATAGTGCGTACTTCTAATTTTTAGAGGCATAGTTTTGTGCAACCAACTGGATAGTTATGCGCATTTCCTTTGGTAAAATACAGACAAAATGAGTTACGAGCAGTGCTTGACAATTGAGTAACTGCTTAGGTTCTAAAGCATGAACCGGAACCACGCAATGGGCATTTCTTGCATAAGCAAGAAATGGGTTGTTTTGCACGGAAACACGCATTCTAAATGAAATTCGCCCGACAGCGGACCACCGCGTCGGAATTATTTATTTAGTAGTTGTAAACTTATATAATGTATAAAGCACGGAAACACGCATCCAAAGGAAATTCGCCCGACATGCGGACCACCGCGCCAGAATTTTTTAAGAGATCTACGATTCATTTAATCTTAGTTCTTGGCAATTTAAAATGATCTGTTATGGAAATCGGGGTATTTTTTACCACTTATAGTTTCATCACATCACCACTTATTCTACTGATTACTTACTATATTAAGTAATACATTATCTACTATAGTAAGTAATACATTACTTACTATAGTAAGTAATGTATTACTTACTGTAGAAAGTAATGTATTACTTACTATTTTCTAAGTAATCTATTATTTACAATCTTCTAAGTAATGTATTATTTACTATTTTCTAAGTAATATATTACTTACTATCTTCTAAGTAATGTAATAATTACTATTCAAATATACTGGGTTCTCAGTCTTAAATTGACCTTAAATCTTTTATTTTTTTGCCTTATTTTCTATTTAATTTTTGTGTTAACACCGCAATTTTTCGACGTCTACTATCCCCATTTATATTAAGCAAAGATTCCATTTTGCTCTCTTAAGTACCGTCATAATTTTCATCTGGTGAATTTTCATCGTCTCACCAAATATACTTTACGTAGTCTTTTTTCTCAACATGTTGTAAAATTTCAGATTAAAAGTGATAAAATCCGTATAATAATTTCATGCGTTTTTAATCGAGTTTTGTTTTTTACAGTAAAGATTTTTTTCATGAATTAGTATCGATTGTATCCAGCCCCCTTTCTAATATCAGAGATTAATAATAATTATTTAATAAATATTGATTACAATATAATGTTGTCAGGTTATTTTCTCCTCCCAGGAGGGGGAAGGGCTGCTTTCCCTCCGATATAATGATGATTAATAGACCTTTTACTAACTTTTTAGAAACCTATCTCATTATTAATTTAATAATAATTTTGTTGTTAATAATCCTTTTTGGGGATTCTTTCTATTTTTTTAAATAAAATATTTCTTTCTCTCTGTTTTGTTGTCTTTTTACTTTGCTATTCTCTGTATTGGAAAGATGTTAACATTTTCTGATCTCTGGTAACAAGAGGTTTATACAAAACTCTGAGAACCAGGGATGTATAAACCAATCGTACATTCTGTTTTTACGTAAAATCATTGAATTTTAACTTTTGTAAGCTATAACTATGTTGTTACATTTTTAATGCATATCTGTTGTAGGTTTTCAACGAAGGAATCAGCTACACATGCTATAGTCGCTGTCCATAATACTGATATCAATGGTCAAACAGTTAAATGTTCATGGGGAAAAGAATCAGGAGATCCTAATAACACCCAGCAAGCTGGACAGGTAAAAACAATATTTTTTTGTTATTTTTACCTCCATATTAGGTCTATAAACCGTCCTTCAAGACAAAGAAAACTCTTTAAAAGTTGTACCTAGCTGGCAACAACAGGTTACCGTGAGCTTAAAACAATTACTCCTGTTTAAGAGTTAACATTGCTGCCATCAATCAAACCTAGTTTTTAAGAAGGTAAAAAAACAGCTGCTGGACAAGCTTAGATAAATAACTTATTGATAAAACGCTATAATATAAGCTTTGTAATAAGGACAAGAAAAATAGATTTTATAAAAGGTTTATTTGTTTAATATTACTATCTAAAGTTTTTCTCTCAAGGGTTTTAACTAAGACTTAGGGTAAAGGGTCGAGTAGGATGTTCATGGGGGGACGGCACGTTAAGATGTTGCCCAACATCCCTCCCACCTTGAAATGCTTCATGGTAAGGTAAGGATTCCATGTCCCTTATTTTACTAAGAAAAAACTCCGTTATACTAAAGAGCTTGTTATTTAGAAAAAGAGGTTATTACCTCGGCAGACTAAGAAGATTCCGAGAGAGGGTGAGCCGTGAAATTGACTTGATCATTTTATCTTCTTTTGGTCCTTGGTAGTCATTGTCGTTGTAGAGATACAACAAGAAAACAACTTTAATTTGACTCAGTATGAAAAAAAAAAGAAAAGGGACTAATTTCATTTCAAAAGATCCTTTTTTATTTCCCTTATAAAAAGAAATTTTTTGATGAAAAAACCTACAGTTCATTTCTAATTCCACTTGAAGAACTATGCTGTAATTTCTTAAGGCAAAACAAAATAAAATTATAGCAAAAGAACTAGAAATGCATTTTGAACGGCTAACAGAATAGTAACAATTAAAAATCATTTTTAATCTTATAAAAATTAAAAATAATTGTTTCTCTTTTCTACTATGAATCTAAATAATTAGACGCACAAATTATTAACTGGAGGCACTTTTAAGTCAGGAATATATATAATGGACAAACCAACAACTCTTGATAATAATTCTGATAGTGGGGTCGTCATATTAATGATCTTATAAAAGCATTGAAGATATTGTGCAGCATTATCTTCAATGATAAAGTACTATGAACAAGACTATGAACTTTTACTTGTTCATAGTCCGGTTACTTGGTTTATACTTCGTAACTCTAAAACTAGGTAGCAGCTAGTTTATAGCAACCTTTTCTTATATTGCATTATTATTAATTTAATGTTGGTTAACACAATGAGCCTATCATTGTCCACTAAAACGAAAGAAACAGATACTGTCCAAACAAACTGTGACCAGGACTGGCATCTGTAGCGCGTCAGACCACTTGCTTATTTTACAACCCATTCACATGTCTAACAAAACTAATTTTTTGTTAAATTTAAAGTGTTCATGTAAAAAAATCATTATACACGTAAAGAGTTTTCCACCAATATTTGAAAAATATTGGTTGCCAAAAGAGTTTTCAGCTCTTTATACTCTAATATTATTGATAGTATATGGAAATCTTTTCATACCGTTCGCCCTTAACGTCTCATATAATTTAGAGAAGGAGACACGGGAGGGGGAGGGACTTCAATTTTTTTGAAATATGGTAGTTGATATAGTTCAATGTAGAGATGATGGGACGTTTTCAATCCCTAAAAATATCTTAAGGGGGCACCAACCCTTCCCCGTGCCTTTCCTTGTAAAGGAAGACTATTTTTTAAAGGTAAAAGTGATATATGCTCTTAGACCTATTGAGCTAAAGATTTTCTGTGTTAGAAATATGGGGTATTTTTCTCTAGTTAGTTTGCATATCCATGAAGGAAAATGTTTTCTCCCTTTATTGAATTTTTCTCTTTTGTAGTAAGTTCTGTTTCCTCTGTAACTATTTTTCATTCAGTAATATTAAAAAAGAAATCATACGTCCCTAATTTTCATTTAGGAATTCCACTTCATTTTTTGTTAGTCGACAAAAAAATTACTTGAAATTTAAATGTATATGTTTTAAAAAAAAGTGCACAACTTTTATTTCCAGACAACACGAATTATCATCTTTGTTACCGATCTGTCTGCGACTGACCTTTCCTCCAACCAATAAATAATAATAGTATACGAAATCTTATTTCTCATTTAAGTTACTACGTTTAATAATAATAAGCTAAATCTTTATAAAATAAAAATTTAGCTAAATTTTAATTAAAAAAATATATATGCGTATATCTATACTATCATTTAATAATTAAAATCCAATAAAATAAATTAAAATAATAAAATATTTATCAAGTGCTCAAACATAACAAACATCAAGAAGAAATAACAAAATTTTTGAACAAGTATAGATATATTATATATTATATGGCTGTATGGTCCAAGTCGACCAATGCCAAAAAAAAAATTGTGAATATTTTTTATGAGAAACATTTTTTTATTTGGTCATGGTTGACAATCACTAACTGCTTAGAAGTGGGACGACTTGAAGTATATTTTTATACTGCATAGTATATATCCAGGATCTTGAATGAAGGGGATGACGCATTTCGGAACATTTCAGCCCCCATAGAAGTTGTATTAGATAGAGAAATAGGAGCAAACTTACCTTCCCCATGGTTATAATAAAAAAGAGCGCCAAACGCAGGTTATGTTGCAAGATTTTCGAGTTTGCTTCTTAACTTTTTTTCTGTGCTTCTCATGATTCTTACATTTGTGGTGCTTGTTAAGTCATTTGTGCTTTTTTAATTTCAAATTTTAGACTGCACTTAGCCACTTCAGTGAGAGATAATTTAAGCGTGTTATAACCTTCTCAAGCAATAAACAATGGAAAACCATTGGGAGGTAAGTTTGCCTCTAAAATTTAAGACCTGCTGTTATGAAAATTGTAAAAAAGCGCAGTTTGTACCAAGCATGTGCAGTTGGTTTTTGACGTGTGTTTCGTGTTGAATTCTCTATATTTTTTGGTTTTCGATAGGGTCACTTTTTTGTATGGCAAATCGACTTAATGCGTCAAGAATATATCCCCTTTATTCAAGATCCTCGGTATATATTAATGGAATAAACAAGTGGTCTGAGGCCGCTATACATTATATTCTCTTAGCAGGAGAATAGCAATGCCAGTCACATCACGCTTAAAAGACTGGTTAGGACAATTACTTTTTCCCTCCTATTAGTGGACCATAATAGGCTAATTGTATATAGTAATACTGAGCAAATAAAGCTCCAGTAGTTGTTCTCCTAGTAGTTCTTCTGCTCCGTGTTCGCATCACGGAGTATAAACCATAAGACTGATTTCAAGTAAAATAACTTATTTTATTAGTACCCCTTTAATTTAACATCATCTTCAATGCTTTTATAAGCACATTAATATGACGACCCCACAATCAGAATTATTATCGAGAGTTGTTGGTTTGTCCATTATATATATTCCTGACTTAAAAATGCCTCCAGTTTATAATTTGTGCGTCTAATTTTTTATATTCATAGTAGAAACAATTATTTTTAATTTTTATAAGATTAAAAATGATTTTTAATTGTTACTATTCTGTTAGCCGTTCAAAATGCATTTCTAGTTCTTTTGCTATAATTTTATTTTGTTTTGCCTTAAGAAATTACAGCATAGTTCTTCAAGTGGAATTAGAAATGAACTGTAGGTTTTTTCATCAAAAATTTCTTTTTATAAGGGAAATAAAAAAGGATCTTTTGAAATGAAATTAGTCCCTTTTCTTTTTTTTCATAGTGAGTCAATTAAAGTTGTTTTCTTGTTGTATCTCTACAACGACAATGACTACCAAGGACCAAAAGAAGATAAAATGATCAAGTCAATTTCACGCTCACCTCTCTCGGAATCTCTTAGTCTGCGAGGTAATAACCTCTTTTTCTAAATAACAAGCTCTTTAGTATAACGGAGTTTTTTCTTAGTAAAATAAGGGACATGGAATCCTTACCTTACCATGAAGCATTTCAAGGTGGGAGGGATGTTGGGCAACATCTTAACGTGCCGTCCCCCCATGAACATCCTACTCGACCCTTTACCCTAAGTCTTAGTTAAAACCCTTGAGAGAAAACTTTAGATAGTAATATTAAACAAATAAACCTTTTATAAAATCTATTTTTCTTGTCCTTATTACAAAGCTTATATTTTAGTGTTTTATCTATAAGTTATTTGCCTAAAGCTTGTCCAGCAGCTGACTATTTTATCTCATTAAACTATGTTTAGCTTTAGATAAATAACTTATTGATTGAAGTCAGCAATCTGAAGTCTGGCAACCTGTTGTTGCCAGCTAGGTACAACTTTTAAAGGTTTTTTTTATTTCTGTGAGTCATAGGATATAAAGTTAGTTTTAAAATTTTTGTAATGCAATAAAAATTATGGAGGTCGTTTAAAATAAAGAAAAATAAGTTAAATGATAATAGAAACTGCTTTCCTAGAATAATTTTCCTTTAATGTTCTATTAGGTTTTTTCTGGGCAATTCTTTAGTAAAGACTTATTTCTATTAAAGGTAGTCTTCTACAATTAAATTATAATTTTTTATTATAATTGTTTTATGTATCATAAATTGTTTTACGTTGTAATATCGAAATTTAAGCTACGCTGCTGTTTCTTTATGACTTCACATCTTTAATAAAACTATATACTTAGTTTTACATGTTTTTTAAGTCCTTTGAGAGATCCAGGTAATGATAAGATTGTAAAAACTTGCTCTGGAAGGGACCGACTGATCCTTTGGAAAGGAGAGAGGGGGAGTCATAAAAACAGAGTTTAAAGTAACATTTTGATGGCCTGTACTTTATCTTGATTACATGTACCCTCCCTACTATGACCCCCTTTCTATCGTGTCTCTCGTCTTATCTTGTTCTCATCTTTACCACATCCCCCCTTCCTACCATGTTCGTCCTTCCCATCAAGTTCAATTTAAGAAACAAGCAGTTGGTAGTTCCGGTATAAATGCTGTAAAAAAATGTCTAATAAAATGTTTTATACATAAATTTTAAGTACTTGACTTGTATTAATATGAATGTAGTAATTCTTACCTAATTTATTGCTACTTAAGTAGTTGGATAGTCTCTTACTACAGGTCCAATCCCAGTCGTGACTGTTTTGGTTTTTATGTAAGAGTCTTTGATCTCGTCAATAAATAAGAAATTAGGTTAAATTGTTAGATTTTGCGTTACCCTAAATTTAGTTTAGTGAGTTTCTAAGATGAGAAGACTAAAGATTTCTAATCTTGTGAAAATATGGCTGAACTTTATCTATACATACAGAGTAGAACCATTTTAGATGCACGATGTTTTATCCTTAAAATCAAAGGGAAAATATGGTTCTAGACTTTTGAAAATGGTCTCTATCTCTTCTTAGTTGATCTGTGCGAGTTCAAATTTATTCTTTTGTAACTATCACCCAAATATGATAATTTTGTCACCACTTTTGGTAACTTAAAAAAAATTAAATTACACATTTAATGATATAAATTTTATATCAATGTCACCATATTCTGGTAATGTTTTCACTAAACTATCATTTGATATATATCATAGATTTTTCTAAAAAAGAATATACTTGTTTGTTGTGTTTTTGAACATAAATCTATAGTATAACAATATAACAATAGCATTGAGAAAATTTACAGAACATGGTGATACTGGTATCAATTTTTTCAGAAGTTACATTGATTTCCTAACCTGTTGTTTTTTAGGCTATGCTCTAATTTAACTCTTTAATGTTACCAAAAGTGGTAAAAACGTTAGTATATTTGGGTAATGACTATAAACTCTCGTAAATTTGAACTCGCGCAAATCAACTCACAGGGGAAGGTACCATTTTTAAAACTCTAGGACCATGTTTTTCCTATATTATTAAGGATTATATTTTGGTACATCTAGTATATTTGTTTCTATGAACTATTATTGATGGGCCTAAATTTTGTAATTTATGGTTGGCGATCTTTTTCCCTGCCTTAAATCACACTGGTTAGGAAAAAAATCGGCCTAATGTTCGTTTGAAAGGGCTGTACATTCAAGAGTTTCTATTACTCGTGTATGAATCCTTAAAGCACTGACCTAGTTCGAACCCGGATGGTCTTAATATTAGATTCATGTGTTAATCATCAGACCTCTTGGGGTTCCTCTAGGATACTAATTGAAATAAATACTATTTGATGCTTGTGTTACAGGTTTGTCTCCAGCCGCTGACTAGTGGTCAGTTTCCATATCCCTACGGCCAGCAGCTGGGTTACTGGTACCCACAGTCAGCCTACCCCGCTGCCCAGATGCAGGGTCAGTTTCTGCAAGGCATGCAGGGTGCCTATACCTACGGTCACCTTGGATATCAGCAAGCTGGCTATATGAGGTAAACGTTACAAAATAACCATTGCCTTCCCATTACCTGTATTAGGCTAGAAAATCATTTCTATAACAAACTAATAGTTACGCAGATTATTAACCGTTATCCTTTAATCTTCGAATAAAAATAGTTCGTCATTACTTAGTTAATAATTTCTTAAACAGCCCAATTTTACTAGTTTATACTTTGTTTTAATTGTTGATAATTTAATTAATTATTTTTACAATATAATTCAATAATGAATTGTAAGTTCTGGAATGAATTAAAGTTACTGCCCTACCGTAAACTTCTCTTACAACCAAAGCTTCTCCTTCAACAACAGTTTTACGTAATATATCTATGATCTACAACACCATGTTGTAGCCATGTCCACATGCAAGGATCTTAAAAAAAAGGGATGACACACGATGATTTGCCATATAACCAAGTGGCATTTTATCAAGAATAAAATAATAGTGAAGTATCCATCACAAAACACTTGTTAAAAACAAACGACACAAGATTGGTACAAACTGCGCTTGCTTATAATCATTACATTAACTGCGCAGGTCCTAAATTTAGAGGCAAACTTACCTCCTGATGGGTTCCTGTAGTTTTGCATATTGAGAAGGTTATAAACAAATAGTAAAAAGTAATATCTTTTGCATTTTAACTGTTTTATTTTAATTGACTTAGCAAGTAACAAAGGTAACTGAAATTACGAAACACCAAACGACAATAATAGAAGAAATTTAGGGAGCAAACTCGACTTATACTTGTTACATAACCTGAGTTTCGGGCCTTTTTTGCTATAAACATTACTCTATCTAATACAACGTCCATGGGGTCAAAATAGTTTCTTAATACTTCATCGCCTTTATTCAAGATCTTTGTCCACTTGTTAAAGTTGTGTCATTGATTAAGTGTTGGTTAAGGCAACGGCTTTAATAAGTTAAACAGTGTCATCTCTTTTCACAACTCTCACTTTACAGTTGACTTAACTTGCGTACTTAGCCTTAGCCCAGATGTGTGTCCGTCAAGTACAGGCAGTTAGCGGCAAGTTTGATGAAGGGAATGTTTTCAAATATTTCCGAATCCCCTGCTTTTTTAACTTAGTAGCACCGTCAAAAACAGTTTACAAGTTCCTTGTATTTATTGGATTCAAGTGTATAATTTGTTTTTTTTTTAATAAAAAAGCTGCTCTGGCTCATCAGTTAATTTTAATATAACCTTACTTTCTACTTGATATTTTAAAAATAGCTTAAATCAACATTTTAAATATATCTGTGTTTAGTCGAATGGGAATGCAACTAGCAGGTTGGCCAACACAACCCCAGCTACCAGGTCAGCAGCTGGCATCAGCTGTGGCCGCACAAGGGGCAGCACTGCAGCAACCAACCCCCGCCACTGCTGGAATGATGGCCGCAGCCACGGCCTACCCCACTATGCACCAATTTCAGGTATAATCAACTATTCTTTCGACCTTTAGTTTGTCCTATCTATACTTTTTGCTTCTTATTTATCTTTACTCTTCTTATATTTGCGCTGAAAATAAAAATATGTTTTGCTTTTCTCATATGTATACTATCAGATTTATGATGATTTAACAGTCTATAAACTTTCCGTCATTTTATTTTCGTGAAGAAGTTTTAGATAACTAACAAGTAGAATTTTTATTTTGTTAACTTTTTACGTTGGCTTATTGTGATAAAAAAATGCGTTGTAGTCGTTAAACTTGCAACTATAAGTATTTGTTAAAAAAATGATAGGAACATTTTGAATGCACCTCAACAGATTTTATGTTTCTAAAATATAAAGAAACAGAGACCTTCGACCAATCACATTATTCCATGTATTTAGCAAATTTTCAGTGTTTAAGTCGCATCAAACACGGATGATCCGGCCCATTTTAACTTCACTTCCCATGTTAATAAATTAATTTAAATTTAGTTTTTAAAAGAGCTTTTTCTAAGTATATTAATGGTGTCCTTTTCAACATTTTACCAAAAGAGGTATCAAAATGTGATTGAGTCCATTTTCAAAGGTCTAGGACAGTTTTTTTAGAATTTAATGTTGGTGATACTGAACTGGTTTTCTCAGTATAATAGGAATACAATTTCGATAAACTCGTTAAATAACGAGAAAACGTTAAATTAAGATTAAGTCGTTAATCTTCATTTTTTTCAGTAAAAATTATTCTAAACTCAACCATCTAGTGGTCTTTATTTTGCTGGTCTTGGCTCTCTCACTGGCAAAGTATCCTATAAGTCAACTCAAGTGTAATATTACTAAATGTCTTAACAATTAAAACACTTATACTATTAGGTATTATGTTAAAAAATTCTTTAAATAAAATATTTTGTCTTTCAAGGATTACAGTTAATATAGTTTTAGTGGGCGGTAAGACATATGAGAAACGATAACTGCCGATTCCATAAAGAGAAGCTATAAACAATTCTGGCTTCATATAAGAATGTTTTAAAAGGCTACTAGATTAATAAAGAGTTCACTTACTGATTGCTCTTCTAGGCTCGGAAAATTAATTTTGGGCTAATTTATATCGGTTTACTTTTTAGGAAATCGTTAAAAGTGTCCCAAATTTATAAAAAAAACATCAATTAAATTAATATAAAATAGTCCAAGAAATTTAGAGAAAATTGTTGTATTTTTACTTAAATTATTTATCATTTATTCCTTTCTTTGCATGCTTGCTGTCTGCATTTCATTTTTGATTATGTTTATTTTTACTCTTATTGTCTTTTATTATCTTCTCATTGGCATTGTTCTTTGATTTTTTTCTTATTTATTACTTGATTTTAATTTTATTTCATATCTATTTTTAACTTTTTCTCAAAATAACACATAATGTATTCACTCACTCGTTTCGTAACCGGAAAAAATTCCTAGAAACTTAAAAGTAGTTATAGAAAAGATAGTCTCGATTTTTCTAAAAATATTGCTCTTTGAATGACTTTTAAAGAATCGATTTAGTCAACTGCTCGTCAGTTTGATAACTTAAACTTATTCATTGATAATAGTTAGTTACTGTGTATATAGCTAATAGGTAGGTGTATTATTTTGTTTTTTAAACCGAGATTTAATTCATTTTTATTTGGTGTCGTTTATCAACACACTTCATATCTCTGTAATAGGAGGGGAAAGCTTTGTAATATGAAATAAAAGCCACCTCATAATCTGAAATATTTCACCTACTTTTTTTTATTAAATGTCAATGTTTCTGCACCTTAAGAACCCAAAAATCAAACAAATGTTGGTGGATGTGTGGATAAATACGAACCTTCCTAGTGCATGCGTGTCATAATAACTGACATATTTAATTTTCCATTTGATGCAGTTTCCGTAGGGTTTACCCCTTATGAAGCCCCCATGTGTAGCTAAAGACATTTGGTAGGAATTATTATTGTGGTAGAGGCTTCTAGAGATTCATATTTGATCTCTTCCATTATCTGATAGGTCGTTATATTGTTATATGCCCTAGAATTAATTAGAACATGAGACACCTGTTTGTTGTAACTAATGTGAATGTCGAAATTCAGTTGGCGAACGCGAATATTTGCTGAAGATTCCACTTAATATTTTGCTATTAGAAAAGAATTCTGTTTAAAAATAAATTGCAAAAATAGGTCTCCTACAATGACTTTCTTAACAGATTTAAAAGAATCCGTTTAGCAGAAAACATAAAAGCTTTAGTCTTTTTATTTCGCTTTTCTCTTCTCATTTATCTCTCTGTTCCTTTGTGAATTTCCTTTCAGATTTAAATTCTGTTTTGTGTTCAAAAACTCTCTGTTTTACAAATCTTGCCTATTTATTCCATGGCATTAATTGAGTGGGAGCTAGACTTTAAGACTTATAACGCAAAATTAAGAACGTTTGTTCTTAATACTTTGAGATTACTTCTTAGAAGAAACATATGTTATTATCCAGCGCATTATTAGCAATTTCGTCAATATGTTTTCTTGCTACATAGCTTGAGTTAAATAGTTGCTTTACGTGTTTAAAATCACTGCATTACATTTAGTTGCACATTTTATCTGTGTGTTGTTATTTATTGTTATTTGAAATATGTAAGTTGCCTAGAAATAATATGACTAACCAAATGCCATAAGAGAACTAAAATGCCACCTCAAAGCGATGCTAAGCTAAGACAATACATTAAAAAGTTAATTCAAAAGTGACCGAGGGACGATTGAATCACGGGTCATAGCAATATGACCCTTAGCCCTTATAGGCCACATGGTAACTTCAGTGGCTGAAGGTCTCTGTTTTAGCCATTTCTGTGGGAATATATATATTTTTACCTTATATTATATGTATAAATGTATGTCTCTTCGGTTGTAAGTCATCTTTATTTTAGCATCATAACAATAATTTTATTAATCAAAACAATAAAGGTTATTAAATAAATTAATATTTATAAAGGACTGTAGTCTTCAAGAAATTTAAATTCTAAAAAGAAAATAAAACTACTAACTTATTAGTACATTGAATACAACAATAATACCAACAATGTTTTCCGAAATATAGTTTCTGTGCTTTAAAATGGCAATGGTGGAAAACCCTAACCTTGTTGTGGGAATCCTAACGCTCCTGCAAGTCAAGCACATGGTAGATATGATTCATCCCGCTACAATATTTCTCTTTTGTTTTATTCAAAATAACAGTTTTATATTTTATTTTATGTTGCTATCAATTAAAGTCTTTGATTACTTTATAGCTTATTTTTCTTAGAGATATTAACTAAGCTACAAAGTAATTAGCTACGATATCAGCTTGTAAGTAATATTAAATTTAAGATAATTGTAAGCCAATATCTCACTATAATTTTCCCTCTAAAAATATATTTTAACTTGCGAGCCGTAGGATAGCGGAAGCTCTTGGACTTAATATTGGAAACAATCTATTATGTCTAATGCCTGATGTTAAAATAGCACTAAACCAAATACTTGTTTTTTAGTACATTTATGTATTATTAAATAATATATATATTTTTATTTAAAGTGCGGGTTATGTGTATTGCACATTTCTCTTCACTAGTGTTGTTTTTATTATCCATAGACGTGCCTTTATTTATTTCTTATTTTCCATTCATAATATTTAATCTCATTTTTTTATTTTGCTCTTTTGTTTATTTTATTTTTTTATTTACCTATACATTTTTTAATGTGTTTACATTTATAAAGATATAAATTAATAAGATATAATTGTAGTTATCTTTTGTGGATTTCTTTAATATTGAGTATTATATTTTTCTCTGAACAAGATGGTGGTTAATTTGTTTTAAATGTTTAGAAGTAGATACCGTCATGTTCAATGTTTGCTCGTATTGATAAGTTGTTCTCGATAAATTTTCGAATATAATTTAATACTGATATAGTAATAAATATTAAATTGTATCTATTTAACGGGTGCTAACGATGAGAATAAGAGTTGTTAAAAGTAAAAAATATATGAGAGCGAATTTATTTTTATACTTGTTGAGTTCATGAACTAACGTTTTCAGAGATGTCGGACAGTTTCCTTGAGACTCGAAAAAAGTTAAGAGTAGTGAGTTTCCTCATTATATAGATATATTTTTGCGCAAACTTTCTCGTTTCTAATTTACAGTGTTAACTATAAATCAACTCAGCGGCGAATATATCGAGCAAGAAAAGACGGTAGCTACTTGTCCTGGTATTTGTTTCATGTTAAAAAAATAAAGAATCCAATCCGATAATGTGTTCTGGTCAAATATATGGAAAACTTTCTGAAATACGTTCAAAGAATCCAATCCGATAATGTGTTTCTGGTCAAATATATGGAAAACTTTTGAAATACGTTCAAAGAATCCAATCCGATAATGTGTTCTGGTCAAATATATGGAAAACTTTCTGAAATACGTTCAAAGAATCCAATCCGATAATGTGTTCTGGTCAAATATATGGAAAACTTTCTGAAATACGTTCAAAGAATCCAATCCGATAATGTGTTCTGGTCAAATATATGGAAATACGTTCCTTGTCATACTCATCAAAATGCAATTAAATAATCCATTACATTATGTTTTTACGGGTAAATCTGTATCTTTAATCTATTAAGTGCTAAATCTATTAACGAAATCCTATACTTTGTCAAATGAATCTCAAAATAAGGTTGTACACATTGACACTTTTTATGATGCTGGGAAAACACTACTTGTTTGGGTTAGTATATGGTTTTATGTGTCAATGTATGTAATGATTTGTTTGGGAAACTAGCTTTAGATTCAAGTTAAACTCAGTGACTTTATTAGTGGAGATAAGACATTTTTTTAAGTTTAATCAAATTTTATATATACCCAAAATCCATTAGGTTGGTACCGAAGTGAATTAATAAGAGAGCTTAACTCATCACTTTTAAATTAGATTATCTTAAACTATCCCTAAAATTAAATCCTAGCACAGGGGACACCTTTAGAACCGTCCACATTCCAGGTAATACGTTTCACCCGAACCCCCCTGTGACGTAGCCAGTTACAGTTTCCTTGGGTCATTACTTTATTCCTCGAAATCATAGTTTTTTAAAGTTAATTATAACCCTTTTTTTTAAATTTAATATTATACCTAATTTAATAACTATTTAAAAGTTTATGTAAATGTATATATTTACATACATCCGGGCTTGAGTAATCTAATTTAAACCCTGACTGTAAAAAACCATCCTTCTTAATTCACCTATGGTGCTAAATTCTTCGATGAGTTGTGATGATGTGGTGATATTTTACAGCAGCTAGCTGAAGACGAGTGGCTGACACCCAGTCTCATAGTCTGATGGTAGAAGCCAGCATGTCCAACAACAATTTTATTTAACCAACCTTGTCATACCAACGAACAACAAAGAATATCTAGTTTTATAAAATTATAATATTCTACAATTATTTCAATTTTTTTAAATAAATTTTAAGTACAGCACCAAAAAAAAATGTTCGATTTTTGTTTTAATTTTTCTGTTAGTTGTATTTATGTTAGCCATTTATTTATAAGTATTATTATACAAAAAAGTTCTAGGATAAGCACAAAGTCAATTTTAACTAAAAAAGAAAGATAAAAAGTCTCTACACAGATAACATTGTATGTTTACAAATTATTTATTTAGCGCTTTGCGTAGTTTGTAAATAAACAAAATTATCTATGGAGAGACGTTTATCTTTCTTTTAGCGAATTTCCTGTAGGAATAAAAGTCGCTATTTTTATGCTTATATATTTCAATCTTATTGGTAAAAAAGCGTATATATTTGCTAATTTAGCCACAGATTTAAATATATACGCTTATTTAGGCAAGTGTATATGAAGTTACATCTTGTTGGTCAAAATGATTCAAGTTATATCCATTTTGCTCTAATTTAAAATAATTTATAATTGTACTACTAATGTACCAGATATAAGGGTGTAATGTTTTAAAGGATATATCGAGTGAGAAAATATGTTGTGTTGTTATTTCATGATATCTCTGTATCGTTTATGTCAGCGTGTTGGTCTTGGTTTTTATATTTACAATTTTGTTCGTATTTGTACAATTGGTTGAAAGTTTTATTTTAAATTAGTTGAGTTTTTATTTTTCATTGCATGTTTTATTTTCTTGTTACGGTCAAGGATAGGTTTTTTATTCTTCTTTGCCTGTTTTATTTTACTTTATATTTTTTTTTTTTTTATTTTATTATTAGAGTAAGCATTTGATTATTGTAAGAGACGAATTGATCCGTAATTCTTTATATTATGGTTTGATATTATTTTTACTAGTCGTAATTTAATATTAATTATCAACATAATAGAAACATGACTATTTTTTTAAATTTCTACTGAATCATGACTTGATATATGTTATCTAAAACTAAAACTCGACTTAATATATTTTATTTTTACTTTTACAATTTGTTTTTAGTAAGCACGCTCGAAACTTCTCGTTTATCTCTCGTTAATAAACGTAGCGAGGCGTATTGTTAGTTTTCCAACCAAATATAACTTGCTGTCAAGTTAAAGGCAAAAACACGACTTACTGTTGTTGAGAGTAAAACTCATCTTGCTGTTAGATTCGAGACTACAACACGAATCATTATTTGTTTTGAGACTGAAATTCGTCTTAATTGTTTTATTCTAGACTGAAATACTAGTTTGCGTTAGTTTTTAGAGACACGTCTTACTATTATTTTTAAAGCTAATCCCCTTCTTACTGTTTAATTTTGAGACTAAATATAATTCACTGTTTTTTTTTTGATACTATCACACTACTTACTGTTAGTTTTGGGACTAAAATATTACTTATTGTTAGTTTTGGGACTAAATGTTACTTACTGTTAGTTTGATACTATAACACACTTACTGTTAGTTTTGATACTATAACACTACTTACTGTTAGTTTTGATACTATAACCTACTACTGTTTGTTTTGATGCTATACACTACTTACTGTTAGTTTTGATACTATAACACTACTACTGTTAGTTTGATATAAAACTACTGTTAGTTTTGATACTGTAACACTACTTAGTGTTAGTTTTGATACTAACACTATTCACTGTTAGTTTTTGATACTATATACACTACTTACTGTTAGTTTGATACTATACACATACTTACTGTAGTTTGATTACTATAACACTACTACTGTTAGTTTTGCATACTTACACTGCTTAAGTTAGTTCGGTACTCAATATACTTACTGTAAGTTTGATACTATAAGTACTTTCTGTTAGTTTTGATACTGTAACACTACTTACAGTGATTTTTGACTGTAACTGATAACTATAGCACTATTATGTTAGTTTTGATACTATAACATACTAACTTTAGTTTTGATACTGTAACCTTACAGTGATTTTTGATACTGTAACACTAATTACTGTTAGTTTTGATCTATAACACTAACTTACTGTTAGTTTGATACTAAACACCTACTTACTGTTAGTTTTGATACTGTAACACTACTTACTGTTAGTTTTGATGCTATACTAATTACTGTTAGTTTGATACTAATAACTACTTACTGTTAGTTTGATACTATAAAAACTCTTACTGTTTAGTTTTGATACTGTAACCTACTTACTGTTAGTTTTGATGCTATAACACTAATTACTGTTAGTTTTGATACTATAAACTACTTACTGTTAGTTTTGATACTATAACATAACTTACTGTTAGTTTTGATACTATAACACTACCTACTGTTAATTTTGATACTATAACACTACTTACTGTTAGTTTTGATACTATAACATAACTCTGTTTTTTGATTATAAATACTGTTAGTTTTGATACTATGACTGTTATTTTGATACTAACTTACTGTTTTGTGACTGACAAAATACTTTAGTTTACTAATCTATGACCCATTGTTAGGGACCAGACTTATCTATGACTAACTATTTTCTTTTTTACCTAAAACATAGAAGGTCATAAGTTTATTTTTTAAACTAAATTTTATCAAAGCACTTCTAAGTACTTGTTCAGTAAACCTGAACACGTCCGAAGTTTTACAATTTTTTTTTTTTATTTAATAATTTTGTTTATTTTTTATCAGACACTTATGATGGGATCCGGATAAGACATGGCTTGCCAAGATGTCTATCATACTGAGAACAACGATGGAATCTTTGAAAATTAATCGAAAAAATTAATTAGCTAATATAAAACCCTTCCTTGTGTGGAAGCCAAAAATTTAAATACTGTAATAAAACAAAACAAATATTCATTTTAGTTTTTTTTCTTTTCAAAATAAAAGTGTTTATTGTGTGTAGTACTGAATTTTGTTCCAAATGATATACTTAAAGTTTAAGTTATACTCATATACTACTTACATCAAATCGTACCCAATAATAAATATTATCAATATAATATAATTATCTATAATATAAGTTTATGTGACTATTATAGATTGTTACACAATTTGTATCCACATTTCTTAACGTTAATATCACAGAAATAAGCAATAAATAGTTCGTTGATTTCAGATTGTTAAAAATGTGAACAAATAGGTGAAGTTAAGTTAGGTATGTGATTAGAGAACGGTGTAAGTTATTTATGATTAACTAACCTTATTAGTTATGATTTAAAATAGTAAAATTTGTGAGAAAATGGTCTATAGAATAAAAAATAATAATTTACCTAAGCTTTCGACATTGTATTAAGTTTTTATGAAGCTACATAATTTTGCATTATTATTTGTTCATATGTGACTTATATATGTTGAAAGCTTGGTAAATTATTTTTTATTCTTGAAACCATTTTTACCTAATTACTATTATTTTTACCTCATTACTATTATTTCTGCCTAATTACTACTATTTATTATTTTTTAAAATATAAAGATAAAAATGTCGTATAGTGATACAGACAGTTTTTTGAAAAAATCATGATTTGAGAACACATCATAAAATAGTACACCCTTAGTCAAAATGGTTATACAAATTTTTCATTATCAGTATTTAAATCGATTTGTTTATGTTTCGATGTTTCTAAATTCAAATATTTTCCATAATGAATATCTCCTTATATATACTTATAAGAAAATGCTCAAAACAAAATTGTATAAATATATTTTAGTTTTCGTACGTTTTTTATAATAATTTGTTTATCTAGTTGCTTTGTACTTAATTCTCAGAGAAAAATTACTGTTTAATTTCGTGGTTATAAAATGTTTAACTTTTTATACTGTGTTTTAACTATAACTGATTGTATAAAATTTATCCATTTTTGTAATTTTAAAATACTCGAAAAATTATTTAAAAAAATTTAGAAACATCTAAACAATACCTGTGTTACTTAGCATATTTATTAAAACACTGATTTTATTATTATTTTAATTATTTAAAAAAAATAAAAAAAACCGCTGTACTTAGTTTTTAATTAAAGAACAATCCATTTGTTGTAAAATTAATTGATTAATTAATGTATAATTTAAAATTAATTAGTTATTAATTTTTTAAATATGATAATTAAATAATTTTAAAGCAACTATTATTTATTAATTTGTACTTATTAATTAATTAATTAATATTTTACCAAATGAAAGGTCATTAAGTCATTATATTTATTATTTAGTACTTAAAGTAACGTTAATTTGTATTTTTAAGTTTATTGTGTATATCTCTAAGTTTTTAGGGGTGGATTAGGAAGGGGGTGGGAGTATTTGAATATCAAACATTAAATTAAGTATTAATGTTGTTAATGGTTTTTTTTAGAGTACTTAAATAATTAATTAACTTAATGTGCTGCTAATGTAATTAATTAATTCAGATACTTGTGTAATTAATTAATTAGAGTACTTAAGTAATTAACTAATTATGAATATTCAAGTAACTTTTTACTTATGAGTTATAGTGTAATTAATTAAATACATTACAATGTGTAATTAATTAGATAGCAAGTAGAGTAATTAGAATCGACATGTATATAATTGCGTGATCTCAAATATATATGCTGGCACCAAAACATTAATTACTAACTCTGTACTCTAAGGAAACATGTTTATAATACATGTTTATAATCGGTGATATGAAGATGAAACAATTATTCAAAATCATAAAAACTGAATTAGATAATATAAAAATTAAAAATCGCTGTAGTTTGCAGAATTAATTAATATAAATATCAAAAGAAAAAATAGTGTTTTGTAGTTATATTATATATATGAATATATAAGTATATAAATATATATATAAAATATACATAAATATATATACTTATATGTAGTGTTATTAATTAAAGATATAGGTAAAAATTTATAGTGATATAGGAAAAAAATAAATTAATAAAAATAAGATAACTGTGTATTGTGGGATTGGTTTTTTATAAATTGAAAATAAAAATAAAAAAACGAAATAAACGGAACTCTGAGGATTTTTATAGTTAATATGGTATTTTATTAATTTTGACGACTTTCTTTTTATTTGAACTCACTTAGGACTCCACTAAATATGTAACCTGATACGAACTTGTATTTTTTTTGGATTTTACCGTCTTTTGGACCTACGATCTAATGCGCACAAACGTGTTAATTTTTTACTTTGTCATACAGGTTAGACAAAAAGTCAGTAGATCTTTGGTTCATCATAGCAAAGTTAGAATTTTATGGCTTTATTTCTTGTTTTGAGTTATTTCAAAAATAATTACACTTCTTTTGATAAGTAATAACGAAATTATGTATGTTTATGTTTAGTTGTAACTAAATAAAATTTGTTTATGTTTAGTTATAACTAAATCAAGTATGCTTTTGTTTAATTATAACTAAACCACATATATTTTTGTTTACTTTTGACTAGCAGCGTATGTAGTTGTGGCCACGCGACATATCGTTTTGGCCAAACCACTAGTTTTGGTATCTTAAGATATGACTAAACATTTGATGACATTTTTAAATTTGCCTAGCAGCGTATTGTTTTCATCGCCAAACAAATCAAATATATTTTAATTTCTTGCTGATCAATTTATCCAAACACTAAATCCTCATCCGTTCTTCGCCGATGATTTAAAAATTGAAATAAAAAAAATAAGGTGTAATAAATAAATAAAAATAAATAAAAGATTCAATCAGTGTAAAGGTAGGCAATCATTTCTTTGGATGATTTAAACAACTTATCTAAAAATAAATCTAAAGAAAACGAAAAAATTGTTTCCAGTCAATTTCCAATTATTTTGTATATATTCAAGCACGACAAAATTAAAAAAAGTGATAAAATTAAAAATATTGTATAATAATAGTGCTATAAATATTATTGATGTATCAAAAAGTCATAATTAATAAAAGTTAAGTGATAATATTTGTTTAACCGATTTGTTTCTAATTTGAATTAGGTTTTGTAGTTAATTATAGTAAAGTTATTTTTTTTGTAAAAGTATAAGTTGTTTCAAAGAGCATTTTGTTTGTTATCAAGATGATGATGTGTACCTTTATGATTAGATTAAAGACAAAGTGGTGTAACTCCGTGATTAGAATAAAGGCAACTGAATGCGAAACTGAAGAATTCTTCCAATGGAAGAAAATAGAAGGGATAAGATTTTGCTTACAAGTTGTTCTGTTAGATTCATACAACTTTCTTATTTGGATTTTTAATATGTAAACCATTGTTAATTTTTCAGGATAAGGAATTATTAGATATCCAATAGTTGTAATGGAAGATAAAATACATAAATATTATAAATTCCCCTGGTGAAACCTCTTTATTTTTACCCGTGTATTCTCGTTTCTTCGTGTTGAGTGTCTGTTTTCAGTGTCTTAGCTTATATTTTATGTTAACTGTTGGTGCACCAATACATTACATCGTATTATTTGATATTACAAATAAATTATCTAGATAACTTTAAACGAATATTAAGAATTTGATGTTGCTAACGGTAAGTAAATATATGCGTAAAGTATTTTTATATTAACTACTCATGTAAATTCTTGAAATAATGCAGGTATAAAGAAGTAGTAAATATTTCTTACTATCAACTTATTCAAGAAATGTTTTAAATTTTCTTAATTATGACGGCCCTTAAATTGGGCCTAGCCTAGATTATTCTTTTTTAACGCTTAAACCTGTAGGGTCATATTACCTTTATAGTCCAAAAGCCAGGTCTAAAAAATGTGACTCATTTTGTACTACTTCAAACCAAATTTTCTGAAAATAAAATTATGAAGGTATATTTTCATATACCTCTAATAATTCGAGCGCTCGCTCGTAATATTAGAAACTCGCACGATTTCCAGTTTTCTTGCAATAAGTGGTTCTCTGTAGGTATTGTACAAAACATAAAATGGACATTTTTTAAAGCTGATAAAATTTTCTATAAACGATTGTTTTTTCGTCAAAATCGATTAGCTACGACTTAAGTTATGACATTTGTTAAATGATCAAAAAATGGATAAAAAGCAGATATTTTTTTAAAAGAAATTCGCTGACTGCATAAATTTATCATTTTTTTGGTGTTTTTGAAAGAGTCATAATATTGGTTGTAGTCAGCCGATTTTGATGATAAAACAATTGTTTTAAAGAAAATTTTATCAGCTTTAAAAAATGTTCTTTTAATGTTTTGCACACGACCAACTGAGAGCCACTTATTACAAGAAAACTGAAATTTGTGCGATTTTCTAAAATTTTGAGCGAGCGCATTTATATGAAGGGCTCCACTCTGGATAGGTAGACTACGCTTTTCCTTTATAATTTAATGTATATTTTCAGAAAAATTTGTTACAAAATAAAGTATTACAAAATAAGTCACATTTCAGGTTCGGCTCTTGGGCTGTTATACCCTCATTATTATCCTAGTTACTCTCTGAAGTAATCTTAAGTCTAACATATCTGTTATCAGTGATGTTTTTTCAATACTAGTGTACATGTTTATCAGGCTTTCTAAAAACATGTTTAAAGAGTCTCGATCGAATTTTGTTTATCATTCGTATGGAATTAATCCGAAAATGGAATTTCACATGAATTGTCTGTTTCAGGTGTTTTAATATCGCCTGAGTGGTTTTCAAACAGTTTTTTGTCTGTGCGTGTCAGTTATTTTCGTTAGAATTAGAGTTCTACCAGTAAGTATGTATTGGTGCACACCATTTTTACGTTTTTTAATGTTATCATTATCAAGCTTCGACCAAAAATGGGCTCAAAGTACCCGAATTTTGTTTTATTATAAAGTTGTTTTTACACCAAGTTGCGGTGGTTGAAAAGTTGTGAGTGAAGTATCTTGTAGGTTGTACTTGTTTCGTTTGTTCAAGCAAATTTGTATTTTGTATTTTTCTGTTACTTTTATAAACCACGTATTTTTATGTAAAGTAAAAATTTGCTAAATACAATAATTTTATCTTATTTTACTTTTTAAAATATATTTTCTAACGCTACATGGCGCAGCAAAATGTTGAAATTATATAATAAAATTATAAAACTATACACAAATAATAAAAAAAATTAAAGTATAAAAAGTAACAAATGATTATAAAATTAGATAAAAGATTTGAAACGTGTTGTAAATACGACTCGATATTTATATACTGGATATTATAGGGATATGGAAGGGAATGTCGTCTTAATGTTAGCTGTATTAATTGTTAGGTTATGTTTGGTTGGGGACAGAGTTGCTTAATTTAACTAAATGTTTTCATTAGGGATTTTTTTTAATTAAAAAAAATATTTTTGTTTTACCTTTTTGGTAAATATTATTTGTTTGTATTAATATGCCTATCTTATAGAGTTGCCAAAATATACCTATGAGCCTTGTTTCCTTGCTGATTTGCTATGATTTTTTATCGCAAATACCTTAAGTTTTCTTTTAAGCATAGTCACTATGTTTGTGAAAGTAATAATCATGAATTTTGTGAAAAATACACTGTAACGTCGTTGGTTGAAGTTAAATCTAAATTGTCATACGTAACTTGAAAGAACGTGCATTACATAGGAAGTTGTGTCTATGTTTTGTCACTAATTCGATGTTGGTAATCAATTGTGATTATCTTGTAACCTACCTAACAAAGCACTGCACTGCTACAATCTAACAAACTAGTGGTCGAAATTAAATTCCATCAACTCTGTGTCAAACAACAATCGTCGCGTGGTTGAAATTATCTTTAAAAAAATTAACAACATCGATTACGGAAAAGGAACATCTATCTGATTGGATGGATATGATACGTGCTCCGAGGTGCAAAATTAGGTATTTTGCAATGCCAAAAACAAGGTATACACATGTTTTTGGAATTATGCTCCGTTTTGACTTGTTTTTGTTATCCATTTTGACTTTAGGTATTACATATCTTTTTGGAATTATTCTGCTTCATTTCTTTGCAGTGTTTAGTTCTAAAAATTAGCACTGATTGTATAAATGGTTTTAAATTAAATTTTATTAGCTTCTGCGGCTTCATTCATAAAAAATTATAAAAGGTATAAACCTTCAAATAGATGGTACATACATTTTTCGTTCCCAATAAGGGAGACATCTTTAGGGATATAATATATTAAAGGTGCTATTGCACAATGATATCCAACATCTCTGAAGACATCTTCTAAAGTGAGTAGACGTAGGTAGCATTAGCTAACTTAAACCCGTCAGCAGCGATTGATCTAAACCTACCAAATATTTTAATTTTTTTACCAAAAAAGAGTGCTTTTGGTACCAAAAACAAAATATATGTTAGCTTAAAGTATTTTAATTGAATAAGACTTATCCCATTGTAATTCCCTTAAAAAATAAGTCTTCAATCATTTAAAGTGATATTCTAACTTTTAAGCTTTCATTTGAATTATTTACTTCATTTTTATTTCCTTAGTTAAATTAAGCCTCTCTCCCTGTATGGATACCAGGTTGCACTGCCAAGAATTAAATTTTAAGGTAAAAAATATAAATATAAAAAAAATATTAGAAAAGAACGAAACAATTAGGTTTTTTATATTTTTAATTAAATAAAAAATATTTTGTATAAAATGAGTGTCCTGTATTTTCAGTTTCTCATTTATTTTAATTGTTAGAAAAAAATCAAGTAGTATTTTATATTTACTTTTAAAGGAGCTGGCTCTGGGGCCATTTATGATGAAAAATACGACTCTCGTATTTTCAATTTTCTTATGTATCATATTATTGATTTAATGTTATTTCTGTGGGTTAGAATGTAACAAAATTCGGTTTAATATAATAGGCACAGCTCCGGTAAGTTTTAACTTGTATCTGTTTAGGTAGCACGCTGTATTTTTTTCTTTTCTTAATTCGCTAATTTAGTGATTTAGTTTTATTTATTTTCCCCAACGTTCAAAATTACTCTAGCAAAATTTATTTAACTTGGAAAATTGTCTCTGTACTTTCTAAGTATAGTGCCATTAGCATTGATAATTCATTGTGTGTGAAGCGATTCATTTACCTATTATTTTTATGATAGTAAAGTTTTAATATTAGGCATTGGTTTGACATCACATTTGACTCTTCATTTACTTATTGGTAATCCCTACAAGACTTTAATTTCGACAATTCACTTTTAGCGAATTGCCTTAGAAAAAAGTCGCAAATGAAGTCTGTGTTTTTCAGCGTGCTTCCTTTATTTATTTTATATTCAACATTTTTATTTTATTAAAACATGAAAGAACAGTTACGGAAGAAATATCAGAGAGATCTGAATTTCTAGAGTTATTTCAAATGTATAATATAAAATTTGTCACTTAAAAATGAAAATATGCAATAAAACGTGTTATAAAAAGAATAAAAGACACTCGAATTAATGTACTTTATATGTTTAGTAATAATTAAATGAGTGTTGTTTAAAAGCTTGATTAAACGTTTAATTCAGAAGTGTATTTCTAAAAATACATTTTTAGATTTTTATATTTTTTTAATACTTCTAAAATATCTTGCTTAGTATTTTTATTCCTAGGTTCAGGTAAATGCTTATGACTCATTGCATACACAGCATGCATTGAAGCTGGATTTCAATTTTAAATCTATTGATCTTACAGTCTAATATACTAGTGAGGTGAAATTCAATATCAAATCTCGTGACATGAAGTTAATCTTAAAATCTTAGCTTCTTGTTCTTTTGCTATTGATTACTACGTGGACTTATGGTATAGATTATAATTTGAGATGTTTTATGGTTTAAGATTAATTAGTTTTTCCGGCTCTTAAAAAAATCAGCCTCTTAAGGAAATGTCATCGTTTCTTTATTTCTTAAACCATCACACATTTTAATTTACAATAACCAATTATATAAATGATTTGTGAATTAAGCGTTTAATTAAGTTTAAATGTTATATAAATATAGAATTAAAATAAGAAACATTGTATTTTATGTTAAAATATGCATATAAATATATATATATAAATCTAGCTGGTCTGTACTTGTATTAGTGAAAATAAATAAAAATATATATATATATATAAATAAATAAAGACACTGCACTAAATATAGTTCAAAAACATTGCACAAAAAATTTATAATATTATGTTGAGAAAAAATGATAAAACCCCCTTAATCTTAGTCTGTAAGATAAATCTGCCTGATAGTTCCGCAGATTATAAAATGAGTGAATTTTCCCAAAAGAATATTCGCTTAAAAATGTAATTAATAACTATATATATATATATGTAAGCATTAAATGGTATATAAATATAATTCGTTTAAAAAAAAGTAAAATGACTGTGTTTACCTGAAATTTTTTATTTTTGAACTAACTTATGTTTTCTTTTGTTTTTTAATTGATGTATCAAAAAGAAAATTGCTTTCAATGAAAAGAAAAACAAAAAAAAGTAAAATAAAAGAATTTGTACAGAATTATTTTTTACTTTTGCTTACTTATGGGGCAAATAAATATGATATAATACTAGTGGTAAATGAAAAAAATATATTATAAAAATAAAACATAAGGTTATTATAAGATGTTGAACTCGCAAGGAGTTGTTAGGGAAGGGTCTGTGAGACCAAATATTTGTTCTGTTCACGTATTATAAATAAAGATTGTGTATATAAACAGCTGTCTTTTTATTTTTTTTTTTATTTATGCCTAAATCCTGCATAAATCATGAAAAATGTGGCTCTGTTGCCGCAGGTGTGTGTGTGTATTCATAGCTCTGGGTATTTCTCAAACTGTTTATAAATCATGCAATGTCGCTCTAATCAACCAATCCTAAGAACAGGTATTGTAGAAACAAATCTATTGACAATATCAGGTAGTCAGGCAGCACTTCAGGTATTAAATAATTACTGCTGTCAAGTAAAGCTTTTCTGGGACTGTCACAAATCACTAATAAAACTGGACTTTTTGTGATCAAAATAAAAGTGTTTCACTTATCTAGGTGTCAGAGCTGGTCATCATGGTAATGAAGCTACTGATAGCCTTGAGCCTTACTGGACAGTTAATTAAAACAAGATTTCATGGTATTGGGCCTTGCTGGACAGGACAAGAAACGCCACTATATGATACTGAACCTTGCTGGACAAAAAACGCCACTATATGATACTGAACCTTGCTGGACAGGGCAGGGAAACGCCACTATATGTTACTGAACCTTGCTAGACAAGAAACACCACTATATGATACTGAACCTTGCTGGACAGGGCAAGGAAACGCCACTTTATGGTCCAGAACCTCTCTGTGGTGTTGCAAAAGCTGTTTAGTATTTGCTTAAGAAATACCACCAGGTAACAATCCCAAATAAAGCCTACATTATTTTTATCCTACCAGTATTTGTTAGGACAGGGCTGAGAAACGCTACTATGGTACTGCACCTTTCTGGACAGGACAGGGATACACAATTATATGGTCCAGAACCTCTCTGTGTGTTTCAAAAAGCCATATTGGAAAAAATGGGCTGCCAAAGTATTTGCTAATGAAATACCACCAGGTAACAATCCTAAATAAAGCCTACATTATTTTTATCTTACCAGTATTTGTTAGGACATGGCTGAGAAACGCTACTATGGTACTGCACCTTTCTGGACAGGACAGGGATACACAATTATATGGTCCAGAACCTCTCTGTGGTGTTTCAAAAGCCATATTGGAAAAATGGGCTGCAAAGTATTTGCTAATGAAATACCACTAAGTAACAATCCCGAACTAAGGCCTAAATTATTTTTATCTTAATTATGCATTTTAATTTTCCTAAAATAGGACATATGAAAATTCTGTCATCAATGAAAATTATAACTCGGCTCTTTAATGGTTAGAGCCACTATATACTACTAAACTTTACTGGACAGGGCAGGGGTACACCATTATATGGTCCAGAATGTAAATGAGAAGACCTGTGTCTTTTTAATCCTACAGCACAATCGTGGTCTTCGACACAGCGAATGTACAAGCCGAAAATGAGTTTATCTTAACACTGTTCTACATTTTACTAAAACACTAGGACTCTTCTCTTAATTTTTATAACTAATCTTTTAGTATTTAACTACTTATATTGGTCTGCCTTTTAGCGAATTTCCTTTGGGAAAAATTCGCTAATGGGATAGCGTCATGGCGGAATTCGAACTCGGACCACGACACAAATCCGTTTCAGAGGTCCCTATGACGAAAAAAAAAATTTCGCGAGACTTTATATATATATATATATATATATAATATATATATAATATATATATATATATATAATATATATATATATATATATATATATATATATATATATTATATATATATGTATTTCTAGACACTTGTTTGTAAACACTCTATCTTTCGAACGGATTAATATTTTTTAACCAAACTTGGTAAAAAATCAACCTTTGGGAGGACACGAACCCTATTGAAAACCAGGGTTTGGTGACGTCATTAATCCGGCTTTGCTGAGTCAGCGAAATTTTCAAAAAATCAGCAAAATTCAGGGTTAATATTTTTGCCGCGAAAAAGGTCAATATTTATGTTTTTTGAGACGCTGAATCGAATGAAACCGGTCCGAAGTCGATACGACCACTCTAAGTGACCTAAACATCGAAAAAAACCATTGTAAATTACCAAAAAACCAAAATTTAGGTCGATAAAAAAATAAATTTCGAGTAGGGTGTCGTTTTCTATGTAATTTTGGGCGCTGAATCGAATGAAACCGGTCCGAAGACGATACGACACTTTAAGTTACCAAAAAGTCGAAAAAAACCACAAAAATATAGAAAACCAACATACGGTCGTGAAAATTAAATTTCGAGTAGGGTGTCGTTTTCAATGTTTTTTGGGCCTCTGAGTTGAATGGCAGTGGTCCGGAGTCAATACGACCACTCAAACTCAGGGTACCTGGGTTCACATCCTGGAAGGGTCGATATTTTTTATCGTTTTTTTTTTTTACTAATATAAGTTTACAACTAGAAAAATAATTCTGGCCGGTGTCCGCATGTCGGCGAATTTCCTTTGGATGCGAGCTCTCAAACCCAGAGTACCTGGGTTCATCCTAGTAGGGACAATAATTTTATCGTTTTTTTACCTAATATAAGTTTACAACTAAAAATATTCTGGCGCGGTGGTCTCATGTCGGGCGAATTTCCTTTGGATGCGTGTTTCCGTGCTTTTTACATTATATTAAGTACAACTAGTAAATTAAATAATTCCGGCGCGTGGTCCGCTGTCGGGCGAATTTCATTTAGAATGCGTGTTTCCGTGCTAAACAACCCATTTCTTGCTTATGCAAGAACCATGCCCATTGCGTGGTTCCGGTTCATGCTTCAGAACCTAAGCAGTTACTCAATGTCAAGCACTGCTCGTAACTCCATTTTGTCTGTATTTTCCAAAGGAAATGCGCTAAAACTTTAAAGATAACTGACTAAGCTTAAAGATAAGTATCTAATCTTTAAACTAGTGCAAATAATAGTGCGTACTTCTAATTTTAGAGGCATATTTTGTGTACAACACTGGATGTTATGCGCATTTCCTTTGGAAAATAAGACAAAATGAGTTACGAGCAGTGCTTGACAATTGAGTAACTGCTTAGGTTCTAAAAGCATGAACCGGAACCACGCAATGGGGCTTTTCTTGATAAAGCAAGAAATGGGTTTGTTTAGCACCGGAAACACGCATTCTAAATGAATCGCCCGACAGCGGACCACCGCGCCGGAATTATTTATTTACTAGTTGAAACTTATATAATGTAAAAGCACGGGAACACGCATCCACAAGGAAAATTCGCCCGGACATGCGGACCACCGCGCCAGAAATTATTTTTAGTTGTAAACTTATATTAGGTAAAAAAACGATAAAAATTATGTCCCTACTAGGATTTGACCCAGGTTTACTCTGGGGTTTGAGAGCTCGCATCCAAAGGAAATTCGCCCGACATGCGGAACACCGCGCAGAATTTTGTTTGCTACGCAGACCAAATTCTTCTAATTAAAAGTACTGAACATACATGTATCATAAATTTAAACATTTAGAATGAGCTTTTTTACTAATGCAGTGTAAGATTTGGTACAATAAGATAATGCTCTTTATGGTGTAGTAGGTTAAGATTGCTGAGCGAGCAAGGAACCTCTTGTTCATACCCTAGATTACCATTAGCACCCCTTGTTCCGCTGAAGCGAGTGAAACAGATACAGTTCTGATCGGGATTCAAACCTCGATCGGATCAGACAGGTTTAGCAGACAGGTAGCTGTTTAGATGAGATATTGTAAGGCTATATTGTCTTAGACTTAACCCCTCTGCTATTCTGAATCCTGTGAAGTAGGTTTAGTTAGAAAGGTTTTTGGTTGGTTTTTAGGTTTTTAGTTCAGCTATAAAATTAATTTTAAATGGCTGCTGGCAAGCTACACATAGATTTCTCTAATAGCTCTCCCTTCAGGTCCTTACAGGCTGACTAAGGTAAGATAGATGGATGGGATTAACGCTTTGTATAGATACTTTTCAATGAGTATAAAGAACCCTGTCAAGTATTAAGAACCATTGAGAGGTAAATTTGCCTCTAAAATTTGAGCTGTTATAAGAATTGCAAGCATGCGCAGTTATGTACCAAGCACGCTTGCAGTTGGTTTTTGACGTGTGTTTCGTGTTGAATTTCTCTATTTTTTGGTTTTCGATGGGGTCACTTTTTTGTCTGGCAAATCGACTTAGTGCGTCATCCCCTTTATTGAAGATTCTTGGACTTATACATTCAACATTTGGATTAAAGCATCTGACTTAAGCTTTCCACAACCATTAGTCGTCATGGTAATATATATTCTTTAATTATCTTGTTGATAAATTAATTTAATGTGACATCGCTGAAAAAGGCCCGCCGTTCGCAGGGTGCATTATAAATATGTGCTCCGATGGGCAATCGGTTGCTCCAATATTAAGTTATGTCATCATTATTTTTTATGTGGTAGACGGGCTTTGCCCATGCCATTATGTTTTTGCTATTTTTTATATGATTAAATTGTAATTGTTTTGAAATAAACATTTAATTATTAAATTTTTTTTTTTTTTTGGTACGACACTTCTCTAGTATTCTATCCTGGAGAAGTTTATTGAAAAATTAGGATTTTTTTATTTATATAATTAATGATTAATTAGCCGATTAAATGCTAATGTTAATATGGGTTCATTATAATTTTAAAATCATTCTAGATTGTATTTCATCCTTTTTAATTAAAAAACTCTGGGACGGTTGTTCCTTTGGAAAGCGTGTTTCTGTGCTTAATATTTCTTGCTTAAGGTTTCAGTTTATGCTTTATAACTTGAACAGTTACTCAATTATCAAGCATTACTCGTAACTCAATTTTGCTGTATTTTTCAAAGGAAATGCGCTAGACCTTAAAAGATAAACACTAACTGACCTTTAATCTAGTGCAAATAGTAGTGTGCACTGCTAATATTAGAGGCATAGTTTTGTAGACCAACGGGATAATTATGCGGCATTTCCTTTGAAAAAAATACAGAAAAAGCGAGTTACGAGTAGCGCTTGATAATTGAGTAACTGCTCAAGATATACAGCATAAACCGGATCCTCAAGCAAAAGGAATGGTTATGTGCGGAAATATATTTTCCAATGAAAATTCACCTCGCATGCGGACAACCGCGCCAAAATTGTTGCTATCTAAGATCAATTTTATTAAATGCTCAACTGGTTTTTTTATGTTTTTCTATTTTTTATGAACTTAATAATATAGATTTATGGCACATTTAAAAAAAAATGTTTTGTTGTTAGGTTGGTACCCTTACTCAGACCTCCTCTGAAAAACGACTTTCATATTATCATTTGAATTCTAATTTGTTATTAGTCAGTCCTCCTAAAAAAAGTATTATTCTAGGTATAACGATATATATAATATAGTTATATATATATATATATATATATATATATATATATATATATATCGGATTTTGGATACTATTCCCATGCTTTTGCTAAAAATCAAGTTCATAAAAAACACCGCATTATTACAAACGGAAATTTTGAAATATAAAAAGTCTAATAATATAATAAAATAAATATATTTTATAGTCGTCATATTTCTTTCTAATGTTATACTTGCCAATATTCCATCCAGCCCGTATTTAATTCTAATAATTTATTCGAATTAACGTTGAATAATTTGTATAAATTTCAAAATAATGTGATAAGAAAGCCTTGTTTTTGCAACATTTTTAATTTTTCTGTTTTTGGCTCTTAAAGTTGGTTTTAACTCGTAAGTTCAGTTCTAAGTTGGCTTGGAATTCTTACAATTTTTGAACTTCTTAATATTATGAAAAAGAAATAAAATAATTATTGGATATTCAGCGATGCTAATATATTTTTTGCCTCTTTCTACTGCGGAGATTCTCTTAGTTGGTTTTCATTAGGGAGTGAGAGAGAAGCTGGAACGTTTCCAACACTGCAGTAGTGGAATCGAATTAATAAGTTAGTTTTTGGTGCCGAAAACCCCGACCCCACTGTTTTACCAAGCTTTGTCCCCCAAACCGATGTTAAACCTCTCCCCACTCAGTGTTATCAATATCCCCGTCTCTCAAACAGTGTTACCAATAGCATTGTTCCTTTCTAAATCTTATTTCATCCTAATTAAGTAATTTTCTTATGGAAAGAAGAAAATTCAGAGACTTGCTATTTTCAATCTGTACTCAATTAGAAGAACTTTGTCAACGTTTCATTGTTACCTATAGTTCAAGAGCTGGACCTGAAAAAATGCGACTCATTTTGCACTACTTCAAACTAAATTTCTTATGAAAATATACCATAAAGTATGAAGAAAAAACAAAGTCTGCCTATCCAGAGTGGAGCCCTACATATGATTGCGGGTACTCAAGTTTTATAAAATCGCACAAATTTCAGTTTTCTATAAATATGATGTAAATAATTTGATATAAATTTCCCTGTGGGTCGTGTGAAATATATTTGACAAAAGTATCATAAATAAAAAGCAATTAAAAAAATATCAGTCGGATGAGTTCAAGTGAGTAGAGATTTTGCAAACTCATCCTTAATTTTTTACACAAATCAATATTCTAATAACTATATATCTAACCATCACAAAAATAACAGGTTAAAATAAAGAAAAAGAGTTAAGAAGTAAACTAAGGAAATAAATAATAATAATATAAATAAAAACCATGCAAACTAGAAAGAAGAAGAGTATAATAATAAATAAATTAATATTAGATTTGATTTAGAATGAGCACCAGTGGAGTTGTTCAGAATTAAAGAAACGAAGAAAAGAGTCTTCCACAAACTATAATTTATTCAAAGCGCTTTCAACCTAACATGAGGCCATCATCAGTGCCAGATATAACAGGAAGAATAAACGGCTAAGAGAAAGACATTTAAAGAGAGAAAGACAAGTCAAACTGCAAATTCCCCAGTTTGACTTGTATTTACCTTTAATGTCTTTCTCTTAGCCGTTTATTCTTCTTGTTATATCTGGCACTGATGATGGCCTCATTGTTAGGTGAAAGCGCTTTAAATAAATATTGTTTTGTGGAGAGACTTTTTCTTCGTTTCTATAATTAATATTAAGTTAAATTTAAGTTAATATTAAAAATTATAATAAATAAATAATTCTTAGGAGGTCTTAGGTTTTAATAAATAATTAAAATGTTACAACTAATTAAATACAAAAAAAATACAACAATTTCGTGATTTCGTTTGGACGGGACGAGAAATCACAACTGAATAACAAGACGGCACAATTAATTATTAGACTAAAATATGAGACAATTTCAAGGAGGAAACAAAAATGAATTTTTTTTTAATTGGAAAAATTAATGTAGTCAGTTTTATATCACATATCAACATTAAACTTGTAAAAAAAGTTACCCGAACACCTTCGGTTGTTGATATAATCAAATTAACAGTACACGTACAAAATGACGGTACCTTATATAATGGAACGTTCAAAATACAAAACACCCTACACTCTGCGATTGATTTATTATAACCTTATCACCCTATTCGCGATTCTAAGAGGTAGTTGTAAGGTTGGCAATACCAATGACGAGAAAACGAAATAGTGATCAATTTTTTTATCATAGGATTAGCGTGGGGGCCGATAAAAATGCTTCTTTTATTTTTTTATGGTTAGTTAATTTGTGATAAATGAGGTAAAAATTAATAGAACCATCGGAATAGACCATCGGTGCTAAAAACATTGCCAATATTTCATAGATAAATACTTCGATTAATCCAGGATTTTTAATATAGAATCAAGCTCTTATCACTACAGACTTGGATTTGTCCGATTTAACCCAGAAATAATAAACCTAAACAGATAATTTAAACAAACATTTTACAAAAAAGTGAATTCATTGAGTTATTAATTATTTTAGCGAGTAAATAAAATTGATTAATAAATTAAAACACCATTACGGTGAAAATCAGCTTGTTATCAGTTAATTTAAATACCTGTTACGACTAATTTAAACAATTTAATGCAATAAAAAGGTAATTTTGTGTGTTTTAATTAAAAGTAACATAATTTAACAATAAATAAAATAAACCACTATAGTGTGATTTTAACCTTCTTAGCACTCAATTTAATAACTCATGACAACCCATTAAAATCCGATTTTTCAAGGAAATAGTGATTCTACTGAGTTCATACACCCTAAAATTAATTAAATTAAAGCACTTCGTGAAAAAATTTAAAGAAAAAAATCGTCACAAATAAGAAAAACCAAAAAACCCCATAAGGACTTTAACAACGATCACCCTTTCGTTATCAGTTTCTTATCAGCGACGGTGCCGCTGCTACGGACTTTAAATCGTGAATAAAAGGTTACAATGAGGTTAAACAGAGCCCCTGAGTACCCCGAAAAATCTATCAAGCGTCTCAATGTATTGAGATAGGGTATGCTCTCTCTAGAAATATACCTCTATGGGTAAGAGAATACATTTTTAATGAAGTCGAGTCATTAACCGAAAATGCAGCGATTCTTCCTCCCTTAAACTTGACACGATGATTATTTAAACCATTGTTGACTTTATCGTCCATTGTAAGAAACTTACCTCACCGAATAATCTAAACTCAGTTTGATCAAGAAAATTCAACTAATACTTAAAACAGATTTACAAATCACTTTAAATAAAATTTAAATTATATATTATAGAAACTTGTGTATTTTATATCAAAAGCATCAAAAGTAAATTATAAAGAGAGGATTGAGACTTTGAAAGCCAAGGTTATAAAGGGATTGTTGAATAATGCCGAGCATGGTTTGTTTGAGCAAGATTTGACTGCAGAGCAAAAGCCGAGGGCAAATTCTTTGTGTTTTATATTTCAACAAGTAAAGTTTAAAATATTTAATTCAATTACCTGTTCGGAGGGGAAAAGCTCGCATCTCCGCCTCTATTCTTTCACTCTAAGGTTATATCAGAGGAAAACGCTTTTCTTTTTTCATCTGAAAAGATAAAGCAAGCATCTCAGGAAGAAGTTTCTCCTTTATATATAGACTGAAATGAGGACATTTAAAGTTTTTATACCAGAAGACATGATGAATATGATATTATTCTATGGTTGCCTTTGTTTCATTATTTCTCAAATAAAAATCAAATGGTTTAATTTCTTATAGAGAGATATTTTTATAATTGTTAGCGAATTCTGCTCGAATATTGCGCTAATTTGACGTTTCAATCAATGTTTTTAACACTGCTCAAAAATTTATAGGTAGCTCCATGTTAGTTTTTTTTGTCTGAGATCCTCATAGATTTGTAAGAGGATCTCCTCTTAGAATTCTATATAGCCTTTATATAGTACATTTGTACTATATAGAGGCAGTATAGAAAATTTTTAAAAATAAGGATAATCCGTAGAGATATATTTAAGAGGGGGCATACCGTATCTCAATACATAGAGACGCTTGATAGATTTTTCGGGGTTGTCAGGGGCTCTGTGTAACCTCATTTAAACCTCTTCCAAGAGTTATTAAAGGTTTTAATAAATCAATTTTTGTCGGCTTCCCGTACGTTGTTTGTGTTATGATTTGTATTTTAAACGTACTAGTATTTATAAGTTATTATTATATTATTCAAAGTTACTGCAAGTTTTTACTGCTTATTTGATTATTGATAGTCGAAGGTAGTCAGGTTATTTTGCCGATGTTTCAAAATTCAACCAATAGGGCCCATCTAGTAATATATCCATAGATATATCATTACTAGAGGGGCCTATAGGTTAAATTGTGAAACATCGAAAAAGTAACCTGACCACCTTCGATTATAAATAAAATAAAAAAATAAAAATAAAATGCCCGTTTTAGGGCCTTTTGGCCCATCAGGGTATTCACCCTGCGGGAACCACATCAGGTGGGTAGCATCTACTACACTCTAAGAATTAATTAAAGTTGGCGAAATCTTTTTAATACAAATACTATTCATAAAATCTTAGAGCATAGCCCGGGCTGCGAACCCCGGACCTCCGGTCCCGAAATCGAACGCCTTTACGATCACGGCCACGGAGGCAGATCGATTATAAATACAATCGAATAATCAGTACAAAATTACAATAACTTAGTATGTTAAAAATAAAAAATAAAACAACAACAATGGGCGGAAGGCCAAAATCAATTGATTTATTATAACCTTAACTCATTCTTGAAGGAGGTTTTTCTATGAGATCACACAGAGCCCCTGAGAGCCCCAAAAAAATTGTTTCAAGCCTCTCAATGTATTGTGATAGGCTATGCCCCCTCTAATATATATCTCTATAAATATATCTCTATGGGATAATCCGTGTATGAAGGTTGCATCCAGGCAAGTAAGGTTACAACTAGTTCTTCGATTATCCGTATTTTATAAGTATCCTTAAATTATGATACCAATAATAAAATAATTTTAAATAAAAACACTAGTTTTATATGTCTTCAATAAATATCACGTATTCAATTAGTACGTTCACACAGTAAACTAAATCCGCGAATCGTATTAAGTACGCTAGTAAATAAGAACCATACGAAGGGAATTCAGTCGGATGCGCTAAAACTATAGGGAAATGAAATCTAGATCGAACCTTGAAAGACGATCGTATGAAAAAAATAATCGTCTCAGCAAACATTTATTTCACTTAAATATTACCGTTTTTCACCAACTAACTTTTCAATATTTTTTTTTATAGTGTAACTTTAATTTTATGCAGAGATTTATCAATTTAATTAGGTATACTTTTTGTTTTTAACTTCCTTATAACCTAAGTTAACATTTACACTAAAAGACGCGATGTTTTGACGGACTCAGTTATGACGTCATCTGACTTGATCCGCTAAACAAATGCGCTGCAAGAACCAGATTGTATTAAATCCGTAAGGAATATGATCGCCTTATAAATACGCTGTGTTTACATAGTAAATTTTTACTTATCTAAAAATTTCAGTACAGTAAGGTTTTCAGTATTTTACAGGGTGGATCAAAAGCCCCCCCCCCCCTCTTGAATTTTAAAATATTGGAGATAAGTTAATGAAACTTGTTTTTTTTTGTTAAGAGATCTTCTTTCTGGTGGTGTAGTTAACATCGAGTGTCCCATGCTACAATGAATTTGACGAAAAACAGAAAAAATCGGGAGCGGGGTACCTCGGAACTTTTCCTTATTACATCGGATTTGCTACGCTCATCCTTCCTGCTTCGGACTCGCTTCGCTCATTCTCAGAATATACAATTCGCTAAATTTATACAGCAGCATGTCCTCCGACTCGCTTCGCTCGCCCTCAGAAATACAGTTCGCCAAATTTACACTGCAACATGCCTTTGGACTCGATTCGCTCGTCTTCAGATAGTTAATGCATCCGTATCATTCTCAGCGGTCACCCATACAGCACTGACCACGCTCAATGCTCCTTAACTTTTATGATCCAACAAAAAATATAGATATACTTGTCGTATTGAAACGAAACTTGGTGTACTTATTTATTAGGTAATGGCATACACTTGTACTAAATTTCAACTCAATGGAATCATTTTCCAATAAAAATATAACTAATGCTGTATTGAGACGAAACTTGGCACACATGCCAGTCACAACCCTACCCCCTACCTAGTCAGTCGCATGCCAATATTTTTCCGCGTTTTATGATTTTTCGAAATTTTTGATGTCATTATTGCGGGTTAGTGAAGTCATAAAAAATATTTTTCAAATAGCACAACTACAGCAATAGACTGATTTTTGTACAAAATTTCAATTTTCTAGCATAAATGCGCTACGATGATAACAGACACACACTTACAGACCGAAAACTTTGAGAAAACCACTCAGGAGGCCTCAAAAACGCCTTAAACGAATAATACCGGTTTCGGATTTTTTCGCAAACACAATAATTTTCCTATATACCTAAGGTGTAAATGAGGAAAAAGTAAAAATTGAAAGGTATACTTTTGTAATAGATTTTTTTATATAATTGATTTTTTTGTTATAATTGATTTAAGACCACTACTTTAACGGGAAAGAGTGCTCAAAGTGGAAAAATAATTGAGCACTCCACTCATGCAGTTTAACAATATTAGCGAATTTTCATAATGAAAATGACGCTTATGAGGTTATTCGGATGACGGAAGTTGAGGGTGGGAGTGAGTGGAATCGGTTCCTATTGACTTCCTGATAACAAAAAAATATTTCCGAAAAACGTTTATATATATATATATATATATATATATATATATATATATATTATATATATATATATATATATATATATATTGAGTCTCTCTTCGTCTGTGGAAGAACTTTAACAGTTCGAAACGTTACATTTTTATTGTAAGTTTTCTTAATGTTTCTATATATTTCTTTATAATTAAGTATATATATAATATATATATATATATATATATATTATATATATATTATATATATATATATATATATATATATATATATAATATATATATTATATATTATATATATATATTTACCCTTTTGAGTTGTTTTTCGCTTTTATAAGTCGATAATTTAATATGGCTAACAAATTGAAACTTATAATTTCAATCTTTAGACTGTTTCGCCCAGGGAAATAAGAGTCAAGAATAAGATGAATGTGATATGAAATATCCATGGGAAGAAACGCTAAGTAAAATCTATAGCGAGTCTATCTGTATTAGGTTCAGTAAGATATATAGCGGCGTGTTTTCCCGCACCGCCCAATAAATATTTTAACCTTTCCTTTTTAAACTTTTTTCTTGATCTTATTTTTGGAAAAAGAAGAAGAATTAATTCGACTTTGATAAAGATGGATTTAAATCTTGATACATCTTCTGTGAAGAAGATACTTATTTGATTGAGTTTTTGAACCGTATTACAGATAGGTAAAGTTAACAAAGATTAGTTAGAAAACTCCTGCTAGGTACAAAAAATCGGGAACGGGATACCTCGGAAATTTTCCTCATCATATCGGACTCGCTTCGCTCGTCCTCAGATAGTAAATACATCCGTTTCATTCTCAGAGGACACCCATATAACATTGACCATGCTGCTTAACTATTATGGTCCAAAAAAACTAAGATATAATTGTCGTACTAAAAAGAAAATCACTGTAATTATTTATTACGTAAAGGTATATACGTAAACTTGTGTCAAGTTTCAACTCAATTGGATAGTTTTCCGATTTTTTACTATTTTTTAAAAAACGTACACAAGTCATTTAATAATAATTGAACTTAATGCTGACAATGAGATGAAACTTGTCACATATGTTTATCATAGGATTAGCATGAGAGCTGATAAAATTTCTCCTTTATTTTTTTATTTTAGTTAATTTGTGATAAATGAGGTAAAATTAATAAAACGACCATCGGTGCTAAAAAAATTGCCAATATTTCATAGATAAATACTCCGATTATTCTAGGATTTCAAATATAGGAATCAGGCTCTTATCACTACAAAACTTGAATTTGTCCGATTTAATCCAGAAATAATAAAACCTAAGCGGATAATTTAAACAAACATTTTACAAAAGAGTAAATTTATTGAATTATTAATTATTTTAATGAGTAAATAAAATTGATTAATAAATTAAAACACCATTACGGTGAAAATCAGCTTGTTATCAGTTAATTTAAATACCTGTTACAACTAATTTAAACAATTTAATGCAATAAAAAGGTAATTTTGTGTGTTTGTGCAAACTAAAAGTAATTAATTTTATTTTATTATTTTATTTATTGTTAATTAATGTTACATTAAATATAATATTAAACAAAATAGTTATTTATGCAACAAGGATGAAAGTAAGTTTACAGCTCAAGTCAAGTTTCGTCCTAAGCAGCGCGAAGGAGGAAACTTCATTAGCTCACGAGGCCGGTAGGCGAGGGAGATAAACTAGTTAGTTCCCGAAGCTTGCCGAGGGAGTTAACTAACATTTTGGCTCCTGAGGCTTGACGAGGGAGATAATACGAGAGCTGAAAACTTTTATCCCTTGTTGCATATTAAATTTTATCTACGACTAGAGAACTAATACTAACAACTATTAATATATTCTTCAGCTCCTTAATTATTATTGTATTAGTTTAGTTTATTATTACCATGTCAATTACTCTGATGAAGAGAGAATAAAGCCACTATCTTCAGATTATTTATTGTAAGCTGTCAATAGAATAATGTTGTAATACTATATTTGTAATTAAACATTAGCGTGTGTATATTGCATATTGCATATTCTACCCGTAGTACCAACATAACACCGATAAATATCCTAAAAATTTCCTAAAATTCCTAAAACTTTTACTATAAAATTCTATCAAGTTTGCAACACTTTCACTTTTCCTCCCTAGGGAGTAAAAGTACATTTACAGTGTGAGATAACAAGACTGTATGTAGAACTTACAATACAAGGAGTAGATAAAGTAACATTTCATAACTCAAATGAAATAAAACACACAGGTTGGAAAACATCACGTGATGTTAAGTATTTAAATTAACTGATTAGATTATCAGTTAATTTAAATACTTGCTACAACTAATTTAAACCATTTAGTGATGGTTTAAAAATAAAATTTAGTTATAATGCAAATAAAGAGTACTATTGTGAGTTAGTGTAAACTGAAATCATTCAAAAGTAAAATTAATTAACAATGAATAAAATAAAACACTATATTGTGATTTTCACCATCTTATCACTCAATTTTAATATTCGTGACAACCCATTAAAACCCTATTTTTCAATGAAATAGTGATTCTACTGAGTTCATACGCCCTAAAATTAATTAAATTAAAGCACTTTGAGAAAAATATTAAAGAAATAATCGTCACAAATAAGAGAAACAAAAAAAACCCCCGTAAGGACTTTAACAACGATCACATTTTTCGTTATCAATATCTTATCAGTGACGGTGGCGCTGCTACGGTCTTTGAATCGCGAATACTTTCTAAGCTAATAGTAGGCAGAATCTAACTTCATAAAAAACGGAATAAAAAAGCTAGAAATACAAGATGTACTGGAGCAAGAGTATCTCAGCATCATTAATAACAAAGTATTATGGAAATATGAATGGGACCGTGACTTCATGTAAATATCTAAAACCTTTTCAACGGAGGCTTCAAGAAGTAGGAAAAAATCTGTAGAATAAATGGAGGAAGCTGGTTGTGTTGGACCGTCATGTTGGATAGTTTCCAAAATCTCAGAGTGGAAGCAATATATTGAGACATGGTAATTTAAAGGTTTTATAACTGAGCACTATTCTGCAGTTATAATTTGTAAAGACGAGTACTTTGACTGCTGCTGATTGTCCTTCGTATCAAGCTTAGTGTACCTATTTTAGCAGAGTAAAGACAATTAAACTATTTTTAAACAGCTTGCCATTTATTGTATCTGACAGACAGACAACTGTAGTAAATTCTCTTAGTTGGCAATATTGTGATAAGACTAAACTGATAGCAGGTATTTTTTTTAATAATAATAATAATAGTACCCACTGTTACAATGATTTAACATTGTCTAGTTTCGTCAAACTTAATATTAACTTAAAATTACTAATTACAATATTTACAGATCATCAATTAGATATTCATCTACTGTATAGTAGGCTTTATTTATCACAATATTTGTGATGAGTTGACTAAAGCTGGGTTCAGCAAGTGTTGCCATTTCTTGTGGAAGCATATTAAAGAATTACACGTAGTATTTCCTCTCTGGCATGGCGTTTCTTGCCATGTAGAGAGGTGAGTTGTTGGTTAATGTCAGTCGGTGGGCAGGATAGTCCAATCTATTGCCATTTATTGTGTTATAGTTGTGCTGTTTGTCTTGTAGGATGTCGAAGTTCAGTTTAGCGTGGGTCAGTAGGTTATAGATGTAAAGTGATGCCAAGGTAAGGATGCCCAACTCTTTGAAACTACTCTTACATGAAGTTTTGTAACTGAGGCCTTTAATAATTCTTATTACTTTCTTTTGTAGAAGAAATACTTCATTATTTTTTTAAGCTCCAAACATCTAACGTCCATGTATTAGCGTAGGACCTGGTCATTATGATGTGTCTTTTATTATAATTTGTAGTATTAAGGCATTGAATTGTTAAAACATTGACGGATAGACATCTATTTTATTTGATGAAAACAAAATAGTCAGGTTTCTTCGATTGGTATGAAAAAATACGGTTGTGAAAACTAATCTTTTTTGTATCCTTAGAGTGAGCGTCCTGTTTTATTTGCTTCTTTGTTAGGTTTTGCACTGATGATGGCCTCTAGTTAGGTTGAAAGCGCTTTGCCAATAAAGTTTTATTTCTTGGAGAGACTTCTTTTCTTTCATTATTTATTTTTTTGTATATTTTGGACTCAACTTTGGTATTAAACGTTTTAATGTTTGTTTTCTTTTTTAAGGTATATTTGCTTGCAACTCATGTTACGAGGTAATCCTGGGAAATACGGGGTCTTATCCTTGTGAATTAAGACCCAGGGCATTCCTAGGATAACATTGTCTTACACCCAAACAACTACGCCATACACAATAGCTACTGGAACAATAAGCAATTATTCCTTAAGACATATTATTCCTTAAAGACAATAACTTATAAGCATATTATTCCTTAAAGACAATAAATTATAAGCATATTATTCCTTAAAGACAATAAATTATAAGCATATTATTCCTTAAAGACAATAAATTATAAGCATATTATTCCTTAAAGACAATAAATTATAAGCATATTATTCCTTAAGACAATACTTATAAGCATATTATCCTTAAAGACAATAAATTATAAGCATATTATTCCTTAAAGCAAAAATTTAAGCATATTATTTCTTAAAAGACAATAAATTATAAGCATATTAGTAATGAAATGTTACTTTTTGTTTAATATTATATTTAATATTAAACAAATATTTCAATCTCAGTTTAGTATGAAAATGTATTTTATATTGATATCGGTAAATACCAGCTTAAAGACGAACAAATCCAAGTCTGTAGTGATAAGAGCCTGATTCTATATTTAATATCCTGGAATAATCGAAGTATTTATCAATGATATATTGACAAATTTTATAGCACCAATGGTCGTTCTATTAATTTTTAATTCATTTGTCACAAAATTAGGATCAATAAAGAAATAAATGAATAATTTTAATTGGCTCTCATGCTAATCCTATGATACATTTTTTTATCTCCCATTCATTTTCCCGCCATTGGTATTGCCAACCTCACAAATATCTCTTTGAATCGCGAATACTTTAAGGACGAGCGAAGCGTGTTCGAAGTAGTGAATATGAGCGTAGCAAATCCGATGAGGTGAGGAAAAGTTCTGAGGTACCCCGTATTCAATTTTTCCGGCTTTTTTGGGGATGTGTGCGCAAAGGATTAATAAGGAAACCGAGGCTTGACTATACATTTAATTCTACGCCAACCCTACCTTTTAATGCTCCTTTAGATGTACCCATCCAAGTAGTACCAGTCACTTGACTTCTGGAAATAAAAAAATTGATGATTTTTATATTCTGAGGCAAGCAAAACAAGCCCGAAGTAACTTATTACTTCGGGCTACTACGTTCATCCTTAGATGAACGTAGATATTTCAATATGGTAAGGAAAAGTTCCGAGGTACCCCGTACCCAATTTTTATTTTCTTTTGAAAATAAGGAAGATTACCACCGCCCTCCATGAGGTAGTGATTGTAGAATCTCTCTTGTTACGCCATGACTGGAGATAGTGTCCGTGTCTTTAATATACCGTCTGTATTGACTTTGTTGACCAGATTCTGTTGATTTTTAGTTGGGTTCATTCGCAATCTTTGTTTAGATTTTACCCTTGGTTCGTTTCATATTTTGTTGACTTGTACAAATGTTTAAATATAAGGATTTTAGGTTGATGAGTTAGACTAAGCCGGCGTATGGGGACTCTTTGATCTTCCCAAGTATTAATATTAACCATCTCGTTTTCATAGCATCGTAATAAATCTCGGGGACAACTCCCCAGTTTATTTTCTCGAAAAAACAAAAATTATAAATCAGTCTTTTTTGCCGGAAAATTTAAATATTAAAATTTTCTAATACATCGAAAAAAAATAAGGAAAAAAATTTACATTTGTTAAATTTATCTAAAATTAATCGCTACGAAATATTTTTTGATACTACCGAGTTTTGCAAATTAAGAATAGTAAACACTTGAGAGACAGTTAATACATAGAGATATTATTAATAGAGTAATAAGGTTGAATTTTGAAACATCTAAAAAGTAACCTGACCACCTTCGCTAAAAATATAATCAAATAATCAGTACAAAATTACTGTATCTTATATGGAAGAATGTTAAAATACTTGTACAAATCAAAACACAAACTATGTGCGGGATTCCGAAAACAATAGATTTATTATACCCTTAACTCACTCTTGAAGGAGGTTTCAATAAGGTTACACAGAGCCCCAGAGAGCCCCAATACGATGTTTCAGGCCTTTCAATGTATTGAGATAGGCTATACCCCCTATAGTATATAAGGTGCGAGGGTACGACCTGCATGGCTAGTCCAGTGTAGCTGAGATAAATTGTTGGGCTCTTGATCAGAAGTTCCGGGTTCGAATTTCGGAGAGGACGATTTATTTAAATTTTAGTTCGGTTCAGTTAAATACTAATTCTGGCTCGGAGATCCTCAAGCCTGGCGGATTTCCTTTAAATGTTTGCTTCTTTGATTTACAATTTATATCTAGCTTAAGTGTTCTGTTTATGATTCATTACATGAAGCAGTAGCATCGCTACTTGTTCCTCAATTGCTTTCGATTGTTTTCGAAGGGAATGCGCTTATAAAAATTAAGATAATCTGAGCTTCATATCTGAGTACAAATGATGCTGTGTATTTCCGATTTTGAAACGATGACTATAGTTTTGATAAACCTGTAGGATAAATAAGCACATTTACTTTGAAAAATTTAGAAGCAATTGAGAAACACGAAGTAATGGTACTGCTCCAGGTTATGAATCATGAACAGAACATTTAAGCAAGATATAAATTTTAAAGCAAAGAAGCGGTTAAGCGACTCCCCAGTATGCCACACCTGCCCCACAATAGACGAGACCGTAGAACATATTCTACTAGTCTGTCCCAAATACAAGACAGAGCGATCAAAATTATATCAGGAAGTCAAAATTCAAGACATCCAAGACAAGACTGAAAAAATCAAGACTCTACTCTTCTCAAAATTAAAAAATATAATAAATACACTTCAATTCGTAAATAAAATAAACTATTTCTCTTAGCCTCAAAAAAAATCTAGAAAACAAACCCTAACAACTAAACCCCCAAACGTTAAAAAAATATAAATATAACCTTTACACCCAGGACCCACGTGTCCGATCAACCTAATTGAGGTTTTCTGTGGTTTCCCTCAATTTTACAGGCAAATGCCAGGTTTGATTCATCAAAAGTCAGTCCACAGACTGCATAGAAAACCCTCTTTTACACTCCTGCAAACTACCTTTACAATACAAACCTATTCAAAACACCATTAAAAATATAATTTGTTGCAAATCCTGAAAAAAAAAATTAAAATACCCAAACCAAAAAATTGGAAATCATCCTTAACCCAAACCAATCCCCTCACACCCCAAAAAATAGCCAAATTGTATACCAAAATAAATAAATAAATAAAATAAAAAAGCACAAATCAATAAATAAATATGGCTCCGGTTACACAAAATTACTTTTGCCAATAAAAGAATATTTAAAAAAGCAAAGAAGCACGCATTTAAAAGGAAATTCGCAAAACTTGAGGACCTCAGCGCCAGAAATATTTCTTTAAGAAAATAGGAAAAATTAAATCAGATTTTTCGCTTGCAAATATCATATTCAGTTTGTACGCACTTAGGAAAATCCTCTAAACAATGAAAATCTAAGCATATTAGAAAATAATATGAAATTATGCTAGCTATTTCCTTTAGTATTACACTCATAGGTTGGTAAACCCCATAAACTTTAATAGAATCTGTATCAGGGAATATCTTTAGGAAACTTTCTTTAACTATTTGCACTTTGGCAATGTTACCCAATTTTTCCGTCCCATTTAACCTATTGATCCGTAAATGGTTCTCGGTAATAACGATTCTAAGCATCGCTTTACGAATGACATTGAATGACATTACTCGTCGGTTGGTATCAAGCAGCTATTGGACTAAAAACACGTGTTGAATATAACGTTAGGGTTTTTTTGATAACTAAATTTTTACTTTTTCTCATTTATAGCGTAGGTGTATGGGGAAAGTATCGTGTTAGCTACAAAATCCGAAACCAGAAAAATACGAAACCAGGATGTCACCGGAATTATCAGTTTAATGTGTTCGTAAGGGCTCCTGAGTGGTTTTCTCAAAGTTGTCTGTCTGTATATGTGTATGTCTGTTATCATCGTAGCTCCCAGTGTATTTATGCTAGAGAGTTGAAACTTTGTACAAAAATCACTCTGTGGGTGCAGTTGTGCTATCCAGAAAATAAAGTTTTTACGTCATCATTAACTCGGAATAATAAAACACAAAAAATTTCATAAAACACGGAAAAATGTTGTCATCAAGATTTAGCACGCAAGTCGCATGTATCCACGTAAAAGAATAAGGTATGTGCCAAGTTTCATCTCATTATCAGTATTAGTTCAATTTTTATTGAATGATTTGTTTAGGTTTTTTAAAAAATTTAAACATACGTAATGATTAAATCAATTAAATATTTGATACCATGAAAAAATTTATATCATGAAGAACAGCTCGTCCAAAAACAACCTTTTCTTCTTCGTTTTGTTTCCAAAATTCGGAACAAGAGTGCGCTGCGGTAGCAGCCGTAGCGTGGCAATTGTGGAACCACCATTTTCTGCATCGCAATGACCGCTAAGCACGCATCGCTACCGCAGTATTCTGAATGCACCTTTACCTTTAATCCTAGTGCGCTGTAAGCGCTCTCAAATATCAGGTCAGCCCCTTAATTTTATTTTATAAGCTTAGTTATTTCATCTAAGATTTAAAAATAAAGCCTTTCAGGGGCTTGCAATTTTTGTTGAAAAGTCCGCTCTTGGTCTCCATATTGTAATATATTCTGTTTACTCCCACTACTATATATGTATTACCCCCACCTTAATAATGTATTTTGTATTAATAATTAAATCACTTCCTATTGAGACATCGTGTGTTATGTATCTGATCTCCCTCCCTACATCACACATATATATTTTAATTAATTTCTAATGAGTGCATCCTTAATATAAAATACCATTATTTGGCTCTAATCGGAAGCCGTAGTTTCAAACTCAATTTCACTTATTTTCTCTTTTACTAAAATCATTAATTATCAAGAAGAAAGAAACCCCCTCCCCACCTCACGAGGCCAGAGCATTAGTCCTTGGGATACTACACTTTCCCGAGCAGCATCAATTATCCAGCGACGTCTAGGTCTTGTATGCCAAGCACGCAGGCCAAGATTCACATCCCTCTGCAGGCTGGTCCATAAAAATAATTAAATATTTTACGACAGGAGCCTCACCGTCAATAGAAACTAATAAAATTTTATTTTTCTTTTTATTTCGTTTATATATTACATTTCTATTTTTTTTGTTACTTTCATGATAAAATTAATAAATGAAAAGGAAAGGTAAGAAGAAGAACCAATTAGAGAAATTAAACATTATCTTTTAACGATAATTAAACCAAAAAGGACCGACGTTGAGAAATAGTGAAACGAATGGTCTTTTGTGAACGTTGAAAAGAATTATATTTTACAAATAAATAATTATTATATGAGTATCGAAAATATTTAACTGTTAACTTTCAAGGAACCAAGAGAACCTGTGTTACAAGAAACAGACATTATGAAAAAAGTTATGTAGGTTCTCTCACAGAACCTGTATAAAGGATTCTCTTAAAAGGATTAATACAGGCAAATATCGAGGGTTGGTCGAGGGTTCAAATCCAGCCGGGGGAGGACCTCAATATGAGGTTATCCCTTGTACCGTACACTCGGGAGGTCTTGAATTCAAGGCCGGCCAACCCAGCCAAGGTTTTACGTGGTTTCCTTGGCTACTAATACGCAAATGCGGGGTTGGATCTAGTTTCATCTGAGACAAGTCTGGATCCACGTTTCCGTTGTCTCCAGCTCACGAAAAGTTAATGTCCTGTGGGCTGGGGGAGATGAAGGTCGGAAAGATATACTGAGCCTTTGTATGTCCAAAAACTTAGTCAGTGAAAGTGATGGCGGCGACACGAGTAACGTAAGTGACTAGGAACAAAGTGCTCGGTTCTTGAAGACAGACGTCTCCTAATAGCACTGCGGAGCTTTGACTTTCAGGTCAGGGCTAAATAATGAGTTTGTGCACGCTGACATCTGGGTGCTAGAGTTCTTTGTCGAGTGGCGCTGGACTGGCCAGAGCGGCGAGCCTAGCTTAGAGTCTGGTGATGCTAGTGGAACTGATAAGATTGGTGAGACTGGAAGGACGAGGTCAAGTGAGACTAATGTGATCAGAGGAGCTAGTAAGACTAGATGAAAACAAGCACACTGTGAACTAGTCGCAGATACTAGCCAGAGCAGTGAGTTTGAATAGAGTCTGGTTGGGCTGGATGAACTGGACACACTGTGAACTGGTTACATGTGCTACCATGTACGGAGGGGGTGCTTCCTAGATGATTGGATGTGTACAAACTCAGGGGTTAATGTTGAGTGAGAGGAAAACGCTAAATGACCCTACGGGTTAAAAGCGTAAAAAAATACAGGCAAATTTTAACCTGTAAAAATAGAATGCATGGCTCCGTATCATTTCACTATAATATACACTTCTACCAAATTTTAACTCAATAAAACCATTTTCCAATTTTCACCATTTTTTAAAAAACGTGCACAAGTCATTCAATTGAAAATTGAACTAATGCTGATAATGATATAAAACTTAGCACATATGTTAGTGTTACAACATTACACATATGTTATTACAACTTAGACATATGTATGTGTCTTAAGCATAGTCACATGCCAAATCTCAATCTGATCGCATAATTTTTCCGCGTTTTATGATTTTTGCTGAGTCATTATTGCGGGTTAATGATGTCATAAAACAATTATTTTCCGAATATCACAACAACAGCGGTAGTCTGATTTTTGTACAAAATTTCAACTCTCTAGGATAAATAAACAGGGCACTACGATGAGAACTGACACACACATACAGACAAAACAGCAAAAACCACTCAGGAGGCCTTAAAACGCCTAAAACGGATAATTCCGGTGACATTCCGTTTCGGTTTTTTTCGCTAACACAATACTTTTCCAATATACCTACGGTATAAATGAGGAAAAGTAAAAAGGAGTTTCGGAACATCTGAACTCTTTATTTTATGCTTGCTTAAGGGAAATGCGCTTATGAATTTCACAGGTTATTAGGTTACACAAAACTGCGGCCATCATTCTAACAATTATTCTAAACTATTTCGACGCTCGTATAAAGAAAACTCAGCCCAAGCTAATTCTAAAATGAAATTTCATTAAAAAAATGAAATGAAATTTTAAAATGTTTTAGCGTAATTCCTTTGAAAAGTCTATGAAAATTGAGTAAGATGCCACTGCTCAAATATAAGGCATAAACCGGAAACTTAAGCTACCCTGTATTGTGAATCAAGAAAGCTTGCTTAGCAAAGAAAATACGCCTAACTTGCGTATTTCTGGGCTAGAATTATTAAGCAGCATACATATACCTCGTCTACACGATGTGTTGAACACTCGACAACGATTTTACTCCATGTAGACGGGGATTCAACCCGGAGTTGAACACCGATATCGACACCGATAATTTGTTGGTTGAATCCCGATAATGTGTTGTGTAGACACTCGGAGTCGGGGATAAACCCGGTGTCCAATGGCAGGTTATTTTAATACTTATTATTGCTTTTAATTTCTTTGGTTATTTAATAAACATATAAATTTTTATTATTGTATTTATTTACCTTTTCCTTGTGATATTTAATCAAAATATTGATTCAGCAGCATTATGCTGTAGAAACTTTATTGGTAAAATAAAGGCATTCTTTAGCTCAAATTTAATCGCTGTAATAAACGCTGCTTCTCATAAGAGCTGTATATTTTCTTTTTGTGTTGTTCCTTGCCGCGCATGCCTCGTTTAATAAAAACACTAATTTGTAGGTTAATGCAGTTATAATTATAAATATCGGACACAAAATAAGGAAAGAATAATTCATGTTTTCAAAAATATTCAAAACACTAAATAGAATAAAAAACAGAAACGAATAATAGCAAATCATGTTGATTTTTAAGAATGGCAACCTACAAAAATAAATATCCCCTAAGAAAATATCGATCTTTATTTAGATTTAAGTTATTATTTAGAATTATTTTATTGATAAACTTCTTTATTAGTTCTATTTTATATACTCTACAATTTTTACTTTTCAGTTTTGTTTGTATTTTTTATAACAATTTGTTGGTTAATTTATTCATTATCATTCTACTTTGCTAAAATGTGATTTACACATGTCTGCCAATACTAATGAAGTAGTAAAAGTATATAATAATGTTTAAGAACAGGCTACATTTAAATAATAAAAGAAGAAAAAACTTAGAGAGTAAATAGGATAACCACTGAGCAATGGTTATAACTTTTAATTACAGTATACATAGAGATATAAACTAGAGGGGGCATAGCATATCTCAATAACAAACATCATTTTGGGGCTCTTAGGGATTCTGTGTAACCTTTGTGAAACCTCCTTCAAGAGTGAGTTAAGGTTATAATAAATCAATTGATTTTGGCTTCCCGCACATTTTTTGTGTTTTGAAAAAGTAACCTTAGCCCCTCGCTTATAAATACAATAAAATAATCAATACAACAATTCAGTAACTTATACAGTAGAGCGTTAAAATACAAATCAAAATACAAGAATGTGCGGGAAGCCAAAAACAATTGATTTATTTTAATCACTTTTGGAGGAGGTTTCAATAAGGTTACACAGAGCCCCATAAAGATATTTCAGGCCTCTCAATGTAATGAGATAGGCTATGCCCCCTCTAGTATATATCTCTATGCTAAAGGGGACATAGCCTATCTAAATTCATTGAGAGGCCTGAAACATCTTTTTGGGGTTCTCAGAGGCTCTGTGTAACCTAATTAAACCCTCCTTCAAAAGTGAGTTAAGGTTTTAATTAATAGATTTATTTTGGTTTCCCACACATTGTTTAAGTTTTGATTTACATTTTCAACGTTATACTATAAAAGCTACTGTAATTTTGTACTGATTATTTGATTATATTCATAAGCGAAGGTGGTCAGGTTACTTTTTTGATGTTTCAAAAATTTAACCTATAGGGCCTCTCTAGTAATAATATCTCTATGGGTGTTGAATCCCTACCGTGTAGACGTTTGCGGGGTTCAACCCTTAAAACGTCTACCTGTAGACGATGTAATGGTAGCTTAAATAAACTGAGCATCAAATAATGCTGTGCCGTGCATTGTATAATCTGTAAGATAAATATATGCGTTTTCTTAGAAAACTTAAAGAAATTTAAACAAGTTGTGACTCTACGGCTTAGTTTATAAAGCATATACCAGGAACTTGCGCAAGAAAATCAATGAGTACTTAGATAGTAGTGCTCCACCCGACTTTGAGGAAGACAAAGTGTTTTTCTTAGATGATTCCAACCTGATCCATTCTACTAAAGATTTAATAGCTTTAAAAGCAATTGCTTCAGAGAGAATGACTAAAGTCAATGAATGGCTCCAAGCTAATAATTTTGAGGTTGGTAAAGAAAAAACGCAGAAAATTACATTTACTCTTCGTAACATTGCAGTATAGGATCCTGTGAAACTGTTAGGAATAATTTTGGACTCCAAGCTAACATGGATTCCTCATATAAATACGGTGCATAAGAAGGTCTCCTCATATATTTATGATTTTAGAAAGCTGAGTAATTCTTTGCCACGAGAGGTATCTCATCTTGTGTATCTAGTCATGGTACAGAGCTTGCCTACGGTATCACGTTGTGGGGTCATGCTAATATAACAAGATTATTGTTGTTGCAGAAGAAATGCATGATAATAATTACTAAGACCAAATATGATGCTCACTGCAAAGATATCTTTAAAAACTTGGGTGTTATGACTATATATGATTTGTATATTTTTAAAGTTCAAAAATAATTTAAAATAATGTATGTAAAAATGAATGAAAATAGCTCTTATCATCAATACAATACAAAGAGTAAGAACTTACTTGTAATTCTTACGCATCGATTAAAAAATCTGAAGTTGGACAGAAGGTTTTAGGAGTGAAATTATATAATGCTCTTCCCAGCTATTTAAAATATTTAGAGTTCTTTCATTTTAAAAAATAATTGAAAATTTTACTCACAGAAATTCCTTGTTATAGTATGAATGAATATTTTAATTTCACAAAAACTTTGTAAATTTAATTGTATTACTTATTTATATTAATGTGTAACTGACTCTTTCCTATTGCTTGTTAAATCTTAATGGAAACAATACATTTTCTTATTCTGAAAGCACGAATTTAAAAAAAATTGCTTCGCTTGGGGACCACCGCGCTACAGTAATTAGTTTTTACTGTAAGTATAGTTTGCAAAAAATTCGAAACTGGAATTTTACCAGAACTATCCGTTTCAGGTGTTTTATAAGAACTCCTGACTGGTTCTTAAACAAACATGTCTGACTGTCTGTTATCATCGTAACTCCCAGCGAAATTTATGCTAGAGTTCAAACTTAGTACAAAAATCAATCTTTACCTCTTGTTGAGTTATCCGGAAATTAATTTCTTTTATCACTAACTGGCAAAAATGACTCAGCAAATATGTTGGAAATTCATAACACCCGGAAAAATGTTTGGATCGATTTGAGATTTGGCAATCATGTAGCCATGTTTGGTACCAACAAAGCGCTAAGTTGCACATAATTATCAGCATTAGTTCAATTTTTATCGAATGACAATACATTTTTTAAAAAAAATAATTAAATGAAGTTGAAATTTGGTACAAGTGTATCCCAGGGTTTCTCAACCTTTTTGACCTTTGACACAAAAAATTTAATGGTCACTACCGTCTCATTTCTTATATTCTTTTTGTATCAACAATGTTTTGTGGACTCATTATTTTGTTAGAATTTAAAAGATAGCTAAATTAATTAACAAAACAGAGAAGTTTATTTTTAGAATAGTTCATGGTTAATTGCTTTTAACATTCAATAATTTTTTTTCTTCAGTTGAATATTTTGATGTCTGTATTTTTCAAAGGAAATGCGCTAAAACCTATAAAGATAACTGACTAAGCTTAAAGATAAATAACTAAGCTTTAAACTAGTGCAAATAATAAACTATAGGCATAGTTTTGTCTAATCAACTGGATAATTATACGCATTTCCTATGAAAAATCCAGACAAAATGAGTTAAGAGCAGTGGTTGACAATCAAAAGCTTTTGATAATGTTCCTAAACCAGTATTGTTGGAGAAAAGTAAACTATTAAACATCCAAGGTAATGCGTTAAGGATCTTAGATGAATATCTTACAGATAGACCTCAGTATGTCGTTTTCAAAGGACAAGTCTCTGATATTGAGATAGTTCGAGGCGGAGTAGTACAGGGTTCGAATCTAGGAACCGTACTATACCTTACCGACACCAATGATCTGGAAGAGTTCATGAAGAGCAGGAAAAATACACCAGTGCCAATTACACCTGCAACCAGAGACCAACCTCAGAAACCTGAAACAAAAAGCAACAAAAAAGTAAATATAGTCAAAGAATTATTAATCACGTATGCGGATGATACTAACACCATACATTCGCACCAGGATGCTCAAATTTTGAGGGAAGCTGGAGACGAAGCTATGGAATGCATAGAAGAATGGATGACTGCCAACAACTTCTCCATAAATAACGAGAAAACACAGGAATTAGTATTAAGCTTAAAATTAAATTGTAAGCAAGATAGTGTTAATTTCCTAGGTGTAGTTATAGATCAAAAACTTACATGGAAAGATAATATAACTAGTATAGAGAAAAAACTATCAAAGAATGTCTTTATATTTAGAAAATTAAAGAAATACTTACCTGTAGACACGCTGGTTACGGTGTACAGAGCATTGGTGGAGAGTAGGATATGTTATGGCATACTTCTCTGGGGGCATGTTAACACCGAGAGTATATTATTAATACAGAAGAAAATATTGAGAATAATTATGAATATGAGCAGCAGGAAAACTTGTAAACCTGTATTCAAACAATTAGGTGTTATGACTGTGATAAATTTATTTATTTTACATTCTTTAATTTATATTAAATCTAACATTAATAGCTTTAGGAAACCTAGTCATAAGTATAATACTAAGCATGTTAATAGCAATAATTTAGTTATAGAGCAACATAGATTAAGTAAATCCGAGACTGGTCATTCAAATTTAGGTATAAAATTATTTAATAGACTCGATAATCATACTAAAGAATTAGAATTAAGTGATTTTAAGAAACTTGTTAAAGAAAAACTTACCATTAATGTATTTTATAGTATTAAGGAATACCTAGTCAAAGGAATTTAAAATAATAATTGTGATATAAGTGTGTTTTTTAAAATTTTTGTTTGTTCTGTAAGTGTTGCTCTCTGTTTTTAGTAATAAGTTTTATAATGTTATTTAATTGACGAATTTCTATTGTTTTTATGCTAAGGCTATAGTTCATAATGAAATAATAAAGGTTTTATTTATTTATTTATTTATTTATTTATTGAGTAACTGCTTAGGTTTTAAAGCATGAACCGGAACCTTAAGCAAGAAATGGGTTGTTAAGCACAGAACACGCATTCTAAATGAAATTCCCCCAACAGCGGACCACCGCGCTGGAATTATTTATTTAGTAGTTGTAAACTTATATAATGTAAAAAACTATAAAAATTATCATTCCAACCAGGATTGTTGTTTAGCACCGAAACACACATCCAAAGGAAATTCGCCCAACATTCGGACCACCGCGCCAGAATTTTTTACTTTATGTTGGCCTACCTGACATATTGTACATCTATGACACAACAAAATATAAAATTACAAACCACAAATTTAATAACAATATATTTACTCTGAAATTTTATTTACAATAAAATGCTAATTAATATCTATACAGTGTTTTATATTTTAGGAACAGGTAAAAAAATAAAATAAAAAAACACATTTGAACAATGACATACAATTAACAGATCCTAAAACCTGGAAATTATTAAAATTATGAACATTAAAAAATATTTTTATCCTAAATGAAATTAATATTGATTTTACATAAATGTAATGTATTTTACTTGACTGTAATTAATTTTACATAAATGTAATGTATTTTACTTGACTTAATAAATGATTTTAATTAAATGTGACAATTAATTTTACATAAATGCAAGTAACAATACATAACTAATTAGAGCACAACTTTTGTTTTAATTTGATGGTAATAATAATAATAATGCCCGTTTTAAGGGCCTTTCGGCCCTTCAGGGTTTTCACCGGGGGGAACCACTTCGAGTGGGTCACATCTACTATGCTCAAAGTAAAGCTAAAGTTGGCGATATCTTTTTACATCCAATTCTATTCATAAAGACTGAGAGCATAGCCTATGTTCACAGCCCACATAACCGTGGGCTAACTGGAGCCAAAGTCCACTACTATACGAATGCGGCTACGGAGGCAGAGATCCGCAGTATTCCACTAATTAGGTTAATTAGATGGTATTCCACCAAAATTTAGAGAGGGAAAGAATTCTATTGGTATATGCAATCTCTAAGAAGATGAAATAGAACAAAACAATAGAATTCATTCTATATTAATTTTTTGCTGGATAGACAATTGATCTAAACAGAAACTATTACCGTAACATTCAAGAGCAGACTATAAATTAAATAAAAACTGCACAATATATAAACATGGTGTAAAATGAATCAATAATTTAGCACCAACCACCTGTTACTATTAGAGAGAGCTTTATTTTGTTTTATTATTATTAATCCCATAAGTTATAAGTGATTAGTAACAGGGCTAATGCTGTAATATATTTGGCTGACCTCTCTTAACAGTGTAGTCTTTTGGTTTTAGCTAATCATTAAAATAGGTATATAGCTAACCTCACACCAATAGATTTTCAGCATTTATTAATAAATTTGTTTGAAATATGTGCAGAAAAATTGATTATAATATTTATTTAATTCATATAAAGCTGTAAGGCAATAACTGAACAAGACTAACCTACATGGGATAACCACAATAATAAATTTCTTATAATGGGAGTATAGAAATGAACCAACTTATATGAATGAAAACTGGGTTTTAAATGTTTCAAAATTATTAAGTCATACAATTTTCACTAAAATACATAAAATCTTGCCTAATGAAAAAAAATATATTAAAATGCCCATGTTATTCTAAAATTGTTTAGAAAATGAGAGCGTAAGGTTTATTGACAATCAGTCCAGCCAACTTTGTGCTGGTAGTAAAGATGTCTATTGTGCTTTCTTAAAATAAGGCTAAATATTTAGTTCTATTTTTAAACTGGTTTGTATATAATAAGGACATGGTAATCAAATACCTTGGATATAAAGAAATACTTTGTAAAATATACAGAGTACAGTATATTAAAATATACTCTGAGAGCTAAAGTTACTCCTCACAAGCTACTTTACCACCTTGACATACTGTAGAGGAGGTTATGCAAATATCTTGTTGTCTGTCAATGATAAGGGATTTTTGTGATAGTAATTCATATAAAACAATATTTTTTTCGTTTACTCTGCATTTTGGCAGTTCATGTGATAACTGGCAGGTTGTTATGATAACAACAGGTAAGAATCCATTTAAAATATCCTGCCAGCCATTTTAAAAGAAAATGATGTTCTTCATTAATAAATCGAGATGTTTTAAAAATCAATTTTTCAAAGTGTTCAGGGGAGTTCACTTGTTATTCTATTCCGCTATAATCACAACATAATAATAATACACATTGGATAAGATAAGTAGATTCTTTTTAGTATGAGGACGGGGGAGCAGAAAGCAGGGAAGCTAAATCGGGTAATAGGGTACATGTTGTTTCTAGCTGTCAGTTGTTAAAGCTATAGAAACTAATAGTAAAGCCACGGCTCTTCCGTGGATTAGACTCATAAATGTCTGCATTGGAGTCATAAGGTATTTTCAGTTCAGACTAAAGCTGGATATTAATGTTTATTGCATCTGCTATAAAAAATAGTGTATCCAATATGGCAAGTATGTGTAATTTCATAACTGTGTAAACTCATTCAGCAATAAAATGGCAATTTACTTCCTTGTTACATAATCTACTATTTACTATCCAAGGTGTGTATTACGCAAGGAATTAGTCAGTTGACGTTGACTTGGCCTGTTGTCTCTTCTGACTAGCGGCATACATGATACCAAGAACCAATGAGGTTACAGTAAATCCTTGTGCCAGGACACGAGCTCTCATCATAACCTGTGATCTCTTGCTTTCACCACGTCTGAAACTATCCAAGCCTACGATCAGGCACCCCAATGTCGCCAAGGCACCTAAAACAATCAACAATACAAGTCAAACCAAAACAAAATACTTATTCTGTTTTGAGAAAACAGACGAAGGAAATATTTTCCCAGTCTATTTGGATCCAAATAGGAGGGCTTGCCAGATTCTCCAAGATTAAATATTTAGTTTAAAACATTTTCCACTATTGCCGCATAAGGTAAGTAGTCTTTCTTTCCAAGTTTGTTCTCGAGTTCTTTTAAGAGTTGGTGTTTTAAGCCAACATTGAAGTCTTCATTTTTTTAAGAATAAAAAGACTACCCCATCACCTTTCATTTACTACCTACACACAGCTTATTTAACAGGTGATCATATTCTGTACGCATTTAATACCTGGTTTTTATACTGTAATTTGATAAGTCGATCGAATCAGATATGATGTCATAACTGATCCCACCAAAACATAGAGTCTTTTATTGTGAAGGTTCAATAAGGTTATAAGGAAGTTTTTAACAACAAATATATTTGATTAAAGTGTGTTTTCTAAAGTGATGTAGAAATTCATACAGTTTGGGTCGGGGTGGGGGGACACAGTGGTCTAACTCCCTGGTTTTAGGTGGTTCCGAGAAAAACAGGAATTAGTTGCATCAACTACTGCACCGAGCGCTAGTTTTCACCTTGTCCCCTTATCACTATTGTTATCAGTTTTAAATCGATACTTCTATTTATGTTTATAAAAATGTAAACAAGACGATTTTTATCTTATTTATTGCCTTTTTTTTTTTTAGTAGCTTATATGACAATTTCTTTAGAAAATAGGATAACGTGTGTTACGAATGAGACAACGAAGACGTAAATTAAATTTATAATTTCCTAGTTTGATGTTTGTTTACAAACATTTTTGATGGTTATCACGATAACAGGTCTACTTAAAATTAACACAGCGTTATTTTTATAACATTTTATGAAAATTATACCTTTAAAATAATTAATTCAATTTTTAACATTTTTAAAGACCCTTTTAAATAATTTTAACCTTAGAATTGAAGAAATAATTATTTTATATATAGGGTACAAGGTCAACTGACCCGCCACTAGCGGAGAAAGGGTGAACTTAGGCAGGTCCATCTAAAGCAGCTTATTTCGGGGGAGTTAGACCACTGTGTCCCGCGCCCCCACCCCTACTGTATGAATTTCTACATCACTTTAGTGTTTTCTTTGCATAAAAATAATGTTACACTAAAAAAAATATTTGAAAAGTTATTTGATGAATAACAGTTATATTTAAGTGAAATAATAGTTGGACGAGAAGGTTAGCTGTTAAATGTAGTGGCTTCTGAAGGAACATACAGCGTACCGAGGGATCAATTTAGACTCCATCTCCCTAGTTCTAGTGTATCCAACTGGATTTTCTCCGTATGGTTCTTACAGCATATGTAACCGTATTTAGCTATCATACTTAATACGATTCGCAGATTTAGAATACTGTGTGAACGGTACTAATTTAAACCCCCCAGCATACAAACTTAACAATCTTACTTGATCTTATCATGTATTGAATAAAATGTTTAAGCAGAAGTAATAAAAAGCGTCAGGCTCTTAGGTCCCCCTGATAGCCAAAAAAAATACCTCTATATTCTGATTAACTAAATAGATTTAGTAGACCAGTAAGACGGTCAACTTACCGATAGGAACGAGTGGGTTCTCGTTGCACTTCCTTGTGAATTTCTCCCATCCTCCTTCTTTTTTGATTTCCACAGAGCCAATATCTGCCTTTAACTGCAACCAATCCAACTTCTCTTCGCTCATTCTACTGATAATAATCAATCTTCAATTAAAAATTAAATAAATCGTTTAAGAAAATATTAACTTAACCAGAACGAACGAAAAATCTTTGTTTACATTTTTAATTCTTGATTTAGAATGTTAAGCAATTTGTTTTGGTAACACTGATTTCAATTACGAATTATTTTGACAAGTCGTAAACGCTAAATAAAGGCAGAATTCAAATTGAAGTTCATATTTAATCTAAAGGTTAATAACTATACTAAGGTTATTTTATTAATTAACTTCCAAGCTAGAATAAGTTTAATTGGAATAACTTGAATAAAAAGGTTTATTCTTTTCGTATTAACTGTTTAAAACAAAACATATTACTGAATATATGTTGTTGCTGTTATGCTTCATGGCGAAATATATTATCTAAAAAATAAGAGAATTAAGAAGAATCTTTGTTTTGGAAATTCACTCACGTGTTGGTTGATTAATTTTATACGTATTGTATTTATGTTTCATTAATTTTATTTTTGTGATAGTAAATTGAAATAGTTTGTCCACAATGCCTAAAATCCGTAAAGTAAAGAGAGCTAAGAAATATAGGTTCGGGGTGAACAGGAAGCGTCTAAATAAGAAAATGACTAAACTACCCAGAATTCAGTGGTAAGGCCTTATAGCTCTGTAGTAGTAGGTTTGGTTTTAATCTCCTTTTGAAAATCATTAAGAGAAAGAATTCAAGGTGGAGCTTACACCCATAAAGAGTCTAGTTTTGCGTTGTTTACAATGTTTTTGTTAAACATTCACTACGATCTCACTGCGTTGCATTGCATTCGCACATAATACGCTCTGGTCCTTACACTGTATTAGTTCAGCCACGGCTTGTCTATTAATATACCTGAAAATCCACCAGTTAGCGGGACTTAAGTGGGTCTGTGATTGGAAGAAGTAGGGAAAAAGACAAAAGAGACTAATACTTAGAGGGCATACGTTGGCAGAATAACACAGTGATAAGGGTCTGGAAGTGGCTACCAATTAAGTGTATAAATAAAATAAAAACCAAAACTCTGTAATAATTTGATGAATTGAACAGATTGAAAAGAAATAAAACGAACTCGAACAAATCAAAATGCCCAATGAGGGGAAAAATGTGATGCGAAGTTTAGACAATAATGTTTGTGGTCTAAACACTCCTCCCCACAGCGCAGAGCTTCAGTGGTTCTTTTGTGGGGAGAATATTCCTATCAATCTCAGTGTATATTATTATTTTTATTGCTATTTATGTCTTTTTTGATTGTACATTTTTTTATATTTTAGTTTCTTAATAAAGGATTATTCTTTAAAAAAAAGTTACTAATTTTTGAAACCGGTGTTCCCTTTTAATGATTTTATACAAAAAAAAAAAAAAGGTATTTTTTTTGTACCGAGGTTGGCATAAGTTGGAGGGAAGGGGCCTGGTCGGTCTGAACCAATAGAATTCTTTCCCTCACAGATTTTTGGGGTGCCGTCAGCTGATTTTAGCCGTTTGTTATACTCTAGTTTAAATTTGATATTCAAAATGTTGTCTATTATTGCTACTTGGTACACTAGTGAATTTAATATTGTCTTACAATTAATAGTTACCATTTTGTTTTAGTGAGCAGATAAGAAGTTCATATGAAGACAATAAAACAATGATACAGAATATCACAGAAATGGGGCTCTCGTACAATCCTAATAAATCTATCAAACTGCCCAATACCAAGGTAATGTGATTTATTTGTAATCTAGGTGGCAGATAAGTGTGTAGTTTTAATCCACAAATAAGCATTTGTGGTATATTATATATATATATTATATATATATATTATATATATATATATATATATATAATATATATATATATATTATATATATATATATATATATATATATATAATATATATATATATATATATATATATATAATATATATATATATATATTATATATATTATTATCATCACAAATGAAATTATAATTAAAAATTTAACATGTATTTAATTTTCCTCTAGAGTAAGAGTAAAGACTAGAAACTTAAGGCTGACCAAGAACTGGAAACAAATTCAGCATTGTGCTGTCTGTCCCTTTGTTGTTGGTTTAGTTTTTTTTTTTAAATAAATTTATTTCAGAAAATGTAAATACAAATTATAAATGTCACTTATACAAAAAAATAGTTAATTAATGTTTTAAAGAAAAATACTTTACTGAAATACGGCACTCTATGGAAGGCCGTGCAGAGTGCCGGAGTATAATTAATTGTTTTTATGCAGTTAGCAGATCTCTAATCTTTTAAAGGTAAGAAATGGTGTTGTATGTATATTTTCTACATTGCTTATAATCAAATATTTACTTGTATTTATTAATACTTATAATAAATATTTTATCTACACAACAGATGTTGTGCGCTTTTCTCTATGACACTTTAATTTATCATAGTTTGTTTTTAATCATAGAGATATTATTATTATAGGGGGCATAGCATATCTCAATACATTGAGAAGCCTGAAACATCCTTTTGGGGCTCTCAGGGGCTCTGTGTAACCTTATTGAAACCTCCTTCAAGAGTGAAGTTAAGGTTATAAAGGAAAATGTTATAAAGAAGTTAAGGTTATAATAAATCAATTGATCTTTGCTTCCTAGATTTTATCTGTGTTTTAATATGTATTTATACGTTCTTTAATATGTTTAACTGTATTTTTTCTGTTTATTTGATTTTTGTATGTCGAGGGTAAACAGGTTATTTTTTCAATGTTTCAAAATCAATCCAATAGGGGCCCTCTAGTAATAATATCTCTCTGGTTTTGGGGCCCTCAGGCATAGAGATATATACTAGAGGGGGCGTAGCCTATCTCAATACTTTGAGAGATATGAAACATCTTTTTGGGGCTCTGTGTAACCTCATTAAAACCTCCTTCAAGAGTGAGTTAAGGTTAAAATAAATCAATTGATTTCGGCTTCCCGCATATTGATTGATTTTTTATTTGTATTTTTAACGTTCTTCTGTAAAAGTTATTGTGATTTTGTACTGATTATTTGATTATATTTTTAGTAAAGGTGGTCAGGTTACATTTTCAATGTTTCAAAATTTAACCCATAGGGCCTCTCTAGTAATATATCTCTATGTTTTTAATAAAATCAAAACCTGTCAGGCTTGTTTACAATTTTATTTTAGTCTTGATTGGCACATCTGGATATGGTATTAGTGAATAGATTATGAGATCTATGTTGACTTGTACTATATACAGTGTGCCCCTAAATAAGGTTATATGTAATGGCATATATATAGTGAGGCACTGAATAAGGTTGTATATAGTTGCATATAAATTGAAAGCCCCTTTATAAAATTATTTATGGTGGCAGATGTACTGGGTGCTTCTGAATGGAGTTATTTTTGGTGGCAGATACACAATAAGTACCTGAATGAAGTAAAAAGTTTTGCCTGTTTTAAAGTTGAGATTACAACTTTTAAAAGATCACCTACTGCATCATCTTAGGACCTTATTTTAAAATTTACAATATTTTAAATTGGCATCCTCATCTTGACATAACTTTTTTATGACAAATAAAATATATTAAATATTAATTAAAAATTAAAAACAAATTAACAAGACAAAAAATAAATTATTACATTCAACAACGAGTAATGTTTAATGTATTAATGAATATTTAATTTCATTATCAATAGTAGTTTAAAAATATTGATTTGTACATGTTTTCAGGAGCCAACAAATAACAGCACTGTGGAAGCTGCTGACAAGAGCAATGTTGCTGTGGAGATTGAGACTGACGTGAAGCACCCTCGGGAAAAGATGTTTAGGTTACCTAAAGGAAGAGTTGAGTGGCTGTGCAAACTCATTGATAAATATGGTGACGATTACCGGGTAATAACATCTTTTATATAAATATTGAAATGGACGGTGTGGGAAAAGTGTGCTAGGGAAGCATTCTGTGTCATGTTTAAAGTGAAAAATTCAACAAAAATACCATTGATTGTAATCAGTAAAAATAGGGGTCAGTTGAACAGATAAAAGTATCGTACTAAAGTTATGTAGAAATTCATACAGTAGGGGTGGGGCGCAGGGCACAGTGGTTCAAACTCCCCCGGAATAAGCTGTTTTAGATGTGCCTGCTTTAAGTTCACCCTTTCTCCACCAGAGGCAGGTCGGTTCACCTTGTATGGCATGTATAAAATAATTAGTTCTTCATTTTCAGGATTTAAATTATTTAAAGGGATCTTTAAGAATGTTAAAAATCTTATTAATTATTTTAAATGTATAATTTTCATAAAATGTTATAAAAATATAAACAGTGTGTTATTCTTAACTAGAACTGATATCATGATAAGCATGACGTGCAGAAATGGAAATTCATTTGTGTGTTTATTGCTTTTTTATTTGTTCTTTTAATGGAAAAAATGCTAAATTTATCTTATTTTCTAAACAAATAATCTTGTAAACAACTAAAAATTTTCAGAAAATTTGTCTTGTTTACATTCTAGTTTATAGACGTCTCGATTTGAAACTGATAACAATATTGATAACATTATACCAGGTGAAAACTAGTGCTCGGTGTGGTAGTTGATGCATCTAGCCCCTGTTTTTTTAGGACCGCCTCAAACCAGGGAGTTGGACCACTGTGTCCCGCACCCCCCACCCCTACTGTATAAATTTTTACATCACTTTATATTGTACCATCCCCTCTATATGCACTTTTCTTGTAAACACTTTTCAGACCTAAGGGCTGAATTAGAAGAAACTCACTATGAAAATCAAGTCCCATGATAGTAAGAACTGATAAGTGTTTTGGGAAAAACTATAAATTAATTTTAATTTAAAAATTAAGACACTTCTCATGGTAAAAATTATTTTAAATGCTTGTGGGGAATTTTAATTATAAAATGATGCTTATAAGGCTGTTTAGATTCACTAGTAGATTTTGAGGTATTTTTTTTCTGTTACTTTATTTAGAAAATGAGTGCAGATGAGGAATTGAATCCAATGCAAGACACATGGAAACAGATCCGAGCCAAGATCAGACAGTTCCAAAAAATCCCTCAGCAGTGGGGACCCTACGTCGAAAGTAAGATGCAGGTTTCTTCTTAATCAGCTCCGTCACACATATGCATAAAACAGGTGGTTTCTATGTCACTATGCAGTTTATCAAGAACATGGTACAAGGAGTGCGGTTTGACATCCTGATGACATCCATGTGCATACGGATGGGTTTAGACTTATAAACTGCAAAAAACCATCTCACATGGAGAAGCTAAATTTGATTTATTAACAAAAGAACAGAACTCATTTGAGTATGTATAAATAATAGTCCAAGAGCCAGGCCTAAAAAAGGTGACTCATTTTGTTCTACTTCAAACCAAATTTTTCTGAAAATATACCTTAAATTTTAAAGGAAAAGCATAGTTTGCCTATCCAGAGTGGAGCCTTTCATATAAATGTCTTCATATAAAAATCTTGATTACAATTAATCTTGATTGTATAAAAAAATGTGAAATAAAAGCTTTAAATAAAAAAAAAAAAAATGCGCTCGCTCAAAATATTATAAAAGTGCATAAATTCCAGTTTTCTAGCTGGTTCCCTATAGTTGATGTGCAAATCATGAAGAGATTATTTTTTAAAGCTAAGTTTTTTCAAAATCGGATTACTACAACTAAAGTTATGAGATTTGTTAAATGGCCAAAATAATGCTCAAAAAGCCAATGTTTTTTCAAAGAAATTTGCTGACTGCATAAATTAACTTTTTTTTGGTGTTTTTCAAACAGCCATAACATTAGTTGTAATCATCCAATTTTGATGATTAAACACTCTTTTTATAGAAAATTGTGTCACCTTTAAAAAATGTACTCTTCATGTTTTGCACACGACCATCAGGGAACCACTTATTTAAGGAAAAATGAAATTTGCGTGATTTTATAAAATTTTGAGCATGCACAGTCGTATGAAGGGCTCCACTCTGGATAGGAAGACTTTTTTTTCTTCATACTTTTTCAGAAAAATTTGGTTTAAAGTAGTACCAAATGAGTCACATTTTTACAGGACCGGCTCTTGGACTATGAGAGAACACGTCAATAAGTAGGGGAACCAAAGATTCTTCTCCTCGAGTCTACCTGTTGATCAAGCTTAGTTATAACTATACAAAAATATGAGACCTACACTTTCTTCTGTAAATATGTCATGAATACAATATCCTATACTTTCCCTCTTGAATAATAAAATTTGGAGTTTATATATGATTAAATATTGTTGTAAATAGTATTTTGTAAGTCTTGAGTTTTTAAATAAATTTAATATTGATGAAATTGTTTTCTATGGGCCTGTTCACATTGTAATTATATGGAATCTTTTATTCGTAGAAATTATGTGTTGAATTTGATTTTATGGACTGGATGATGGTTTAAGTGGCTTGAGAGACTTGATATAGAAACAATCCAGTGATTGCACTCATGCGGGAGTAATTTAGTACAAAATGAGTAACATTTTTTTTGTGACTGTCAGTTGGACTACAAATGTAACAAGCTTCCTTACAGCAGGTTTAAACATAAATAAATAAGACCAACTATGAAATTAATATTTTATTAATATTAGACTTACAAATAAAAGGTATAAAATATAACACATTAGGAATGATATATCACATAGACGTACTGTATTTAAAGATGTTTATAACTAGGTTGTGGATGGATCCAATTTGATTGTCTTTATAGCACCTTAAAATTTATTTGGTAATACTAGAGTATAAACATGGAGTGGAACATTTCACATTAATACTCTACCAGACATGGCACAAAGCTTCTGTGCTTATTTCCATTTATCATAAAATTTTACTTTAAAAATATAAAAGTTTCAACAGTAAATAAATAGTATTATACAAATATAATTAAGCTGACTGGTATTAATATGTTTTTGCTTTGATATCAAGTTAAACAATTGACAGTTTTTGCATCAATAACAATATATTTTCTAAAAATAATACTTAATATCAAAAGGAGTTATTATTAGTTTTCTGTGAATGTAAGTAAAGTTACTACCGTTAAAAAGGTTGTATTTATGGCAAGTTGAAGAATCAGCTACTATCGATACTTGCTGTTGGATAAGAATACACCTGGACCGGTTTCGGTTAAAGGCCATCATCAGCAGGCGGAGCAACACTCGAGCTCTCAACAAATAAAATTATTTACTGATATAACTTTATTAGTTGAGAGCTTGAGTGTTGCCCCACTTGCTGATGATGCCGTTGTGCCGAAATTGGTCCAGGGCAACAGCAAGTATCGACGGTAGCTGATTCTTCAAAGTTAATACCATTATAGTTTCCTACCCATGAGAGTGGGTTCTATGTATGCAGTCTAAAATAATATTCAAATTAACAGAAAACTGAGCAGTGGAGTAAACACACCAATAACAACACCAAAATCTCTTCACAAAACCTTTATTAAAACCAGAGCCAGCTTTCGACCTCACGATCATCATCAGTGCTGGAGATTTGAAACAGGAGGATCCTAGTCTGACTTTTTAGGCATACTAGGATCATGATGATGATCGTGAGGTCGAAAGCCGGTTCTGGTTTTAATAAAGGTTTTGGTGTTATTTGTTAATATTCAAATTATAAGTAGTTAATCACAAATCCAAAGGGCCTTTACACTTAAATTTAAATAAAATATATATATTACTTACTAAGTAATATTACTAGAATTATTATTAACAATAATTATATTTAAAATAAGTTATAAATAATAATTCCTCGCCTAAGGAAAAATACACTAATGAAGTTGTATTTTATTTATAATATTTTTTTATAAGTCTTATTACTTAAATAATTTGGTAAATATAATACTTGGTAATCACGGAGTCAAAGGTTGGCTTCCATAAAGTTTGTAGTCATTATCTATTTATTTGAAGTTTTAACAGATAAATGATTTAAAATCGAAATGACATATTATAAATCAAAGAATATAATAGCTATTGAATGTCGGGAGGTATTTGAGAGAGTCAGACAAGATAGGGATAGTGCTGGCCTCTAGCGGCAGGTTTTGAAACTAACTTTCCTTACAGAGCTCTTCCCACTATGAAATCATCTCGTTTTTAATGACACAAGTACTTACTTGAAATTGATTATGTAATGAAAATTTTTGGATAAATCAGAGCTGTGCCGGGAGTAGTTTTCTGAAAAAAGATGACAGGAGCGCATTCTAGTAGTGGCATAGTGGAACTAGCAAATTACATACTAGCGCACCTGTTAACTGGTGATGGAACTAACATTTTCTTGTCTGAAATAAATAAATCTCAGGACCATCTTTCTTTATCTACATATTCTTTGTTTTAAACAAACTTGAATGTTTTCCATTTCATTAAAACTAAATGCACCAAGAGGCGCACTTTAACTTTGTTTTCATTTTATAGTCTGCCTCTACTAAGAACCTACTGTCTGACTCAGGAAGTAGAGGCCACCATTTTTAGAGAAGTAGAGAGCCTTGATGGGAGAAGGCTAAAGTTTGTATTTTTTTTAAATCTTAATATCTAACACGCATAATGCCAACATAATTAAATCTTTGTAAAATTTAATATTTTTTTTAGAATTTATAACTTTAAACTTTCAAACAGGGTAAAAATAAAATGATTCACTACACAATAATAAAAGAACTAAAAACCGACACAATATGTTTATAACCTGGAGTGGTGTTGTAAGTTAAGGTGGATTAACAATACTCAGATGACGATGCATCCGTTTTTTGCAGTCATTGGGATGGGGAAATTGTTGGTACTACAATAGCCATTGCTACTGCCACTAACAACAGAACTTCAGCGCACTCTAGTTACGAATTTTTGGAAACGAGAAGAATTTTTTTTAACAGAAGTTAAAAAAGACAAAGAAGAAAAGGTTTCATACTTTAAATTTCTTAATTTAAATTACTTTAAATTTTATTTAAATTTCTTGATTTTTTATTATGCCTGATGATAATGGGAACTTTCCCCTAAATGATAGTTTTTCTTGTTCAAATTATTTTTCCTTATTTAAAGTTTATTTGTTATAGTCAAAATTCAAATATTTTTTAACTGACCAACCCCCATCAGAATGACAAATTATCTTGTTTAGTTTCTATATTCTTCTTATTCTATATTCTAATGTACTTGTTATCAGGATCTACTTGTAGCTAAGTAGATCCCGTAGGTAGTACTTGTACTACCTAAAACTACTTAGGTAGTAAAACCAAGATAATAGAAATAATGTACAACATTTCAGAACATTTACATTAAGATAAAATAAACTGATCAAGATAATACTATACCATTCAGATTGGGCAACGCCAAGAATATTAAGAAATAAATCTAGAAGGTTGTATTTACTGCAAATTGAAAAAGTAATTAAATAATCAGCTCCTGTGGATACTTGCTGTTGTACAACAAAGTATAATATAAAGTATAAGTTGATACTGTTCAGTGTCGACGGTAGCTGATTCTTTAAATAAATAAATCTAATTTAAAAATATAAATATAAAAAAAAAAACTTTGAACTATCGGACGCTTTGCTACCGGAGTATTGTAACTCCACCTTTATCTGAGGGAGTAGGTGACAGTTTTTAACACGGGGAAGATATGATAGGCTCCTTCTCAAAGTTTCTCAGTCTCACCTAATCTATATTATTGCTATGTAATGTAATTTGTGGACACATATAATAGTATTGAAAAGCTCTATCTGTGGGGATTGAAAATCCCTACAGATAGGGTTTGTCTACACATATGCACTTCTTAAACCAATGGTATTTAGAGTGCAGCAGGAGTAAATAGTCTCAGCATCTACACTTGGGTCTGATACAATCGTTGGTCAGAGTAATGGTGTTCTTATTGACATCAGAATGGACTGTGGCACCAATATCATCAGCTATGCTCTGAAACAATTCACCTGCAATCAAAACAATAATCTAATCGTTAGTGCCACCGAAATAAATAAATACAGTTTAGTATAAAAATCCTCAAGGTCATAAGCATTTTGAGGATTGACCAATCAGAGAAGCCGCCGCCAACCCCTCACTTGAAAAGAGAAAAAATCCTCAACACCATAACTGCTGTAGGAAAATAACCTTCATCCCGGGAATCGTTCTACACAAAAGAAATGTAAAATAACATTGCCAAGAAAATACGGGTAAAATAACCTGATTTGTTTACAAAGTTTTTTCCCGCTACCTTCTTGCTGGGATTTTTTTCCTTAGAATTCGCAGTGCCTAAACTGACCTGCCAAGATTTTAAAAGTAGTCGATAGACTGTAATAGTAGATTTAGCAACTCGTTTATCGAGTGTCATTTGATAATAATAATAATAATTTACAATTCATGTGTTTTTTTCTATTTATTCATTTTAATTAATTTATTTTATCTATATTCAATTAATTTTTTATTGTTTTATATTCAAATTATTTTTTTACTGAAGTGAGACGCATCAAGATCCTAAAATCTGAGTGAGGCGTCCTCTGCCGGTCATGTGCAATTAATTTTTTTTAAATAATATGAAATCTGCATATATTTCCTATATATATATCTGCAATATTATGCCAGTCACTGAATTTAAACAATAAAAAAATCTCCGTTTGGGAGATGCTAGGATTCTGATTGGCTCCACCTGTAGACACTTGTACTGTAGTAGGAGTAGGTAAAGGTTCAAGACCCCCCCCCCCCTCACCTTCCAATTTTGTATGCACTTTAGATGCTCCTATCGACTCCGGACAATTTTAATTCAACTCACATGCCCTAAAAACATTGAAAACAATGCCCCACTTGAAATATGTTGTTTGCTGGCCGTATGTTAGGGTTTCCAGTAATTTATTACTGTTTTTTTTGACTTGTTGGTAACATAGAAAACGGTACCCAACTCAAAATTTATTGATTTTTTTTTTCACTGACCGTAATTTTGGCTTCTGGTAAACGACTTAAGTTCATAGATCAGTTTGAGATTTGGCACACATGTACTCATATGTAAGACCAACATATGAGCCAAGTATCATCACATTATCAGCATTAAATCAATTTTTATCAAATGATTTGTATACGTTTTTTTTAATTTAAAATAATCTAACTTGAGTTAAAAGTCAGTACAAGTGTTTCCCTTTATGTAATAAATAAGTATACTAAGGCTCGTATTCAAAGACATCTTCCAAACATTTTCCTTGTTCCTTAAGGAGAATGTTAGGAAGATACGGGCCTTAGTTTCATTTCAATACAGCGGTATATCTTTGGTTTTAGTTGGTTTGTAAAGTTAAGCCACATTGATCGAAGTCAGTGCCTGGTTGGGTGACCGCAAGGAATAAAACCAATGTAATTACTATCTACGGACGAGTGAAGAGAGTCCAAAGTAAGGAGGATAAGCGTAGCGAATTCGATGAGATAAGGAAAAGTTCCGGAGGGACCATGCACCCGATTTTTATATATCTTTTCATTCTAAACTTAGAATAATACTATATATAGAAGGAGCACAGGGCCGTAAACACAATGTAATTCCACTGATAACACGAAAGCCGGTTGACTGGTGCACTAAGTAGGGGTACCACCCTAACAACAAAACATTATTTTAAATATGTGTCATAAATATCTATTAATGAAGAAAGATTGTAAAGAACCAATATTATAACTTAAAACACCTGCTGAGTATTTAATAAAACCGGTCTTAGATGGAAAAAGGGTGGCGGAATACAAGAATCTACATTTAGTTGACGAGGACTACTTTTAATATAATTTTAATCAAAAACGTTAAAATACAATTTAAAATGCTTACAATATTGCAATGAACCGATATTTATATTAGTATTTTATGAATAATCAATCATTAATTAATAATAGAACATAATAATTCAGCAACCGGAAGTATTGCCAACTTTTTTTTAGAATATTGTATATGGTTAGGGTGGCAGCATTATTTAAGTCCACCAGTGAATCGCCTTTCATGTTATCAGTAATGCTCCTTCTATATATAGTATTATTCTAAGATTTTAAAGCATAATCCAAAAACTCGTTAGGTAATAGTTAGCTTGGTAGTAGTGGACTTTTAAGGCCCATTAGAAAAACTAATTCAGATATTTCTCAGGTTGATCGAAACTACATCACATATTAACCAGGGTATGATTTATGATTACTAATTTCGATAAATAATGTTGTGTCGAAATTATATCAGCTTCGAAAATGCTTTTTTCACAGACTATAGACGAGAAACCACTTAAAATGACTTACCAACATTCTCACCGGATTTACTAGAAGTTTCAAACCACTTGGCCTGGATCCCTGTAAAAAAAAATACAAACTACAAGGTAGAGTGATGTAGAAATTCATACAGTAGGGGTGGGGGTGCGGGACACAGTGGTCCAACTCCCTGGATGAGATGGTCCTAAAAAATCAGGGGCTAGTTGCATTAACTACCACACCGAGCGCTAGTTTTCACCTTGTACAACTGTTATCAATATTGTAATAAGTTTTAAATCGAGACGTCTATAAACTAGAATGCAAACAAGACAAATTTTCTGAAAATTTTTAGTTGTTTACAAGATTATTTGTTAAGAAAATAAGATAAATTTAGCATTTTTTCCATTAAAAGAACAAATAAAAAGCAATAAACACACAAATTAATTTCCATTTCTGCACGTCATGGTTATCATGATATCAGATCTAGTTAAAAAAACACAGCGTTTATATTTTTAAAACATTTTATGAAAATTATACATTTAAAATAATTAATAAGATTTTTAACATTGTTAAAGATCCCTTTAAGTAATTTAAATCCTGAAAATGAAGAACTAATTATTTTATATATGCCGTACAAGGTGAACTGACCTGCCTCTAGTGGAGAAACTGTGAACTTAAAGCAGGTCCATCTAAAACAGTTTATTACGGGGGAGTTGTCTCGCGTCCCCACCCCTACTGTATGAATTTCTACATCACTTTACTACAAGGTTATTTTAGAAATTGTCATCACCTTTTCAAATTCAATACCCCATACCCACCACTTTTGACTTGCTACGCTCGTTCCACAGAATATGAAAATCACCTAATTAATATTTCAGTGCAATTTCAAACTTGCTAAGTTAGTTCTCAGACAGTAGAAAAACCTGTAATAATCCCAGTGGTCACATATCCATGTACACCTGGCACTCTTTTACTTGGTCACTCACCAAATAATGGGTAACTAAGGAAAAAAGGTAGCATAGGGAAAACTTTTAGTTCGTTACCCACCAATAAAAATAAAAAGTAATAATGTACAATCTTAATATGGGACCAAGTAAAAGAGTGCCCCTTTAACAACCTTTAGAGGAAGAATTCACTCAAAACTCATTATAAATTATATAAAATTGACGAAATGTGTACATCGTGTTTTATGGATAAACATACGGGCTGCATGGGATAAGTGATTTGACCCCACCCAAAACCCCTAGTAGTAGTAGTAATAGGGTGGGGAGGCAAAGCCAGGCAAATAGGCCACGTTGTTGGGCCCTTCTTGCCAGCCCCGATTCCTTAGCCTACACCACCTCTACCAAGAACCTCTTGGAAAGGTTGATATATTGTAGAATAGCTCTCCAACTAAGAGAAGAAAGCTCCTCTTCATACAAGAGACCTACGCCAAATATGCGGGTACGAAGAGATGTATAGGCCTCACACTCTGCAAGCAAGTGAAAGGCTGTCTCCTCATAATGCCCACACATGGGGCAGCTAGCCTCTGGGATTATGCCTAAAGTATTAAGATGTTTATTTAATCTACAGTGACCGGTCAGAACACTAACTAGGTTCCTAAGGCAAGGCTTGCTGAGGTTAATTAGAAATTTGTATTTTTTACAATTGGCCCAGTAATGAACATTTTTGCTTGTCTGCCACCAGCAAAGTGGCAGACAAGCAAAAACCCCTAACCCAAAACCCCTAATTCCACATTCTATCCCATTAGGGATTGAATATCTTTAGTTTTTCATGTTTAATCTGTATTCATTGGGGGTCCCTTTTCTATAATTTTGCCCCATGGGAACTTTTATAGAATAAGGACCACCAAAAGGGGTCCCTTTTCTATAAAAGTGCCGATTAGTATCATATGACAGTAATCTTTTATAGAAAATTGGCTAGTAAACCAAATATAATAATGATGAAATTTAAATCAATCGAGTTTTTTAAACCAGCCCAAGTTTTTGAGGGGAGTCGCTTCACTTGCTATTCTATTCCACTATAGAATCAGGCCCTTAGTCAGGTAGAGGCCAAGTGGGGTGTCGCCCCCCCCCTAAAAAATGTCATCCCCCCTCTAACAAAGTAATTTTCAGCAGCAGTTCCTTAAAGGTGAGTGATACATTGCTCCCTCTAGGATTGATTTCGTCCCCCTTTCAAGGGGAAATAAGCTACATAAAACATTTTGTATTTGCAGTCTATTTTATTTTATTAAAAAAAACAATCTGGCCTTATTATTCAGCCCTATCCCACAAAGTTCCACAACTGTCCAAAGTTGCTGGAATTTTGTGTCCTTGAACTCTCTCTTCCACAATGCTGCATAACACTTGAGATTATGGATTAGATAATCTCATTGCTGCATAACACCAATGGATTAGATAAATCCATTGGTATAACCGTGGCCTGAGCTAAATTTCAACGTAATTGGATGATTTTTCAGTTTTTAACAATTTTTAAAAAATTATAGAAATTTAAGTAATTGTAATAATGAGATGCAATTTTTGTTGGTCTAATACAGGGCTACATGCATGTCGAATTTCAAATTGTACAATAAAATCCTCCAACATAACTAAATCTTTGTTTAATTTAATATTTTTTTAGAATTTATAACTTAAAACTTTCAAACAGGGTAAAACTCTGGCGCTACTGTATTTAATGAGACTTTTTATTTTAATATACATCTCATAATTATAGAACTGGAGTCAAATTGTTCTTCACTAGCATAAGAAAGAAGTTTCCCTTCATAACAAATTTGTTTTTAATGCCAATTAATTTAAAATAACAACCGTGCTTACCTTTAGTATAGAAGGAGACAGTAGACAAATCCACTTGCCGAAGGCTTGGATCAAAATCCACACAGTCCTTCTTAGTTCCACAAATGTAAACCAAACAGTCCTGTAAATATAAAAGTCAACTTCAGACTTAAAATAATACTATATATAGAAGGAGCACAGACCGTAAACACAATGTAATTCCACTGATAACACGAAAGCCGGTTGACTGGTGCACCTAAGTAATGCTGCCAACCTGACAACAAAACATTATTTTAAATATTTGTCATAAATATCTATTAATGAAGAAAGATCGTAAAGAACAAATATAATAACTTAAAACACCTGCTGAGTATTAAATAAAACTGGTCTTAAATGGCAAAAGGGTGGCGGAATACAATAATCTACATTTAGTTGACGAGGACTACTTTTAATATAATTTTAATTAAAAACGTTAAATTACAATTTAAAATGCTTAAAATATTGCGATGAACCGATATTTATATTAGTATTTTATGAATAATCAATCATTAATTAATAATAGAACATAATAATTCAGCAACCGGAAGTATTCGCGATTCAAAGAGATAGTTGTAAGGTTGGCAATACCAATGGCGGGAAAACGAAAGGGTGATCAAAAATTTTTTTATCATAGGATTAGCATGGGAGCCGATAAAAGTTCTTCTTTTATTTATTTATTGTGAGTTAATTTGTGATAAATGTGATGAAAATTATTAGAACGACCATCGGTACTAAAAAAATTGCAAATATTTCGTAGTTAAATATTTCGATAATTCCAGGATTTTAAATATAGAATCAGGCTCTTATCACTACAGACTTGGATTCGTCCGATTTAACCCAGAAATAATAAAACCTAAACGGATAATTTAAACAAACTTTTTACAAAAAGTGAATTTATTGAGTTATTAATTATTTTAGTGCGTAAATAAAATTGATTAATAAATTAAAACACCATTACGGTAAAAATCGGCTTCTTATCAGTTAATTTAAATACCTGTAACAACTAATTTAAACAATTTAATGCAATTAAGAGGTAATTTTGTGTGTTTGTGCAAACTAAAATTATTTAAAAGTAACATTAATTAACAATAAATAAAATAAAACACTATATTATGATCTTCATCTTCTTATCACTCAATTTAAATACTCGTGACAACCCATTAAAACACTATTTTTCAATGAAATTGTGATTCTACTGAGTTCATACGCCCTATAATTAAATAAATTAAAGCACTTTGATAAAAAATGTAAAGAATAATCGTCACAAATAAGAAAAACCAAAAATCCCCATAAGGACTAACAACAATCACTCTTTCATTATCAATTTCTTATTAGCGACGGTGGCGCTGCTACGGACTTTGAATCCTGAATTGCCAACTTTTTTTTATAGAAAATTGTATATTGTTAGGGTGGCAGCATTACTTAGGTGCACCAGTGAACCGCCTTTCGTGTTATCAGTAGTGCTCCTTCTATATATAGTATTATTCTAAGACTTCAGACCAACCAGATTATGAAGATAACCGAAAATTGAACCGAAAATCCATGACAATTGAAAAACAAATAAAAGTGTTCCTACACTTTTCCAATGAAATAATAATGTTAAAAAATGAAAATAATAAATAATAATAATAATAATAGTATATTATGCTACAAGGCAGCAAGTGAAATTTTGAAGATGAGTTTTATAAATAATTTTATTTTATAAAACTCATTCAAAAGAATAAACAGAAGCTTAAAAAATGTAATTCAAATCATAAATATAATACAAGATATAGAATTAATATTAAAATTAAACAACATAAAGGTAATTATTATTAAAGAAAAAGCAGCTTTTATAATGGGATTCATTTGTTTAATAAGTTACCAAAGAGTTTAAAAGAAATGGAGGACCATAAACAATTTGCTAAACAGTACAACATGTTACTGTTTTCAAAAATGCATTACTATCACTTTCTCCACTGTACAACTACAAAATGTTTGCTCCATGATTTTATCACGGAGCTCACAACATTTAGCTTTCACAAAGCTCAGTTTATGCTGATATTTAAAACGTTTTAGTCCATTTCTTTTGAAAAATCCAGAAAATTAATACAAAAGAAAGGATGAAAACATTTGTCTAACAAGTTATCTTCATTAGGAGGGATATCTCTGATTTGGTGAAAGTTATCTTCAATCCCTTCATTAGGAGGATATCTCTGATATGGTGGAAGTATTTTCAATCCTTCATTAGGAGGGATATTCTCTGATATGGTGGAAGTTATCTTTAATCCCTTTATTGAAGGGATATCTCTGATTTGGTGGAAGTTATCTTCAATCCCTTTATTGGGAGGGTATTCTCTGATATGTGGAAGTTTTTTTTTTCATTAGGAGGGATATTTTCTGTGGAAGTTATCTTTAATCCCTTCATTAGGAGGGATATTCTCTGATATGGTGGAGCCTAAACTGACCTCTTTAGATTTATAAACTAAAAGACAAGAGTGAAGTATTATATTTGCCAACAAACAAGATAATACTATCTCTATGTACTTTTAGTTCCATTTGTATCAAATAAGAATGGATATTTCAATAATTCTATATATATTAAAACTATCACTGTCATCTGTCATTCATTCATTTTTAACACCATTTACAAGACAAGGCATGGAATAAGTACTTAAAAACTGACAGGGTTAAGGTCTCTCAGCTCCTGGACATAGTGCTTTAGATTAATCCAAGAAGTAGCATCAGTAATATCGTAGCAGACGACTGCAGCATTGGCATCCCTGTAGTACATCTTCACCAGCGAACGAAACCTATAAAACATAAGAAAGAGAGATGTGTTATTCAGAGCATCAAGACAAACAGCTACATTCAACCCCACTCAAACTTAGAATGATCTCTCTAATATCACACAGATAGACCCTACTAAGGCTGACTGGGACAGCAAACGCTAACAAAAAATCAGGAACGGGTTACCTCCAAACTTTTCTTATCACATCAGATTCGCTACGGACTCAATATACACAAGTCATTAAATTTATACTGCAATACATCTTCAAACTCGTTTCGCTCGTCATCAGATAGTAAATAAATTTGTTTCATTCTCAGTGAGCACCCATATAGCACTAAAAACGCTCCTTCATTGTTATAATCCGACAAAAACCATGTATATACTTGTCGTATTGAAACAAAACTAACTACATAAGTGTACTTATTTATTAGGTAATGGTATACACTTGTATCAAATTTAAACTCAATTAAAACATTTTCTGATTTCTTTTACAATTTTTTAACAAAATGTACACAACATGTTATTCAATAAAAATTAAACTAATGCTGATAATGAGATGAACCTTGCCACATATGTTAGTCTTATACATTGCTACGTGCATACCAAATCTCAATCTGATCACATCATTTTTCTGCGTTTTATGATTTTCCAAATTTTTGCCAAGTCATTATTGGCGGTTAATGACGTCATAAAAATATTTTCCAAATAGCACAACTACAGCAGTAGACTGATTTTTGTACACAGTTTCAACTCTCCAGCATACACCGGGAGCTACAATGATAACAGATACATACACATATAGATAGAAAACTTCTTTAAAACCACTCAGGGGGCCTTAAAAACACCCAAAACGGATTATTCCAGTGACATCTTGGTTTTGGATTTTTTTGCAAACACAATACTTTTCCCATATACCTACAGTATAAATGAGGAAAAGTAAAAAGTGAAAGCCACTCTCCCCTCCACATCAGCCATCTGAACAACTTCAGATGGCATAATTTCCTCAAAATTAAAGATGCCTGTTACAAGCCAGGTTGAATTTTACCAAAATCAATTCTCCTTCACAAAAGAAGTTGTAAAAAAAGTCTAAAAGTAGCTATCCTCACAACTTTAGCCTATTTTGAAAAAAGTTAAAACTTCTTAAGATATTCTTACCATAGGCAAGAGTAAAAAAACCACCCGGTCTGCTTTGGACAATATACTGACTCAGCAAAATTTTGAATTTATCACAACTAGTTTATTTTTAAAATTCTGAAGAAATTGTCACTTAATATTGAAGAAAGCGAATTTATTTATGTTATAAAAAATATATAATTAGAGAGAGTAGATGATATTTTGATGGGCTGCATCTTAAAAATAGGTAGGATGTAGGTAAAAAATGTAATTTTTTGTTGCTCCAGACACCTTCTTTTAGTCTGAAATTGATTTTGAACAAACAAAAAAAAATTGAATTGAGTCCCCTTATAGGGGGGGGGGGGGTGCTATCCCTGCGAAGTTTCAAACAATTTATCAGTACCCCTTATAAATTTAAAGGATACTGCTCCAAAAAAAATGGAAAATACCCCGCCTCCATAAGGTTTAGGGGCTCTAACCCTTATTATAGGAAACACTTTTTACTCCTAAGGGAGTGAAAAGTAACTTTTTCTCCCTTGGGAGTGATAAGTGGTTCTTTACTCTCTAAAAACTAGTCATTAAACTTAACATTATATACCGTCTGAAAATAAAGAATTATTTATAATAACTCAGCAAACAATACTTTAAGTAAGACATACCTCTCCTGTCCGCAAGTGTCCCAAATTCCAAGTCGAAACAATTTATCTTTGGACTGAATCTCTTTGGTTGTAAACACTCCAGCTATTGTCTGTAAAACAACAATTTGATTTTCAACCAAAACTTCTGATAAGGCTCAGTATGCTTGTGGTGAGGAACAGATGAGCTTCCTGACACTCACCATTTTTCCAGCCGAGACAAAGTAATAATTCCTGACTTTCATTACAAGACACAGGTTGTCATAGAGGCGATCCTACATAACTTTTTAACACAGATTTAATTCCTCTCATTTAACTCAAAATAATTAAAAACACAAGTTATTGTCTTTTTTGTTTATTTATTTACTGTAAGCAATAACTGAATGATGAATGGCAAAATTCTATATCTCCGGAAAAATGGTTTTTCATCAAGAGAAAAAACATTCGCCACCCTTCAGCCTGTATAGGAGTCATTTGATAAAAATCATAATTAAATGGAACTTGATCAAACAAATATTTTTCAAATAGAGCAACTAGTCCTAAAGATTGTTTTTTTGTATCAAGTTCCAATTCTCAAGCACTACTTATAACTCATTTTTATTTAGTTTTTAAAGGAAATGCGCTAAAACTTTTAAAGAAAGACGCTAACTGAGCATTAAACTAGTGAAAATATTGGTGTGCACTGCCAATTTTAAAGGCATAGTTTTGTATAACCAACAGAATAATTATACGCATTTCCTTTGAAAAATAAAGAAAAAATAAGTTACGAGTAGTGCTTGATAATTGAGTAACTGCTTAAGTTATAAAGCATAAACCGGATCCTCAAGCAATAAATGGATTGTTAAGCACAGAAAATGCATTCCAAAGGAAATTCACCGAAATCCAGACCACAACGGCCAAATTATAAGTGGTTCTGTTAAAACACAAGACTAGTAAAGTTTTTGGAGTAACTACTTACATTCTCTACTTGAGGGCTAAATCTGGACTTGGTAAGTCTGATGAGTAAGCTAGTTTTGCCAGCGGCAAAACCTCCCAGCAGCACCACCTTGAAATCAATACGATTCGTCGTCATGACATTGCTGTGGGCAACTACTCTGTCGGCAAATACAACAGTAATTAGATTATTGTACTATATAAATTAAGCAAGAGTGAACTTCAAATTACAAATAAAATGAGGGAGTGGCACCCCTAAAATTTGTAAGAGGGGCGTAACAGAACAAAAAATAATGCAACCAAACTGTTTGAAAAATGTATAAACGATAGGTAAATTATGTCTGGTAATACAATTTAGTATGCCTTTGGAAGTATGCACCATGGCTTTGCCTAGATAAATCCTTATAGACTTTGCCTCATAAATTCTTATAGGCTTTGCCGCATAAATCCTTATATGATTTGCCTCATAAATCCTAATAGGCTTTGCCTCATAAATCCTTATAGGCTTTGCCTCATAAATTCTTATAGGCTTTGCCTCATAAATCCTTATAGACTTTGCCTCATAAATTCTTATATGCTTTGCCTCATAAATTCTTATAGGCTTTGCCTCATAAATCCTTATAGACTTTGCCTCATAAATTCTTATAGGCTTTGCCTGATAAATTCTTATAGGCTTTGCCTGATAAATTCTTATAGCTTTGCCTCATAAATTCTATAGGCTTTGCCTCATCATTCTTATAGGCTTTGCCTCATAATCCTTATAGACTTTGCCTCATAAATTCTTATAGGCTTTGCCTGATAAATTCTTATAGGCTTTGCCTGATAAATTCTTATAGGCTTTGCCTCATAAATTCTTATAGGCTTTGCCTCATAAATACTAAAATATAAAAATTTAAAATAAAAAAATTAGGAGTTAAATATAAAAATTCAGTCAATAAGTCTATTGGGTCTAATATTTAAGGTCTAATAAAGGGGGGGGGGGATTGTTCTATAAAAGTATAAAAAACAACTATTATTCTCTTTCCAAAAATGTAGGTTTATGTAGGAAAATAAGTATCAAGCAAATTGGTTAGTAACAACTTCCTCATAGGAAGTGAAAAAGCAGAAAAACATTCTTAAAGCAAGTTAGAAAGCATAAACAGGATTCCTTTCTAGGGGTATCATGAGGGGTCATTCATGCATGACAAATCCCTCATTCCCAGTAGTTTACGACTGAATTTCATTTCCACTCTGGAATCTTAAAATGCCTCCCCACCTTGAGAAGATAGATAAACCTTTTATTAGATCAATAATACAAGTTCATTATAAAATTTACAATGAATTATGAATCATAAATCAGCCTAGGCTGTGATCGAAGCCAAGAATATTGGTAGCAAGCTGCCAATTAAAAAAATGGTGCCTCCGCTCTCACAATCATTGGGACCAACCCAATGCCTATTACTATAGTAATTCAAATGTTTACAATCAGTTGACAGCATGAGAAGATAATACAAGGGAGCCAATCAAGTTAGTATCCTGGATGTTAAACCACTCCCACAATTCCATCAGGCTAACCTCATTGGTTCCTCAACCATGCTGCCAACTGATTAATACCGTGTAAGAAAATAAACATTTATTTATAATATTTAATACTATAAAGTCTATCATAAAATAGAATAACAAGTGCACAAACTCCCCTCAAACCGACAACTTGTGCCAGTTTAGAAAACTTGATTTTTCAAAATGACTACGACTTTATAGATAAGAGTGGAAGATGAATGTCAACTGTAAAAATTTCCAAACGTGTAAACTGACTCTTGCTTTGTTTCATTTTTACCCAAAAAAGATTTTTTTTTTCATTTTTTGGACGAATTTCTGTCTAACAACCTCCTCTACAATAACTGAAGGCGCTCCAGTAGCCCTAGCAAAGAAGCCAAAGATGTCTTCTCTTGACATTATCACTCGTCTTGACAGCTCAAAAAACGCAAGCCACTTGTTGATTCTATTACACTAAACTAAAATCTAAAAACAACTTTGATTATACCTGTTGAATTAAGCTATTTACTGGGATCAAAACGGCTTCTAGCTGAGCATACCCACTTCACAGCAATCCTTCATTCTTTGTGATAATTGCCTTTGCTATTTTTCCCTCCAAGTTCAAACTAAATATTAGTGATTTACCTATAAAAAAACAAATTAACATTTCCTCCTCTATTTACACAAATAAGTAAGCAAATATCTAATAAATAAACTGATAATCATTTAATAACTTACAAATCGAGTTAGTATAGAATGCAATGAACATGAATCAGTGTGTCTGTGAATTTACGATCATGAGTCACGAAAGTGTTAGCTTTACACCTCAACATACAAACATTAACACAAATCAAACTGGGTCCACTTGATTAAAAAATTTAAAAAGATTTTTAAAACCAATTGTTCAAATAATTATTAAAATAGTAATTAATTAGTAATTAAATTAATTAGTAATTAATCAAATAGTAATAATTGAAAAGAAAAACAAATTTAAAACTTAAAATTGCAAAAAAACAACAGAAATCATTAGATAATAATTTCTTATCAAAACTTCTTCTTCTTTCTTATTTTTTGTCTTTAACTTAAATTTTTGACATTACTCACTGTTTGATTAAACCATCTTTTTATTTATGTATTTTTTTGGGAGCCATAGGACCTCTTCTTTTTAAAATTTTACATTTGAAATACAAAATATCAAAACTTACCAAAATATTTCATAGAGGTATTATTACTAGAGGGGCCCTTTTGGTTGAATTTTGAAACATCAAAAAAAAAATAATCTGACTACTTTCGATTATCAAATCAAATAAACAGTACAAAATTGCAGTAACATAGAATACTTTTAATAATAATTTGAAAATACGAGAACGTTTAAAATACAAATCATAAACAAACAACGTACGAGAAGCTGACAAAAAATGATTTATTAAAACGATTAAAACATTTAATAACTCTTAGCCAAAACATCTTTTTAGGGCTCTCAGGGGCTCCGTGTAACCTCATTGAAACCTCCACCAAGGGCGACCCTAATCTGCATAGAGATATATACTAGAGGGAGCATAACCTATCTTAATACATTAAGAGGCCTGAAACATTTTAGTGGGGCTCTCAGGGGCTCTGTGTAACCTCATTGAAACCTCCTCTATAAGGGAGTTGAGGTTATAATTAATCAATTGTTTTGGGCTTCCCACAGATTGTTTGTGTTGTGATTTTTATTTTAAACATTGTACTATGTAATTTACTGTTTTTTTTGTTCTGTATTTGATGATAATGATAATCGAATGTGGTCAGGTTACTTTTTTGATCTTTCAAAATTCAACCAATAGGGCCCCTCTAGTAATATATCTCTATGCTAATCTGCAGAATAGGGTTTTCTGCAAAATATTTTGCAGAATGAGATCTATTTTGCAGAACGGGTACTTCCAAGGAAGCTAAAGCGTTAAATTTTTGTATGATTAATACAATACGTATAATCATATTGTATTAATTGTATATACGTATATCAATAACTTCGTATGATTGATACAATACGCATATAAATATATACCTACAAATTTCAACTCATTCGTACACTATCCGCCGCCCCCATAGTATTTTGCAGAATGAGATCTATTTTGCAAAACGGGTGCTTCCAAAAATGCTAAAGCGTTGAAACTTTGTATGATTAATAAAATACACCTAAAAACACATCCCTACAAATTTCAACTAATTCGTACACTATCCGCCGCCCCCATAGTATTTTGCAGAATGAGATCTATTTTGCAAAACGGGTGCTTTCAAAAATACGTATATCAATAACTTTGTATGATTAATAAAATACACCTAAAAACACATCCCTACAAATGTCAACTCATTCGTACACCATCAGCCGCCCTAGAGCTATACTTGTTCTGAAAATGCTACAAAGTAAGGGAGCCAGAAAGGTCAAGCCCTGCTGTAACAGGGCTGGGTAAATACTGACCGGTCCAGGAGACTTTCAATATAGTAAGTACATCTATGGGTTTTATGGTTATCATAAAAATTAAGAAGCATCTAGTGAGGTCAGTGCCTGGATTGGTGATAACTGGGAATAACCAATAGTATTTACTTTACCAGGGGCGGACTGGCCATTGAGGACGAGGACAGCAGCCCTCCTTGGGCCTCTCGGCCAAAAATAAACTTTAATAAATTATTGTTTAATTATTATTTGTTTAAGTAATTAAAAATTTATTTTATTTGCTCACGGCAGGAAAATGAAGCATTACTGAACTAATTTTAGGCGAGAAAGTAGCATTTCCCAGATCGGCTGGTAATTAGTCAGGAATGACTGCACTTTACCTGCCTAGGCAGGAAAGTAGCATTTCCCAGCCGCCCCTGCCTATGCTGGTAAAGAAAGTTAATAGATAATACTTGTAAACATGATTAGTTAATAATAAAAAGCCTATTGAATTTATTTAATAATTTATATAATGAATAATTACATTATTTAACTAATTAAAATAAAACAGTTTGTAATGTAAATCTTTAATTAGAAATAAATTTTGTTGATAATTTTAAAGGCAACACTTTTTGTCTTGGGTTTATTATTTCATCTTTTTTGTCAAGTCATTTACTACTTTTATCATACGAACCCGTATGATTTAATACAGTTTAAAAGTTAGTTTATTCTATAGCGTTTTGTGATAAATATCGTCGAAGATAGGCCCGTCTACAACCTTAAGTTAAGTTAGGTATAGACGAACTTTTCGAACATACCCCGTCGGATGTTTTGGAAATAGCTACAAGTGCCAAAGAGAGTCTACAACCCGGCAAATCAGGAAGTAAGTATCTCAAAGCATATGAAGTGTTCAAAGAATGGTGCTCGGAGAAAAAAGTTAAGAATGTAAGTGAAATGTTGTGTACGCGTATTTAAAAGAACTGTCAAACACAAAATCGAGCGCTTCTCTGTTGTCAACTTTCTCGATGATAAGATCTGTATTATCAGTCAAAGAAAATATAAAACGTACAAACGTATTAAGTTTTTCAAGAATGCTAGTTTTGATTTATTACTGTTCGCGGATAAAATATTGTGTGGAACGAGGCAGGAAAGGAAACATTACTGACTCGTATATTTGCCTTCCTCGGCTTTGCCTCGTCAGTCAAATTATATATTACCTGCCTCGGCTTCACCTCGTCAATCAAAATGAAAATTACCTGCCTCGCCTTCGCCTCTGCAGGTAATTTAGGTAGCACACCCTCGCCTTCGGCTCGGTGGCTATCTTCGATACTAGTCAGTAATATTCCATTTTCCTGCCTAGTTACACAAATAACTATTAAACTTTGATTTAACAGCTTGTATTCAATATACCTAGAAGTTAAGGTATCCATACGAAGATTAGACCCCAATGATCTGGGGTCTAATTAATTAAATTAAGCTTGCTGTAATCATTAATACCACTCTCGTTAAAAGTGGACCCCTCTACTGGAGAAGCAATATGGGACCCCCCCCTCCCCTTTGGCCCCCTTGAAATGTATTTTATGGCCCTTTTAGAGTCAAATCCTCCTCGGGCCATTTCAGCTTAGTCTGCCACTGTACTTTACTATCTGAAGTGCAGTCCCAAGAAGTGTTGCAGTATAAATTTTAAAAATTTTATATTCTAAGGACGAGTGAAGCGAGTCTTAAGTATTGAGGATAAGCCTGGCAAACCCAACGCGTTGAGGAAAAGTTTCAGCGGGACCCTGAACGCAATTTTTTTTCTTTGCCTACATGTCAACCAAATTATTTTAAGACCATTGGCATCGAGATTTATACTAGAGGGGGCACAGCCTATCTCAACACATTCAGAGGCCTGAAACATCTATTTAGGGCTCTGTGTAACCTCATTCCAACCTCCTTTTATAGCGAATTAAGGTTATATTAAATCAATTTATTTCGGCTTCCCGCACATTTTTTGAGTTTTGATTTGTATTTTTAACATTCTCCTATATAATTTATTGAAATTTTGTAGATTATTTGATTTTATTTATAAGCGATGGTATCAGGTTACTTTTTTGATGTTTCAAAATTTAACCTCTAGTAATAATATCTCTGGCATCGAGTCCAAAATAGTTATTTTTGTTATGACTTGTCATAAAATAACCTCAATCTAAGCAAACAAAAACATTTTATAAGACCATAATTTATATTTTATAGTCTTTAGCATAGATAAAAAAATTAACATAGATGGCTCACTCAAAGATTTAAAAAAAAAAAAGTTGATGGGATGCAGGAGGCTCAAGTAGAACACTCTGGTGGTGACAGCGTGAAACTGTCAGATATTTTTATTAACCAAACAACGAGCTGATGGGAGTAATCAAGTCTTTCCATCCGCTATTCAGCGCTAGAATGATGAGGAGTCGATGGATGAGTGATCCCAAATAAGGTCTATATGAATTTCGTATAAATTGGTAAAAAGTGAAAAATTTAATTTTTCACTCTTTATTCTCTCCCCTTCCCCCATACTGTTCCCCCTTGGATTCGAACCTCTAATGTCAATGTTGAATTGTTTGTGTTTCCTTAACTTATCCGTTTGCGCCAACCCGAGATGTTACATTCAGACAGCAAATTTTAATCTTAAGTCTAAAACAATCAAAATGAATTATTCTTATTTTTTTAAGAAAACGATGGTGCTGCTTCGCGTGATGAGGCCCCCAAGTTTTGGAAAACAAAAATACATCGCGAATATTATTGATATATTAGAAGATTATCAAAAGACATATAATGCACATTATGAAATGAAAGATATAAAATGACGTACAAATCCTAATCAGCTTAACTTAAATAATAATAACAGCTTACTTAAAATGTAACTTTGATTAGAATAAACTTGATTTTCACATATTTTTTAGATTTTAGTGGCTTTTAATAAATTGTTGACTTAGATTTGTAGTTTTTTTCTGAAAAAAACGGAGGTTACGCGAGCGGTTTTACTCGTACTTCGCTCGGGTACTAAAGGTAAGACTGTTTGCTATATAATTTTACCACGTATACGCAGACAGCCGATCCCCATCGTATCCGTTGCGCATTTAATACGCTCTGGTTCTTGCCCCGTTTGTATTAGCAAAGCCGATCTAGTGCAATGACGTCGTAACAGATCGTGACAAAACATCGCTTTTTAATTTTAAAGCTAAAAATTAAATTTTAAGCTAACAAAGACAAATCATTTTATAGTTAAGTTTAACTCGGGTTAGAAGAATGTTAAACACAAAGTATATTAAATAGAATATAGATTTACGCATAAAAATTATTTCAAAAGTTGTTTAGTGAAATACTAGATTGTAAATGCGATCGCCTTTCTTCTTATCGGCGGGGTACATCTCCGGGTAGTTTTCTAGCGCTATCCGTCTGGTTTGCCTCCCAATAATCCTTACAGCGTATTTAACTAGGGTACTTAATAGGATTCACGGATAATGTATGCTTTCTGTACGTTGTTAAATACGACTATCAAGCAGGATATCGAAATAAATTCAATTTAAAATAAATACTATTTATTACTTACAATACAGGTGAAGTTGAAATTTTTTTTAAAATAATTAGGTTAGTCTAGAGGCGATTTTAAATATATTTTGGTCCTTTGAAAAGAGTTTTCTTTTATTTTCATGTTCTATGGTTCTCAACCTTAATAGCTTATCTTATAAAAGTTATGTAAACTAGTTTATTTACCTGTTTAGTACATAATTAGTACGTTAATTGTTTCTATTATTTATGTCTATGATTGTAACCACAATATGTGATTACTTATCCATAAAATAAGGTAACATTTTCAAAACCAGCAAGACAAACACAACACTGGTGTTTCTTATGGCTAAGAAATACAAGAAGTAGAGTCGATAGTTAGTAATTAAAAAATAGTTTGACCAATACTTGAGCTTTTGTATTTTTTAGTAAAAATACCAAAAAAAGATCAATCAAAAATGCAATTGCTGGCAGATTGCAAATCTCTATTTTTTTAGATAAATGATAGAAATAGGAAAATGTTGGAAAAGTAAAATGATTTTATTTGGCCCATAAAATTAGAATATAATCTATTGTTAGAAACATACTTCTTGATAAATATGTTATAGTCGAAACAGGGCTAAAAATAACCCAAAAGGTAAAACAAAAATTACCAGTCATGTATGTTTCTTTGAAAAAATCTTAAAAATTAAGCCTCAGGTAATTTAATGCATTCGTAAATATAATATAAAAGTATTTCCCCATATTATTTGTTTGAGGAGCTATCTGATGCATTACTTTACAAAGCTTTAATTAACCATTAATAAACCTATTTAAATTAATAAATAATATAAATAGGTTTAAGGGTACTAATGATACAGTCAAATGTAGAACTTCATTGATATACAATTTTACTAATTTTGAAGACATCAGCATATCTTTTGCTACAGAGTGTAAAAATTCTCTTAGATTATCAAAGGGAGTGTCAAAAATTATTAAGAAAAAGTATATCAAAGAAAAGATTGGAATAATATCATGGAATTAGATAGAAAACCTTCTGAAAATATAAACAAAAAATAATAATCATAAAAACAGATAATAATAATACATATATAAATCTAAAAATCGTACTTAAAAATTTAAATGAATGGTCGGAAAAAAAGTATCCACTATTAGTTGGCATCGATTTATTAGAACCTCTTTCTGATATCTCAAGTCTAGATCTATTAGAACTAGTTAACGAAAATAGTTATATTAATTTTATTTTTATTATAAAGGATACAATCAATTAAATTTTTTAAATATACCTAGAGAACCTACAAAGAACAAACATTACATTCAAAACTATTTACCTGGATCAAATTGCATTGAAAATTATTTCAACAGTATGATAGAACTCCGAAACTTATTAATTCAAAGGGATTTAATAAATGCTAAAGTTTACAAAGAAATGCTGACAGCTGTTTTAAACAAAAATATTGTTGAATCTTCTAGATCATTAAGGGAAATTAAAAACAAAAAAATGAACATATATGACAATAATAAAAAATCTTATCTCTGGCCTTGTGACGAAATTTATAGAATGGGGTACTGCCTTCAAAATGAAGGAATGTATGTTAAGTTTAACGAAAACGAAAGCACTTTTAACACAACGGAAAAATATATACTAGTGACTGACGAGACTAAATTAATGTTAGACGGCGAACTCATCACCCAACTTAGTCACATAAACATTACTCAATGTAAATTCCCTGATATAAAATGGGTTGACGGAGTACCGGGTTGTGGAAAAACACGATACATAATAGAACAGCATGTATCAGGAAAAGATTTAATTTTAACACAAACTAGAGCTAACCTTAAAGAAATAAGAGATTCAGTGCAAAAATTAAATAAGACAAACCATAGAAGAAGTTTTAAAGATTACAGAACTGTTGCCTCTTATATTATCAATGGCTCAGACAAAATGTATGATAAAGTATTCGTTGATGAAGCACTTCTAATGCACGCTGGATACGTGGGTTTTATAGCATCACTAACTGGAGCTAAAGAAATTATCTTACTTGGCGATTCCAATCAAATACCTTACATAGAAAGAAGCTCTTTGAAATCAAATTGGTCCAATATAAAACTTTTTTGTAAGCCTACCCAAACACTGTCAACGTCAAGAAGATGTCCTATGGACGTATGTTGCATTTTATCAGATTTTTATAACCAGATAAAACAACAAACCAGTGTGTGAGATCTATAAGACCTACTATCTCAGACGGCAGTTTCTATCAATTAAAAGATGAAACTGTAATATTAACGTTTACTCAAATTGAAAAAAATATGGTAAAAGAATGCTTAGTAAATACTTGTTCAATCCCTATACCAGTACTCACTATACATGAAGCCCAAGGAATCACATCAAAAAGAGTTATTTTGATCAGAGTTAGTACGTTACACTTAGAAATTTATAATAGTCTGCCTCATATCATTGTAGCTTTAAGTCGTCATACACATAGTTTTAGGTATATTACTTCCGGAGAACCAGATATAATTACTCTCCTTGTTAATAAAATTCATGAAACCTCCGAAAGCACAATAAAAACTTACAGACAATTATTTAAATTGCAAACCAAAAAAGGTAAAACAGTAACTGAAATATCCCAATCATTACCACCATGACCTCAACAACTAACATAATTTCGGACCCGTTAATGAATAATGAAATACAAACAGTAGAACTAGACGACTTTAATCTAAAGCCTTTACTAAAAAATTCAAAATGTTATATTAATATTGAACATGAATATAAGAAGCCTTGAAAGTCACCATGACGAGTTACTAGTTCTACTGGAAGCCATTGACATAGACGTACATGTTATAGTTCTGACTGAAACATGGTTGAGAGTGTTCCCTGAAACTTGACAATTCCTGGTTATAAACCCCTCCCTGTCGATGGTCAATTTAACAGAGCCGATGGTATCGTGGCTTTTGTAAAATCTGATTTACAAATTTTACATAAACAAGAAAATCCTATTGACCAATGCACTAGTCTGTTATTTAAGTTTAAAGACAAACAAAACAGAATTTTTACCATCACATTAATTTATAGACTATGGGGTTATAACTTAGAGTTGTTCAATACTGCATTATACGACCATCTGCAAATTGTAGGAAACGAAAACCACGTTATCTTAGGGGATTTCAACATAAATATAAAATCGGACAACTATAACAGTCATACTGAGGATTTTAAAACCATGATGGCTCATTTTGGTTACTATTCAAATGTAAATACGTATACTAGAATACATAATAACAGCAAATCATGCTTAGACCATATCTGGACTAAGCACAGAGAAATACTAGATACTGTTTCTTACAGACTAAATAGCAAAATAACAGACCATTTTCCAGTTGGTATTATTTATAAAAATAACATCACTTCAACAAACAGAGTAGCTTCTAATAAATTAAATTACACCACTAAGACTGATTTTCCCAACCTTGTAAATGAAATAAATAACTTATCCTGGGACCATCTTTACAGTGACTCAGACCCAAATCAAGCAGCTTCTATTTTTATAAATACATTAAACTCCTGTTATTCGAAACATTCTACACGTTTTAAGGTAAAAAGACAGCATAGAAAAAGAAAACCTTGGATTTCAAGTAGTATTATTGAAAGTATTTTAACGAGAGATAAAATGGCTCGTCAAATTGACAAAGAACCTGAAAATGAGGAACTAAAAAACTGCATACAAACAATATAGGAATAAACTGAATAAAGTTATAAAAGTAGCTAAAAATCAGTATATAAGAGAAGAAATTACATCAGCAGGGCAAAATAATTAAAAACATGGCAAATAATAAACAATACGTTAGGGCGAACTAAAACTCAGACGGAAATTCCTGAATTAAAACTACCTTCAGGTGAAAAAATAGTGAAAAATAAAGATATAATAAATGAATTAAACAGACATTTTGCAAGCATAGGGGAAAAATTAGCTGACGAACAAAAAGTCTATTGTAACTGTAGCTCTAAATCGACTGCTACTAATATACCTAACATACCTGACTCTATTGTACTTTTACCAGTGACTGAAACTGAAATTCTTAATCATATCAGGGAACTTAAGAATAATAAAGCACCTGGCATAGACCAGTTGACAGCTAAATTATATAAATCCTGCAAAGAAAATTTAGTAAAACCGTTAGTGCACATTTTTAACTTATGCTTTGATGCCGGAGTTTTTCCTGATATCTTTAAGAACGCCGTCATCACGCCACTGTTCAAGGAAGGCAGTAAGTCGGATGTTATGAACTATAGACCCATATCTCTTCTACCTGTTGGAGCCAAATTACTAGAAAAATGTATTGAGAGTAGACTATCGTCTTTTTTGACAAACACAACATTTTTCCTAAAACTCAGTTCGGTTTCCAAAACAAAAAAAGTACTGATGATGCAATCTATACGTTAACTAAGTACATCACTAGTAATTTAGATAAGAATAAAAAAGTTATTGCAGTTTTCTTAGATTTAAAAAAGCATTCGATACCCTTGACCAAAACAAACTAATTGAAAAATTACGCCATTATGGAATTAGAGGGAAAGAATTAGACTTATTTTCTCAGTACATTACTAACAGACAACAGCAAGTTAGACTGTTAAACCAGCTGAGTGATGCAGCCACTCTGACCACAGGCACGCAACAGGGCACAGTGACGTCACCCAAATTATTTTTAGCCTATATAAATGACCTTTACTTTATCCCTAACTTCACAGGAGAAATAATAGGGTTTGCTGATGATACGTGTCTGCTCTTTCTCCTCAGATACCGACAGTTGGCAACAATTGTTGGCTAACGTTGAACAACAGTTATCTCTTATCAGTAACTGGCTTCACACTAATCTCTTATACCTAAACACCAAGAAAACAAACTTTATTACTTTCTCTATTTCTAAAAAAGGACAACCGAAAGATGTTGACAAATTAAAAATTCATGACTGTAAATGCAAAAAAATAAACATAAATCAACCTTGTGATTGCATATCAATAAATAGAGTGAGCTCAATAAAATACTTAGGAATAACGATTGACCAAACAATGACTTGGAAAACTCAAATTAACAATTTAACAAACAAAATACGTAAATTTATATATTATTTTAGATGTCTCAGAGAATTTTGTGATGAAAAATTAATGAAAACAATCTATCACGCGTTAGTGGAATCAATTATCAGTTATGGTATAGTGGGGTGGGGTTCTGCTCACCCAACTCATCTACTTTCATTAGAAATAGCTCAGAAAGCTGTTATTAAAACAATCCTAAGGAAGCCTAGACTCTATTCAACTGAACAACTCTTTTTGGATTTCCCTGTTCTTACTGTTAAGCAATTATTCACAAAGCAAGTATTATTAAAATATTTTAACGAAACAAAAAACTATATAAACTACGATTTAAGCACTAGAAATAAGCAAAATAGACTTGTGAGAACTTACAGATGTAGAACATCCCTCATGCATGTCACGCTGCAGCAAGAGGTCCTATTATTTTTAATCAATTACCTAACCATATTAAATCTAATCTTTACTTCAAAGAGTACAAAAAAGATGTTATACTGTGGCTAAATCCGCCACCTACTAAAACTTAAAACTTATATTTATACTTAACTAACCTACTCTTAAAATACTTAGTTTTTATTTTTTGTATAATATGTATTATTATTATTATTTTATTTTATTTTTATTTTTTTTATTTTTATTTATTTATTTTTTTTTTTTTTTTAATTTTAAAAATGAAAAGGAAAAAAAATGTTTTGTTTGTTTTTAATTAACCAAAATGCATGGAATTTTCACCTTTGAAATGTAATTATATTTATAAATTAAAAAATATTTGTAAATAAATTATTATGAATGATTAACATTATAAATAACAATACTATCTATAAGTTAAAAATACTATCTATAAGGAAAAACAAATAATAGATGAAATATATAGCCGCGCACAAGCTATAGCTTATGCGGCTATTAAATAATTTATTATTTTCATTAGTTTCATTTGCATATTCCATTGTCAAATAGACTTTTATTTATATATTACTTTAAATGTTTTATGCTTATTTTATATTATACTGTATGTATGCTTTTAAAATAATAAATAAATATATTTATTATTTATTTATTTATACCTTAACTATATATGTATATGTATGTATATAATATTATATATATATATTATATATATTATATATTATATATTATATTATATTATCATATATTATATATATAATATTATATATTATCAATTCATCACATATATATATAATTATATATATATATATTATATATATATATATATATATATATATAAATTAACATAGTTAATTTTTAAAAACCTTTAAAAAATGTCATCGTAATGAGTTGAATGAACCCTAAAGTTTCATTTGAGCTGAATAAAATTGGTCCGAAGACCATTCAAAGTACTCCAAGAAAGGGTACCTGGGTTCGAATACTGGTACCCTCGATAATTTTTTATAGTTTTTTCACGTTTATTATACTACAAATAATTCTGACGCGGTGGTCTGCATGTTGTGTGAATTTTCTTTAGAATGCGTGTTTCGTGCTTAACAACCCATTATTGCTAAGGTTCTGGTTTATGCTTTATGACGTAAGCAGTTACTCAATTATCAAGCACTGCTCGACCTAATTTGTCAGTATTTTTCAGAGGAAATGCGCTAAAACCTTAAAAGCTAAACACTAACTGAGCTTTAATCTAGTTCGAATAATAATGCGCACTGCCAGTTTCAGAGGCATGGTTTTGTATAACCAAGTGGATAATTATGCGCATTTCCTTTGAAAAGTACAGCCAAAATGAGTACGAGCAGTGCTTGATAATTGAGTAACTGCTTAGGTTTAAAGCATAAACCGGAACCTTAAGCAAGTGGGTTGTTATGAACGAAAACACACGTTCCAAAGGAATTTCGCCCAACATGCGGACCAACGCGCCAGAATTGCTTACTTGTTTTATCATACAACCTATTGTTTGCCATTTTACATTGAGCATACGCTTTGATATATTTTCAAAAAATATAAAATTCAGTAGCATATTAAACTCGTTTAAGAATAAATGTAATTATATTTTAACCATCATAATATATAAAAAACATTAAAACATAATGGATTGATGGAAAATATTTCGTAATTACCATAGGTCTTTGTTTACTTTTATTTTATTTTACTAAACGATTAGCAACTGTTTGTGTTTAAAAAAAAACTACAGCACAATCTGGTAGAGAATAGAGCAAACAGATTTTACTACTAGCGCTCTTCAAGATTTGTGATGAGGCCCCCAACTAAAATCATAAACACAAACTTGTCAGTGTTCCCACTAGGGTCGGGAGTGAACCATCTATGTTAATATTGTTTATCTATGGTCTTTAGGGTGATAATTAATTTATTTCTATTTATCATTAGAACTTAATTTAATCATTAGAACTTATTTTAAATTACCGTACATACTCAATGCATTTAGAGGCTTTGAAACATCATTTTGCTGTTTTCATGGGCTCTGTGTAACCTTATTGAAACCTCCTCCTATAGTAAATTAAGTTGATAAAAATCAATTTTGAGCTTCCCCCACACATTTGTTGTGTTTTAATTTGTATTGTAAACGTTCTATTATATAAATTTTTGTATTTTTGTTCGGATTATTTGATTATATTGATAGTCGAAGGTGGTCAGGTTACTTTTTCGATGTTTCAAAATACAACCATTAGGGCTTCTCTGATAGTAAATATGTTTAGTTTATAGTAATATGATAGTAATATATGTTTATGCTAATGTTTCAAGGTTACAGCTGTTGAGGTTACTTTTTAGATGTTTTAACATTTAACTGATAGGACCTCTCTAGTGATAATATCTCTATGATGTTTCAAAATTTAACTGATTGGGCCTCTCTAGTAATAACATCTCTGTGATGTTTCAAAATTCAAATGATAGGGCCTCTCTAGCATAGAGATATATTACTAGAGGGGCCCTATTGATTGAATTTTGAAACATCGAAAAAGTAACCTGACCACATTCAATTATCATTATGATCAAATAAACAGAACAAAAAAACAGTGAATTATATAGTAGAATGTTTAAAATACAAATCACAACACAAACAATCTGTGGGAAGCCCAAAACAATTGATCAATTATAACTTCAACTCCCTCTTGGAGAGGGAGGTTACACAAAGCCCCGAGAGCCCCACTAAAAATATTTTAGGCCTCTCAATGTATTAAGATAGGCTATGCTCCCTCTAGTATATATCTCTATGCTCTCTAGTAATAATTAGAGTGCCTGTATAATCAGGATTATACAGGCACTCTAGTGTACACTAGAGGATTATGTGACACTCTAACTTAGAATAGATACTATGTTCGGGCACATCCTCGATTCTACTCCAAACTGCACTACACTGTGTTTAGTAACGAATCTCGGACAAGAAGATTCTTACTGTAAACTGCACTTTTTACTCCTTTTAGGAGGATTAAAAAACAAAAATCCTTTATGCTAAACTGTCGGCCATATTATGTTTTTCGGTTCATAAAGAAGAAGTAAAAAAAAAGATGATGCATTTTTCAATTTATTTGAGAAAGAAGATGAAAAAGAATGCAAGTTTTCAAGAACAAATTTATCTTACATTTCCCAATTTAACATTAAAAAAAATTAACACTTAGATATTAAGTACCTTTTTTTATATATTACGTTTAACTGCCACAAAATTACGTTCAAGTAACTCGGTACCAAAAACTTAGCCTCGAAGGCAGCGTAGATACTGTCGATGTGATAAGCTAGACTCAGTCCACTGTTTTCTTAATTTAATTAATGTGTTGTTAAAGTGAATTGCAATTAGTATCTATTGAATGATTTGAGAGGGTGGTGGGATGTGTGGATAAGGTAGTCCGTGTTGTGTCGTGTTATCAGTTATCATGGTGGTGGAAGAAGTCAAACAGCTTCATCTGTATCCAGATTTCGATACCCTTAAGGGACAGGCTCATATTGAGGATAAGAAAATGACCCTCAAGTATCGTCATGGGTTAGTATTCTCTCACAGTTACTTCATGCAAACGTATCGGATCCGTAGATCGTATTCAATCCATTGGTTAAATACCCTGTAGGAACTATGCGGAGTAAGAACCTCGGGAAAATAAGTGTAGTCCATTCTGCTGATACCCTGTAAGAATATCATGGTACGTTTGTTTCCCTACGACCTAAGAAGATGAAGAAGCATTGCATTAGCAAAAAAATGTAATGCACATTTTTTCATCAAATGTTGACGTTTCAGCTTACAAAAATAAAAAAAATTGGTGTATGGATGTACACATTTCTTGTTAACGAGTTACAGCTTAAACGGCTAATCTAATCTCAATGAAACTTGGTACAAAACTCGATTTCTATGAGAGGAAGAAAGGATTAGATTTTGAGGTTAACCCTACAGGGCGTATTTAAATGATGTCACTTCTAACTTATTAAAAAAAGTCACAAAAGAAAATATATATTTCATGTGAAGTGATTCTAATGATATATTAATGTTTCCTGAGTAGAAAGAAACCTTGCTGTTCCCTGGCTGTTGATATTTTAGAAATATTGATTTATGAATTTTCAAATCCATAAGTCATTGACACTCTAGACTTTCTCATTGATAACGTAGGATCTCTATTATATTCTAAGGTCAACCGTAGCGAGACCAAAGTAAAGTCATTTTTGAGTTTGAATACATTGAAATCAATGCAATTAATCAATTCAATTCAATCAATTCAAAATCATCAATTCAATTCAATACTTTGAATTGAATACATCTAATCAACGGTCGAATGAAGCAAGGCTGATGTTATATCCTTTAAGCTTTGGATAATCCTGACACTCTTAAGATAAGGATAGCAAGTTGTGGAAAAAAGTACCCAGGTATTCCTCTGGTACAGAGTCGTACTTGGTACCATATATTTCACACTATTTTTTAACGTCTTGTTGAATCAATTTAATTATCAATATTGTATTTCAGACAAAATATTTTATTTTTACATTAATATAGCTAGAGTGAAGACTAATTAGATATTTTTTAGGTGAGTCCGGAAATAGTCAAACCACTATGTATTAAACATAACATTTTTTATATTAAAAATAATATAAAAAATATATTACTTTTATATTAAACTGTGATTAAAATATTGGTTTAATATTAAAGATACTATTAAACAAAAAGTAACACTTCATGATACAAAATATGAATGCTGCCAACCATTTTTATGTACAATCTACTGGCTTTAATACACTCAAACGAGGAAATAAATGGAAATATCCTAAACCATTAGTGCAACACCCTTAGAAAATGCTAATATAGGAGGAGCATTAGACGGTAACACAATTGTATGCCACTGATAACCTAAGCCAGTTTATTGGTGGTCTTCAGTAGGGGTACCATCCTAACAACAAAACATTATTTCATAAATGTGTTATAAATATCCACTAATGAAAAAAGATCTTAAGTAACAAATAAGATAACTTAAAAACCTTAAGTTATTTACCTTACCTTAAATCGGTCTTAGATTGCATAAGGGTATCCCCTATCCTCTTGTATTCCCCATACAAGAATCTACATTTAGTTGACATGGACTACTAAAAATGTTAAAATACAATTTAAAAAGCTTAAATAGTAGTAATGCTATTTAAAAAATATTAATATATATATATATATATATATATATATATATATATATAATATATATATATATATAATATATATATATATATATTATATATATATCATTTTGATACTACCCAGTTTTGCAAAACATAAATAGTTGACACAATATAAATTGTGCAAGAGACACCAACGAAATGTACAAGCAAAAATGCAATGCTACTCTGGGAACTGTTCCATCATTCGAAATTCGTCATTACTTGATGGCACGACATATGTCATGGCCTACTATATATATATATACATATATTAGTATTTATGAATAATCGATCATTAATAAAAGAATTTCTTTGAATTTTATTATAAAAAATAAAGGATATTTTATTAAAAAAAAAAAAAAATAAAATAATAGAACATAATAATTTAGCAACCGGAAGTATTGCCAACTTTGTCATAAGAAAATTGTATATTGTTACTGTGGCAGCATTACTTAAGACCACCAGTGAAACAACTTTGTTGTTATCAGTTATGCTCCTTCTATATATAGTTAATTTTACCTTAGTGTAGGCTCAATAAGACTTATAGATCACTGTATGTATGGGCTATAAGTTGTATAATCATCCTAGTGATGAAACTGAACTTTTAAATCATAAGGGCTTTAAACAGAAAATAATGTCTTATTTAAAGATGAATTCTTTCTATTCTCTTGAAGAATTTTTGCAGAAAAATACTTTATAATTTTTTTATAGTATTTTCTTTTGTATTTTTTCTATTTTTAAATATGACTTGTGTAAAACAATTACCTTTGTAACTACATGTAAGTATAATAAAAAAATGAAATGAAACACAAAAATTGGGAAATATCAGTTAATTTAAATACTTGTTACAACTAATTTAAACAGTTTAATGCTATAAAAGATAATTTTCTGCAAACTAAAATTAATTTACTATTAATTTAAACAAGATAATTTTATGAGGTAGCGGTCAGATAGGTATAAAAACACAAATAGTTTTTAATAGTTTGGTCAATAATTTTATATTAGTTTTGTATACATTTTAACTCTACAGTGTGATTTTCACCTTCTTAACTGTTTATTTAAAAACTCATGACAACCCAATTAAAAATTTTTTTCCTTTCAAAATAGGACTTTGGAAGGAACTTTGGGAGAGTGACTTTAGAGGGTTTAAACACCCTAAAATGAATTAAAATAAAAAATTCAAAAGTAAAATCACTGCAAGAAAAAATTTAAAGATTAAAGGTAGAAAATATGAAAAAAATTAAGAAACCCATTTACATATTATAACGTTGATCACCATTTCGTTATCAATTTCTTATCTGTGACGGTAGCACAGCTATGAATTTGTGCTTGAACCTTTGGTATATTGATTTTTATTCACTTGTTGAGTTCATTTCTACCTAAATACTATTTATTTCTTGTTTCAGGTATTTCAGCATGTTAGACAAGTGTGACCTCAAGATCAAGGAGGCTCGAATGTGTCACGACCAGGAGCTCGAGTATTTCTTCATCTACAGATTTGTTCAGATATTTACCAAAATGGTAAACACCCCGGAAAACAAGTCTAATAAGGAAGCAATGACAAAGAATACAAAGTATCTTAAGAAGTATAAAAATCTAATTTCTACTTATATGGACACTCTTGAGAAATTAGACGCTACACTTAAAAAGAGGTAATAAAAATTTAATTTGGTGGTTTCCAAGTAATAGAACTCATAGCAAATTTTTAAAGAAAATTACACAGTGTCTTATAAAAATTAAAAAAGTGCCATTGTTTATAGTTTTCTACATGCTGAATCGAATGATAATCTTATTAAAACTTATAATTTTAACTAATTTGAATATTAATTTTATCTCATCCTGACCAGCTTTAGTAATCGAAAAATGCTTACATAAATATATACAGATGATATAATTTTTATAAAACTTTATCTTTACTGAGTGGATTGAGTGATGTGCTGTTTATTTTGAACTAAATTGTTTAAAACTGGTCCTAAGACAAGTAGATAACTTAATTTGGCCTCGTGAGGCTTTTATGGTTTTTTTCTTTGAAAATTTGTTATATCAAAAGCCATTAGCCATTAGAGAAATAATGACAAAATAATGACAATGTACCCATGAAGTAGCCTCATGGAGACATTGCGAAGATGGTAAGAGGCCCAAAGGCTCCTTTTTATGCAACACTACTGGTTAAGGTGTAATATGATATTTTGAGGGGAGTGCCTCAAAGAAGTATTTTTGGGTCTCACCTTTTTTCTCTTTATATAAATGATCTACCATATGCATCATCCAAGGCTGGTGACTGCATCTTATTCACTGATGATCTGACAATCATTGTCAGAGGATCCAGTGAGGTAGAGATATCTCTGAGGTCTAGTAGAGTTCTAAACCGGCTGAAATCATTAGTTAAATGAGTTAAAAACAGAGGTCAATGAGGTTTTAATGAAACAAAACTTCATTAAAAAACAGAGGTTACGAAAGTAGGTAAATTTGAAAACTGAATGTAGATATGCTAAGATAGAAAGAAATGTTGATTGGGAGAAGCTCTTAGAATCCATAACAAAAAAAACTTAATTTAAGTCACAATATTTTAAAGCACTAAAAATAATTAAATTTGTATGAATTAATTCAAATACATCACGGTTGTGACTTCAAAACTTTATAGAGTAGAAATTTTGGGCAACTCAACAAAAACCAGTAAGGTATTAAGGGCACAGAAAAAAAATAGATTAATTTATAATGCACTCCCCAGAGCTAGTTTTAAGAAAATTTTCTCAAAGCTTAAACTATTGACGGAAATGTAAAATAATGCATTTAATTAAAAATTGGTGCAAAAAGCTTGCAGATGTACATAAATACAACACAAGGCATTAGAACAATTTATTGAAATTAAAAAGGTTGTATTTACCCCAAGTTGAAGAAGCAATCGAAGAATCAGCTACGTCAATACTTGCTGTTGGATATGAATATCCTGGTAACCGGTTTCGGCATAACGCATCATTAGCAGGAGGGGGAACACTCGAGCTCTCAACTAATAAAGTTATATCAGTGAATAACTTCTTGTTTCAACGAGCACGGCGAGCCCTTTGAAGCTGAAAAGGGCCAAATCTTTTGAGGACTCGTCGTTCTCATTGAAACTAGAAGTTATTCACTGATATAACTTTAGTTATTAGTTGTGAGCTCGAGCGTTGCCCCGCCTGCTGATGATGGCATTATGCCGAAACCAGTCCAGGGATATTCATATCCAACAGCAAGTATTGACAGTAACTGATTCTTCAATTAACAATTTTTTGGTTCCAAAGCACTGTACAACTTCTAAGCCAAAAGTACACTGCTATTAAATCATTTAATGCTTTGCTGAAAAAATAAAAAAAAAATATTGAGGATGACTCCTCTGATGCATGTTATGAACATTTAATAGAAAACCCTATTTATAAGATATCAGATTTTTATAATGAATGAGTTATGATTGTATTTAAATAATTTTATTAGTGATTAAAATTGATTGTTTGTTCAGGGTGGGGATTTATTTGTTTATATTGCACATTAAAATATGCTTTTTATAGTGTTGGGACACATGCTATTGTATTGTCAAACACTTATCGCAAATATAGATGTTTATTTTATTTATGGAGATGAAATATGGATAAATCTTGAAGAATAAAATTGCTATGTACTACAGAATTAAAGCTATGATTTGATGATAGCAACCTTGTACTTTTGTAAAATTCAACATTAGGAATCTAAAGCTAATAGAAGATTATCTTTTATTTTAATCACTCTGCAAAAATAGTTCATCTTGACCTTACATGCCTGTAAATCTTCCGTTTCTTCCTTATTACTTTCACTGCTCTTAATGCAATATAAGATTTGTAGATCCACAAGTATAACATGAAGTCTGGAAAAATTAAAACACTGTTTCGTAATAAAGATTGGAACAGAGCTAAATATTCACAAATCCAGTACAGTCTGGTATATAAATTCCAATATTATTACACTCGCCTTCTCTATAAATAAAATAATTTTATTTTATTTTATTTATTTTATTTTATTTTTATTTTATTTTATTTTATTTTTATTTTATTTTTATTTATTTAATTTTATTATTTTATTTTTTAAATGGAGTTTATATTCCTAATAATTATATTAATTACAATCACACTTATTGTAACACACATATATTTCGACATGTTTTTATAGAAAATTTAATTTAAAACAGATGAAATGAGATCTTTTTTTGACTGAATCTGACTAAAACGATACACCCTGTTTTCCATACAGTGCTAGTGCATTCATCCCAACTTCATGTTATAATTGTCAGCTTTTAGGGCACTGTGTTTGTACTTTTACTCTACCTTGTTGATAATTTCAATAAAATACTTTTTTCAGGTACAGTGAGTTGAAGGCAATAAACCAGAGGAGCGAGAGTTTGTCCAGTGATAGAGCTCTATTTGATAATGATGGAATGGATGAGAGAAACCATGTGGATAACAAGACCCCCAGCCCTGCCAGTACCTGTGAGTTGTTACAAATTTGTTGACTTCCAGGTGAAATCCTCCAGCACTTATTGAGTGCCAATATAACCTGGTTTAGCATGCAATAGTGCCACAGGGGTAGCATAAAGCAATAATCGTGTCGCCATTGAGAAGGGCCTATGACAACATTGTCAAAAAACTGAGTTTAAAAATATTGGAAAAGGCTATTAAGTTTGTGTTTACTGCTATTTATGTCTAATGTTTTTTAGGATTTATTACTTAATAAATCATAAAAGTCTGTATGGCGGATGAATTTCCTTTGAAATACGAACTTCCGTGCTTAACAATCCATTGCTTGCTTAAGTTTCCCATTTATGCTTTATAACTAGTATACAACAATATGCTCATTCTTTCAAAGTTCGCATCGCACACTATTATTTCATTTCTATTAGGTTCTGGAGCACAACATAATAGACATCTGTTCAACCTAGCATTGAAAATGAAGGCTTCATTCATGCATATAAATAAATAAATAAAATATTAATAAAAAGCCACTAATTTGCGTATTGATTGTAAAACAGTAATGGGTATGGAATATTAAGAGCAACCAGTGGTCAAACAAAATCCAGGTTATCAACTTATTTAATAAAAAGAAACCTATGTATGACAATAAAGAATTACAAATAAGAGAATTATTTTACTTTGCGTTTCCGTCATATAGGGATCTTTAAGAAGTACCTGTCGCTGACCTCCCTTTAAAGGATTTCTAACTCTTGCATACAATTCCTATTTACCTTGACCAGGATTGCACTAAGGCTCAGGTGCTATTACTGGGATTTCTCAGTGCCTTGGTTTTATCTTGCCCAACCACTTGTTGATGTGGACTGCAATTCTAAGTTAGCCTATTGTTTTAATTGCAGGTACAGGAGTGGAAGGCTATATGTCTTGTAAACAGTTGTTCTCTCTAATAAGTGATAAGAATCTTGCCTCCAACCACCTGTTGATAGTAGACTGCAGGTCCAAGCAACACTTTGCCTCCTGTCATATCTCCTACAAGCATTCCGTCAACATCCCCTACCCAGACATACAGAGAGGGTTAGTGTCGCTCATTACTTTCAATTTTTAAATGGTACACCCTCATTATATACATAATAAGTATTGGTACAAGTAGAACAATATTGTGGAGGAGGAGGAAGGAACAATAAGAAAGACAAGAAGAATAAGATGAAAAGTTACAGATATTACGTATAATTTAAGTATAAAATATTTATTTCATTAGAAAGTAAAAGAATTTTTACAAGTACATATACTTGATCCTCAATTTTACAAAAAAGGATGCATTTTATGAATAATTTGCTTAAGTGCTAATGTTTGAATGATGAAACAGGAGTCATAATCAATTTGTTTCGTCATTCGAAAATTAGCATTTACAAATATTATAAATGGATACTTTTTTGGAAAAGTTTGGGATCAAGTGTATAGATGTATGTGTTTGGGTAAAAAATTGTTCCAGTTTTGATTAAATTAATTAAATTGATTAAATTAATTAATTTTAATTAAATTTAATTCTTTTACTGTGTGTTATTGGTATCAATTTTTATTTCAAGACTTTAGAGTACAAATTAAGTTAAAATATAAAAAAATTAAGCTTTTTGGAAGTAAAAAACCAGAATTTTCAAGAGGTGCATGTTAAATCTGTTTATAGAATTCCGCTAAGAACTTTTTAAAGTGACTAAATATCACATTAGAAGTGTATTAACAAAACATTTGCTACACAAGATGCATTATTACATGAAAATAGCTTGGTTAAATGCATTTATTGTGTTATATATATGTAACAATATATTGTTTATTACATTATAATAAACAATATATAATAGTACACCTGGGGCGCCCATGACTACATATATGTTACATTCAATTTTTGTAGCCGCTAAAATTCCCCAATGTTATTATAAAACAACCTTTTTACTATATTTTTATTCTGTATCGTGTTATAAGTCTATTAAATAACTTATAACTGCAAATTATAGTTATTATTTATAACTTGTTATAAATAAACAATAATTATTGTTATTACAAAGAAATAATTATAGTCATGTCAATTTTTCCATTTTGATATATTTTATTAATTTAGACTGTAACTTATTATTTTTTTATCTTAATTTTGTACATTTTTGTTTCTTGATTTTTATATATTGGCTCACGCCTTAAATTGTAAATAAAAAAATTGTCAAATATAACCACACTGCAGTACTTTTAGTAATAGAAGGTCGAACCAGGTAAAACTTTTGAAACCTGGTCGAACTTTTGAAAAATATTTGGAAGCAGTAAAATGATGATGCTAATAAATTGAGATTGGTAATGAATTATTGTGAAAATAATTATGTCTTTCAAAGAAGGTTAAAACTTATAATAAATGAAGATAAAGCAATAAAATCTCCAACCACCTCAATGTTAGGATTTATTGAAAATTGTCTTGTAATGGTTATACATATGTAGACATGGGCGTTGAGGGGTTTAATCAAAACTTGTAAACTCAATACTATTAGGATTCAAAGTATGAGCGCTAAATGAGTTTATCATGATCAGAATAATAAAATAAGTCTCTCCACTGATGTATTATTTATTTAAAAAGCGCTCCAGACAAAGCACTGATGTATTATTTATTTAAAAAGCGCTCCAGACAAAGCACTGATGATGACCTTTAGTTGGTTGAAAGCTGGTTATGCTTTATTTTAAATAAATAATACATCAGTGGAGATACTTATTTTATTATTCTGATCAATACTATTGATTTAAATGTATGTGGTTTTTAATCCATGGATACTAAAAATGGTCAACACCTAGGTCAATATTTTGCAAAGCTGTGATGAGGAACTTTGCATCTATGATTTCTGTTGTTTTGTGATATTTGGTTCTTAAGTTTTAATTTAGTATTATTTGGACCAATGGATTCAATTTTTTTAATCAAGTGGACCCAGTTTGATTTGTGTTGATGTTTGTATGTTGAGGTGTTAAGTTTACTCTTTCATGACCCATGATCGTAAATCCTCAGAACAGTGATTCATGTTCATTGCATTCTACACTAATTCGATTTGTAAGTTATTAAATGATTATCAGTTTGTTTATCAGATATTTGCTCACTTATATGTGTAAATAGAGGTGGATGTGTTTATTTGTTTTTTAAAGGCGGAAAATATGTTTTGGAGGATTTTTTTTAAAAACCTCAATATTCAGGGTGGGTGTACCTTTTATCGAGTGTGAAGAAAAACTGGCTTCAAAGGTATTAAAGGGTAGGGTTTAAAGGTTTTAAGTGTATATATGATATACATATATATTATAATAATAATTAATTTGTTCTTAATATTTTTTCAGTATCTCGGGTCACTTACTGCAGTACTCAATCAATAACAAGGACGAGCTTGCTCTGTGGAAGAACAGGTTCTTGTACGAGTACGTCGTTCTTCTTGACTACGACACAAACCAAGCTAACAACAATGAGAGCCATAAAGTTTCAATACTCTACGAGATACTGGACAAGGTAAATAATCAAACTAGTGTGTTTATTCTTAGAAACAAAGTGTTTCTAAGAACACAATAAGGTTGTAGCAATTGAATCAGACTGATTTTATTATTTTTTATCGCATATACGATAGGAATATAGGAAAAGTATACAAGATAATATATATAGGATTCGCACTGAAGAATCTCTTTGTAAGCTGTAAACAAATAAAACCTAGGTTTTACCTGATATATCCATTTCACCCAAATATCCAGCAAGTCACCCGTTTTTTATTTGTGTGAGTGTCTCCTATCATTGTATTTCCCGGTGAGTTGATACTTGGTACTGAAATTAATCTTTAAGAATATTTGTGCTTTTATACAATTTTTTATGGTATCATTAACTCATTAATTTTTCATATTTTTCTTAATTTCTTCTCCAAATTCTTTGACTTTTTTCTTTGTCATCGTCTTTTTTATTTTCCATTCATACTTTTTTTTATTTCTTCTTTGTCTTCATATGTCATCATTATCATATTTTTCTTAATTTCTTCTTTTACTTCTCCTTTGCTTGTTCATAATTTTTTTCTTATTTCCCTCTTCCTGATTCTTCACCTCCTTTGATTTGTACTTTGTCTTCATGTATCATCACAATCATTTTTCTCAGTTTCCTATCTAACTTCTTCTTTGTTATATATTTTACATAATTTCTTCTTTGACTTTATTGATCATATTTTCTTTATTCCTTTCCTATTCTTTTACATCTTCTTTGTTTCATTATAAACTAGGTCTCATCTTCCTCGTCCTACTTTTCCTTCTATTTATTTTTGTCATTATTTCATTATTATATTATGTTCCTAAATTCTTTCATTACTTTTTTGTCTTTACCCCTTTTAATCTTTCTTACCTTACTTCATCTCATATCTTTCTTGTTGTTCCTTCCTCCTCCTCCACTGTATTGTTCTACTTGTACCAATACTCTTTGCCACTATGTTACAGTGGGATGTGAAGGGCACATATAAGAACCTGGTGACTTTAGATGGGGGTTTCACAGAGTTCCAGAGCATGTACCCTCATTCCACCTCCAACCCTTACTACAACCCAGAGAAGGACGGCTTGATAACTCCAGCAACCAAACAGCCTGATCGTGAGTATTGGTGTCAAACTAGTGGTAGTAGTTGTGATTTGAATGAGAGAGATGTGATAGCTCACCAAGGCCACATCACACAAGTAGCACACATCATTGACATGTTTTCTCTCCCCTAGATAGAAGCTAGTGCTCTCTCTGCCTTATGAGTCCAAGTAAATGCATTATATGTATTATCACTGAAAGAGCTTGACATTAATACAAGATTAGCTTATCACCAAAACAACACTTGACTCTCTGCAAGATTAAGTTATCCTACTCTTGGAACGATAAAGCTGAAAGATAAATGTATATTTTATACAAGCTACTATTGAGGTCCTAACTTTGCATAAACCCGAGTTCATTTAGTGTTAACTGCATAGCTGACTTAACTTGTGTATGTGGATATAGCTGACTTAATTTGTATTTGTGAACATAGCTGACTTAAATAATGTAGGTGGACATAGCTGACTTAACTTATATATGTGGACATAGCTGACTTAATTTGTGTTTGTGAACATAGCTGACTTAACTTATGTATGTGGACATAGCTGACTTAACTTATGTATTTGTGAACATAGGTGACTTTACTTATTTATGTGGACATAACTGACTTGATTGTGACGGTTAATAATGTAAATGTTGTTTTTTTGTTTCAGTGAATAAATTGACTTATCCAGAGATTTCTCGAGATATTTGGTCTTACGAAGTGAAAGTCAATCCTCCCCCTTCTAATGAAAAGGTAAAGCCTTCCTTTGTAACTGTCAATGATAATCTAAGTCAACTGATGTAAATGGACAGTGATTTTTTTTAAATGCCTTTATTAAATAATAATTGATTTTACAATATTTACATGACATACATAATATATTAAAGCAAGGCTACCTCTCTGCTATAAAGCTTGCGCTTTGCGCTGCAGAGAGGGAGTTCCTTAACTTTGTATATAGATAGTTTTTTTAGCACTAGTAACTTCTTAATCTAGACATAATCTTAATCTATGTTAATAATTTCTAGAACTTAACCTATGTTAGTAAAAGTTTAATATAATTGAATGGTTTTTATAATAAATTTATTTATTTGTATTTTTGTATTATTTATTTGTACATAAACATATACATACACACACACATACAGACATAAATATACACGCACACATATATACATATATATACACACACATACATATACATACATACACACACATACACACGTATATACATATACATACATATTCATATATATATATACACACATACACTCGTACATATATATACATATACATACACACACACATCTATTTATATATTTATTTATTTGTTTGTTTTGTTTTATTATTTATTATCAAATTAAATTATAATTATCTTACTTGGGTAATGTCTAACTCCCCTCTTACGGCTAGTAACTGCTCAAGGTACAGGGTCCTTTTTCTGATTGTTAATATATCTATAAAATACTTTACCTGCAATTGTTATTTTTGATTTCAGGATTATTTATGTCGATTAATATAGTATATTTTGAAATGTATTTTACTTGATAAACCTACTTTACTATTTGTATCTAACTTAAATTATTTAAAATTAAGTAAAAGAGTTTTGAATTATGTTAATGGAATGAATAATGATAATGTTGTATTGTCATATGAACGATCTTCATCTTGTCTGTTTATTAGTTAACATTTCTGCTTCAGTGACTTTCCATATCAACATTAATATATTAGGATTTAAATAATTTATTAAATAATGTTAGATAGCGACGGGATTTCATACTGTTTCCATCTAAGTTTTAGATATTAGTTTATTTGGAATTAACTATTTCATGTAAAGTCTAGGTAATTATTATTGTAGTTTAATGTTGAATGTTCTTTTATTAAACTAACATTGTATTAATTAACCGATTAAGAAGTCAACATGCGAGATGCATACAATACCATTACAAGATAGGATTAAGCGACTCCCCAGTATGCCACACCTGCCCCACAATAGACGAGACCGTAGAACATATTCTACTAGACTGTCCCAAATACAAGACAGAACGATTAAAATTATATCAGAAAGTCAAAATTCAAGACATCCAAGACAAGACTGAAAAAATCAAGACTCTACTCTTCTCAAAATTAAAAAATATAATAAATACACTTCAATTCGTAAATAAAATAAACTATTCCCCTTAGCCTCAAAAAATCTAGAAAACGAACCCTAACAACTAAACCCCCAAACGTAAAAAAAATAAAAATAATAATATAACCTTTACACACACCCAGGACCCGCGTGTCCGATCAACCTAATTGAGGTTTTCTGTGGTTTCCCTCAATTTTACAGGCAAATGCCAGGTTGATTCATCAAAAGTCAGTCCACAGACTGCATAGGAAACCCTCTTTGACACTCCTGCAAAATCCCTTTACAATACAAACCTATTCAAAACACCATCAAAAATATAATTTTCGCAAATCCTGAAAAAAAAAAAAATCAAAATACCCAAACCAAAAAATTGGAAATTATCCTTAACCCAAACAAACCCCTCACACCCCAAAAATAACCAAATTTAATACCAAAATTAATAAATAAAATAAAAATAAAGAGGCACAATCACCCCAAATTAATAAATAAAATATGGCTCCGGTTAACACAAAATAAATATTGTATACTTTTGCCAATAAGAACTTGTTTAAAAAAAAAAAAAAACATTGTATTGATTGAGCAGAAGTGAAGAGTGATTGGAGTGAATTTCATATTTGTTTTCTGTTGCTTGGTTTTAGTTAGAATTGGTTTCTTTACTATCCTGCTTAATGATACCCATGCCATTTTCCACTAAATCTAAAATATATTTTAATATATGATGTCAGTTTAATAACAAGTACGAACAACTTTGATGGTGGAACTTATTTAAACAATTTTCCTCTTTATGTCTATATTTTTACTAAATCATTTTACAATAATCACTGTTTTGTTGTTATTCCCCAACATAGGCATTGTAATTAGTAGTTAAATTATAGTGGGGATTGAATCAACAAGTGAATTTACTCACGTACTTCGGAGGCACGTGCTTCGGATTCGATGGGGGCTGTTGACTAGGAATGTCAAATGAAGAAAAAAATTTTAGCAACTATCGTAATAGTAGAGGAGGTTTGGTAGGAAACAATAACAAAAACGTAACATTTTTATTTTTTGAGCGCAAATAAAACAACACGGAGGGTTTGTTTACAAAATATCTTGTAAACAAGATATTTTGTATTGTTTATATTTTGTTATACATTACAAGATTATAATGTATTGTTACAAAATGACAATCTTCTGACACACGCACACACATGCAAACAGACAACTTAGTGAAAACCACTCAGGAGATCTTAAAAACACCTAAAACTTATAATTCAGGTGAAATCACTGTATTGGATTTTTAGCAAACACAGTACTTTTCCTATCCATGGTATAAGTGAGGAAAAGTAAAGAAGAAGCAGAAAAGTAGCTATTTTTTTATTTTTAGTGTGATGACTTGTAGACCCAGTTTGAGGGCCTGAATGTGTTTTTGTTGATATAGGTTGAGGAAGTGCTCTTCTCTGCACTAAAGAAGTTTTTAGATGAAGAATCTTTGAAGAAAAAGAAAGGGGAGCCTGCACAAGATCACAAACAGACTGTGACTATTCAGGAAGATAGACAGCCTGTGGAGGACAGACAACCGGAAACAGAAAGAGGAGAAGTCAGCATGGAGGTTGACGACCAGGTGGAGAACTCCCTCCGTGACCCCACTATCTTGAATTCCTTCATAGAGGTAAATGTCTCTTTGTTTATTACGATTTATTGATAGTTTTATATAAAATATATAGAATTATTTTTTTAAAATACTGTACAATGATTATAATTATCTGTCTTTGAAATGTATTTAGAGAGAAGGAGATGTAAGTGGTAAGAGCATTCTGAAAGTAAATCAGAGCACTGACAGAGCTCTCATGAATGAAGAGGAGAAAGCTGCCTTTGTGGACAACATCAGGAAGCTTAAACCCACGCAGAATGACTCTGTGGCTAGCCAGCCTCCCGTGTCTAGCCCTCAACACAGAGCTGTGGATGCAGGCCCCAGGCAACCCACTGTCACCTCTATACCTCCTGAGCCAAGGTCTGTTTCCACAACAATGTTTTGTCCATGTTTTTAAAACATTTCCATTTAGATTACAGAGTAGAGGGGAACCACTTGCTTACCGAAAACCCTTGTATTAGTAGTAGTAATATGGGGGGGGGAGTGGTAGTAACTACTAGGCGAGTAGGCCACGTTGTTGGGCCCTATTTGCCAGCTCCCTAAAAAATGTTCTACTCATTTTAATTTCAAGTGTAGGAATATTTCATCTAATCGAGACAGAAGAGCCGTGGATTTGGATGGTTCCTCTCATGCTTTTTTCAAGCAATCATACATACTATTACTGACTCTTATAGTCTAGTGAAAACTAGGATCAACACGTGCCCTCAATGTTAAACCAAACCTCCACACACTTTAAACTACAAGGCAGACACACTATAATAGTATTATTACTTAATGGTGGTCAGACCCATTATTACCTACTGTGCCCTTGTGTGGTGGCCCAAAGTCAATCAAACCACCGCAATTACCAAACTGAACTCAGTTCAGCGCTTAGCCTGTCTATCCATTACAGGGTCCATGAACTCAGCACCAACCACTGCTCTAGAAGTCATGCTGAGCCTTCCGCCCCTTGATCTTATTATAAAGAGTGAGGCTAGGTTGGCGGCTTACAGACTCCAGAACAGTGGAAACTGGAAGACCCCTACCATTAGAGGTCATTCCAAAATAGTAGATGTAATCCAGAGTTCCATATTATCTATGAACTCTGACTACATGACCACCCTCTACTCCTATGAAAAACCCTTCACACTTAGCTGTGATAGTTTCGATGGGGAACCACCTCAATCCTCTGGTGACACTGTATGGTATACAGATGGATCTAAGATGGACTGTGGCTCTGGGAGTGGCATATATGAGGCACATGCAAACTTCAAAACCTCATTTCCTTTAGGAAAGTATGCCACAGTGTTTCAGGCGGAAATATTTGCAATTAATGCCTGTCTAATAGAAAATATCAAGAAGAAACCAAATCTGCTAAAAGGACCCAGTCCCAAAGTAACTGAGGACCTCCTCAGTCTAAGCAGAAGGGACCTTAGAACAGTAACTGGACTACTGACTGGTCACTGTCACCTCCGAAAACACCTCCATACCATTGGGTATCTTTAAAGATAATCCAGTGTGTAGGCTTTGTGAATCGGAAACCGAAACTGCCTCTCACATACTTCTAAAATGTGAAGCCCTAGCCTTTCAAAGGTTCACCAACTTTGGTAGCAGCATTCTCACTAAGTTTGACTCTACCAATGAATCACTGGTCAAAAAGATCCTAGACCTAGTCCGGGGAAAAGGATTATTCTGACCTGGACCAATTGTGGGGATTGTACAATAGACTTCTAGTCGCAGTGCAAATGGGGTCTATCCTCGACTCCAACCCCAATCCTCAATAATAATAATAATAATAATAATAATAGTATTATAATGAATCTACTATGAGGGTCCTAAGGGATTTTTAACGAGTACCTGACAATGCACATGCTTGAGACCACCGGCTTTACGTCCCTTCTGAAGGACATGGCACATAGAATTTTTATCCCTCTCATAAAAATCCCAAAGGCCCGTGCTGGGATTGAACCCATGACTACTAAATAAACTCGGAAGTTTAAAGTCCATTCATTCTGAGTATTGGCTGCTTATCTTAACCACTACACCACGGGTGACTCCAAAACCCTTGTAAGTACTTCACTTATTTGGGCTCTACCATACCCTGGACTTACTTTATCCCTGTAAAGTATGTCAAATATGGGATGTGTGAAAATAACGAATGTGGAATGATAGAACAGTTCCCAGATGTAGCAGAGCATTTTGTTTGTTACATCTCCTAGGTATCTCTCGCACTATTATATTGTGTCAAATTTCCGATATATAATGATATACTTATAGGGAAGTCAATTAACTCTGTTAAAATTTGGTTTGAATGTAGCCCTTGTCAACTCTATGGTTTTAACAAGCAAGGAGAGTCATAACCCACGAAGAAAAGTTATAAATAAATAACTGGACTTAGTTTTTGGAAATAGTCAGGACTTAGTTTCTAATTTTTTTTCTAGAAAAATAGCAATCTAGCTACAAAAATGTTGTTATTTATAGTTTGTGTTGATTTAATTTTAATTGATTTGCAGAAGTGGAGGAAACGAGCGGATGGATGCCTCGGCCAGCAGCAGCGAGGACGGTACGTGAACAACTTTCATTTCTTTGCCATGTTGTCTCGGCATTACTGTTAGTTTACTAGTTGCCTACTCTTAATGTGTCAGATCTGTTTGTGGTGGTTTTGGTGGCAGTGGTCTGTAAGCTTAGGAAAACTTAAAAATATTTGAAAACATATGTTCTAAACTGAGATGTCTGATCAGTTTTAGCATTTATTACTTGCTATTTTATATAATAGTAATAATAATTATAACACATTTTATATAATTGTTAAAACAACTTATTTTTATTATAATTTGTCTAATATGACAATATAAATATAAATAAAAATAAAGAAGAGGCGTATTTAATGAAGTATCACATAAATCAACTTTTTGCTATATAGACGGGAACTTATGACCGACTAATGACGGTATACTTCCCAAAACACATCTGATTATTTTATTTGTATTGTGATTTGAGACAAAGTATGATTACAATATTTTTTTTTTAAATTATAGTGTTTTATTTATTATATAAAATTTATTACTTGGTCAAATTTTGCAGCTGAACAAATCAAACAGTTTTTAAAATTATCAGACAAGTATGTAAGTTGATTTGATTTGACAAAACAAACCCAAAACAGCTAGTAAAGATTTTTTTTTAATTTGGTTACAGAAGAGACTTTCAGGACTTCATTGAAGTTAGATGGTGGGGGTAGTGGGATGAGGAGGAGCCTATCGTCCCCAAATATTGCGAAGGTAAGTTTTACAGATTTCTTCTCGCTTAATGTTAGTCATAATATGGGAATTGATAGAATTCTGATTTATACAGGCATTGCAATAAGGACCTTCTAGATTGTTTTTATTGGCCTCCTGGCATTGTTTATAAATAGTTCAGCTTGTTATAAACAAGCTTTTTAATTTTATTTAAATTTAAAACAACCTTTATTGTCAATAAAGATACAGAAAATAAAAATTTATTAATTTATAATTGCTTAAAGAATTGCAATTGGCGAGTCAAAGTCCGTAGCAGCGCCAACAACAGGGTGATCGTTGTTAAAGTCCTTATGGGGTTTTCTTATTTGTGAGGATTATTTCTTTAAATTTTTTCTCAAATTTAAATTTGCTTGTGTATGAACTCAATAGAATCACTATTTCATTGAAAAATAGGGTTTTTATGGGTTGTCACAAGTATTTAAATTGAGTGATGAGAAGGTGAAAATCACAATATAGTGTTTTATTTTATTTATTAATAATTAATGTTACTTTTAATTAATTTTAGTTTGCACAAACTCACAAAATTACCTTTTTATTGCATTAAATTGTTTAAATTAGTTGTAACAGGTATTTAAATTAACTGATAACAAGCTGATTTTCACCATAATGGTGTTTTAATTTATTATTCAATTTTATTTACTAATTAAATAATTAATAACTCAATAGATTCACTTTTTTGTTAAATGGTTGTTTAAGTTATCCGTTAAGGTTTTATTATTTCTGGGTTAAATCGCACAAATCCAAGTCTTTAGTGATAAAGCCTGATTCTATATTTAAAATCCTGGATTAATCGAAGTATTTATCTTTGAAATATTAGCAATTTTTAAGTACCGATAGTCGTTCTATTAATTTTTACCTCATTAATCACAAATTAACTAACAAAAAAAAAATAAAAGAAGAATTTTTATCGGCTCCAATGCTAATCCTATGATAAAAAAAATTTGATCACCCTTTTGTTTTCCCGCCATTGGTATTGCCAACCTTACAACTATCTCTTTGAATCGCGAATATTAGTCTTGTTAGCTGTCAGGGTGCCGGAAGTATTCCACATAATGGGAAAATTACAAACAGAAAGAATTGCTGGCTCCCATCAGCACACTCAGCTTTAATAGGCGATATGCAAGTAATAAAGGCGACAGAAAATAATTAAGAATATATAGTTACAAATAATATTAATAAATAAATAATAATACAATTTAATAAATAATTAAAATAATTTTATACAAATAAGACCAGGAAAAAAATATTTAATATAATTTAATAAACTGCGTGGTCAGATTAGGTCTTATGGTGGTTATTTTTAATCTAGATGACGATTCAAATGTTTTATTTCACTGTGGTACCACTGTTATAAAATTCTCAGTAGTGGTAAACATTTTAAGTTCTAAAAACAGCTTCAGTATGGTGTAGGGTACCAGCTTCATTAGTGGTGTTAGGGGTACCACCCTAACAACAAAACATTTTTTTATATATGTGTCATGAATAACCATTAATGAAGAAATATTGTAAAGAACAAATATATTAACTTCAAACACCTGCTGAGTATTTAATAAAACCGGACTTAGATGGCAAAAGGATAACGGAATACAAGAATCTACATTTAGTTAATGAGGACTACTGTTAATATAATTTTAATTAAAGACGTTAAACTACAATTTAAAATGGTTAAAATATTGTGATGCAATGATATTTATATTAGTATTTTATGAATAATCAATCATTAATTAATAATAGAACATAATTATTCAGAAACCGGAAGTATTGCCAACTTTCTTATTAGAAAATTGTATATTGTTAGGGTGGCAGCATTACTTGAGACCACCAGTGAATTGGCTTTCATGTTATCAGTAGTGCTCCTTCTATATATAGTATTATTCTAAAGTTGTTTCCAATGACTTTTGTGTTGTTAGAAATGACTTGTGAGTTGTTACCAATGCTGTTATCATTGACTACCTTATTCTCATTAGTATCTTGTGTGATGTTATCAATGATTTGATAAATGATTGTGTTGTTATCAATGATTTGATAAATGATTGTGTTGTTATCAATGATTTGATAAATGATTGTGTTGTTATAAATTACTTATGGGTTGTTATATATGACTTTTGAGCTGTTAACAATGATTGTTGTTATCAATGATTTGGTCAATGATTGTGTGTTGTTATCAATGATTTGATAAATGATTGTGTGTTGTTATCAATGATTTGATAAATGATTGTGTTGTTATAAATGACTTATGGGTTGTTATATATGACTTTTGAGCTGTTAACAATGATTGTTTGTTGTTATCAATGATTTGGTCAATGACTGTGTGTTGTTATCAATGATATGGTCAATGATTGTGTGTTGTTATCAATGATTTGATAAATGATTAAGTTGTTATAAATGACTTATGGGTTAATATTAATGAGTTTTTTTCTGTTAAGGCGAAAGATGATGACATGGTACCTAGTTTCACGAGAAGCAACAAGCCTGTTTCATCATCAACCAGGCAGTTCTTTACTCCTTTCAGTCATGGCGAGAATATGGACGCCATTCATGGCAAAACTGTAAGTCAACTTTTTATTATATAGCATTTAAGGGCAGAGTTGTGTATACTGTTTGTTAATATTGCTAGCTATTCATTAGAATAGCAAAAACAATATTATCTACAACATACAAAACTAGTCTACATTTTATTTAAGTCTAAAAATAATTTTTAGATTTCTTATGAACTATCTTAGTATAGTTTTGTTTCTGTACACTTGACTTTTGTTATAGTCCAGGAGTGTACGTTATAGTCCAGGAGTGTACGTTATAGTTCAGGAGTGTACGTTATAGTACAGGAGTGTATTTTATTGTCCAGGAGTGTACGTTATAGTCCAGGAGTGTATTTTATAGTCCAGGAGTGTACGTTATAGTCCAGGAGTGTACGTTATAGTCCAAGAGTGTACGTTATAGTCCATAGTGACTCATTTGGTTGTACTTCAAACCAGTTTTTTTGGAAATATACCTTAAATCTTACCAAAAACCACTTATGTGGTAAAATACTCCCCGCCAAGTCTTTGTTCCAAAAAAGTAGGGAAATCAACTTTTCTGTCCTGCCAAGTCATGTCCGTATTGGGTGGAGACTTTCATAGGCGTTTCAAAGTGAAGTTGCTGGGTTGGCAATAGTTAAATGCCCTATTTACATTGAGAGGCAAAGCTGCAAAAACCTGCAAGCTGGCTTACTACGCTCATTTCCACTCATGATTATTATATGGCATCAGAGAATGGGGAGCCATAGTGCACCAAGTCCACATAGTGTTTTTCTATTGCAAAAAAGGCCATTAGAATTATTACCAAGTCTAAATATGATGCACATTGTGCCAAACTTTTCAAAGAAAATAGAATTTGAACGCTTTATTCAGCAGTTTAAGTGTACATTAAGTATAGACACCATGAATTAAATAATAATAAAAATCATAGTTATTCAACTAGATATTGTCTAGATATAATATTCTAGTTTATAATATGAATATAAATATAAATATGTCATTCTCCAGACTTATTAAGTCAAGCCAATCACAGTTGGTGAATGGAATCAAATGTTTTAATTAGCTGCCTACTAATATTGTAGATCTTCCTATGGATTAATAAACTTCAGTTTTAGAGCATTGTGTTTCTATCCATGATGTCCTACAACCCTGAAGATTCCTCCCACAGTGGAAGCGAAACGTCGGATTCTTCATCTACATTGACACGGTCTCCACCAGAAGACCTAAATCTTCATTTCTATGGATTCCTTTAAAAAGGTTATTAAAGAAATACTGATTAATAAAGTGTATTACTGTGTCAATGACTTCCTAAATGACAGTATAGTGTACCTGAAAAATTATAAACCAGTACCTTTTTAACTTAATAATATCTTACAAATTTTTATTTCTTGAAATATTTTTACTTTTTATTTTGGATTCATGAATTGACTATTGTGAGACCTTAGAATGTAAGGCAACCACAAGCTTATAATAAATAAATAAAAATAAATACCAACAGTGATAGTGTGATAGTGATATGGGGGGAAGAGGTAGTAACTCAGGCAAGTAGGCTACGTTGTTGGGCCCTTTTTGCCAGCTCCCTAAGATAGTGTTCTACTCCTTTTAATTTCAAGTGTAGGTATATTTCATCTAATCTAGTCAGAAGAACTGTGAATTTCTATGGTTCCTCGCATGCTTTTTCAAGCAATCATACATATTTTCACTGACTCTTATCTAGTGAAAACTGGGAACAACACTTGCTGTCACTGTCGAACCAAACCTCCATACACTTTAAACTAAAAGGCAGATACACTATAGTATTATAATAAATCTACTATTAGGGTCCAAATTTTGCCTATACCCAGTTTCATTTAGGGTAAGAGATCTTTAACGAGTACCTGACAACGCACAGGTTCGAGACCACCAGCTTTACGTCCCTTCTGAAGGACGTGGTACGCAGAATTTTTATCCCTCTCATAAAAATCCCAGAGGCCCGTGCTGGGATTGAACCCATGACTAAAGTCCATTCATTCTGTGTATTGGCCGCGTAGCTTAACCACTACACCAAGGGTGACTCTAAATACCTACGGTATAAACGAGGAAAAGAAAAAAGGCTAAAACTGCAAAAATGTCTGGCTCGCTACTCTCGTCTATTTATAATCTGTGCTTCAACAAAATAAGCAACTATAGCCAATTATATATTTTTTTAGCGAATTATCAAAGATAAAATGAGCTTATGAGGTTAGGGTCATGGAGGGGGGGGGGGATAGGTTTTTTGGAAAGGGGGACTCACTATATGTTTTTTTTATTGGCCTATTCCCAAAGGTTGATTACAGGCCTATAGGACATACTTTTTTTCAAAACAGACAATAACAATCTCAACATATGTGTATTTAGAGACTTTTTTCCTAGACGTTTCAATGGGTCATGATAACTTTAAAACTTAAAAACTTGGCACATAAATTGATCTTGTTAATGTCCCGGACCCTGTTGTTCATGAAATATGTGTAATATCATGAACATACAATAATGAAACAGCTGAAATTTCACATAATCATAATACTTCAAAAAATTGTTTGATCGTGCTGGAATGTTCTGATGTACTAATATGAAGTTTAACACACATATAAAGTTAAAAATTTATTATCAGCTTTAGTTTTGGTTTTATTGATTGGCATATATATCACAATGTAAACAAATCATGTTTGTTGGCTAATAAATGTGAAAATTTGTTATATCGTGGCAGTATGCCACTGATATAAACTATTAATATGACAAACTGATACAGGGCAACAACCATGTCGCTGCCAAGCGGCCCTTAGCGCCAAGATTATTATAAGATTAGTAGTGGAAATTCCATTGCTATAGAAATTTAAGTTTGTATATGAAAAAGTTGTTTACATCCGTCAAAATGATTTATTTACATTTTTAAACACATATTAAAAAATAACAAAGTGAGGTTACAGCTTATGCCATAACACCCTCTATATTTAATAGTATAAAATATAAAGGTCATGTAAGTACAAATATAAATTAAAGTATAAATTAATGTATAAAAATATCAAACAAACAATAAAAGAGAAAAATCTAGTTAATAAAATAAACTAGAGTGGTAGTAAAAAAATTAAAAAAAAGTTATTTCAAATAAAATTAACCATAAAAATAAAAAAATCAATTGAAAAGCATAAAAATAGTTTAAATCGTGAAAGGAAAAAATAAAATAATAGTGTATTTTTACATAAATTAAATAATAAAAATTAAAAAAAGTTTAAGAATGCAACTATTGTTGTTTAAAAAAGTAGGTTCATTTTATTATGTATAATACAGATGTATTATGATACATCGTCGCTTCGATTGGGCTGAAAATCCATACTCGGATAGAAAGTTGAGTTTTCCTCCCTAATGTACTATTTGCATTCGATGGTCTGAAGACTTATTAACCTTGTAATATGTCAATCATACTTATTCGAAGAACTTATAAAAACACATTGGCCTTAGGACTCGGTGTAGACAGGTGGTTGACGGTGCTTGGCAGACCTGTAGTTAGGTAGGCTGGGTGTAGGAAGTAGACACGCGTCTCAGAGCTAAGCCCTGGTCACATGGGGTAGAAGCCCTACACAACACTAATGCCCTACCTCGTACTCACCTCACTTCTTACTCTCATCTCTAATGCATTGCCTCACACACCCTTGCTTCTTACCATCATTCTAATCTGAGGACAGCATTCATTCTATTCAAATAAAAACTTCATAAGTGGAGTTAAAAAAAATATTAAATACCTCAAAACTGAAATTTCAATAAATAAAAACCTCAAAACTGAAGTTTCAAAAAAAAACCTCAAAACTCAATTTTCAATAAATTAAAAACCTCTATAAGTGATGTTTCAATAAAAAAAACCTCAAAACTCAATTTTCAATAAATAAAAACCTCTATAAGTGATGTTTCAATAAATAAAAACCTCAAAACTCAATTTTCAATAAATAAAAACCTCTATAAGTGATGTTTCAATAAATAAAAACATCATAAGTGATGTTTCAACAAATGAAAACCTCTATAAGTGGTGTTTCAATAAATAAAAATCTCATAAGTAGCGTTCAATAATAAAAACCTCTATAAGAGTGTTTCAATAATAAAAACATCATAAGTGATGTTTCAATAAATAAAAACCTCTATAAGAGGTGTTTCAATAAATAAAAATCTCATAAGTAGCGTTCAATAAATAAAAACCATCATAAGTGATGTTTCAATAAATAAAAACTCTATAAGAGTTTCAATAAATAAAAATCTATAAGTAGCGTTCAATAAATAAAAACCTCTATAAATGATGTTTCAATAAATAAAAACTCTATAAGTGATGTTTCAATAAATAAAACCTCTATAAGAGGTTTCAATAAATAAAAATCTCATAAGTAGCGTTCAATAAATAAAAACCTCTATAAGTGATGTTTCAATAAATAAAAACCTCAAAACTCAATTTTCAATAAATAAAAACCTCTATAAGTGATGTTTCAATAAATAAAAACCTCAAAACTCAATGTTCAATAAATAAAAACCTCTATAAGTGATGTTTCAATAAATAAAAACCTCAAAACTCAATTTTCAATAAATAAAAACCTCTATAAGTGATGTTTCAATAAATAAAAACCTCAAAACTCAATGTTCATAAATAAAAACCTCTATAAGTGATGTTTCAATAAATAAAAACCTCAAAATCAATTTCAATAAAATAAAAACCTCTATAAGTGATGTTTCAATAAATAAAAACATCATAAGTGATGTTTCAACAAATGAAAACCTCTATAAGTGTGTTTCAATAAATAAAAAATCTCATAAGTAGCGTTCAATAAATAAAAACCTCTAGGTGTTTCAATAAAATAAAACATCATAAGTGACGTTTCAATAAATAAAAACCTCTATAAGAGGTGTTTCAATAAATAAAAATCTCATAAGTAGCGTTCAATAATAAAACATCATAAGTGATGTTTCAATAAATAAAAACCTATAAAGAGGTGTTTCAATAAATAAAAATCTCATAAGTAGCGTTCAATAAATAAAAACCTCTATAAGTGATGTTTCAATAAATAAAAACCTCTATAAGTGATGTTTCAATAAATAAAAACCTCTATAAGAGGTGTTTCAATAAATAAAAATCTCATAAGTAGCGTTCAATAAATAAAAACCTCTATAAGTGATGTTTCAATAAATAAAAACCTCAAAACTCAATTTCAATAAATAAAACCTTTATAAGTGATGTTTCAACAAATATAAACATCATAAGTGATGTTTCAACAAATGAAAACCTCTTTAAGAGGTGTTTCAATAAATAAAAATCTCATAAGTAGCGTTCAATAAATAAAAACCTCTATAACTGATGTTTCAATAAATAAAAACATCATAAGTGATGTTTCAATAATTGAAAACCTCTATAAGTGGTGTTTCCAAAAAAATAATAACCTCATAAGTTTTTTTTTATTTGATGTTATTAATACAACTACATTTTTCAATGTAACAAGTATTAGTGAGAGGGGGATATGGTGGCGTGATTTGGCGGGAAGGAGAAGATATCCAATGATATCACTCAGGCGTGTGAGGAACCTCATAAGCATAATTTTCTATTGAAACTGCTGAAACCATTTGCCTATTGTGTTATTAAAAACTTTTTTTTATATCTCATGGGTAAAATTAATTTTACCAAAAACCACTTGTGTGGTAAAAAAACTCCCCACCATGTCATTGGTCCAAAAAAATGTCAAATCTAGTTTCCTGTCCCCCCAAGTCATGTCCACTATGTCTGGAGACCGTCAATGACGTTTCAAATTGAAGTTGCTTGGTGGGCATTACTAAAGAGCCTTATTTAAATTGAGAAGCAATCATCAACTTTTTCTCCTTGGTGGGGCGATAGTAGTGTAAACAATTTTTATAACTCTGCTATTTTATGAGTTATTATACACTTTAGAGGTGACCTGGTCATAATTGATGTTCATTTTTCAGCTTTAGTTTCCATAGGTCTTTACTTCTCTCTTTTTAAGTTCTTATTAGTAGCTGATGATCGTGTATTGTCCAATTCTCCATTAATTTACTCTCTGCGTGTTAGTATCATTATATGTAGAGTACCAAATTTATCAATATAGATTTAAAATAATGGGAGTTATGACCTTTTCAAAGATAGGTATGAAAGCATAGCTCTGAAAAAGTTAGAGCTACTTGTAAAGTAGCTGGTGGTAAAATCTAATTTAAAAAAAGCTGGGATTTAATTTTAACACAAATAATCTAGGAAAATATTTTGGGCTTCCTTTTGTATTTTTCTATTGAATCCAATCAAGGACATTAGGCATGGATTAATTTAATCCATGCTATTAGGCATGGAATGACCCTTGTGTTAGTGTTTGTTTGTTATATGCATTATTAGTGCTTTTGCTGAAGATGCTTGCAGTTTCACTCATAAGGTAAAACACTATATTCTGTCTAAGGGTGTTAGCAAAATGGGCCCATCAATGTGGCCCTACTTGCTAGATGATCCATAATCTCTCCCTAATTTCTTTTACGACTGTCTCTTAAGGAAGCATTGTAGTTGCGAGGCAGAACCCACGGGCATACTACGTCAGTCTCTCACATTGTTGTCCCATGTGACTCTGCCTCCAAGTTCCTCAAACACATCCCATCTTAGATAATCATCTTTCTTAAGTAATATTTCTGTCAGGTATGAGAACTTTCGCTTCATTTCTGCCTCGTATTATTTTCAGATGAAAGTTTTTTTTTAAAACTTTCATTGAAAAATGCTACAGCAATTTCGGTTGTTACAAGTATTTTAGTTTACAAGGTTTTAGTGCCTTTGGTAGAGAAACAGTCCAGTCATTGCACTCGGAGAGAAGATGAATTTATTTCATCTGTGTTTCTAAGCAAAATATCTAAATCTAAAACTTATATATATATATATATATATATATATATAATATATTATATATATATATATATATATATATATATTATATATTATATATAATTAAATAATATATAATATATATATTAATATATATATATATATATTATATATATATATATATATATATATATATATATATATATCTTATATATATATATATATATATATATATATATATATATATATATATATATATATATATGCGGATTTAATAAGCACTTCCTAAGTTTCCGCATTGTCAGCCTCCTCATTAGGGAACTGTTTCCAGTTGAAATTCTCTAAAACGTGGTATGATTTCTATTGCTTATCAGTTTGCTTATATCTCAAGATAGAGTAAAGCTGACAGATGTATTAATGTGCCAGTGTGCTAGTTTCACTGTGTGGGTGACTGCTGTCCTAACAGTCTTATCTGTGTTTACATTACTCTCAAGTGTGCAAATAAAACCTTTACAAATCTCTCTTATTATAGTTTTTTTTAAATCTTTAATATCTTTTCAGTATTGAAGGTCAGGTTTTAAATTTGAAGATGGGCCTTGACCTACGTATGTTCATGACCCATACATATAGATGGCCTTGACCCTACGTATGGTTCATGACCCATTCGTATAGATGGGCCTTGACCCTACGTATGGTTCATGACCCATACATATAGATGGGCCTTGACCCTACGTATGGTTCATGACCCATTCGTATAGATGGGCCTTGACCATACGTATGGTTCATGACCCATACGTATAGATGGGCCTTGACCCTACATATGGTTCATGACTCATACGTATAGATGGGTCGTGACTTTACCTATATGTATAATTATTGTACTATTTTAAATAATGTATAAAATTGCAAAGCACCTAATCAAGAAATTTTACAAGAAAATTTTAAGTATATTATTGAACTTTTTTCTGGGTAATTTAAATATTTGCTTTGTGTTGTAATCCCATTAATAAATAAATAGTCTTTCTACCAAACATTATATCAATAAATTTACTCAAGAATTAACATTCTGCCGCATCTGGTCAACATCAGTCTATAAAAAACCTAGAGAATTCAACAAATTTAAAATAAGGAAAAAAAAAAAACAGTATGTCCTACATAATTTAAAAACAGTAAGTCTACTCATATTTTAAATTATAATTTTAATATATTTTTTGTTCTTAAACTATAATGTATACAATTTTTTTTGTTTGTGTGTGCAATTTTTATTTAATTTAATTTTTCTTAATTGTTATTTTTAAAAAAGGTAATTTTGCTCGTTATTGTATTTAAAATAAATAATTCAAAATTTGTACATAAGAATACAATTAAATTGTAAATTGGCAAAAAGATAGACAAATGTTCCATTCTCAGCAGTGCTAAGTACTATTGTTAGGAAGGATAACTTTCCAATCTTCTTAATCTTCTTTTATTATTTATTTATTGTAGAGCTTAATTAAACATCATTAGCTCCACATTAGCAACTCGTGTTATAATATCAAAGCAAGATAAACAACATAAAAGGTTGAGGTATTTGATCTGTCTTGGGGTTAAAAATAAAGTATTACTATGAAACATTGGCGATGTATTATAAAATTGAATATTAAATGAAAATAGAATTGAACTGGTATTCTTAATACTCGGAAAACTAACACAATTAAAAAGGGATGTGAAAAGATAGGTAGGGCGAAGATGGAATTTGTATGAAGGTTAATAGATATTAAAAGTTAGGAAATAGATATTTAAAAATAAATTAACAAAGTTTAGTTTGTTGTTATTTGAAGCCATGTATTATATCAGTTTATAATAATAATAACCATTTATTGAATGAAAAACCAAGATACATAAAACTTAATATGCAAGATACAAAGATACATTCAAATCAGCCGGAGCTGTGGTTTTATTATATCAGTATAGATATGTTTAACAGCACTTCTCCAGTAGGCTACTAGGGACCATGTTGTCCCAGTCTTTGATTAACCAACTCAATTCTCAACATATTGTATACTACACCTCTCTAATACAACATGATTAGTGCTCCTTATCATTGCTGCCACACTTGAAAATAAACTCTTATCAATATTTAACTGGAAAAATATTTACGCAAATTATTTCTAAAAAATGTTTGATTTAAACTCGTCGAATTAAAAAACAAAATGTTTTATTATTGTTTATTTAGTCGGTAATTTGTGGAAGCTAACGATTGACATGTTTATGTAAATCGTATGTGAATTAGTGTTGAAGAGAGTGCGGGGTATTGTCCCCACACCCCCTCTACTCTACACACCGGGGTTTCTAGCAAATTCAGTTAGTTTTATACTCCCGGCCTTACCAGGCCCCGTCGTATCTTCTATTTAGATTTTTTATATATTTATTACTTAGTCAACGCTGTAGTTTAAAATACTCAAAAATGGTGCTAACCGAAAAACGGTATAATTTCACATTCTTAGCTCAGGCTGTATTCAAATTGAAAAGGGTAACTTTTTTATACTTTTTTCAATTTATTAATAAGTTACAANTTCTTGTCAGCTGTATTCAAATTGAAAAAGGGTAACTTTTTTATACTTTTTTCAATTTATTAAATAAGTTACAAACTTATTCCATGCGAAAATTAATTAACCATGACAAAATAGTAAATTCAAGTAAATAATTATTTATTGTCTAAAGTAATTGTCCCCCCTTTTTTAAATTCCTTTATTTTGTAATTTAATTCTATTTCAGTACTCATTGTTTTGTTAAAACTCTTTATATTTTATTTTTTTGTGACATTTTTTGTTTAATTATCTTCTTTTACCTGTAATATCCTTTGTTTTGTTAATATGATATTGGACACTTGAGTCTGTTTTTCTTGTTTAAAATAAATAAATAAAAAAATAAGTACAATATTTTTAAATGTGGCTTTACCCTCCACAAAAGAATAATTCAAAAATTATCTATATAATAAATTATAATAAATTAATGTAATAAATAATTAATTACTTGAATTAATATAATAAATTATTTTTGAAAGAGTTGTTCTATATGATAATTATTTAAAGGATTGGATTTAAAAAAATGAATTGAATTTAGACATGCATATAGGAATTAAATTAATCAGAGTGCATACTCGTAATAATTAAATAAACGTAATTATTTAAAGGGGTTGGCAGGAGAAGCATAAGATGCTTCCTAGTCTTTCCTGACGTTGGACAATAATTTCAATAAATAATTGTCACAACTATCATTACCATAATTAAATAATTAATGGAGACTTCAGGCCTTTAAAAACGTACACAAGTCATTCAGTAAAACTTGAACTAATCCTGATAATGAGATGAAACTTGGCACATATAGTAGCCATATACATAGTCACATGCGTGCCAAATCTCAATCCGATCGCATAATTTTTCCGTGTTTTATGAGTTTTTTAAATTTTCGCTAAGTCATTATTGCGGGTTAATGACGTCATAAAAATTATTTTCCGAATAGCACAACTACAGCGGTAGACTAATTTTTGTACAAAACTTCACCTCTCCAGCATAAATACACTGGGCACTACGATGATAACAGATACACACACATACAGACAAACAACTTCTCAGGAGGCCTTTAAAAACGTCTAAAACGGATAATTCCAGTTTCTTCCCGGTTTAGGATTTTTTTGCCAACACAATACTTTTCCTATACACCTACGGTATAAGTGAGGAAAGGTAAAAAGTAAATGGAAGGTATTCTTTTATTAGCCTTTTTGAGTTCTAGGGATGAATACAAGAAAATTTTGCCCCCTGCCATATTTTCGTCGATTTTGGTGGGAATCAGTAAGTAATCACGAAGTATTAAAATTGGATATTTTAAATCAAAATCGAAGCTTAAGTATTTACATTAGAAAGAATCTTCTGATAGTAAAAATACCTTATTTTTGGCTTAAGAAAATGAATCATTTATTACATTAAAAAAAAATCAGCGTTACTATTTTTTCAAAATGTAGCAGTATTAGCGATTATAAATGCTTTAGAATTAGGGTGAGGTAATGAATGATTTGTGCTCTTAAGCCAAAAATAAGGCATTTTTACTCTTGGCAAATTCTTTCTAATGTCGATACTTAAAGCTTTAATCTTGAGTTGAACTGTTTAATTTTTGAACTCCCGGAACTTATTCCCGTTAAAATAACCCCCTAAGACAAGAATTTACAAGGTGAAAATTATCTTGAGCTCATCCCTAGAATCCAAATAATCAGTTACCAAATAATTTACTTTTTTATATTTTTTTGCAAAATGTGATGTTGTATGGGATACCCGAGGATAACTGCACCTCCAAAAAGAAGTCCTGTTTATTAAAAAAAGTACCCAAGTTTCATTATTTATGTCATAACAGTTCTAACTTTAATAGGGGACAGACTTAGAATAATGCTGTATACAGAAGGAGCACTACTGATAACACGAAAGGCGGTTCACTGGTGGACTTAAGTAATGTTGCCAGCCTGACAAAATTAAATGTTTTTTTAACAAAGTTGGCAATTTTTCCGGTTGCTAAATTATTTTGTTCTATTATAAATTCATGATTGATTATCCATAAAATACTAATATAAATATTGGTGCATTACAATATTTTAAGGATTATAAATTGTATTTTAACGTTTTTAATTAAAAAGATTCTCGTATTCCTCTACCCTTTTCCTAAATTAAGTATTTTATTAAGTATTTAGCAAGGGTTTAAGTTCTTTTATTTGTTACTTAAGATCTTTTTTTTATTTTTGGATATTTTTTTATTTTTTCTTTTTTTTATAAGACATTAATAAAATAATGTTTTGTTTTTAGGGTGGTACCCCTATTTAAGACCACCAGTCAACCGGCTTTAGTGTTATCAGTGGAATAAAATTGTGTTTACGGTCCTGTGCTCCTATATTCTATATTAGAATTATTTTCTAAGAGGACAGACTTTTGGCCTACTTAGTATAAAGTTAGATAGGTGGATAATTTAGATGCGTTATGCTTTGTTCAGAACTGTGACTGGAATTCCATTGAAAACACTCCACTACTGGTCAATGAATCAGACTAAAATTAATTATCCCATGACCAATTTTCATTGGAAATAACACTTATGCTGTTGCTCGTATTGTTTATTCTGTTCTGATGTGTAGTAGTAATAGGGTGGGAGACAAAGCCACGTAGTTGGCCCTTTTTGCCAGTCCTAATTCCTTAAATCCCAAGCCTACCTCTATAAGGAAAAAAAACAACTTCAATATTGCTACCTATTCATTAACTATATTATAGTTTATATATATATATATATATATATATATATATATATATATATATATATAATATTATAATATATATATGACACAATATAATTGTGCGAGAGATATATTGTGTCAACTATTCACGTTTTGCAAACTCGGTAGTATCAAATGATATATAATATATATATATATATATATATATATATATATATATATATATATATATATATATTAGTTATTATTTACTATAAATATAGTCATTGTTAACTATTTATTATTGTTCATTTATAAACAAGGAGAGGAACTAAACACTAAAAATATTTTATAAAATTAGGTTTTAGCGAATTTCCTTTTTTTTAAAGAAAAGTTTGACTGAAGATGCAGAGAAAGACAGATGGAGTAAAATGTAATTTGGCTGGAGGAAGACATAAATTCCAGTTTAAACTGAAATCAACTCTGACTCTGACTGACTCTCACAACAAAACTGTTCCCTTCAATTGTATTAATTGTCTGTAAATATATAGTTTGATCTTGCCTGCCTATTTGTCAGTCTATTTCTGATACTATCATTAGCATATGACCATATTCTGGTAATTAACTCGCAAATTAATTAGTTTCTTTTTCTTTGTCTTAGCATTGGTGCTATCATGCACCACTGTGTCACTTTTGTTTGCTTTCCATCCCCTATAATAGAATAGGGAAGCATTGTGAAGACACAATTTATTGTGAAGACACAACTTATTGTGATTAGTGGTTGCTGTGGCAAGCACTTATTGCGGTTCTAATGAGTGCATGAAAATTTCTACGAATGCACATCAATTTTTACAATTTTATCTTACAAATTTACTAATATATTTTTGGCCATTTTTATGCAAAATTGGTGATTGTGAAAAACTTATCTAGAGTATACCACAATTCAAACATTTTAGCGAATTTCCTTTGGGAAAAAAATCAGCACTGCTCGTAACTTATTTTGTCTGTAATTTCCAAAGGAAATGCGCTAAAACCTTTAATGATTACTGACTAAGCTTAAATATAAGTAACTAAGCTTTAAACTAGTGCAAATAATAGTGCGTACTTCTAATTTTAGAGGCATAGTTTTGTACAACCAACTGGATAATTATGCGCATTTCCTTTGGAAAATACAGACACAATAAGTTACGAGCAGTGCTTGACAATTGAGTAACTGCTTTGGTTCTAAAGCATGAACCGGAACCACGCAATGGGCATGGTTCTTGCATATGGGTTGTTTAGCACGGAAACACACATTCTAAATGAAATTCGCCCAACAGCGGACCACCGCGCCGGAATTATTTATTTAGTTGTTGTAAACTTATATAATGTAAAAAGCACCGAAACACGCATCCAAAGGAAATTCGCCCGACATGCGGACCACCGCGCCAGAATTATTTTAAACTAAACTGAATTCTAAGAAATGTATTAGCAATACTACCATGATAGACATCCTAGATTTAAGAGATTGTATTTTTACTTTTCTTCATTTATACCGTAGGTATATAGGAAAAGTATTGTGTTTGCAAAAATCCTAAACCGGGATAAAACTGGAATTATCCGTTTCAGGCCTCCTGAGTGGTTTTTTCAAAGTTGTCTGTCTGTATGTGTGTGTGTCTGTTATCATTGTAGCGCCCAGTGTATTTACCCTAGAGAGTTTTAATTTTGTACAAAAATCAGTCTACTGCTGTAGTTGTACTATTCGGAAAATAATTTTTTATGACCTCATTAACCCGCAATAATGACTCAGCAAAAATATCAAAAAACCATAAAACGCGAAAAAATGATGCCATCGGATTGAGATTTGGCACTCATGTGACTATGTATAAGGCTAATTAAGAGCCAAGTTTCATCTCATTATCGGCATTAGTTCAATTTTTATCGAATGACTTGTGTACGTTTTTTAAAAAATCGTAGAAAATGGTCTAATTGAGTTGAAATTTAGTACAAGTGTATATTTATTTATTTATTTATTTATTTATTTATAGTGACAACAGTATATTGTTACCTTAGATATAAGGACAGTAAGTTTCGTTTCAATATGACAAGTATATCCATGATTTTTGTTGCATCATAAAAATTAAGCAGCATTGAGCGTGGTCAGTGCTGTATGTAATGGTAAGTGCTGTAAAAAATCCGAAACCAAGATGTCACCGAAATCAACCGTTTCAGGTCATTTTAAGACCTCCTGAGTAGTTTTTTCAAGCTTGTCTGTCTGTGTTTGTGTGTGTGTCTGTTATAATTGTATCTCCCAGTGCATGTATGCTAGAAAGTTGAAACTTTGTACAAAAATCAGTCTTTAGGTGTAGTTGTGCTTTTTGGTTAATAATTATGACATCGTTGACCCACAATAATGACTCAGCAACAATGTTGAATGTTGCGATTAACCTAAGATTTAGCATCCATTTAGCCATGTATAAGACTAACATATGTGCCAAGTTTTATCTCATTATTAGCATAAGTTCAGTTTTGATCAAATTAATTATGTACGTTTTTTAAAAAATGGTATAATAATCCAATTGAGTTTAAATTTGGTACAAGTATACCTTTACGTAATTACTAAGTTTACAAGTTTTTTTTTTAATTTCTTTATTTTAACAGGTTAAGAATTCAATACAATGTAATAAGAAATTTAGACCTGCACTTTAGATTAATAAATAATCTGTGCTGTGCAGGTTGTAATGATTTTGTTTCAATATTTCTTGGTTCTTATTCATATAGTTTGGTTTTAATAAGAATACCTATTATTTTTGTTGGATCATAAAAGTTAAGCAGCATTGAGTGTGGTCATTGCCTGGATGGGTGATCGCTAATAATAAAACGGATGTACTTACTATCTGAGGACGAACCAAGTGAATTGGAAGGGGTGTTGAAGTATAAATTTAACAACTTGTACATTCTGAGGACAAAGTTCTCAAAATGAGGAATTTGTCGATGTAACAACTTCGACAAATGAATGGACTTTGTCGAATTTGTGACAATTGAATGGAATACCATTACATCGATAGAACTTTCTCGATGCACCGAGGACAAGTTCCGAGGTACCCTGTAGACAATTTTTAAGCTTTGTTTGTATGGAGAGAGACGCAAGTTGGCGCATACAGTCTTACCTTGCGCATACAATGAGAATCATGTCTAAATCGGGTTCAAAAGAACAGTGTAAACCTATTTTTTATAAAGTTTAAAGTAATGACAGTTGTAAATTTGTTTGTTTTTAATTCTTTATTATTTGTAAAATCTAATATCAGTAATTATAATTTAAATGGTTATAATCATAGTTACTTGACAAGGTATAGAAATGAACTTACCATTCCTCTGCATAGGCTAAAGAAATCTCAAGCTGGTAGGAATGTTTTAGGAGTTAAAATATATAATAATATATTTGATAATAATAAAAAATAATAATAAATAATCCTTTGTAAAAGGACATTAGTCCCGTAAATTTTATAAATAAATAAATAAATAATAAACTAACCTGATAGTATTAAAAATCTTGAAGGAAACAAATTTAAGAAAGAAATTAAGAATTTTTTATTGGAAAATCCTTTGTACTCTTTCAAAGAGTACTTTGATCATGTTCATTAATAGTTTTAAGTATTTTTTGACGCATTCTTATAACAAATGCTTGTTTTTTGTGAATAAGTACTTTTTATTTTTTTTACCAACGAGGTTTTTTTTGTTTAGCAAGTAGGTCTGACGGGGCTGAAGAACTATGCAAACAACTGCTATATGAACTCGATCCTGCAGTGCCTGAGCAACACGGAGGCCCTGTGCACCCAACTGGTGAAAATACACCGGCCTAGTCTCAACCCTAACAGCACTACTAAGGGAGAGATCGCCAACTCCTTCATATCAGCCCTCAAATACATCTGGTCTGGGGATTACAAAGTCTACAGTATCAGGGAACTCAAGGTAATAGATCAGAACAAGGTAATAGATTATTAAAGAAGGGTGACCCTTCAGAATTTTTATAAGTAGAAATTTTAAACAATCTTCGGTCTCTTGCAACTCCGCATGACAAAGAATCTTGGAATTTACTCACAAACTGAACCATCACGCAGAAGCGTTCATAACGTAGAAGCGAGCGATGCAAAAATATCCAGTGAGGATTCAGGAATAGTTCTGTACAATTATACAGAACAAATAATACAAATTTTCTCGTACTTAGGAAATGTAACAGCAAAATGCAATGCTACATCTAGGAACTGTTTCCATCATTTGACAATCATCATGGCTGGACATTACGTCATGTCCCACTCTTGTGGGACATCTAGAGACAGAATCGATCTCACTCTGACTTTCAATTAAAATTCCAAAGAATATAATGTGAAGTATTTACCTGAGACGAGCGATGTTATCTTACCGCCATCATGCTTGGCAAGCAAAACACATATCATTTGATACTACCGAGTTTTTCAAAACATGAATAGTTGACACAATATAATTGTGCGAGAGACACCTAGGAGATGTAACAAGCAAAACGCAATGCTACATTTTAGTTATGTACTGCTACAAGTCTGGTTAGAATTGTAGTAAGTTAGTAAGACTGCTGGTAGATGTTAGTAAAGATTGGTGGTAGATTTTAGTATGACTGGTGGTAAAATGTTAGTATGAATGGTGGTAGATGTTAGTATGGCTGGTGGTAGATGTTAGTATGACTGGTGGTAGATGTTAGTATGACTGGTAGTAGATGTTAGTATGACTGGTGGTAAAATGTTAGTATGACTGGTAGTAGATGTATGACTGGTGGTAGATGTTATTATGACTGGTTGTAGATGTTAGTATGAATGGTGGTAGATGTTAGTATGACTGGTTGTAGATGTTGGTATGATTGGTTGTAGATGTTGGTATGACTGGTTGTAGATGTTGGTATGATTGGTTGTAGATGTTGGTATGACTGGTTGTAGATGTTGGTAAGGCTAGGGATGAATGTTAATGAGACTGGTTATATATGTTGGTAAGATTGATAGATGATTTCATCATTTTTTCATCTCGTTTTAGACCTGTAGAAAGTTGTTATAATATGTATAAATTATCAAAATACAAATACTAGTTGTTAAAAATTGCAAGTGACTGAGTAAAGAGAGGTTTAGCTGTGCAAACGTGTTGCTTGGTTGTTACGTAATATTGTGACGTGTTGTCATGCATTTCACGTGTTGCTAACGTTGACAGTGTATTAGTGATTCTTGTATATCTCCCTACTAAACATTATACATTCTATATCTCTTTGATGTGCACTTTTAGTTACTTTCTGAATGTGATTATTTTACAGGATCTAAATTGTTTTAAGCAGACCTGTTTGAATGTCAGTGAAAAATCAAGTTTTGTGTCAATCAAATTATGAAACTATTATTTAGAATTTAAGTAAATAGTTAAAAATTTCACACTATATCTGCACTATCCTTTGTAAAAAAAATCACAGGGCCAATTGCTAGTTTTAAATAATTTTTGTTCAAATTAAGTACATACATATATCAGCTTTCTGTTAAGACTAGTGAATTCGATTTCAGGTGAGATAGGGTGTTGTGATCACTTCAACAAGATGTGATTCTTTCTTTTATTAAAGATAGTACACGCTAATAAAGAAACAACTATTTCCTTAAATTCCACGTAATAATTTCATAATATAAACGAAAAGTATGGCGTGCAACAAGCACTTGCAACAAGCTACTGATACTTCGTTTTATTAATTAATAATAGCATAAATAGAGTTATAAAATTATTTCCTACCTACTAACATGCCTGAAAATCTTAGGACAACAAAATATCATTGTTCTATAGTAAAAAACATGAAATTTTCTTATTTATTTATTAATGGTAAAACCACAAAAAATGCAAACGTTATAAGTTCATTAAAAATGTGTATTTTTTTATAAATAACGACAATGAATAGTTTATCATAGGTATAAAAAGTGAATGTTTAATAAATACAAATTACAAAATAAATATTGAATAGTATTGCAAGAAAAAAACATGTAGTCCAGAGCTGGACCTGAAAAAATGTGACCATTTTGTACTACTTCGAACCAAAATTTTTCTGAAAATCTACCCTTAAATTATGAAGGAAAGCATAGTCTGCCTATCCAGAGTGGGAGTCCTTTATATGAATGCGCATGCTCAAAGTTTTATAAAATTGCAAAATTTCAGTTTTCTTGAAATAAGTGGTTCCCTGTAGGCCGTGTGCAAAACATGAAGAGAACTTTTTTAAAGGCAATAAAATGTTCTATATAACAAGTGTTTAATTATCAAAATCGGATAACTACAACTAAAGTTATGACATTTGTTTAAATGGCTAAAAATGCACAAAAAGCCAATATTTGTTCAAAGAAATTCGCTGACTTTGCAAAAATTAACTATTTTTAGTGTTTTTAAAAGTTCATAACTTTGGTTGTAGTTATCTGATTTTGATGATTAAGCACTCGTTTTATAGAACATTTTATCGCCTTTAAAAAAAGTTCTCTTCATGTTTTGCACACGACCTACAGGGAAAACTACTTATTACAAGAAAACTGGAGTCTGAATGATTTTCTAATATTTTGAGCAAGAGCATTCATATGAAGAGATCCACTCTGGATAGACAGACTATGCTTTTCCTTCATAATTTAAGGTAGATTTTCAGAAAAATCTGGTTTGAAGTAGTACAAAATAAGTCACATTTTTTAGGCCTGGCTCTTGGACCATTAGTTAATTAAACTTCAATGGAGGAACATAACCCTGCAGTTGATCTAAAAAAATGTTAAAATACGTCAATTACTCATAAATTATTGTTATTACAAATGATAAGAGTGATTTTCCGTCAGAACTTTATTTTACTCTACTTTAAAGTGGAGGTTACACCCGTGTGCAAGCTTTCCTTACGTCCGCGATCTTTTATTAAGTTTTTTTTATTATTTTTCACTTTTTTTTTACAAAAACTATGGCAAAATCAAAGAAAAAAGTTTACTTTTGTGGTAATTGTAATCAAAACATTACAACTACGATGATAGGCTGTGATTTGTGTCAAGCGTGGTTTCACGTAGGATGCGTCAATCTGCCGAAAAACGAAATCGAATTAATCAAACAAAAAAAACAATCATTTCGTTGTCCGGTATGCAAACTTTACGAAATAGAAAATAACAAACGCTTAAAAACGAATAATTTATCAGATAATGAAGAAGATGAAAGTGCGGAACAGATAAACAAGATCGAAACTCCCAGTATTGAAACGCCAAGTCGAAAAATTGATAAACTTACAATGTCTGTAAATAAAATGGTAACTGTTTTGAACGACTTAACAACAACTATTAAATACCACAGTGCCGAATTCGATAATTTCAGTGCTTTCATAACACAAACAAACGAATCAATTGACCGGATAAACACTAAATTAGACCGAACCATTGAAGAGTGCCATGATAACACATCAAGATTGGACGAGATAGACCAAAAGGAATTAAATGGAGCTCTCGAAATACAGGTAAGTGGTGAAATAAAAGATAACTTAGAAACCTTCATATTCGAAGTGTGTAAATCGATTAATGAAGGAATTAAAAAAGATGACTTACGAAATTACGGAATCATACCATAAACAAAATAAAAATACTACTGTGGTAACAATAAAAACCAAAACCTCTGAAATAAAGAAATCAATGCTCAAGAAAAAAATAATTGATAAAACAAATATGGTAGAAGATAAAACTAACAGCGCCATGGAGCATGCCGCTAATCAGATAAAAATGAATGATTTGAACTACACTTTCTACATAAACGAAAAACTAACTAATAGAAACAAAAACCTCTTTTACCTGGTACGTCTGGCCAAAAAAGACTTGAAGTACAAATATGCATGGATCAAAGAAGGTAAAATCTATATGCGAAAAGAAGATCGTTCACCAACGATTTTGATAAGATCAAAATTTGACATTCCTACTATTTAATTATTTTCTTTTTACTTAAATTTTTAATCTGATCTCTTTATTTATCAATAACTTTAATTAGTGTTCATTTTACCCTTATTTAAATTTTATTGTTACTTCTTTTAACTTTATAATAAATAATTTTATTTTCGTTAATAATAGAGCCGACAACCGTTTTTTCAAACATTTCTGATTACAAATATAACAAAGAAAATGATTTTGTTATCTTACACTTGAACATACAAGGATACAAATCAAATTTTGACCAACTATTATTAGACCTTCAGCTGCTTTCTACTTTACCAGCTGTAATAATACTAACAGAAACTCATTTAACTCAAGAGAATCAACTACTCTCACTGCCAGGATACCAAGCGCATCACATACCTGCTCGACACTCAAGCTGGGATGCTGTAGCAATATACATTAAAAACTCTGTAAAAGAAGTGTCCGTGCAAAACCTGCACTGCACCTTCTCTAACTCTGCAGTAATAAAATTTAATTTGAACAATGAAAAGTATTCAATAATTTCATCGTACCGGAAACCAGATCTTAACAAGAACTCCTTCATTAGTGAACTCAATGCTAACCTCTCCAAAATAAAAACTAAGAAAAAAATATTAATTGGTGACATCAATATCAACATCAAAGACTGTACTCAACTGAATAGCGACTATCAAATAGGTAATTTAGCACTTGGTTATTTATCAACTCTTAGTGAACATGGCATGAGTCCTCAGGTAGACGGAATAACTAGAGAGCATTCATCGTCTTGCATTGACCACATATTCGTCAATTTTAGAGAAGGAAGGGCTGCTATCATAAATTCATACATATCTGATCATCATATCGTTGCTTTTTCTATACCAAATTTAGATAATAATACACCAAAAAAATCAAAATTGATACCTCAATACTCTAACACGATCGATTATGAAAAACTAAAAAAAGACTTAACTAAGGAAAACTGGATAATGTACTAGAATGTAACCAAGTTGATGATGCAGTCACTAATTCTACAATATTCTCCAACATAATATAGATAATAATACCACAACTAAAAGAATCAACTCTACAAATAAAAAACTTAAACCTTGGATGACAACTGCACTACTAAACTCTATAAGAAAAAGAAACAAACTATACAAGAAATTAAAAAGCGATAAACATAACGATCAACAGCTATTAAAAACATTCAAACTTTATAGAAACTATCTAAAAAAATTAATATTACAGGTGAAAACTGAATACTACAAAAACAAATTGAGCCAATACCACAATAATCCTAAAGAAGAATGGAAAATTCTAAATGAAATTACAAATAAAAATAAAAAATCTTGGCAAATAGATTATATTTTCAATGAAAATGGATAGAGTCAAAGCAGAAACCAATCCTAATTCAGTAGCAAACCTGTTTAATCAATATTTTATTGACACCGCAACAAAAATCCAAGAAACTTTAGAGCCTGCCAGAGAACTGTACTTAGTTGAACCCGTCAAACATAGATTCTCTCTTTCACTAGTCAAGCCAGAGGAAATATTAAAATCATCAAAGAATTCAGAAATAAATACTCAGCAGGAGAAGATAAAATCTCAATCATCACTATAAAGCAAATAGCAAATAAAATAATAACTCCTCTTACTCACATAACCAATCTAACATTTAAAACAGGTAAATTTCCCAACCAATTTAAAATTGCTATAGTAACTCCGATATATAAATCTAACTCACCCCATGATGTCTCTAATTATAGACCCATCTCACTACTTGATAACTTTTCAAAATTAATAGAAAAATGCCTGTATAATAGACTTGATAAATATCTTTCTGATCACAACCTACTTAATTCAAACCAATTTGGTTTTAGAAAAAATATATCAACAGAAAATGCCGTTGATTATTTACTTAAAAAACATAATTAATAGCTTAGATAGTAAGAAAAAGGTGCTTACCATTTTTCTAGACATTTCAAAGGCATTTGACTCTATCAATCATAAAAGACTAATTGAAAAACTGCATGCATATGGAATAAGAGGAGTTGCACTATCTCTAATTAAAAACTACTTAACAGGTAGAAAACAATTTGTGAAAATTAACAATATTTTAAGCAATAGTTTAGATATAGTAAACGGAATACCACAAGGGTCGTCTTTAGGGCCATTACTCTTTTCAATATATGTAAATGATATTTGTAAATTAAAAACTAAGTGCATAATTGGTTGTTTTGCTGACGATACCTACCTATTATTTACTGGTAATAGTTGGATGTCTTTAAAAGATGACGCTGAAGAAGATTTAGCCAATATATACGATTGGTTTAATTATAACTTTTTAAAACTAAATGTAAATAAAACCTGTTGGGTTCCCTTTACTATAAATAATGTAACAGTTCCAATTGTCTTAAAACTACATAATCATGTAAAAATAATAATTCTTGTAAATGTAGTTGTTTAACTAAAGCTGACTCTAATAAATATTTAGGGCTTACCATAGATGCTAATCTAAATTGGAAAAAAC